>CM068743.1:72164610-72875753 GCA_035084275.1 Hydrolagus colliei
TTGTGTGTGTGGGGGGGGGGGGTTATTTGTGTGTGTGTGTGTGTGGGGGGGGTTATTTGTGTGTGTGTGTGTGTGGGGGGGGTTATTTGTGTGTGTGTGTGTGTGTGGGGGGGGTTATTGTGTGTGTGTGTGTGTGTGGGGGGGTTATTTGTGTGTGTGGGGGGGGTTATTTGTTGTGGTGTGTGGGGGGGGGGGGTTATTTTTGTGTGTGTGTGTGTGAGGGGGGGGAGTGGGGGGGGTTATTTGTGTGTGTGTGTGTGTGTGTGTGTGGGGGGGGTTATTTGTGTGTGTGTGTGTGTGTGGGGGGGGTTATTTTGTGTGTGTGTGTGTGGGGGGTGGGGTTATTTGTGTGTGTGTGTGGGGGGGGTTATTTGTGTGTGTGTGTGTGTGTGTGGGGGGGGGGCGGGGTAGGGGGGGGGGATCAGTTATTTGTGTGTGTGTGTGAGGGTGGGGGGGTGTGTTTATGTGTGAGTGTGGATGTGTGTCTGGGTGTATGTTTGTGTTTCCCTCCCTTCGCACCCTCTCTCCCCTCCAGCTCTCACCCCCCCACCCCTTACACCCTCATAAAAGCATACACCCTCTCGCCCACCTTACACCCACTCCTCCACCCCTTACATTCCCTCCTCCCTTACACACTTTCTCCCCTTACACCCACCTCTCCATCCTACACCCCCTCTCTCCCATTTACACCCCCCTCTCCCCTCCCCATACCCCCTTCTATTCTCTTCCCCACATCCCCTCTTACTTGCATTTGATATAGCGTTTTCCCATCTTCTTGTCGTCTCAAAGCGCTTCACAGAATATATTGTAAAGTGAATTGACTGTATATTTGTGGGCGAAATGCGGCAGCCAATTGCGTACAGCAGTGTTCCCATAAATAGTCTTGGATTGAAGTGACCAATTTTTTTTGTAATGTCTGTTTGAATAATAAATCCTTGGATTACAACGATTTTTGGACATCAGGAGGAGATGATTCAAAGCACTTCACGGGATTTACTGCCACCAGGAGACACTCCCTTCTTTTGACTTCCATAGAATATCTGACATCCACCTGAACGGGCAGTGCCTTGGACTCTATGAATTCAAAGTCTGGACCTGTGGTTTGAACCCACAACCTTCTGACTCAAAGAGAGAAGGCTGGCAACTGTGCCAGACTGTCTCCTGGCTTCATCTGGCTCTCCAGGATACATATTTAGGTGCTCCTTCCTCCCCTCCCTGTCGCACGAACTCAGATTCCTATCGTTTGTAAAGATTTTGAGAGGTTTATGTTTACATGAAAGGCCCAAGATAAAATCTGAGGGTTTTAAATAAGATCAACAAAGCCTTGACCAATGTGGCAAAATTCATGTGATCGCCTGCGATGTGTTTAATTTATACCGTATCCAATGTCAATTAAGCTAAATTTCCTTGCCCTCATAGCTCCACCACAGGCTTGAGGTTATTGCAGTGTATCAAAGGAGCCAGTGTATTACCACAAACCAGTGGAGGCAATTACACCAAATACCAGAAAGTCCTCACAAGAAAAAATATATGATTCTGCTGTGCACAGCGCCTGAGGCCGAATAATAATTATACAATATCACTGAAGACACCCACTCTTCTAAATAATAATAATCCTTGTATTTGATATAGTCCTTTTCATGTCTTCTAAACGTTTTTACAGAATATACTGTAAAGTGAATTGATTGTATATTTGTGGGCGAAACTCGGCAGCCAATTGCGTACAGCAGTGTCCCACAAACAGGCGTGAATTGAAATTGACCAATTTTTATTACAGGTATTGTGTTTTTTTGTACGGATTATTATTAGGCGTGTGGAGTAGGGAAACTTGTCCAAGGTTTCGCCCTGACCTGCCTGGATCGAACACGGGTCTCATGCTTGTAAGGCGAGTGCTCTAACCACTGAGCTACAGGAGCTCCTTGTCCCACTAGATCAGTAATTCCTCCAATTAAATTGTGTGAGCCGGGAATGTAAGCTCTTTAATGAACACTCTTACCAACCGAGACAGGTTGAGGATTCAAGCTGTGTTTTAGGGCATTTGAGCTGATAACACTGAACGACAGTACACTACAGTGCTCGAGTGAGATTGAATTTAAACCGAGGTCCCATCTACCTCTCCAGGCGGACATTAAAGATCACACTCCGCTATTCGTAAACAGAAGGAAGTTTCTCTCGGTGTCCTGGCCAATAATTCGCCAAATAAAATTGGTCACTCACTTCATGGCTGTTTGTGGGATGTGTAGCTCAGTGGTTAGAGCACTTGCCTTACAAGTATGAGACCTGTGTTTGAATCCAGGCAAGTTTCCTTACCCCGCACGCCTAATATTAATCCCTCCAAAAACACAATAATGAAAAAAATTGGTCATTTCAATCTACGACTGTTTGAGGGACACCACTGTGCGCAATTGGCTGCCGCGTTTTACCCACAAATATAGTCAATTCACTTTACAGTACATTCTGTGAAGCACTTTGAGACAACATGAAACGTGCTATATCAAATGCAAGGATTATTATGTGGCTGGGTGCAAAATGACTACTGCATATTTGCCTGCAAGTATAAAGTCACTATAATTTATAGTAAATCATGCGATTCTTTGATGTTTCAACTCCATGATCAGGTGTCATACCAAAAGGATTATTAAGTGGAATTTGAAATGAGGATACAAGCAGAAAACATGACTAGGTTCAAATACACAATCTCGCGAGCTTGAAGAGCTTGTTAACACTCAGTCAAGCCTCACACAAGGTAGGACTTAAGATAGATAGAGAGGGAGGGGGTGAGATGGAGTGTTGCAGGGAGAAAGCTCAAGATAATAGTACCTGTAGTAGTCCTTGCATTTGATATAGCGCTTTTCACGTCTTCTAGACGTCTCAAAGCGCTTCACAGAATAAACTGTAAAGTGAATTGATTGGATATTGGCGAAACGCGGCAGCCAATTGCGCACAGCAGTGTCCCACAAACAGTCATGGATTGAAATGACCAAATTATTACTGTTTATTTTTCGAGGAATTATTATTATCAGGTGTGTGGAGTCAGGAAAGTTATCCAAGGTTTCGCCCTGACCTGCCTGGAATCGAACCCCAGGTCTCTCGCTTATAAGTCGAATGCTAAAACCACTGAGCTACAGGACTCCACACGTTAGGATGATAAGACCTGAAGACCAGGCAGCTGTTGGTAGGAAAGGTAATCAAAATAATTCACCTTTCCTGTGGCTCAGTGTCATGGAGTGACAGGACAAAAAGAGATCATTTCCCCAGCAGTTGCCCACACGATTAATTCTGGTTGGCAGCTGAGCGACCTTGGGAGAAATTACTGTGAGTTGCTGCTGAACATCACGTGGCTCTCATTCATATGGTTTTAAGAATTTCATCAGTTCTTTTTCCGAGTACAAAATGGACACCACATTTGTCTATAAAACGTATCTGATGTCTCAAAGAGCTTCGCAGAAAATAAAGTAAATTGATTGTATATTTTGTGGGTGAAATGCGGCAGCCAATTGCACACAGCAGTGTCCCACAAACAGCCGTGGGGATTGAGTGACTAAGTTACTGTTAACTTTTTTTTTGAAGGGACTATTACCCCCCAGAAAGGCAATCCACCAATCACTCACAGCCGAGTTTCCGCTAAGTAAACACAGGTGTTTACTTAGCGGAAACTCGCCCAATGTTTCACTCTGCCCGGAAATCGAACCCTGGTCCTTTCGCTTGTGAGGGGCTCTAACCACAAAACTGAAACATTCTAACAATGATAAGACTTCTTTTAAAACATGAAGAGTGTTGCATGTGTGTAACCTTTTGCTGAAACATTTAAGTTTGCAATTTAAAAAGTGAAACCTTGCGATTGAATGAAAAGACGTCATGAAAACCTGCTGCGGTTTTCAGCACCTCGGGACGTCCTCCCGACGTGAAAGGCGCTTGATAAATGTAATTTTGCTGTTTTGTTGTTGTTTGTTTGCATTTTTTAAACTTTATATAAAAAATTATTTGGAAAAAATAGCAAAAGCTGCTAACAATCTTTAATGCAGTTTGAATTTTCTGTACAGCTTTCCAGTCTACATCACAACAATATACACTAAATAGATCAATGTGCAGTTGTTTCCTACTGAAACAAAATGGGAACAGTTAACCCTAAATCGACAAGCATGCAGTGAAAATCCACTGCCTGGGTTCTACGCAGTCCGCTGCCTGCTTTTTACACCAGCAGAACTATTTATTAGAAACTGAACACTAGCTCAAGCAACACCAGCTCAAGCAACCCCCCAACCAAACTTCAATATAGGTAGGCACAACTCAATTTAAGTAACATGACCATTAAAATTTATTTAACAACATATTTACACATATTTACATATTAATCAACAGGTAAATATTAAAATAAACAATTTACACTTTTAGAACTATAATTGAAAAAGCATTTTTGTGCTGAAAAAATAGGTTCTGCTGCAGAATTTGTTTTCAGGGAGTGGAGAGGAAACAGGATGTCAAATATAACCTAGGCATCGCATGCATTGTTGCGTCATCATTTTTAAGTCCAAACATTTTTTTGCTGCAAATGTGTAAAAGCAAACCCAACAACATGCCCTAACAAACGAGATCAAACCACAGCACGCTACAATCAATATAAAACCCAACTATGAATTGCAACTTTGGTCCATTGAAACATGAGACAATTAACAGGCTATACAATCAAAATAACTATAGATTTGTTTTGTACAGGTTTTAAACAATATTGTTAAATACAATGTTATTTACAACTGCGCGATGATATGTATAAAATAACTTATTCTTTTTTAAAAAAAACCAAAATAATACATCTGTGCAGAATTGTCCCCAAAAGAAAAAAAAATACAGAAAGGTATTCTGTACGGCATTTAAGATTATAAACAAATACTCATAAAGTGAAAGATGTATTTTTAAAATCTCTCTAACTGGTCTGGTCTTTTAAAAATTCAATTAAGTCTTAATCAGGCTACAGGACACGCCTCTTTATGGCAGTGGTGGATTCGAATCATAGGATACAGCACAGGAGGAGGCCATTCAACTCTTCGTGTCCGTGCCAGCTCTTGGAAGAGCTGTCCAAATGAATCCCACTCCCCCGCTCTCTCATAGCCTCGCAAATTTGTCCGCCCCAAATATCTATCCACTTCTCTTGAAAATTATCAAATCTGCTACCACCCTTTCAGGCAGTGCATTCCAGAACCGAACTTGCTGTGTGAAAATTTCTCACCTTCCCTCTGGTTCTTTAAGTTGTGTCCTCTGGTTACCAACCCACCCGCCAGTGGAAAGTTTCTCCCTGTTCACTCTCATCAAATCCCCCCCTATAATTTTGAACACCTCTACCAAATCTCCCCATTACCATCTCTACTCCAAGCATAATCCCAGCTTCTCTAAGTCTCTCCACATAACTCAAGTCCCTCATTCCTGGCACGATCCTGGTATAATCAATCTCCATTGCACTCTCTCTCTATGGCCTTGACATTTTCCTACAGTGTGGTGCCCCGAATTGAACACAGTATTCTTTTAGGGTAGACTGGTTCATTAGATCCTAGCCATAACGCTGGTTGGGAGCCAGCCAAATGGTCCGTTGTAGCAAGAATGGTTTGAAATTTGGTGAAGAGAAAGAGGGTCATTAGTTATTAATGTTCATTATATCTGTTAATTTATACTTTGGAATATCTACCCCTTCCCTTGTTGGCCAAAATATTATACTTGACCGGAACAACTAACAAGACATCTAGATAACTTCTTAGTCAACTACAATTTTTTTTGAGCTATACAATTGTCCCTGGCTAAGGTAATATCACTCTCTACCCCCAGTTGATCTCACTGAAATATGCAAACAAGCCTACTTCCTTTGTGTTAGTCAAGATTGGGATTTGAATTTTCTATTTAAAAGCTATATGCTCTAAAATTGCAATGAGACACTTGACGTTTCTTTTTTAAACAAAAACTGAAATTATAGGATTTTAAAAATGATAAAAGGGCTGGCAGATTAGAGGGTATTGAATGAAGCTGAGAGATTTTTTTTAAAAAGAGATTGCAGTCAATTGTGAAAGTCAAGAAAAAAAATACTACAGTACTAAGGGTAGCTAAACTGAACTTGAAGGAATGCTTGGGACACAGTGAATAGCTTTTAAAAAGTAACTAAATTAGAAATACAGAGAATAATTGGCACGGATGCCACCCTGTAAGAGTGGCATCCGTGCTTGCACACAATCCATGGAAGCCTCATTAGGTTTCTCCGAGACCGATGATACATGTAGGAGCCAGAGCTGTTCTAGGGAGTTTAGAAGTCTGGGAGCTGGTCCGGGGGCATGTGCCCCAGGGAAAGCATTGGTGATAAAACAATACACAGGAATCATTGTCTCCTCGCAATCTTCTCTTTTCCAGTGTAAACATGCCCAATTTCCCTTAGCCTCTTCTCAGTCCAGTCCCTCCATTCCCTCAATCATTCTAGTTGCCCTTCTCTTTATCTTCTCGATATCCTTTTTGTACCGAGGCGACCAGAACTGTACACCGAAGATATTGCCAATACTGTGACAGGATTTCCCCACTATTTTGGCTTGCTAGATCGATCTTTTGAGGCATCCCAACACCTGGTTAGCTTTATTCCCTACCACAGAGCATCGTTGTGAGAGCTTCAATTTATTGTCAATCAGGACCCCCAGGTCCTTGTCATTTTCTATACATATGATTTACCTTCCATTCAAATAATAAAATCTTGTGTCCCTAAGTGAAGTACTTTATATTTCTCCGCATTGAATTTCACCTGCCACTCATCTACCCAATTCCCAAGTATGTTCAAATCCTCCTGAAACCTGCCTGGTTCAGTTTTGCAATCTACCACCTGCATTAGCTTGGCGTCATCTGCAAATTTAGCCACTGAGCTTGCGACTCCTAGTTCCAGATCTATTATAAAAATATTAAACAAACATCACTGGAGCAGCCACCCGGTGTAAGAGGAGTGGGTCTCAGGTTGTGTGTTTAAGCAAGTGTTTTTTTTAAAACCACAGAAAAAGAACTAAGTTATAACAGTGTTGTGTATTTCTTTTTTAAACGGGAGAGGCTTGATTACTTGGGGAGGGACTGGAATATAGTATGCAGGGTAGTGTCTCTGGAGTACTTGACAAGAGGTGGGAGTCTGACCCCAATCCAGGGGGAGAGGGATGGGGAAGATAACCAAAAGCTCAAACAAAAAGGTCTTATGGCAGGATTTGAAAGGTGGGTAGAGAGGGGGAAGGGCAGAGGGATTGAGGGTGGGAGTTCCAGAGCTTCGGAGAATAGTGGCTGAAAGCTCGACCACCAATGGTGGAGCAGAGGAGGGGCAGTCGAACAGGAGTCTGGAGCCAGCCGAGTGGAGGCAGCGGGTGGTGGAGTGGGGATGGGAGGGTGGAGGAGGAGAGGAGGGTAAACAGATCGGATAGGCAGGGAGATGCGAGGGCACAGAGGGATTCAAAAGCAAGTGAGACAATCTCGAAATCAATCTGTTCGGTGATTGGGAACCACTGTAGTCTGGCAAGGACTGGGTGTGAAGGGGTGGGGCCACAGTTTGTGTGGGTTGAATATCTGGGTGGCGGAGTTCTGAATTAATTGAATTTTGTGAAGCTGGGGAGACCAGGTGAGGGTCGGGGTTTCGCCTGCTGTGGGTGTGAGGTATGGACAGAGGGGGAGCAATGTGGCAACAAGTGATCCTGGTCAGGGAATGGATGTGGGGGGAGAAAGGAAAGTTGTGGATCAAACCCCACGCCTAAATTGCACACGGGTTTGGTGAGTCTCACACGAGGGAGAGCTGGGGAGTTTGAGGAGTTTGGACCCACAGGAAAGAGGACGTTGATGGGAGCCAAAGTGTATGGCAATAAATTTGCGCTCATCCAGGCCTTGATTTCCAGCCAAGCTGACAGGACATCAGCGGACCGGGAGTCGCAGCTGGAGGAGAAGTAGAATGGGGAATCATCCACATACATATGGCAATTGACCCCATGTCTGCGGATGACATCGACGAGAGAGGGAGCAAGTAAATAATGAACAGGGGGGAAAAAAGAATGGAGCCTTGGGGTACCCACCTAGAGGCCGGTGCAGTGGCAGACACCGTTTGCCGATATACATTGTTGGCGTTTTTAAATAGCTAGTTTTAAAAATGAATCGATGAAACAATTTAGTAAAATTACTTATAATGGTCAAAATGAATGATTTCAACAAAAAGTGCAAGCATGTAAACAGACAAACTTTTTAAATTCCAGCGGAAGTGCTCTTAACATTAACAATTTTGTTTTGAACGGAGCTAGGAAAAACAACAACACAATAATGTAGACAAAGCATTTTGTTCTTTCTCTGAAATGGTTTCACAATTTTTTTTAACCTCTGAATCAGAAGTGGGCTTTTATATTTGAAAATGAAAGGTGTATTTTATTGGGAGTAAATGTTCAATAATAATTTAAATGTGGCAGCGCTCTGTGGGTGCCACAGTAAGGTTCTACTGTTCTATGAATTTTTCTTGGTTCAGAGTATCACTTGTCTACTTCCTCTATCAATTTGCAGCTTCCAGCGCTGCTGGTGTGAACATAACAGTGTATGCAGCTAATGCCCCATTCTTGTAAACTTTAAAGTATAGGCAGATAGTAGAGTGACTGACACCCATCTATCAGCTACAAGACTCTGTTATACTACTGAAATACAGTAGTGGTTACTGGTAAACAGTGATGGAAGTCACAGTGTGTTAGTGCTGAATCTCACATCGTTCTGCATCTATGGGACTGCACCATTGTTGCCACAGGCACCAGTATCCTCAGTTCCTTACTTCTCTTCAAAGTGCTCTGCAGCCAAGTACACAAGCCTTTTTGCGACCCTCCCGAATACAATCGAGTAACGATTGTAACTAAACCACTGTGTACTTGTTAGGGCCTCTGAAATACATGCACAATCATATTGGCGTCAACTCAAGGTCATCATTGACATCAACAAGAGGAACGTAAAACTCTGGAATTTCAAAAATGCTCAGAGATTTGTATGAAGAAGGATCAAGCTCCTGTAATTTAAGCTGCCATTCCAGTCTCTGCACTGCATTCAATGCTGCAGCTTCATGCTGCTGTCTCATAAGAAGGCATGTCTGCAATGGATTGAAAAAAATAGATGCAAGGTTAAAAGACAATTGCGACAAAGGACACTTACTGCTGTTGGCAGTATAGAATTAACCTAAATCATGCATTCTATTTAAGCACTTTATACTAGACAAATGCAATGTTTGGGAAATGATGTAGAATTTTGCTTAAGCACTATATTTAATTTTTATTGAAGTCAATTTTGGCAGAGCTGTAGTATATTCTTCAAATAGCGTTCTCTGCAAGCCTCCCCTCTGGACCGACTTTGATTGTCAGTAATGTCCACATGCAGAGAGGGGAAACTGGCCAGTGTGCACCGCAAGCCACAAACACACGTCACTGTTGGTAACCGCGGGTCCACAGGACACCAGTTTTACAAACAAACTTGCGGTCTAGCGAGGCGCCTTAGAAACGGCGTGGCCCTGCATCTCAGTAAATAGAAATAATGAGTTAAAAGACAAATGGTTAAGACAGAATCTTTGGACTGACAGCTACAGCAACTGCAGTATTTCACTGAATGTTATAATAATTCATCCATCTTTAAGCGCAGTGCTCCACAACACAACAGAATTCATGTACTGGAATTATCCCGCATTTGGAACGTTCTGTTTAAACGTCCCCCCTTCACTCCCCCTACTGTCCTCAGCTCTGGTCTGAAGCAGTAACTGTCCAGCGCCTTGGGACGTCCTCCTGATGTAAAATGCACTATACAAATGTAATTTTGTTGTTGTTGTTGATGAAGGAAACTCACCTTTAATTTGACAAACTTGTCATCAACATCCTGTAACCAGGACATGAACTGACGGGCATTAAATCGATCCCTCACCGAGGTTTTGTTTTCATCCGCCTGCAGCAAAAACAAATTATAAGTTATTGATTTCAAAAATTCTCTTTCCAAGGATGTAACACTTCTCTGCATTTAAAAATATTCTTCAAAGTTAGTTTGATTAGAATGAATTGTAATCTATTCTATCCAAACTTTCACCGCCTCAAAAACGACTGCTTACCTGAGGGTCCTGAGGCATATTGTACACTTCTGCATCCAGAAGCACAGTGCAGGCACTGAAAGGCAACGTCTGATTTGCTAACGTCCTGGCTGCACGGTAATGCACTCGCAAAACTTCCTGCTCATTTGACATAATGAGCTTTTCCTGAAGGTAAATGCAAAGGACTAATTCAGGATAACAACAGCAACTCACATTTATACAGCACCCTCTGTGCACGCAGGGTAGCATCCCGGAGTGCTGGACTTGTCGCACAAAGCAAGTCACTTAACCGCACCTTCAGTAAAGGGGCAATTGGAGTTGAGGTACAGATCAGTCATGACCCTATGGAATAGCGGGACAGGCTCGAGGGCTGAATGGCCTACTCCTTTTCCTATGTGCTGTTTCCCATTTACAGTTTACAATCTCATTGATCGGTATGGAAGCTTTATGCAACAATTTTACACTTAAGACAGTGCTCAAATTTAAATTTTGAAACAAAATATCCATTCTGCAAACTGTTTTACTCTATTTGTGTCTGAATGGAAGAAATTACTTGTCAGGTGGTTCTGAATAAAGTTGCATATAAAAGCTGGTCTGTTTATATACAGGTATAGATACAGAACTAGGGAATTTCTATGTTTCCCCACCATAACGCGTTATTGGATAACAAGGTTTAAAACACCTTTAGTAAAAGGCAATTCAATGTTTCTTTGGCAAACTGTTTGCAACAAACAACAAGATTTCAATGTCTTTTTTACCCGTTCAATACTGTGCTGCAAGCGAAGCTTCATTCGGATCACTTCCTGTTGCCTGAAAAGTTCTTTCAGTGGTTCTGACAGTGATGGAGGAGGTGTTATCTAAAAAGCAATCAGATATCGGTCAATAGTGTTACAAAAATTCAGCACTTCCCTTACTAAACACAGTAGGGAGGGTAGAAAGCATAAAGTTTCTACGCATCACACTGTATTCTATGGGTCGAGGTGACAATAATAAAAGCAAGACACACATGTTCCAGTTCCTATAACATATACCAGACCACAGCACCTTAGAGAGCAAAATTAAGTTTATACATAAGAGTATACAAGATGATTTCCATGCTACAAGTAGATTGCCTTTTTAATTTTCTTCTGGGACTGCAATCAAAAAGGTCCCTGTTTTGTGCATTTTGGCATCAAGTACAAAAGGAAAAAATACGATTAGGAATGTGCAGCAAATTAAAATGGGTCACAAAAAGTTCACTTGGAAAGGCAACATGACAAAGATTTTATCATGTTCGAGAGGGATTACATGAACAAATAAAAATATTACCATTTTCAGCCTTTTTAAAAATATAATTGTTTTAAAAATCAATTATAACAAATCTCGAGAGATACTGAAGACAGTAGAGAACCTGCATTCTGACCTTACCCCCTGGAACCGCTTTCAGGAGTGAGTCTGAAATATAATCAATGCCTCTAACATCCAATTTATGCTGCACTGTTAGTATTGATTCCATGCAAAAACTCCGTCAATCCAACATTAACCAAAGCAGCAGAAATGGTGCAGCCAACAACCATTGCAATTAGTGGCACAAATCCAAGAACAAAACCATACAAATGCATTCTAAATATATAGGTATGTGGCTCAGTAAATTATTTGGCTGAAGCAATTTGATTTGGGAATTTTATTACGTGTATAGTGTATCGGAATAACAGAATCAATTAGCTAAAGAATGCAATTAACTAACATGACTGATTCTGCTAATCCTTCTCGCAGGCAAGAAACATTGGTAATGCAACCACTGATTGCTTATTACTGGAAACTTTTGTCCTCTGGGCTCAGTATAAGCCACGTGCAAAAAAAGTCAACTTCCGGGTCACCAGATCTCTGCTAATGTCATTTCCTGTTCGTTGTGGATGTGCAAGGAATGCTGCTGATGACATTGGCTTTATGAAGTGATGTCAGTGGTGCTCTGCATATGGCAAATAGTATCTTTCGCATGCTCTGCAAATGGCATCTCTTGAATCAATTGATACCATTCTCCTGGTTGAGTTTTGTGTCCTGACATGTGAACCCACCAAAACAGAGACGTTTACCAGCTGGACACAGGTCTTAAATTGACCGAAGTGTAATAAAATCTGTTGAACTCATTAATTTCAATGTTACGAATGTATTGCCATTTTGAGGAAGTGAAAACAGATAAATCACACCTTCCTTTGTGGGAACCTAAGAGCATTACATCTTACTTGGTAAAGATGGGAGATACAAAGTTCCCATTGTAATAATAATCCTTGCAGATAAGTGTCTTATCATGCCTTCTCGACTTCACAAAGCATTTCAGAAAATATACTAAAAAGTGAATTGACTATATAATTTAAGTAAATCTAGCCATCATCTCTGTATTTGATTGGTAACTCCTGAAATACTACCCTGATTTGTGTAGCTCAACGTAATATCACACAAAACAATTCATTTTCAGACTTCGGTGACAGGAAAGAGACAGATTTATAAAAGCAACACCAAACACTTATAAGCAGAAGTATGTGAAATTAACATAATTTCTGATATTATCCTATGTTTGTGGAATCCTGTAGCTCAGTGGTTAGAGCACTCTCCTTACAAGCATGAGACCTATGTTCAAATCCAGGCAGGGCGACACCTTGGGCAAATTTCCTTACTCCACACGCCTACTAATAATCCTCAAAAAAAACGTAATAGGTCATTTCAATTGATGACTGTTTGTGGGACACTGCTGTGCGCAAATGGCTGCCGCGTTTCGCCCGCAAATATACAGTGAATTCACTTTACAGTATATTCTGTGAAGCGATTTGAGACGTCTACAAGACGTGAAACGCACTATATCAAATGCAAGGATTATTATTATTTAATTTGATAACAGGTGACCCTAATCTTATTATGAATAATAATCTTCACATTTAGTTTATTCCCTAATCAAGCCAGAAGGACGTATTACTTTATCACGCATTGTTGTGCGTTACCTGTACTCTGTTCGATTTGTTGAATAATCTAGATTATCATTTGCTGGGAATCATTCTGATTAACATATCAACTTTTACATTCCACCATAATAATATTCTTTAGGCAACAATAATCAACACTTACGGTTGGAATGCAAAGTTTGCTCAAAGGGTTTCCATCCAGCAGGTACGATCCAGTAAAAGTAACATATTCGTCATAAAACTGTGGTGCCTGAGGAGTGACACTACACAGCACTTTACGCTTCTCTTCTATTTTCTTTCTGATATGAAGATATTCATAGTAAGGGTTTCCCTTCTCTGAATGATAGGGTTGAATCTCTTCCAATTTTAAGGAGTCTACGATCGCTGCCAGTGACTGCTGGGTCTTCTCTTTAGCCTGCTGTATGGTAGACTTCACTTGAGCTGGCTGTGGCACCCGAGGCATCTTTCGCCTGTGAGGATGATGCCCTTGACCATCCTCCTCCTCTGCAAACTTTGATTTGCCTTTCATGGTGGTTGAGGATTCAGTCTCCTTGTCAGGAGCTGCCTGTGTACAATTGACAGCGGTTTGCTTGCTTTGATTGGCTATTAGGTTTGCTCGGTTACGAGTTATCCTCTGAGGGATATCTTGCTGTCCTCCACGGTCAGCCTCGACATGCTCTTCTGGTTCCTCTTTTGCTGTTTCAGTAGACTGTCCTTGTTCATCTGCTGCCTCACACATCATTGCAGTGTGATCTTCAGCAGGAGCAGCCACTTGAGAAACCTCCATCTCGGGTGATGAATTCTCTGGTTGAGCTTGACTTTCTACAACAGGAGCTTGCTCATCCATTGACGTTTCGTTTGAATGTTCATCGCAAACCTGTGGTTCAGGTGGCTCCACTGATGGATCGCATTGCATTTCATCAACTGCATCTGCTGTCGTACTTTCCACTGTTGAGCTTACTTCACAATACATGGACTCCTGGTTGGTTGAGTTTAGATTTTGTGTATCTTCCATCTTTTCTTCAGGGTTATCCAAAGTACTTTTTATGACGCATGTTGAATTTACAGGGCTTCCACTTGCGGTGCTGCTGTCCGGTAATATATTGGACAATAGAGAGGAATTTGCTTCCAATCCTTTAGTCTCATCCGATTTGGTATAATTTGACACATCTTCAACACTGTCCACAGACGTTTGATTTACACATTCAGCATCTGCTCCAAGAGTAGGAGTGGCAGCCTTCCCACCAATCGATTCCACATTATCCGAGACTAGTTTGCACAAAGCTGAAGTCTGATCCACATCTTGTACATTCTGTTGAGAAGAGCCTTCTTGAACTCCAGACTTTGGAGCAGGAAGGATTTGAGGAGCAGTCTCGCTGTCTGGCAATGGTCGTGTGGAAAATGAATTAGAAGGATGTGGAGGTGAAAAACAAGATTGTGTCTGTGGAAGGTTTGCAAATTGGGAAGACTCGTTGCTAAGTCGACGAGGAGTCTTCAATAATGGCTCTGCTGGAAGTTGATCAGAGCTATCACATTCCTGCGGAGCATCTAGTGGATTGAAAACATTTTTCTCCAATGTTGTTGAAGACAAAAGGCTATTATCATTGGTACTGTGTACAGTACCATCCATCTGATCAAAGGACATTTCCAAAGACTTATTTGGCTGACAACTATCAATCAAACAGTTTGGTTGTGATGGCTGGACTACAGACACCTGCTGAGAATTGCTTTGCAGTGTATTGTTGGAGCTTGCATCCTGTGACAAATCTGTACTGTTTGGTGCAGTAACAGAAATTGTCGCGGCACAGGGATGTAAAGAGGAAGTACTACTAGAGGTGTTCTCTTCATTGCCACTGCATCGGAGTGGTTCTGGTCGAGGAGATGTAGAGGGATGTCCTTGCACTGCTGATGAGAAGCTGCAATGCTTTTCATTTGAAAGTGTTAAGTGCCCCTCAGGTTGCTTGTGGAGCTGTTTTTCATGGTCACTTGCAATGACCGGTATACTGCATCTCCGAACGTCACCAACCGATCTGCCTTCACTTTCAAGTCTTGTATTGTCAACGGAGACTGATCGTAGATAAGATCCCGAAATCTTGCTGGAGTAGGGCGATTTCAGTCGATCTTGCAAATCCATTAACACGTCACCAGAGTCTCGATCGTAAACAGCAGGCGATTTGGCACTGGACAAAAATACTGATTGAGAAAATGATGACTGAGACTCAGACCCTTCGAGAGTGAAGTCTGAATCGTAGTCTGTTAAAGGGCGCGGTGTTGCAACGGCTGAGGTCTGGCATGAATCTTCTGAACTTGCAACTGAAATCATGGATATGGATCGAGATGTCAGGCCTACCCGGTCCCGCTCTTGTCTCGGAGACGCAGTTAAATTGGTCTCACAATTTATGAAAGGTCTTAATGTGTCTGGCAGATTGGGCTTTGCATCAGTGGACAACGATCTGGGAGTGTTGGCATCTTTCAGTTGCTTGTCTTTAGCAAGGGCTTCTGAAGGATCCGAACTCTTTGATCTGGTCAGTTCTTTATTTGCTGTCGAACTTTTCAGTTTTTCCCGATCTTTTATTTTATTGAGCTCCACGCCAGATCTGTGCCTCAGTCGTTCCTTTTCTTTCAGCTTGATTTTCTCTTTGTGTTTTTTGTGCCATTGCTCAATCTCTAAATCCTTTAGACTCAACATCCTTTCAAAACTGGTTTGCATCAAATCATCATTGACGAGCTTCTTCTCTTTTGGTCGTACATCCTTCACGGAACCGGAATCTTTAGACTTTGGTCTGTCACTCTCGGATTCCTTGGCCTTTGATTTAACGGAAGCAGTCAGTGGTACTCTGTCTTTTTGCTTCCTTTCTTTCTCCTTTGCCTCTGGAGATTTGAGGAACTCGTCTTTAAGTTTATCCTTCAAGGAACCTAATTTATCATGAGATGCTTTGCTGCTCTCAACAGAGCTACGTCTCCGCTCCTCCAGCAAGTGCTTGGAGTTTGGCACGGAGTCGCCATCTCTCTCTCTGGATTTCTCTTTCTTCCGCTCTTTTTCAATTTCGCGTTCTTTGATTTTAACTTTGTCGGCTTTACTAGAAGTGACATCTTGCGAGTCTTTGTCAGGCAGTTTAACCTTCTTCTCAGGGCCGTGTCTGTCCTTTTCCACTTTCTCCCTCAACCCACTGGTGTGACGTTCCCTGTCACTTTTCTCTCGGTCGTGTTTTCTCTCAATTTTCTCTTTACTCTTCTCTTTCTCTTCGGACTTTCGGACTGAGAACACATTCTTCAATTTATCATTTTCCTTGTGGGGTTTTTCTCCAGCGGAGTAGGAAATACTGGATCTGTCTTTGTCTTTACTTTTTTCTGAGCTTTCCTGTGACTTACCAGGTGTTTTTTCCTGCGACTTTTCATGCACTTCAGATTTTTCTCTCTCTAGTCGGTTTTCATATTTCATCTTTTTCTCTCTATCTGAATGTTTCCTTTCTGCTTTTTCAAAATCTCTCTCTTTAGTGGGTGATTTCTTCTCACTTTTCTCTTTGTGTTCTTTCTTTTCTTTATCTACACTATCAGACCTTTCTTTCTCTGGGCCCTTTTCCTTTTCAGGGAGCTCTGCATGATCTTTCTTGACATAAACACTTGAATAAAACGGGTCTTCTTTTTCTGTCAATATAATTTCTTTTCTTTCTTCCAAGTCTGTAACTTTGATTTCTTTTTCTTCCTTATAGTGCTTTTCCTTTTTATTCTTTTTAGGTTTTTCTCTCTCTCGGTCATCTTTCATAGTTTTTTCTTCTTTGCAATATTTTTCTTTTGTTCCTTTCTCTTCCTTCCCGGAAGTTTTCTCCGACTTTACGGGCTTTTCTGACGGGGTGAGCTCAGAGCTTTCACCTTTGAACGTTTCATTAGTGTCATCGTTCTTGAAGAAGTTCTCTTTCCAGTATTCTCGATCAAACTCCGCATACATTTCTTTATCACTCTCCTTTTGCCTGTGTTTCCCTTTCTCGGTTTCATGCTCTTTTTTAATTTTGTTTTTCTCCTTGTCTTTGTGCTTCAGTTTGTGCTTCTTTATAACTTTGCCTTCTTTGTCGGTCTTTTTAAACACTTCCTCCAGGTTATCATACGTAACCGGCTCTTCATCTTTGCTTCTCTGACCAGATTTTTCACCAAAATCAGCATGCAAATCATTCTTGTGATGCTTGGTCTTTGTTTTGTACTTGAAGGACTTATTGCTGGAACTTTCGGAGGTGTAGTCAGAGTCTGTAAGGTGATCAAACCGTACAACTTCAGCCTGAAAAGACACATCAGAGGCTCCTGGAGATGTACCAGTTTTAGCATTTTCCTGTTTAAGTGGTTTCCCTCGTTTTTCGCTCAATGCACATGCATGTTTGGGGGATTTGACTGTTGCCAGGTGGAACGGGTGACTTGAAGAATCATCTTTTGCATTCAAAGACTTTCTGAAGGATTCCTCTTCTCTTGTGCGGTCTAGAGAGTCTAAACCAGAGCACGATGAAAAAAGCACCAATTTGGCATTTTCCTTCTCTTCCTTTTCTTGATTGAATTCCTGGTTCTCCTTATTTTTACTTTGATTCTTCACTTTCTTCTTCCCTTTGCCCTTCTCTTTCTGTTCAATAGCTATGCTTTCTTTCTTAGTTCTTACGTCGGATTTACTACTGTCCGCAACGACCTCTAGCGAACTGCTTGAACAAACCTTTTTCTCCTGTTGTGGCTCGTCATCTGAGCTTTCAGAACTAGAAGAAACCAGGACTCTTGCTGATTTCTGCTTCTTCATTTTAAATGGTTTGGGCAAATCTAGCTTTAGTGGCGTTGAATAGCTGCTGTTTTCCTTTTCCACGGTTTTCTTGCTAGCCTTTCTTCGAATCCTTTTATTCTCCACAAGTTTGCTAATTTCTTCAGCATTATCACCATCATCTTCGTCATCATCATCTTTGAATTCATATTCATCCATTGCAGATGACACAAGTGGTTTGCATGGCACCACCTGCTGTTTATTCTCTGCTTTCAATTCTTTTTCGACTTCTGAATCATCCACATTTTCATCCACACTAGAAGGATTCACAGATGGTAGTTCTTCGAATTCTGCAGGGAAGAAAGCTTGGAATAAGAATGTTGCACTCCTTCAGTCCTATTGTGCACATACACACGCGAGACCAAGGCCCTTAAATTTTACATTAATATTTAAAACTGAATTTTGGAACATAATTAAACTCACTCAATTTGCAAGCCAGATTTCTGCAGAGGAAAAAAATCTTTTTTGAAAGCATCTTTCCATTTAGTGTCATAAATCCTTTGAAACCACCTGAAGAACTGGTTAATGTCTAATCCAAAAACCGACACCTACGAATGTACAACATTCCCACAGCACTGCACTGAAGAGTCAGCCTGGACCATGAGGTGAAGTCCCAATGTGCTTGATCCCACAACCTTATGCCCCAGAGGTACAAGTCCCATACAATGAGCCAAGTGGACATCTTCCATAAGGCCATATATTACATGATGCAAATATTCAAAAATTCAATTGGGATAGTCCACTGTTATTTGGGTATATATAAACTATATCTATATTCTAGTCCCACTTTATATAAACTATATCTATATTCTAGGCCCACTTTATATAAACTGTATTTATATTCTAGTCCCATTTCCGGATAACATTATAGCACGAGAAAGTTTATTGTAAAAGGCGGTTTCGTAACCTGTACAACTCTCCTCCTCTTCCTCATCATCAGAAAGGGGAAGCTCCCCTTTTAGAAGATGCTCCATCTCCTCCGAATCAGCCACATCCACAGGCCTCTCCCCACGATGATTCATTTGATACGCATTTCCACCATTGCGTAAAAGCAATTTTACAATCTAGAGAAAAAGATTTCAATGGCAAAAGAAACACGAATTATGGAAAGAATTGAAACAAACTAAAAAAAAGGTGCAGAAACCAGTTACAACTGGTATTGCATCCATTAGATGCAATATGTGCTTATGCAATTTTCCCAGCAAATGTTTAAGATATAATGAGGCATTCCATTGCAGCTGTACCGTAATGGTCACATAAGTGGTCACGTTTTCAAAAAAAGATGCATGTAGATACATACAGACCGCATCACCATGTCTTGTCAGCGGCCATGTCTCAATGGGCTGAATGGTTTACTCTCGTGCCCAAATGAACTCTCTAATTCATATGAAACACAGGCACAAGAGTAGACCATTCAGCCTCCCACCATTTTACAATATCAAGGCAGCTCTTTTAATCCCATTAATCCTAGGGGTTTTTTCCCCATAATATTGTTTTTTTTTTTTAAAAAAGTGAGCAATTTTCAGACATTTACAGTTCAGTTACAACAGAATGCCTCATTAATATACTTTAAGCAAAACAGATTTGGTTCAAGGATTGTGTGTGCATAGTGTGTGTTCTTCGAATTCAAGATCCTTGTTCTCACTTTCAAGTCCATTCACGGCCTTGCCCCCGCCTATCTCTCTGACCTACTATCTCTCTTTCAGTCCGCCCGTCCCCTCTGTTCAGCAGACTCAGGCCTGCTCCGCGTCCATCGCCTTAACCGCCCAACCATCAGCGGCCAGGCTTTCAGCCTCTCTGCTCCCACACTGTGGAACTCCATCCCGCAGCCCCTCCGCCTTGCTTCCTCCCTTTCCTCCTTCAAGGCCCATCTCAAGACCTCCCTCTTCGATGCGCCTTTGGCTGCCCCACTAACTCTTCCCGCTCTCCTTCCTCCCCCACCCCCTCGGGTCCCGATCTGACTGTTCAGCGCTTTGGAACATGCTCCCGACATGAATTATGCCATATAAGTACAATTTTGTTTTTGTTGTATATCAAATACTGCATAGCATTCGCAGGTAGACTGAAGCGTCATTATCTGCTTGCTTAATATCAACAGGTTTAGTAAAATCAAGAGATAAATATCATGCAATGTAAATTGGATGTATTTTCCAATTTAAAAATAAATGAATGCAAAAAAAGTAACTAAAAATTCATATAAGCATGCCATGTCCAAAAACAGGATCAGTGGTATACCAAAATAAAGTTGACTCTCATCTGAGGATATTATAATTACTATTTATTTAATGAACTGAATATTCTGTTGATCGTTTAAGCTACATTTTGCAATACAATCTGTGCTAAACTGATGGCTGGGAATCATTCCATCTTTAATGCTGTCCAATATTATGTCGTCACATCAAGATATTGCTGATGGGACACGGCGATGTGTTTCTGCATGTGTCTGATGCTGATTGATCACAAACGATTGATGAATAGTACATACATTTCTGTGTCCATTGCTTGCAGCATCATGCAATGGAGTGTCATTGTCAAGTCCCCGGGTGTTCACATCTGCTCCTGCTAAAATCAGCTGTTTAGCAACGTCATAATAACCCAAGTTGCAGGCCTCATGCAGTGGAGTCCATCCTGCAGTGACAGAAATGAGCAATTAGGATTGTAACCACCTTTAACAGAGCTGAAAAAGGGCAAAGTGGCACATATAGTGAGTGTTCTGCTCCAGGAAGAGCATGTCAAAACGTGAAATGTTTTTTCCTGCAAGGAACCCCAATAAAGTTGCACGACACTCCACAGCTCCAACCCATTATCTACATACAGAATGTAAAACTCAGTAGTTTCCTTTGGAGACTCGTGAACATGGTGATGGATTTCCTTGTAGCAAATGCCTGGCTGACCAAACAAACACTCATTGGAAGAGTTCTTGCACCATACATTTGATGAATTTCCCCTTCTGTACTGCAGGTAAACAAGGCCAAGAACGAACATAGGAATCTTTAGTGGAATCCCAGTCGAAATCTGCTATACACATGTAATTTTGTTGCTGTTGCTATCACACCTGGCTCATAAGGTAGACAGGACACACAGTTAATGACTCAAATCAAAAAGGGAAATCAGCTTATTGTTAAAAGCATGACACACCAACTTATCAACTCATTTCTATAGCAATTTAAAAAAGACTCAAACTGGATAAGACATTGCAGAAACAAGACTGAAGAATTCACTTGGTTCAATTTGAAGGTACACGTACCAGCAAAATCTTTGACATTAACATCAGCACCCTGAATGATGAGCTCTTTAACTTGCTTGGTTTCGCCACGAATGGCTGCCATGTGTAAAGGTGTTTCTCCTCGCTCATTTCGTTTATTAACTTTGTCTTTCTGTCTGGAAGAGGAGGTTGGAGTTTTTTTCTGTCCTGGCGTTGTTTGAGAGGGGTGATTCGGAGTAGAATCTGCTAAGAAAAATTAATTATGTCAGTTCAGTTGCTATGGTGAATTGAGATTTTAAACAAGTGTCCGGAGCCAATACAAATAGGAAAGATGCCTTCCATGATAATCCTGGCTATCAAAATGAAAGGACGTACTATATTAACAAAACAAAAGGTGCAAATGTACCATAGCATGACCTGTGCAATAACATATTGTTTTAGTGCAAGAACAACTGCTTACTTTTGCCACTTATTTTCCCTTAACCTATATTAGATACTAATCACTAGACAGTTTTTAGTCAAGGAGGTACAGAAGTATGGGGGCAAGTCTTCTCTCTGTGGGGAGAGACCTGCAGAATGAAAACTCAGTCGAGGCAGGGAGGAAGCAGGTACAAACTTTCAGCCAAAGTGCTGTACTTTAGTGTCCTAATGCTATGTCGCACCACTGAGCTTCCAAACACTATACTGTACTCACCAACCAACTGGTTAACACAAATCGACATCTCATTCACAGGGGGCAATTAGGACCCTGGTCCGGAAGTGAAACAATTCTCATTGGCAAGGGGTATTCTTCTGAGGTTGAAATTATTATATTATTGATCTCGGCTACAGGAATCTTTATTCTGTATCTGGTCACAAATTATGAATGCTTGATGTGGATGCTGGATTCCCAAAATGGAAAAGGCATCCTTTCCTCAGCATTGGCTTCCCTCACTTTGATAATTTCAAATACAACCAATTTTTTTAAAAAAAACACACCAAACCTGAAATATCTAGACATCAGAGGGCCAAGATTCCTCATTCAATATTAAATTCTCTTAAAATTTTAAACCAATACCTCCAAAAACCTCAAATTGAATCTGGAAGATATTTCTTTTAAGAATTGTGGAAAAATTAGCTTCCAAATTAAGAATAAATTAGAGAATTCTCCAAAATGAAAACTATACACAATTATATTTTATGAGAATTTGGCTCTCAAATTATCCTTTACACTTTTTCCTTATCATATCTAGTCAGGACCTCTCTCAAGTATGCCACAGATCAGCACTGCAAAATATTTCAGGTCTTATTAACAATTAGGAAGGTGATTTTTCACTGTAATCTTACTCATGTGGTCTCTGACAGACATATATGATACTGCATAGCAGGATGACTCACATTCACACCAGATTTTAAAAGAAAAAATTTAGACACTATAAAACCTATGGAATATTACTGCCTGCACCGCTTATGTAGAGATGTAAAGGTTATAATGTAGAAGACATCGGACAAACCACACCAAACAATAGTGGTATTACCTATCCAAACCTCAACTGAGCTGCCATAACTTTACAGTCTACAGAGAGATCAACTAATCTCCTTCATTCCTCCCACCAAACATTCCAAATAACTCTGTCCCAAAGGATCAATGATGAATAGTCCCCAACCTAGTGTAATACATCATGTATGATCCCAATTGTTCTTATGCAAAAGCACAAAAGTAAGCCAAATATAGTCCTCTAATATCCTATTTGTGCTAAGTCTCAGAGGAGTACAGTAAACTCTGGATAACTCGTCAATCCAAGGGAAAATAAACTAGTGACAATTTATCTGATGTGACAAGCTAGTGGTTGGTCTTCTCCTCATCCTTCAAGGTTGCTCACTCAACCAGCACCCGCTTCCCACAGACATGCATGCATGCCCAACCACTGCCGAACACTTGCACCAGTCACAGGATAGGGCGGGAGGACATGGCCCGGCCCTCCAAGACCAGAGGCCTCTGTATGCATCTGAGCATGTACAGACCTCCAATAGACCAGAGGCCTCCGAGATGCATCTGAGCATATGCGTCCAACCTCTGCCAGGGTGGGAAGCCATGGCACAGCCCTCCAATAGACCATAGGCCTCTGCAACACAAGACACCACCTTATAGGAAGAGTTATCCGATCAATTTTACATTGCAAGTACAGAATTTCTACAATGTGATGAGTTATGTTAAGGGGAGTGACGAATAAAGCCATGCCCCTTTATAGTTTATATGGAAAGTGGTCAGGATATTATTGCTGACATGGTGACTAAAAACAAGAGACAAGTTATCAGGAGTTTACTGTATTTAGTCGATTACTAAAGGTTGAAGGAACAACTTTCTGGCGGATAGCTCAGGAGTTTTCTATTTCACCAATATACATACATGGCAGTATCTTACAAACAGCCCTGAAAGCTAAGTACTGTAAAATCTTGTTTATCTGGTACCCAACCGACCAGCATACTCAACCAATCAGTATCTCCCAATACAATTCACCATTCCAGCAACTGGATCTCATAGCATAGCCATCCGGGACACTCGCGGTATGCTCACTTTGCGCATGCGTGCGCATGCACACTTATTAAACTTACCGAATGCTGGAATGCTTTTTTTTAACCAATCATTTTACCGAGTGTGCTGGAATGCTTTATTGGTAAGCATCCATACAATATTCTGTTATTATTCAGTCTATTATTAATATGGTATGTTTTTAAATAAGTAAATTTTTTGTTGTTGGATTTTCGGCAACTTGCCATTTGAATATCCAGCATATTTGATTAATCGTTACCGGTCAGGTCCCGAGGGTGCAGGATAACCAAAGTTTTACTGTATTATGAAGCCTACCTGATTAATGTACACCTTCTAGAATAGAGATCTTTTTCTTAATGCCTTATACTAAGTCCTGGGCATAATTTAAAATTCAAGCTAAGTTAAATTTTGTTTATACCCGAGTAACTACTCCTTACTCTATATCAAAAGTTATCTACAGTACTATGTTAAGGAGTTGAAGATCACAAAACATCTGGTTGAGTGAACCTTTTTCTCCCTCTACCCACAAAAAATGGCCGCTCCATTTTACAATATTTCTGGTAAAAACCTTTCAAGGTATCCTCCCAATATGCAAAGTGTGATATCAAATGTGAGCATTATTAATACTACAAAGGAACATATATCATATATTTTCAATTATTGACTTCAGATATGAAAGGTCTCACTACAGCAAAGGTCTCCATCTAGTGGCTCATTCTTAAACAGGTATGAAACTCCTTAAGGAGAACCAAAACTGGAAGAAACATTGAATAACTTAAATATAAAATTTAGCTCCTTGAGGTCCCATTTTATTTTTCTCTGCTAAAACCTTTTATTCTCCTTGCTTTTCTTAAGTCTGTTACATCTCACACACACCCAAAGAGAGCTGTAAATCAGCCTAGTAAGGTGGCTCTGTGAATGGATACCATTGTGGGGGAGACTGGGGTAATTTTCTCTTCCTTCCTGTGACAGTGAAGCTTTTTCTTATACGAGTAACCTAACTTCTGTTCAACACCTTCTGTAAACTCACGGATATTGAAAGTCTCCACATGGCAAACTGAATTAAAACAATTAAAGACTTTTACATTTCATAACGGCTAACAATTATATATGTCTTTTGGACTAATAAGCCAGCCACAACAACAAAATTACATTTATATAGTGCCTTTCACATCAGGAGGGCATCCCAAGGCAGTCAATGTTTCAGACCTGAGCTGGGGTTGGGAGTGGGGAGGGTGGAGGGGATTTGGGGTGACCGAAGGGAACATTCGTAAGGGGTTAGGGAGGTCGCAGATGGAGGGTGGGGCAAGGCCATGGAGGGCTTTGAAGTTGAAGATCAGGATATTGAATTCTCTGGGTGATGGGGAGCAATGGATTCAGGCAAGAATGGGGGAGATGGGTTCATGGAGCTTAGAGCAGTAGTGGACACGGGCCGCAGAGTTCTGGATGTTCTGCAGCCAATGGATGTAGGAGTTGGGAAGGCCAAAAAACAGGATGTTGGTGTAATCGATCCTGGATGTGATGAAAGCACGAATGACAATGAATCCAATATCACATATTGTATATGGTGCAGTTATAATACCATCCCAGTAACTAACCTTTTATTTCAGATACACAAACCTTTTAGTTGTTGATGGCAAGGCCTCCACTGCTTCCTCTCACAGGCTCTCTCGTTCAATGAGAATAATATCCTCTTTTTCTCATAAGAGGAAGACTAGCTAGCTATCAAAAGTGCAAATGAAGTTGGGAATCATTTTTCCCTCAACTGTAGCCCACTGCTGTGATCAGACAAATGGGCATAAATATCACAAGCTCCATTGTGGCAATGAATGTATTAACAGCCTTGCAGGTAACCAAGGCAATAGAGCTGGAAGCTCGATAGAGCTTTGCTGATGGGAGGTATTTTGGATGCTAATGTTTGCACCTGTGCCGCCAGCTGACATGAAGGGATTGTTAGATAGCTTCGAAAAAATCCATTTTAAAACAATTGCTGTACATACATTTTTACAGAAAGGATTACATTGCTAGAAGGAAATATCTATTCCACAACAAGAGAAATGGTTGAATTAGGACGAATATAATAATAAGATTAAGCAAAATGATTTAAAACTATATTGAAACAATGAATCATCAGCAAATGACATTGATGATAACTAAAATGGTAGGCTTTTATTACAGCATAATCTTCTTTTAAATAAGGTTTAACCTTATTTTAACCTGCACATACAAATATTTTTAAAAAAATTAACCCATAAGGAAAATTTGTGGGAACACCATCATTTCAAATTTGCACACTTCAAACCAGCTCAAATCTGGTAATTTATATTCTCACACAGGAATCAATTGTTCATTCTACATCCATAAACCAACTCAAACATTTTTTTCCAATACAAACTGGAATGCTGAAACATGCTTGTCGCTATAGTGAGATTGTATTAGTGATAAATAGATGTCTGGAAGACGTGAAAAGCGCTATATCAAATGCAAGGATTATTATTATTATTATAAATACAAGATAAGAACCAGGCACAATCAAACCCATAAAACTAAAAAGGGAAACATATCAAATGATATCAAACTGTTGAAGTAGGAAGCTTTTGCTCAACAAAAGACGAGATTTGACTGAGTATGTAAAGGTCAAAACTCTTTCAAAGAAACAGGATTATACCTCTTGACAAATAATTCACAACTCTCGCTCACTCGTTCAATCTGTACAAACTGGATGTACAGTATATCAAATGAGGAGGCAGGTCTCTCTCAAGAACCTGCATCTTCAGGCTAGTTTACAGAACTTCAGCGCCACCTAGCAGCATTTGGGAAAGACCATTAGCTGATATCAGATCACATGGTAATAAACCTTGTAACAGTAGGTCATTGCTCACTGCTGACTCAAAATTATTAACTGGGAATTCCCTGATCCCAAGTGACAGTATCACCATCTTTCTAAGTAGGCTGTGGCTAGTTGAAATGATCTGTGGCACTGATCAATTAAAAATAAAGATTTCAGAGTTGTCTCCATAATATTAATCAAAGTGTATTACTATGTAACCTGTTAAGAATATTAAGTGGGCAGTAGAACATTGTACTCTAAAAAGATCAGACAAATACTTTAAAATGCTTAAGTCAATGAAGCTTTTTGGAGCAAATAGGTTCTGTAGGAAACGGTTTAGGTAGAAATATTGGGGAACAAGATACATCAGATATAAAGAATTCATCATAAATATTCACTAATCTAATGGATTATTATCAAGCTGCAGCTCTCCAGCAGTATGTTGTGGATGCCAAGAATGAAAGTGAAAGCTTATTCTGAATTTTCCCTCAAGCATTTTCAGCACTGTAAAAACAGTGAGGAGTGTTTAGGGTACCTCACTCTGCTAGATCTTTACTTTAAATAAGTAAGATAAGAATCTACAGCAAGTATTTTGTGGATAAGTCTGTGGAAATAATGGGCATGTAGCATTTTCACACTCAGTACCTTATGTTCTGAAAACATATTAAAATGCGTTTTTCCAAAAATACATTAAATTCATTTAAAAAATGAATTCCACTTCTTTAAAACAAGAAATTTAGGTAACAATTTTAGAATTTAAACAAGCAGGAAGCAGGTTCAATAATGACTTTCAAAAGGGAATTGGATATATATTTGAAAAGAAAATATTTGCAAGACCATGGGGAAAGAGCAGGGGAGTCGGATTAATTGGATAGCTCTTTCAAAGAGCCGAATGGCCTCCTTCTACGCTGTAGGATTCTATGATTCTAAACTGTTCCTGCTGCTATGATGTAAGGTTTGCATGTTAGCACATAGTAATAAATAATAATCCTTGCACTTGATATAGAACCTTATCATATCTTCAAGACGTCTCAAAGTGCTTCACATGATATACGGTAAAGAGAATTGACTGTATATTTTATGGGTGAAACATACAGCTAATTGCACACAGTAGTGTCCTGCAAACAGTCGTGGATTGAAGTGACCAATTTTGTTATTCTTATTATTTTTAAACAAATTTACCCCCAGAGAAGCAATCCACCAATCGTTTAACAACCAGGTTCATACATAAACAGAGGAGTATGGAGTAAGGAAACTTGCTGGGAATTGAACCCAGATCTCTCGCTTGCAAAGCGAGTGCTCTAACCACTGAGCTACAGGACTCCACATTCTACTATATTTAGAGAACTTATTGTTTCCAATGTGAGAACCAGTCCTTGCATAGCTGTAAATGAGTTTTAGTTTGCATACATTTTCCTACCACTTCATGACTAACAATTCCAAATAATAGTAAAGATGACATTACCTAACCTGACTAAGCTTGTATTAAATAAACAGTTTTGAAAAAAAATGCTCCGTCACCCATCCTCTCCCAGAATGCTAAAATTATAACCACTATACATTTCAACAAGGAAAAAAATTATGGTTGGTATGACCTGGACTGTTATCTCGTGCTGTCATCTGCATCACTAGAGCCATCTGCTGACGCTCCGATAGTGGATACCCGATCAGTATGCCCCCAAGTGTGGCCTTAACAGGAACAGATTTCTTGCAGGCAGACTCCTTTTTCGCTTTCTTTTTCTCTGGGGCTTCCTTTTCTGTAATTAAATATTTTAAAAAAAGTTAGTTCCATTTCTGAAAGCTCAGACCGACTACAATTGTTCATTATCACAAATAAGGAGTGGAATGCACCTATTAATAGCTCAAAAACTCTTAATCCCAAATATACATCTGAATTATATTACAGTCATTGAAATTGTAAGGTATTCTTTAGAATATGTAATTTGTTGTTCCCCTCGTCCGCACACATAATGACAGAAGCCTAAATCATAAAACTGCAAAGACAGAAACAAATCTTAACATTGGTGAAATAAAAAAAACTCATCACCAATTTTTACTTGCTGTATATTGTTTCCTTTGTTTCAGGCCTAAAAGCACACCTGCTGACAGTGCAGCAGAGGGGACAAGGGACATAATAATAATAATAATAATGATCCATGCATTTGATATAGCGCTTTTCATATCTTATCGATGTCCCAAAGCGCTTCACAGAATATACTGTGAAGTGAATTGACTGAATATTTGTGGGCAAATCGTGGCAGCCAATTGCGCAATGCAGTGACCCACACATAGTCATGGATTGAAATGACTAATTTTATTGTTGTGGTTTTTTTGGACGGATTATTATTAGGCGTGTGGAATAAGGGATCGAACCAGGGAGGTTAGAACTGCTGGTGAGAAGACATTGACAGAAGCATCAAGGACGGCTGACATATTATCAGTATTCAGCTCTGGAAAGTTGGTGTTTATCCAGGCATTGATGTGTGGCCAGCAACAGGACAGAACATCGCTGGACCTGGCATTGCAGCTGGAGAAGTAGATTTGGGTGTTAAGCATTCCAAGATGCTATTCAAGGGAAGGGCCCTATATAAATGTACATTGTAAGTGTTATTTCCTTCCTCCCACATAACTTTCTCAGCTAAGGAGAGGGGTAGCAGGAAGCAAATTCCAAAGACTCTACGAATTGTACTTTTATAGCACCAAACATACAAGACAATGTCTTGTAGTGCTTCACAACTACAATGGGGATCAATGAGCAGGAAGAAGAGGGAATCTGAAAGTGTAGGCCATCATCATCATCAACAACAACAACTACTTAAACTTATAAAGCGCCTTTCACGTCGGGAGGACGTCCCAAGGCGCTGCACAGTGACCCGAGCTGGGAGGGGAGTGTTCGGGAAGGGGTGAAACACGTAGGGGAGGTCGAAAAATTCGGGGGGGGGGGGGGGGGGAACAAAAGGCACGGTCGAAGAGGAAAGTCTTCAAACCGGCCTTGAAAGAGGAAAGGGAAGAAACAAGATGGAGGGATTGGGGGATGGAATTCCACAGGGTGGGAGCGGAAAAGCTGAAAGCCCGGCCTCCGATGGTGGGGCGGTTCGGCCGGGGGGCTTGGAGCAGGCCAATTCCTGCTGAATGGAGGGTTTATAGGGGGAGAGTAAATCGGTTAAATAGGGCGGGGCAAGGCCGTGTAAGGCCTTGAAGGTGAGGACGAGGATCTTGAACTCGATCCTCTGGAGGATGGGGAGCCAGTGGAGACAGGCGAGGGTGGGGGTTATGTGGTCGCGGAGGCGGGTGCGGGATAGTACACGGGCTGCAGAGTTTTGGATGACCTGCAGCCTGTGAATGGAGGAGTTGGGGAGGCCGACGAGGAGAGTTTCCGTAGTCCAGCCGTGAGGTGATGTATGCGTGCACGAGTGTTTCGGCAGCATGGGGGGTGAGATAGTTGCGGAGCCTGGCAATGTTGCGTAGGTGGAAATAAGCGGTGCCAGTCAAGGCACGGATGTGGGGGAGGAAGGAGAGTTTATGTTTGAACGTGATGCCGAGGTCCCTGACTGGCTTTGTGAGGTGGAGAGTACAGCCTTGGATGTTGAGGCTGGCAGTGCCCGATGTGCGGAGGCGCTGGCTTGAGCCAATCAGGAGGGCCTCGGTCTTGCTCACGTTCAATTGGAGGAAGTTGTCCCTCGTCCAGGACTCAATGTTGGACAGACATGCTGTCAGAACATCGATGGTCTGGGGGTTGAGGGATGAGGCAGAAAGGTACAGCTTTCTGTACATCAGGGGCACAGTCAAAGCATTTTCTTTTTTAAAAAAAGGCTTTGAAAGGCAGATATTACTTTAGGACATGTTGCTGAGAGATCCACTAGAGCAGCTTGGGTTGACTGACTAATGTGTACTCTTGCTCAGCAATTGCTCACAACAACATGGATAAGATAAGGAACTCTTCACGTGCCAACATCATTGGCACAAACAAACTGCTTCAACTGTGTTATAGACCAATACAGCTCAACGTGTTATGGCATTTTCCACCTGCCAAACAAGCTCCAGGTATCAACTAAAATATCTAGAATGGATTTTAAAAATATATAAATGAGATGAGTTTGCAATACCAAAAGAACATTACAATAGTACCATAGTATCAAAACACAAAATGGAAGATATGCATCCCGAAATGTATTACCAGGTAGTGTCAGGTTGAAAGATTCTACTCTCCATACCCTTCAATATTCCTTCACTTCAACTATCTGTCCCAGAGATTTCATGTATTCGCTTCAACATAACACAAACCCTTTTATATAGTAAAAATGATCCAAAACACAGGTTGCGAAACGTGACATTGCAATCGAACCTCAAAAGGTTCGAATGCAAAACCTCATGTATAATAAGCATTTGTTTCAGCCAAATGAGACACACTGAGTTTCTCCACGCAGCACAGGATGAATACATATGGTGCAGCTTGAAGAAATCTTCACAACACCTCCTACAGATTTTAAATTAAAATTTAATCTGTAATAAAAAAGTGGCCAAAAAAGAAGCAGCTACCTTCTGCTATAGAAACACGGTGGAAGCTGGTGAGGAGAAGGAGAATAAAGTAACTGAAGGAAAATTGATATTTTTCTTTTGATTAATAATTATTTGAAGACGGGAGCAGTTTGATCTAATTATATACTGTTTTCAGGGTGTCGGAGGGCAGGGAAGAAGAGAGAAAGAGGCATTGGCAAATTGCCTCTGCACCTTAATTTGGTGGTGAAGTTGATTTTACCTGCATACGTTCTGTAAGGTGGTATTAATCGTTCCCCCCAGGTTTCACTGGAGTGTCCTGGATCAGAATCTATAGATCAAGAGAATGCAAAGAACAGTATAAAGAGTTCAGCAAGTTCCAGTTGGGAATTTAAGAATTCTGCAATTCGTTGCATACTCTTTAATATGTTCCTGGCTACTAGTATTTTCTGATTCGATGGCTATTCACAAATAATACCTTTTCTTAAAAAAAAATAAACAATTCATAAGCATTTATAATGCTGAATGAGTGTTTAAACATTTTTTAAAAAAGATGATTGTTGCAAAATTATCTAAAAACAGCCAAAACCAAAAGTCCCCACTTCTGCAGAATGACGACACTACCATTTGAAAGTCATTGCAAAGAGTAACGGTCATTATTTCCAATAGTACCCACAATCAATATTAATAATACTTGCATTTGATATAGTGTATTATCACGTCTTTGAGACACCTCAAAGCGCTTCACAGAATATATTGCAAGATGAATTGGTATATTTTGTGGGAGGAATGCAGCAGCCATTTGCACACAGCAGTCATGGATTGAGTGACCAAATTATTACTTTTTAAAAAGTAATTATTTGGATAAGTAAACCTACTCCTAAAATGACCTACTCCTTTTATGAGTTAATTCTGAAAAATTCAGCCTATAAAATTGAAAGGTCAAAGCTAAACTGAACAGTTTGATTGGTTCAGGAATCTTTCTTCGCTAAGATCAAGATGAATAACTACTTAAAACCATGAAAAAGTCACAATGTTCCATTTATTATTAGATGCATCGAGAGCAAGAGTCTGAAATCAAATTTCCAGCCATGTGACATTGGTAGGGGAAATGTCCACATCTGACCAACCAAGTGTCAAGTTGAGGCAACATGACCAAGATCAAGACAAGGGGGACTTTCCTGCTTTCTATTTCTAGCAGAGTTGGTTGAAAACGTGATTCATTTAAAACCAACTAGAAAATGTGTTTTGCTTTATATTTATAGGATCCACAATTAGAATAAACTGTGTGATAACACAGTTCTATGCAAATCGCGTTTTGGTCACGTGAAAGACACAGTCAGAGAAATGAAATCATACCCCTTTGCTACTGAGCACCTCAACTAAGAAAAACTACAGTCATTTCCAATAAAGTATAAGAAGGACTAATGTGGAATTAAATGTGACTTCCAAATATAGGCATCATAGAAGGTGAAGTTCATGATCACATACAAGCAGAAATCTGCAGCCAATTCTACTGATTGCCCTTCCAAATAGAAATTCCTAAAAACGAGAGAGAGAAAGCAAGAGAGAAAAAATGCAGGTACAGTAGAAGCCCGTTTATCCGGCACCTGCGGGACCTGGCCAAAGTCGGTTAAAGCGCCTGCCGGATATTCGGGAGGCCTGTGGCCGAAAACCCACTACAAAATATTAAAGTTCTTTAATACACACACCAGACTAGGTAATAGCAGATAGTGGCAGAGTATTGTGTTGCAGCTTGTTGTTGGGCTACTCTTTTGCGCTTCTCACCTGATTGGGGTTTGCGATCCAGCAATTCTTTTTTGAATGGGGGACACCAGGCGGGTGAAAGATGCGGCATCGCGATTTTAAAGTCATACGACTTTACTAGCTGCAAGCCGAAGCCCTAGACTCTACTAGCGGCAAACCAAAATACTGTACCTGCACAACAACGTGGGTTATCGGCTAGCGTTACCGCCTTGCCGCTAGTATGATTTGGAAGTCATACACGCTCCATTTTTTTCACCTTTTTGGCGCGCTCCATTTTGGAGAGCCACTGGACTGTAAACCTCAACCGCAGATCATGGCTTCAAGCGCAGCATCTACCAACGGGGGTGGGGGGCGCAGGAGAGGAGTTTTGACGGTGAGTGCTAATGTAATATTATGTTATTATTTATGTATTTACAAATGCTCCACTGCTATTGTTCCGGATAAGTTCCGGTTTATTGAATGGGGATTTGTTTTTGGCATGCCGGTTATACGGAAGTGCCAGTGCATCAAGTCACGGATAAACAGGCTTCTACTGTATTTGTTTATAAGGCACCATCGTGCCACAAAGCAACCATATATTTAGCCACAAGAGGCACTCTTAATATATCTGATCCAACATCATGCAGATTTTAAATTTCTGCTTTTTTTGTATACTGAACATGACCATTAATTTTATGTTAGAAATCAAGCAACTAAATATCAATGTAATCAGAATATAATTTCGATCAAAATGCTAACCAAGTCCATTTTCTAACAATTTCCCAATCCAAGCTTCATCTTAAAATCAAATATACTTCAGCCTCAAGACACCGTTCATATGTTTTTATAAATGATATTTTCCTTCTAGTTTTAAGTTTGGGTTTTTCAAACCCAATGATTTCAAAAGTAGATAATTTACGACTGTGTTCTGCTGGTGTTTATCCTGTGATACAAAGTACAATATCGGGAGATAAGAACATAAGAATAAGGAGCAGAAGTAGGCCATTCAGCCCCTTGAGCCTCCCCCACTCCATTCAATAAAATCATGGCTAATCTTCTAATCTAACTCCACCTACTTGCTTTATCCCCATATCCATTAATCTGTTTATCCAGAAGATATCTATCAATCACAGTCTTGAATATGTTCAAGGACTGACCATCTACAGCCTTTTGGGAAAGAGAATTCCATAAATTCACTACCCCCTGAGTGAAGAAGTGTTTCCTCAACTCTGTGTGAAAAGAGATGTCACAAGAAATCTCAACTAGGACATAAGAAAAAAAAGCGATGGCTATTTATTAATGTTTGCAGTTCATCCCCTACAGGCCATGTAGTTTGTAATCCTCCTATTTTTAATCTTATGAGTGATCAGAGATTTACAAGGTAAACTTCATAAATTTACCTCCCCTTGACCCAACCAAAGGGCAACTGAATGAAATTCCAACCCAAATTACATTCTGATTTTTGAAAAATATTTATACAATCAGATTAGTGTAATTTTGTTGCAACCCTCAAAGTTATATCATTTTGAAATGTTCAACCATTCCAACAACTGTCCGTGTGTGGAAAGTAAAAATCAAGCTCAACTCTCACAAGCACCAAGTACAGTAATATGATCTGAGGGATTAAAGGCAGGATTGCTGTCATCAGACAGAAAATACAAGGTTAGTCTTCTCGTGTAATTTGGAACTTTACTTGAAGAAAGGTGGTTCCCTGTCTTAAAAACTTTCTATCTCTTAGAGCAGAAAGAATGTGTACAATATATGTTTTTGGATTGCAGTTGAGTGATAAACTGTTTTGACAAAACTAGTTGAAGAGCCAGCATCTAGGAAGGACTGAAATCCTTGTTAGCCACCCAGACAGTCCATACCTGGGCACCGCAGGTTCTTCCAGTTTTAGGAAAAACTAATGTTCCCTGTGCAGTCATTCAGTTGCTATCGCCACAAATGGGGTCAGTAGCAACAAACTCCACACTCTATATAAAGGAGACAATGTTCATCCCAACCATAGTCTGATGAATCAATGGTATGGAGTTGATACAGAACATGACTACTTAATAGACTGTGTTTGATGTCTTGACAGGCTTTTTGTTTTACTTGGGAGACCTTTTGTATTTTGGCACAGTATTGTTTGGTGAACTGTGCCGAGGTGCATGGCAACTAAAATGCCCGGTGGCAATGAACTGTAATTGGGTTTGAGAGCTTTAAGCAATAGCCTGGGGCTAATTTATGCTGTATGCATGGAAAAATGAAGGCAGATATGACATAAGTGTACATCATAATTGGGCAACTATGATTTCAGCTCCTGCTCATGTGCTCATGTGAAACCTGAAATTTTTACTCTTCTCACATCCAGTATTAAAATATTCTACCAAACTGGTTAGGTTCTTTTTATAAAGAATAGTCACTTAGACAAAGTGCTGGAGATTTAGCACCTAATAGAAAGGAGCAAGATTGGATGAGAAATATAGTATAATTTTTTTGAAAATCACTGAAGGAGAAATAACAATGTGGAACTATTCCGCTGATCAATTCTGCAAAGGCACATTGATATTGCATAAGTAGGCATTGGCTGGAATGGTAACCAAGGACTCAAAAACATTACCGTTGGATGATCATCACCGGAACCCTTCTCTGGATTTATTGGCTTTTAATTTGCATAATTTGTTTTTAAAATTAACCTTTTTTGTCATATTTTGATGTTGAAGATGCTGCCAAATACTAGTGCATTGGATTCTATTTACGTGATGAATTTTTTAAAAATCAGGAGATTCCTAAGTGAGAACTGTGAGAACATAATTGTGTGTAAGGATGGAGTAGGAGAACAAAGTTTCTCCCATTGGCACTCATTAGCGCAGCATCTACCAATAAGCACTGGGTCTTTTCCCTCTTTCGTGTAAGTATTACAATCCTGTAAAGGGAGATCTTTGAACATCCACTTGTTTACTGTAAACCTCACATAAGTCATATCAGTTGAGACCGTAGATTTGACATGACTTATGCAAAGGACAAATTTACCAAACAAGCATAGCATATAATCTCTTAAAACAGCAATTGGGCAGATGTACAAGCGGTTATACAATTTATACAGATCAGACTTACTGTTTTACTGTAGTTTTAATGTATTGACATCACTGCTCATCATTTCAGGTTTTACATTTGTCATTAAAGGCAGCCTTATAAAGAAACTTCAGTGCAGAATTTCCTCAATATGACATTCTGCTCCATTATAATCAAGGCAAGTAAGTATCTGTACTCCAACAGGATGTTGTACGATTGGAATAACCAGAAACCACATTACAGGGAGTTCCATGCAAAATACCTGTTTCTATGTTGTTTGTCCAGCAGTTGCAAAGCATAAAACACAGGAGCAAAAGGCACCTGAGAAACACTAACACCCTAATTTGAACATAAATGTGCTTATTTTGTGATGGTAATTAGAATATTCAAGGTCGGTTTTCTTTCTATTACACTAGTGACTAGCACAGGAGGCAGTTATTCAGAGAAAGTACAGTGAATCCCAGCTGTCAGGTATCCAGAATTCAGCATCAGCCAACTAACCTGCATTTTCAAACTCCTGCCAGTCATATGATGCCCACTGCTTGACTGACTGGTTTAGCTGAGGGATGAACGGAGCTGCATTGAGTGAGTGATGAGTCCAGAACAAATCTTTTTTTTGGTCTACTTTATGCATTTATAATTTATTTTTATTCATTTTAAATGTTAGGTTACGTTTTGTTTTAACAAGTTATTGTAAATGATAAATGTAAAGATTAGCAGTTCTATGGAAAATCCAGCTTGCCAAATTGGAATCTCCCGAATATTAGCCCAGTGACCAGAGGGAGGGATCATGTGCACTAAAAAACATCCAGCCAATAGCAGTAATTGATTTGGGGGCAACAAAACTTTTTGGAGGGTGGGGGAGATAGAAAGAATACCAGTGTCACATGAATGGCATCTGAAACAGACTTAAAGGGTTCTGTATTCTTCTGGTTCTTATGGCACAAAGATGTTGTATTCTATAATATAATACTGTACCTTGTGGGGGTTTTTTCCCTACCCAATGCAGCAGCATGTCTAAATTACAATTATTTAATTAAGATCTCATATGAAACAACTTAAAGGGAATGCTTTACCTGTGTCGGAATCCCTCTGCTCACCCCTCGATGGACTAACAGTGAAGGGAAGTTTACGCTTCATGGAAGACTTTTCTTTCATCTCTTTCTCCAACTCACTGCGTTCTAATTTGGGTGTTCTGTTGTAAGATGAAATTTTTTCTTTATTCTAGGAAACAAAATGAAGATATCAGTTTCAAATGGTAGACAAACAGTTAACAGCCATGCTTATTGATCATCCAAGCAAGTTAAGGTTTGCGAGAAGAAATAATTTGGAGGGAAAAATCCATCCTGTGGAAATTGCTTATTCTCACCTACTCAATTTGACATAGTGGCATAGATGAGATAAGCTAAATTGCTGCTGTCTTGGTCAGGGTATCTGGGCAGCCTTTATAGCGTTATAGAGTCGTGTGTTGAGGAGTAATTTAAAGCACGCAAGGTATTGGCAATTCCCTTCAACTGACTCTTCCAGTTGGCTGTCTGTTTCTGCCCCCTTTGCTTTGAGATAATGCTTTTAATGCATTTTCACAAAAACTGTTATGTATAGTATATTCCATGCTCTTTTTTTAAAAAACAGTTAAAACTTCCCTGTGGGTGGCTTACCTTCATGTGCCAGCTAGTTCTTGCTCCAGCTGCATTGCTTTTTGAAGCTGCCTTGCAGGAACATACCCACACCACACTTTTGGGGGAAAACCAGAAATCTTTCCAAATGATTGCACGCTGAGCTTTGCTACATTCCCGAAGGAAGGCTCTGGGGAGAGTGAGCATCTAATCATTCACTTCAGGCAATTGTAAAGAATGCACATGAAGAAGAGACAGATGGGACATAGCATACTAAATATGCACATCAGCATTCTCTTCTCCACACCCCAACTAGTCCCAGATCTAAATTTTTGTATGTGCTACTCTTTTCAGTCTTCATAACTAAACTAAGCATTGTCTTACTGTCAGTTGCATTGTGTCCATTATCTTGTAGATTAAAAAAAATTAAAACATAGATATGTAATTGCCTACATTCTGAGTGCTGATGCTTGAAAATGTCTTTTTTGTAAGAACTCATTCATGTGCCTCAGGCACAAGATTGGAAACTTCCCCTTTTTTCCTCTAATGACAAAACAGTAACAAGACTTTTCTTTCCAGAATGCAAGATATTGCTTGCTCAATACGGAGAGTTAGTCACAAGCGATAGTCACAAGACAATCAGAACTTTCCTTATATGCAATTAGTTCAAGTGACTTTGATACAAATGAACAACACATTAGTCCTTAAAGAGAAACCCACAAATAGCCACTAACTGCCTTTTACAACAACGTTTTGGCTTGTGGCATTGACATCCATATTTAAGTTAGGATAGTAAAGGGAAAAATATTAGTAGGTACTCAACAAATGTCCCCAACGGCTGTACTTGCCAAATATTTGAGCAGTTGTTCCTTAAAGTTTATGAAGCCCCACTTCAGTGTAATAGCTGAATTATTATAGAAAAGGAGCACAAGCTGCATCACTTCGGAGACATATGAAATGTAACACAACCAAGCAAGTATGGAATAAGTACATTATTCAGTGCTCAGTGTCACCCTCCCACCTCTCTCCCCCTTTCCCTCCTACCCTGCTCCTCCCCCAAGCTCGGGTACCGACCCCTGACTGTTCAGCGACTTGGGATATCCTCCTAGCGTGAAAGGCACTCTATAAATATAATTTTACTGTTGTCAACATTTCTAGTGGCAAATAGATTTATTTTCCTATCCTGAAAGTGGGAATAATAAAGATTGCACAAACAAGGTCATGCTCGGAACTGCAGTTTGCTCTCTAATTCCATCCCTGTTTTGAGTACATCTACAGCTGCCTTCCGAACCCAGATTTTACTGGCAACTTCAACCACATTCACGCTTAATTTAAGTAAGTCTACTATCATAGATGTAAATAAAGGACTGAAAAACAGAGTTGGTGACTGGAATGGTAGGAGGAAAACAGATGATTCAATGACCGGGCTTTGATGTCAAGGCTGGTCAACAAATGTTAAATGCATGCTTTATCCTGTAACCACTTTACCACCCAACTATTTTAGTGCTAGATGGTCGACAGCAGATTTAGACAACCGTATTTTAGTCCTTAATCGGATTTTTTACCCTATAATTTTCAGTCTCCTTTTGAATCCATAAAAAATTCACCCAATTCTAACAACTAAGTGATACATTCTGTTAACGGCTGTGATTGGAATTAGTACGTACGCTTTCTTTCAACTTGCATAAATTTTAAATGAAAATTACATTCTAGAGATCTGTAAACCTTTCACCGTAACTAGAACCGTATTGGATCCCATATCCTTAATCAAAATTGGACAGTAGTTATACACTAAACTAATCCTTATATTTGATAGAATGCCATTCATTTCCGGAGAACATCTCAAAGAATCACCCCCAGCACTGGATTTGAGTATCAGCATAGACTATGTGAATTCCAAATGCCAATATGGGACTTGAACTCACAATCTTTTGACTCAAGAGCTGAGAGTGCTACCTCCTAAACTAAGCTGACGCATTTCACATCATATTTGACCTTTTCAAGCTCAAAATGTACTATATGAACTATATGAACTTCCATAGAGAATATATTAAAATTGGGTCTCAGTAGTAATCCTCTTTCCACTGAGTCAAAAGGCTATGTCCTCATGCCCCAGGTAACGATTTGAATTTCAAAGTCAAAGTGACACTTAATATTGTGCTGGGGTGTGCTGCGTTGTTGGAAGTGCTGTCCTTCAAAAGAGACTGTAACTGAATGCCCGTCTGCCTGTTCAAGCGGATTTTAAAGATCCCATGGAAGTATTTGAAAAGAGAAGGGAGTTCGGTCATTCGTGGCTGTTTATGGGACATTATTGTGTGCACGTCGCTGCTGCATACATGCAAAAAATATAGTTACTGAACTTTACAGTATAACCTATTGGATGAGTTGTGAAAAATAGGACCAGTCAGCTATTTGGTTGAACTGGAAGTTGAAGATCCCTAGCTAATAATCCTCCATATGTAAATAGTTACTGTATTTGCTTCATTATTATTTGTGGGATCTTTCTGGAACAAATAACTAGTCTGAGCCACTCCAATATGTAGCTTTCACAATGATCTTTTAAGACTTTTTAAAAATATAAACGGAATCTATGAAATACAGCAGATTCAAAATAAATCAATGAGTTAATATGAAACCAAGGGAACCGTGAGTTGAATGTGTGAGGTGCTACTCCAAAAAAAGTGCTGCAGAGTAAAATTTCCCATGTCTTAGTATTTTCATTTAAGGTTAGTACTTTCTTAATAAATTAATTAATGTTTCACCTTAGGTAGCAAATTTGAAATGACCATGGAACACGCAATTAGCCCCAACTCACTTCTAAATGTATAGGTGTTCAATGGCACCCAGTATAATAATGTAACTGTATGCTTTACTTGACTTTTATAATTTGGCAACACGTCTCATGAAAAGTGCAGCCAACAAAAATAATACTGACTGTATACAATGTATTATTGCCGATTCCCTCTGATATAGGAGATAGGAACTGTAGTTTATGGACCAAGAACTTGTGATGAGGTCTTCTTCATTGCGAGAGCCTGTGTTAATGTTACAAAAGGTACCCTAATGTGTTTTCGCCAGTACCATGCTCTTCTTCACCCTACAACTACCCAATGCATGGTAATTTTTCCAAATTACCGTGGTGGGGGTAGAAGAGCAGTTAATCCAAGAGTCTTCTTTTAACTGATGGTGAGCGAGAATTCATCTAAAGCATTTTCCTCCCCTATAACAAGATTAAAAGCAATATCTACACAAATATCTACAGTAATTTTATAATCAATATTAAGAATCACCAAATTTGAATTTGCCCAGTTTTAATAACTAATAGAATAGACAATAGATTCCACTATGTATCAATTTGAAAGCATATCCTACCTTTTTTCCAGTCTGTTTTTCAACCATGTTGCTGTTGCAGTCAGAGCTTTCAGTCTGTGCTGTTCTGGATGACCCAAATTTGGGCATTTTACAGCAATTTTTCCTTTCAGGTGCCCGTTTCAGGCAACAACAATATGGTCATCCTTTATCTGAAAAGCAAAGAGTAAATTGTTTGACAAAGGAAAATTGAGTTTGTCTTGATGCATTTAGTCTTTCATGTACAACCATTTCTTTTAACAGTAATTGAGCTTTTTTAAGTTGACAAATTAGATCATTCTTAAACTATGCTCCCTGAAAGTATATTTCCAGGAGTATAATAATCTTTATAATAATCCTTGCATTTGATATAGCGCTTTTCACATCTTATCGACGTCTCAAAGCGCTTCACAGAATATACTGTAAAGTTAATTGACTGTATAGGTGTGAGTGAAATGCGGCAGCCAATTGCGCACAGCAGTGTCCCACAAACAGTTGTGGATCGAAATGTTAAATTTTTTATTATTGTGTTTTTTTGGGGACGGATTATTAATTGGCGTGTGGAGTATGAAGCCATATTTAGCAGAATCTTTTTTGAATTTTGCAGATAGACAGGCTGAGCAATGAAACCCACCTACAGCCAAGACTGATACTGACCGCATGTTTCATGATCTTAGTTTTTGTTAATTAAATTTTTTTAAATTTTTTTTTCCCACAGTTCATCATCCAAGAGCGATGGCACACAAATTTACAGGAGGTTAGACCATCACTGGCCTGGTGAACTCACCCCTAACACAGCATTTAAAATGCCTTGGACATTAATCCAACACTACTCAGGTCATTTAATGAAAACGTCCATCATTCTGCCCATGATTTCGTCAATTCAATTTAATTTATTCTGCTATGCCCTGTGTGGTTTTTTAAAAAAGTTTCCATGATAGCATTCAAAAACAATTAAAAAAATTCCAAATATTTCTTTAAAAATATTTCCTGCTGCAGATAATTTTGCAAAACCCTTCTCATCTTTGGAGTTGAGAATCCGCTTGCATTGTTTCAACCCACATCTTGGTTTTAAAACTTTGTTTCACTTGCCTAAAACGGTCTAATTTTGAATAATTTGACCCAGGATTACCATTTCACCAGAGCGCATGTACTATTGACCACCAATAAGTGGGATTGTCAGATGCTCTAAAAACCAGGATGAACAGAGCACACTTCAATTGGGAATTATTTTGTAAAATGGACTAAAATATACTGATTAAAATGTTTTAGTTGTTTTGACCAATGATGTTATCTCTATTTGACATACTCCCAAAGAAAGGCAAGCTTTATTTAGCAATAATAGTCATGGATGGCTTTGACACAGCTTACCATATGAACTACCACCGAGTGTCACTGTATTTGTAAAAACAGGAACCACCTTAAATTCCAAGTCTCACTCGTGCAACATATACGCTGACAAACTATCCACAATGGCTATTGCTGCAGCTAACCTAATCTTTCCTCAGAGCATAAGAAAAACCCTTTTACTTTTCCCAGAAGCAGGAAATTTCAATAAATATAAGATCATTTTTAAAAGAAGGACTTATTTAGTAACCTTTTCATTTCCCTAGATTTTTTTTCAATTAAAAAATGAAATACAAATAAAAGCAATGTCTCCAATGTGAGTATACATACATGTAAAGGATCAGAGTTTCAGGCTAAATGCAGACTGTTTATAATTCATAATAAAAGAATCCTCATTTGAAATAGAAGCTTTCACGTCAGAAGGATGTCTCAAATAGTTTCACACTTTCAGTGTGAAGTGTTGTGATGCTATTTATGCAGGCAAACGTGTGTAGGTTATTTACAAGTCAGGACTGGAGCATGGGAAAGAAACCTATACATATGAAAATGTACATGAATGGGAATAAATAGCTATAATTTTTATAGAAGTGATTTAAAATTCATATTTTCCAGACCAATAGTTCACTAAATTAAATATGTTGTGCTGGACAGGAAGCAAAATCTCAGACAGAGCACCTGCACAAAATTGTAAAATTAATTATGTACACTAAATTTAATTGGAAGTGTTCAAATGCATATCCAAACAGTATTAATTGCATAATAAACAGCATCTTACAAGTTATAATGATAAGAGTAATGGATTGTTTGCCAAATGTGGAAACACAGATAATCTTAAGAGGCTGTATTACAGTTTCAACCACCTCTAGGGCCTATTTTTGTGTTTACCATTTCTCTGGTCAAGCTAGGCATACAAAACGCATGCTACTGTACTATCTTTTAGTGTCGATCATGAGTAGGCATTTCCCTGGTACTTTCTTTTGATTATTCTAGAAGGCCAAAATAAAGTACTGTATGGAACAGTGAAAGCTGGTTTTTTGCACATTTGCGCTCTCCCACATATATACAAAGACAAAAACACCCTCCCAAGGTTACCATATTAAATATTCAAAGAACTTAGCATTTTACCTTTTCTCTCATACGAGAATGCTCTTTCATAGAAACCACACACATTCACATTCCTCTACACCTCAGGCGCTGATGCACACTTCACCTCACTGAGCCAGTGCGGAATCTTGGCATCTTGTTTGACCCTCAACTATCCTTTCTACTCATATCTGTGCCATAATCCACTCTGCATTCCCCCACCTCTGCTACATCGCCCATCTACACTACCACAAGCCGCCAAAACCCTCATACATGCATTCATAACATCCAGGCTTGAGTATACAAACTCACTGCTTGTTGGCCTCCCCGACTCCTCCGTATTTATAGGATGCAGATCATCCAGAACTCTGCAGCCTATGTCCCCTGCCTCACCAGGCTCTGTGACCCGTCTGACTCCACTGGCTTCCAATCACAGAGGATACAGTTCAAGGTCCTGGTCCTCACCTTCAAAGCCCTCCGTAGCCTTGCTCTCACCTACCCCTGCAACCTCCTAACCCTCTGACAGCCTGCCCATGCCCTCTGCTCAGCGAGGTCCTGCCTGCTTCACGTGAAGTCCCCCACCTCATCTGCCCCACCATTGGTAGATAGGCCTTCAGCCACTCTCCCCCACCGCCTGGAACTCCATCCCGCATTCACTCCTTCAAGACTTGTCTCAATATCCTCCTCTTTGACCGTGCCTTTGATCACCCTCCTTCCCTCCACTCTCCCGACCCCACTGCTCAGGTCCAAAGCCCTGATTATCCTGCATCTTGGGACACCTCCCGGCATGACCGACGCTGGATAAATATACTTTTGTTGTTATATTTTTGCCTTGAACACCTCCCCCCAACTCCTGCCTATCCATCAGATAGCTGTTGGCTCACATTGCAATCACATACTTGTGTAGTTTCTCACATACGCCTATTTATTTCTACCCCACCCACACAGTTTTATTGTGCCAGGTTTTGGAAAAAACAATTTTCTTGATTGAAGTGTCAGCATTCCTACAAAAAACTAAGGTACTAAATGTGTCAACGTGGCGCAGTGGTAGCACTCTCGTTTTTGAGTCAGATGGTTGTGGGTTTGAGTCCCAATCGGGACTTGGAACTTATTGTCTAAGCTAGCACTAGAATGCAATGCTGAGGGCATGTTGCAGGTACCCATCCTTCAGATGAAAAGTTGAATTGTGGGCCATCTGCCTATTCATGTGGATGTTAAAAGATGCCATGGCACTATTCGAAAAAGAAATGGGTTGTTTGTGAGACAGTATAATACTCTTCGCATTTGATGTAGTGCTTTTCACGTCTTCTAGACGTCTCAAAGCACTTCACAGAATATACCGTAAAGTGAATTGACTATTTGTGGGCAAAATGAGGCAGCTAATTGTGCACAGCAGTGTCCCACAAATAGTCGTAGATTGAAGTGACCAATTTATATTATTGTTTTTTTTGGAGGATTATCAGGTGTGTGGAATAAAGAAACTTGCCCAAGGTTTTGCCCTGCCCAGGAATTGAACCCGGGTCTCTTACTTGCGAGGCGAGAGCTCTAATCACTGAGCTACATGACTCCACATTGGGCTGCTGCGTTTGCCTACAAATATACAGCCACTCCATTTCACAGTAATTCCTGTGAAACGCTTTGAGATATCTGATGTGATAACACTTTATACCAAATACAAGCATTATTATTATTATTTATGTGCCCGGCACCAGACAAATTGGGGTAGCTTAGTTTTCATTTCTGTTAGGTCAACCTTCCACATTCTGATTCAGGTTATATTACAAAACAAAATGCATGTGGAACATCATAATAACTTATTTCCTGGCAAAGTCCATGGTCACACAATCTAAGACAACAGTAATTAAACTGACTGGCATTGTAAAAACTAATCTTCACACAACATGAACAAAGAACACTTGATTAGGGCAATAAATATCTGAAATGCTCCCAGGAAACTCCCTGACAAATTACTTATTTGTATTGATTAAAGGTATATATTACTATAAAAGAAAAGTGAACCAATTAAAATAAATAAAATAACCTAGTACAGTAAAAGCCCATTTATTCGGCACCCGATCAACCGTAATTTCCATATAACCAGCACATCAAAAAAAGTCCATATTCGATCAAACGGAATTTATCCGGAAAAATGCATTTACATTTTTATTTTTGGGCGTTTTCGGCTGAATATCCGGCACACGCTTTAACCGGCATTGGCCAGGTCCTGAGGGTGCCGGATAAACAGGCTTTTACTGTAATATGACCACAACTTTCTATAACTGTTCTGAGCGGGTTGTTCAGACCACTACATCGTGGCATATAGAATGTTGGGATGCAGCCTACCATAACCAGTTGATTGATTCTCCAACTGATGTAATGCTGCTGTGGGGTGGGGAATCTAAATGAGTGCTGTCAACAAGCCAATATTGCACATCCTCTTACATTCAGCTCAAAGAACCAGTGTTGGTGGGTTGGACAAGACAGCTCTCTTGTCCGCTTTGGAGTGTCTACTTTGACCATGAGCTCAAAGTCCTGAAATGGGGCTTCAACCTTCAAGTTTCTAACTGAGAAGCACTATCAACGAACTCAAGTTGATATTCTTTTAAAAGGATGAAGCTTGGATGGAAGTTTATGATGCAGAACATTGGTGGGAATATCACTTTTGAGCAAACTGAATGCTTATTCAGCTTGAGTCCTAAACACAAGCCAACGTCAATTCTGACAATGTTATTCTGAGAATACTTACAGTATTTTCAAAGACCACTTTGGTCCCAAATCTAAATGTCAAACTTGAAAATATTTTTCCCCACTGTTGGTGGTAATACACACTGGTGAATTGGACCATTTCAGCAAACAATAGCATAATATGAGTTTATATCATGATCTATTAGCAACCACGCAAAATCAGTCACATCATCAACATGGCACAATTTTGAACAGGGTGCAGGTGTTTCCTCACAAAGAGGGAGAAAATGTCATAATTTCACTCTGTTAGCAATTACAAATGCTACTAACTTTACCACAATAAAACAAAAACATAAAACAGATTATTACACCATCTTTCACATCAGGAGTACTCAAGGCACTACACAATAGTTTTGAATCACGAATAAGCTTTGGGAATGAGAATTTTGTTTCAGTCTTTCCTACCACAAATGCTTACATGTTTAAATTGTGAAAATATAGAAAAAGGGTATCCATATTTAATGTACTAGTCACCGCGCGCACATGTGCAGTACGAAAAACCCGAAAATATCGATATTTTGATATATCTCGATATGAGCCCATCGATATATCTAACTCAGAAAATTTCCATATCGACGAACCCTAGTGTGTATACTATTTATTATATATTAGTACAAAGTAATAAGAAGAAACATACTTTCCCCACAAGAGTTCAGTTCCTCTTAGTCATTTAAATTTGTTCAAGTTGACATGAATTGTAACTGAAATTGCATGATTGAGAGGAGCACTAAACATCAGTAAATTTCATGAGACCTCAAATGGTTTCTTTTCACTCATAATATAGTCACTACACTCCACAGTATATTCTGTGAAATGCGTTGTGACATCTCAACAATGTGATGAGGCACTATTTCAAATGCAAGAGTTACAATAATAATCATCATCCTTGCATTTGATATAGTGGCTTATCATGTCTTCAAGATGGCTTAAAACACATCACAGAATATATTGTAAAGTAAATTGACTATTTTGTGGGTGAAATGAGGCAGCCAATTGCATACAGCCGTGTCACACAAACCATTGTGGATTGAAGTGGTCAATTTTTTCTCCAAGAAAAGCAATCTGCTAATCAACTAACAACCGGGTTCCTATTTATTGCGAGGTAAACAGAGGTTTGTGGAATAAGGAAACTTGCCCAACATTTCGGCCTGCTGGGAATCAAGCTCAGGTTTCTTGCTTGCAATGCAAATGGTCTAGCCACTGAGCTATAGGATTCCATTTATTATTATAATAAAAGTACTATACCATACAAAAGCCTTTGTGCAATGTCTTCAAGCTCAACTGTATAATTTCTGATAACTTTATACATCTTAGTTCGGGGATCTGGCAAAAAATATTTTTATTCCTTTTGACATTCCAGATCTGTTCACAAAATTGCTAAATGCAATTCATATTGTAAACTTGACACCCCCACCCCAATTGGTATTTATCAAAAACAAAAGTACATTTGTATAGGGCCTTTCACGTCAGGAGGACGACCCAAGGCACTGGATAGTCAGATGTTTTGGACCTGAGCTGGGGTCTGAATTGGGGATGCCATGGTTAAAGAGGAAGGTCTTGAAGAAAGCGAGGGATGAGGTGAAGTAGAGATTGTGGGATAGGATTCCAAAGGTGGCTGAAGGCTTGCCCACCGATGGTGGGACGGTTGGGTCAGGGAACATGGAGCAGACTGGAGCCCGCTGAAAAGAGGGAGCAGACAGGTTGGTTGGTCGCAAAGGTAGTGTGAGGCAAGGCCATGGAGGGCTCTAAAGATGAGGACCAGGATCCTGAATTGAAGCCCCTGAATTAGGAGAAGCCAGTGGGGTAGGGCAAGAATAGGGGTGATAGGGTCGCGGAACTTGGAGGGGACACGGGATGCAGAGTTCTGGATGATCTGCAGCCTATTGAGGAAGGTGTTGGGAAGGCCGACAAGCAGGGCGTTAGCATAGTCTAGCCTGGACGTGATGGAGGTATGAATGAGTTTCAGGGTCTGAGAGGTGAGGTAGTGGTGGAGTCAGGCAATGTTGCGGAGGTGAGGGAAGGCAGATTGTGTCATGGCATGTCGTGGGGGAGAAAAGACAGTTGAGGATCAAACAAGACACCTAGGTTCCTGACAGGTTTGGTGAGATGGAGATTGATGCTGCCGGTGCCTGAGGTGATTTATCCCTTTCATGAATGGATAAAAATACAACTTCACAAAGCTACGCTGAAAATGAACCTTAATTTAGATATTAAATGAAACTCAATACAAGCAAAGCTTGGGATAAAAATCAGATGGATATAACTTTCAACAAGCAAGATAAGTTTGTGCAGAGAAAATCTGGTAAAAATAAAATATTCATTTCAAATTAAAATTAATTTAAAATCTACTGTACTGTTCAGTTCAGCAATGCTGATAGTTTTACCAAATTTAAGAATCTAAAACAATTTGTGAAACAACAAGTTACGAAGTTCATGAGAATTTTTTTTCAAATCAATGCACAGTTTAATGTTGTAAACTGAGAAGCAGTGAACAAAAATTAGTTGTTTCTTCCAAGATAGAACGGTGGCAACTTATCTTGCAGGTGAATGCAGCAGCCAAATCACACACAGAAATGTTCCAAAACAGTCGTAAGTGAATGAGCAATCTTATCTGAAGGATTGACCAGGACACTGAGAAACTGCATTCTTTTCAAATAGTACCATAGTACCTTTACTTTCTGTTTGAATAGGTATAGGTGACCTTGCTTTAACAACTTATTCAAAGGATAGCACTTTCTGACAATGCAGTACTGCATTTGAGTGGCTTCATAAACTGTACAAGTTCAAAGTCCCAATGTGGGGTGTGAGTCAGAACATGCCTCAAAGTCAGAAGGTTGTTGAGCACTGCTTTTGACGGTAACAATACCCCCAAAACTTCTGACTCAGAAGCAAGAGTGCAATCAACTGAACCAAACTATTAAGGTGAATATTTCAGTCCTGACGATGAATCAAGAGAAATTTGGATAATGAATATAATAATAATAATCTTTGCATTTGATATAGCGCTTTCCACATCTTATCAACGTCCCAAAGTGCTTCACTGAATATACTGTAAGGTGAATTGACTGTATATATTTGTGGGCGAATCGCGGCAGCCAATTGCGCACAGCAGTGTCCCACACACAGTCGTGGATTGAAATGACCAATTTTATTATTGTGGTTTTTTTTGGAGGGATTATTATTGGGCGTGTGGAGTAAGGAAACTTGCCCAAGGTTTCGCCCTGACCTGCCTGGATTCGAACACAGGTCTCCCCAGTTTGGTCTCCCCAGCTTGCAAGACAAGTGCTCTAACCACTGAGCCCCAGGAGCTCCACGAAAGCCATTAAATCCATTTGATTTCATCCAATCAGAACATTAACATCCTCTTTTTGATTTAGCATCAACGCATCTAAGAATTTTTACAAATACAGCAAAATCCTGATAATCCTGTACAGTTGGGCCCATTCACCTCCTGGATTTTGCAGTATGCCAGGATTTAGAATTTACCTAGAAATGGCTGGGGAAGCCCTGCCCGATACACCACCTGTGCCGTAAAACACAGCACTGAAGAGACAAAATGCTCGAGCTCCAACCACAGCGCCAGGTGACAGAAGCGGCCATGCCGGGAACTACAAGCAGCTGTTCCAAACTTCGGGAGCTTTGCCCAATATTAGAAAAAAATCTAATGCTGTTTGTATTTTGAAATCTTGCCGGTTTTAGGGAGTTGCCGGCTTTAAGAATGTCAGATTATCAAGGTTTTACTGCATTACTATCCTGACTTCAACTCCTCTTGCTAGTATATTCCAGCTGCTGCCAATACTCCAGAAAGGGTTGACCAGAGCCTACTGAGCATAAGCAGGATTTCTGGACTCAACCGATTTGCAAGATAATCAAGCATCCTGTTCACGTTGATGCTATCTCACACTATTTGAATGTGATGAGCAACAAATGAATATCGGAACCAATAAAGCTATTTGTTACCTCTTCCCCCCTGTCCTACACCTCTATTCAAAGGAAAGCCCTATTTTCAATAAAGGTAACTAAATACCAGATTACGTATTTGATCCTAAATTCAAAGGAGGGATTCAAATGGTGAGGCTACATTCAAGCATCCAATTTTAAGAGCAATGTCTTCCAAAAGAAAATCAGATAAATATTCTATAGCTTGAGGCTTTAAATTGCAGAAAATACTGGATCAGTAAGGGAAGACGAGAAGATATATTTAAGTAGGCTGAATACAGAACTAAAGTACATAGGAACACATAGGAAAAAAACAAAATAATAAATTGGTCACTTCAATCCACGACTGTGGGATACTGCTAATAATCCAAATGTAAGGATTATTACTGCTGTGTGCAATTGGCTCCTGCGTTTCATAGCATCATAACATTTTACAGCATCATTTGGCTTATCGAGTCCGTGCCGGCTCTTTGAAAAGAGCCATTCAAAGTCAATCCTCAGCTCTCTCCCCATAACCCCGCAAACCCATCTTAAAAATATACAGTCAATTCACTTTACAGTATATTCTGTGAATAGCTTTGAGATGTCTAGAAGATGTGAAAAGTACTGTATCAAATGCAAGGATTTCTATTTATTATAGGATCGGATCAACTGAGGGAACAATAACCGATTGTTTTATTTTTGTAGTTTTGTAGTTATGACCTCCAAGTGCTGTCATAATATTTTATAAACAGTCTAAAACTATTCAATTATCAGCATTGGAAGGTTATTTTTAAAATGCTAAAAACTAGACCGATGGAACTTTGCCATGGGAACGCAATACTCCGAGAGGCACGTCTGCTAACAGCCTCATCCAAATTTGGTCAATGGCACTGTCTTGATAGTTGAGAGGGTAATAATTATTCCCCCACCCCCACTCCCCCACCTCAAGACATTTGTGAAGTGCTCTGTGCAGTTGTGAGCATTTGGGCATTTTAAATAGTTTCCCTTTTGTTAGTAGAATTTTCATCACACCACTGGAATAACTTTTCAACTCACAAATCGTAGAATTACAGCACAGAACTAGTTTTTTTTCACAATGTTTGCATCAGCTCATTAACTGGAGGTTACTGCATTCTAATCCCAATTCCTTGTTCCCTTTTATTGTTTTGCTTAAAATGTTATCCAATTGCCTTTTAAATGTTATGGTCTCTGCTTCAATAATTGCTTGTAGCAAAGTGTTCCATTTTCTAACAACCCACTGCATAAAGCTCCTTCAAGCTCTACACAACTCCTCCCACTTCCCTCGATTTTAGACTCGAGGAAATCCAGCATCTCCTCACAGTGGGAATTGGAGGAAAGGATTTGCGAGGTGTGGTGGGGAGGGCGGAGCAGCCGGTTTCTCGTGGAACAGGAGCCATATATGCAGCCAATCTGAGTAACACAGAACTATCCCTAATCAACTCCATCTTTGAGCCATGCCACTAATTTACCTTCAAAATAATTTGCCTCAATGTTATATGAGCAGAGCTTCCAACCTTTTTTTTAACAAAAAAAAGTACCCCTGAAAGCTAAAAACAGTATTTTGTAGTTAAAAAAAAGTATTTTCCCCAGAAACGACCGGTACTTAACGAAAAAATTACAGCGTGAAAAGATGCCAAGTAAAATGGGACTTCAAAACCCCTCGTTAAGCAAAAATTGTGTTAAGCGGGAGGTCCCTACTGTGTTTCCGTATATGAAAAAAATCGTTCCCAGTAATGCCTTGCGCCTAGCCTAGCGCTAACATTTACAGTGTATCAGTGACGGCATAAGGTAGGTAGCACTGCTATTGAAGGCAGGGAGAGAGAGTTAAAGAGACTGTGACAGAAAGAGAGAGAGAGACTGTGAGTGAGATTGTGACAGCAAGAGACTCAAACAGAGAGAGAGAGAGAGAGAGAGACACACAGAAAGAGAGAGATACAGAGAGACACAGAGAGAGTGCTACCGAGACAGACAGAGAGAGGGAAAGAGACAAGGAGAGAGAGAGAGAGAGAGAGAGTGAGAGAGAGTGACTGAGAAACAGAGAGACAGTCAGAGCATGGAACATTTCGGATTTTCCAAAAACGTATTTTAGCAAGAAAAATTGTACTGCCGTATTTATTCCAATTTACCGTACTAAATACGGCAAAAACGTACTGGTTGGCAGCTCTGTATGAGGCTCTTTAACAAACACCCATACATATATTATATATATATGAATGAGGTGGGAGTGGTAGTGGAGGAGGATTGAGTATATATATATATATATATACAACAACAACTTAAACTTATAAAGCGCCTTTCACGTCAGGAGGACGTCCCAAGGCACTGCACAGGAGGCGTGTGACCCGAGCTGGGAGGGGAGTGTTTGGGAAGGGGTGAAACACGTAGGGGAGGTCGAAAAATTCAGGGGGGGAACAAAAGGCACGGTCGAAGAGGAAAGTCTTCAAACCGGCCTTGAAAGAGGAAAGGGAAGAAACAAGACGGAGGGATTGGGGGATGGAATTCCACATGGTGGGAGGGGAAAAGCTGAAAGCCTGGCCTCCAATGGTGGGGCGGTTCGGGCGGGGGGCTTGGAGCAGGCCAAGACCTGCTGAACAGAGGGTCCGGGTGGGCTGATAGGGGGAAAGTAAGTTGGTTAAGTAGGGCGGGGCAAGGCTGTGTAAGGCCTTGAAGGTGAGGACGAGGATCTTGAACTCGATCCTCTGGAGGATGGGGAGTCAGTGGAGACGGGTGAGGGTGGGGGTTATGTGGTCGCGGAGGCGGGTGCGGGATAGTACACGGGCTGCAGAGTTTTGGATGACCTGCAGCCTGTGAATGGAGGAACTGGGGAGGCCGACAAGGAGAGAGTTTCCGTAGTCCAGCCGTGAGGTGATGTATGCATGCACGAGTGTTTCGGCAGTGTGGGAGGTGAGGTAGTTGCGGAGCCTGGCAATGATGCGCAGGTGGAAATGCGGTGCCGGTCAAGGCACGGATGTGGGGGAGGAAGGAGAGTTTTTGGTCGAACGTGATGCCGAGGTCCTGACTGGCTTTGTGAGGTGGAGAGTACAGCCTTGGATGTTGAGGCTGGCAGCGCCCGATGTGCGGAGGCGCTGGCTTGAGCCAATCAGGAGGGCCTCGGTCTTGCTCACGTTCAATTGGAGGAAGTTGTCCCTCATCCAGGACTCAATGTCGGACAGACATGCTGTCAGAACATCGATGGTCTGGGGGTTGAGGGATGAGGCAGAAAGGTACAGCTGGGTGTCGTCCGCATAAATGTGGAAGTTTACCCCATGTTTGCGGATGACATCGCCCAGAGGGAGCGTGTAAATGGTGAAAAGGAGGGGGCCGAGGACAGAGCCCTGGGGGAACACCGTGAGAAACTGTGCGGGGGTTTGAGGAGAAACCGTTCGAAGATACAAAATGTAGGCGGTGGGTCAGGTAGGAATGGAACCAGTCAAGGACTGTGCCTTGAAGGTTGAGGTGGGAGGAAAGACGTTGGAGGAGGATGGTGTGATCAACTGTGTCGAACGCAGCAGACAGGTCAAGGAGGATGAGGAGGCAGAGGGAGCCCTGGTCGCAGGCTCGCATGGAGGTGATTATTTTTGTGACTAAAGACGGGGTGGTGGGGTTGAAAGTATGAAAGGGGGGGTGGGTGGGGGTTGAAATAATGGATAAGGGGCGGAGGTGGAGGAGAGGTGGGGGGAGGAAACCGCAGAACGGATTCTCTCTATTTTGGACTCGAGGAAGTCCAACATTTCCTCGCAACGTTCGTTTGAGGAGAGGATCTGCGAAACGAGGCAGGCGGGGCGGAGGAGCTGGTTGGTGGTGGCGAAGAGGAGGCGGTGGTTGTCCTTCGCTTCCGGGATTATCCTGGAGTAGAAGGCTGATTTGGCGGTGGCTAATGCAGAGCAGTAAAATTGATGTGGTCCAGCCAGATTTACCGGTGAACCGTGAGGCCAGATTTGAGCCAGGTGCGTTCAGCTGCTCTCACTTGGCTTTTGAGGGAACGGAGGTGAGTTGTGTACCACGGTGATGATCGGGAGTGGGAGACGGTTCTGGAGGTGAGGGGGGCCAGGGTGTCGAGGGTAGTGGAGAGGGTGTTATGGAGGGTGGTGGAGGCGGAGGATGGGTCCGTACAGGAAGAATGACACAGGGGGAGCAGGTCGGAGGTTTCGAGGGCAGAGGTGAAGGTTTGAGGGGGAATCTTCTTCCAGGGCCGGTAGAAGATGGTGGTGGGTTTGGAGGTGGAGGGGGGAGGGATAGAGGTGTTGAAAGAAATGAAAAAATGGTCTGAAATGGCCTTGTCGGTGATGGTGACGCCACAGACGTTGAGGCCTCGGGTGACCACCAGATCAAGCGGATGGCCGTGGGTGTGGGTGGCAGTGTGAACGTGAAGGGAAAAATTGAAGGACGAAAGCAAAGAGGAAAATTCAGAAGAGATGGGGTAGGAGGGGATGAAATGGAGGTTGAAGTCGCCAAGAATAATAAGGCGATCAGAGGAGGCACAAAAGGAGGTTAAAAGTGAAGAAAAGTCTGAACTGAAAGTGGGGGAGGGTTTGGGGGAGCGATACACTAAAAGGATTTTGAAGGAACTGTGGGAGGAGTGAGAAAGGGTGAGCTGTTCAAAAGAGGGGAAGGAACCGGAGGAGTAGGGGGATAGGGCGAGAGATGTATTTGAAATGAGGGCCACACCACCGCCACGACGGTTGGGTGGAGGAGCATGGTGGAATGTGTAGTTGGGTGGTGTGGCTTGAACAAGGGGGAAAGTGTCGCCTGGGGTGATCCAAGTCGGGAAACACGGAGATAGGGGAAGTAAGTTCGCATTTCGTAGACCTAAACACAACTAAAATAGTTATAACATACATGGTGATTAGGGGAGTAAGTTCGGGTGCAGAGGGGGAGCGAGAGAGAGAGAGAGAGAGAGAGGGAGAGAGGGAGAGAGGGAGAGAGGGAGAGAGGGAGAGAGAGAGAGAGAGAGAGAGAGAGAGAGAGAGAGAGAGAGAGGTGGGACACACACGCGCGCGCGCAGGGCTGGGGGGGGCTGTCTGACTGAGCTACAAAGAGAGAGAAATCAACAACAGAGAAGATGTGGTGGGTGACATGGAGGGCTGGTGGGGGGCTGTCTGACTGCTACAGACAGGCACAGAGAGAGGGGGGGCTTTGTGGGGGGAAGAGAAGGTGAAATAGAGAGAAGGTGGGTCAGTGGGAGATTCACTTACACACACAGAGAATGCAGAGAAGCGACAATAAATTCATGTTACTCTATTTACCTTAATCCTAAGAGAGAAGCGTTGTCGCTGATTGATTGTAACATCGCAACTGGGTCCAGGTGCTATACGCTAGCGCGAAGCGACATTGAGGCTGGTTGATGCAACTGGGTCCTAGCGCTAAATGCTAGTATTTATGTTAAAACCCGTGGATAAGCAAGGATTATAAGCCGTTGTTAGCAAGGATTGTCCCATTTAGCAAACCATGGATGCATGAGTTTCGCTGTTGATGAGGCTGCGGTTGGGGCGGGGTACCTGTATATATAAAATCTGTATACAGTAAAAGCTCGTTTATCCATGACCCAATCAACTGTAACTTCCGTATAACCGGCACCTCAAAAAAAAATCCGCATTCGATTAACTAGAATTTATCTGGCACTGTATAATTTTGGGGGGGAATTTTTATGTGTGTTTTCGGCTGAATATCCAGCACATGCTTTAATCGGCATTGGCCAGGTCCTGAGGATGCCGGATAAACGGGCTTTTACTGTGTGTGTGTGTGTGTGTGTGTGTATATATATATATATATTATATATATTATCTATAATATACACACAACCTGCATTTTCCTTTTTAATAAAAAAATCCTTGCATTTGATAATAGTGCTTTTCACGTTTTCTAGACATCTCAAAGTGCCTCACAGAATCTATTGTGAAGTGAATTGACTATATTTGTGGGAGAGATGCGGTAGCCATTTGCACACACTAATGTGCGAACAGTCTTGGATTGAAAATGACCAATTTATTACAGGTTTTTTGGGACAAATTATAATTAAGCATCTGGAAACTTGCCCAAGGTTTTGCCCTGACCTGCTTGGATTCGAAACACAAGTAAGGCAAGTGCTCTAACCACTGAGCTACAGAGTCCACATATATAAGCTTTATATAAGCTCCTTATATAAAAATAGCTAATAACCTTATGTTTGTGTTACTCAGGTGGATGTGAAACAAATTCCATGTACAAAAGGAATAACAAGATAATGTTAACATAAATTCAAACAGCGGCATAACCCACAGGAAGCATCATTGCTTTGTTATACAGCACTCTTCTCCACAAGAACATCAGCAGGCTTACCACAACATCGCTAATAAAACAGTACATGTGTATCAGCTTTTCTCAAACACAAGTGGAACTCACATGCAGAAATAAAACACTGTATTGGAGGATGAAGTTGACGTTTGTTCTGCAGTAAAGGTGACCAGTTATGTATGTCATGTGCTTGTCACCACATAGAAAAAGGCCATATTTGAATCATCTTCAATCAGATTCCCTCACAATTTAATTACAATTACCTTGGCTCATGACTGCTGAAATTAGAACACCAGGATTGTGTTTTCATTTGCATTAGCTCGTAGCATTTCATGAGTTTTCAGAACTGTGAGAGAAAAACCTTCAGCCACAACCTGATATCAACAAGCAGTGCACCACGACATGAAATGTTATCTTAAAAGTGGTGCAATGCAGATTTACTCTGCATTGGTGATACATTCTGATGTTACAAACATGAGAATTTGGGCCTCCAGCCACTACATGCCAAATCTCTGGATCTGCCTGCCTCCCTGTCATTCGGACGTCCTCCCAACGTGAAAAGCACTCTACAAATGTTGTTGTTGTCTCGATCCTCTGCTATTATTTTATTATCCATGTCACCTTCTTCGAGAAAATTACATTTGTATAGCATCTTTCACTAGCACAATAGTCAGTTGAGACAAAGACACTCCTCATCCCCAAATTCTCTTCAAAGTAGCAGTTCTGACATACATATATTTTGCATGTGACTGTAGGCTCTACCTTCTCAAGTCTTTTATGCTCATTTAAGATGTTAAGAGCGAGCTGGGATTCAGCTCCCAACCCAACAGCACTCCAAACCTCAAACAGGATAATCTTAATATTTTTTGAAGAGCAAATGGAAAGTTGGTGATTGTCCACCACTGCAAATGACTATAACGCTAACAGCAGCAAATGTTATGGTTTCCACTGGATGGAACATGTCATTTCCAGAAAACCCATTGCTGTGTGGACAGTGCACGTTAAATAATTAACTTTGCCGTATGCATTTTACATTGGGTGACACTGTTTGGCACAAGCCCCTCCATCTTAGAGAAAAGCCAATGTGAACTGTGGTTAATACAACCTGAAATTCACCTCTGTTTCGGCAGAGGTTGTAGGACAAGAAACTAATGGATAAAATGTGCTGCTGATTTCTTGTTTAACTCTAATAGGAAGAACAAATATTTTGCTTATGCAAAGCTGAAATAGCTGACAAGTAAATGGGTGTAGTAACACTGATGTTTAAACAATTAATCATGTGGACACACAATAAAATTTCAGCGCCTTGGGACGTCCTCCTGATGTGAAAGGCACTGTACAAATGTAATTTTTGTTTGTTGTTGACGTGCTGAAGTGGGCTGCATTCAGATTCAAATTGCATCTTGTCCAGTATAGAAAAGAACACTGCAGTTTAAAATTTACCCAGGCATCCATTTCTTGCTGTTTGAAACTAGTATTTACACAATGAATACAGGTTTATGAGCCAGTAAATAGAAACGGACCAGCTGTTGCTTCCATTGCTGACTCACTCTCCAGCATTGCAGATATCTCCTTACTTACTTTGTCCCTGAGTGAGTACTGAGTGAGTAGGAAATTCCATATAAACATTCTTGCAGAAGCTCAGAAAGGTTCTCTGTTTCTCTCTAGAAATTGCTGACTCTTGTTGGAATACAACAACAAACAAAATTACATTTATAGAATGCCTTTCACGTCGGGAGGATGTCCCAAGGTGCTGAACAGTCAGGTCGGGACCCAAGCAAGGGAGAGGGGCACGGTAGAGGGGGAGAAACAAGGATGCCAGCTAGCTTCCCTCCATACCTCATCCAAGTAGCTATTATCACCACTCAATTGTGGACAGTAAATGTCCCAGGGGTTTAACTGTGGAATATTAAAGCCCAGCCTGATGGTGTTCCAATAGCCATGTACATTTTCTAGAAGAGGTCACTGGATAACAACCTGTTGGCCAATTCTTTCCATCCTTATATTAAAATGTTGTATCCCAAACATGTGCCCTGGCTGAATTAAACCTGCAAGGCATACAGTATTTACATGGCAACCCCTTTATTAAGTATGTTTGCTTATAATGCAGATGTCCTTTGAACCCTGTAGCATTCTTCAGTTTTCAACTGGCTGGTTTCCTGAGCATGTACATAACATTCTGACCAGTCAGTTACGACCACTCTCGAGTTTCTAGTCAAAAACACTCACAAGAGTGGTTGAAGCTGAGCAACCAGCTTCTGTCTGCCTATATGAAGTCTGCCAGTCCCCATCGAAGATGATATCAGCAGCAATGTAACTATTCGTAGTGGCCATTTTGTTCTGCTGATCAGTTATAACTTGGGGACTAACATTATGGAATCATTGCATGTTTTATAGTGAATGGTTCCAGTTATCCACTCGCCCTTCTAGATTACCTATTTTAAAAAATTGTATTTGGAATTCCTTCTAAATAAAGACGTGAAGGGAATTGGGAAAAGAGCGAGGCAATGGGACTGAATGGCAGCTTGCTCAGAGCTGGTGCAGACTTGATGAGCCATATAACCTCCTGCATTGTAAAGGTTCTAGGATTCTGCTGGCGCCTATACAGTGGACAAAACAATCCAGATCAAAAGAGCTGCAGCTTTTTTTTTTAAAAAGGTGCATTTTGATTTTATAGTGAACCTTGCACAAAAGTTATCATAATTATAATCTTTGCATTTGGTATAGCGCTTTTCATGTCTTCTAGACGTCTCAAAACGCTTCACAGAATATACTGTAAAGTGAATTGACTGTATATTTGTGGGAGAAATGCAGCAACCAATTGCACACAACAGTGTCCCACAAACAGCCCTGGATTGAAATGACCAATTTTATTATTGTGTTTTTTTTGAGGGATTATTATTAGATGTGTGGAGTAAGGAAACTTGCCCAAGGTTTTGCTCTGACCTGCCTGGATTCAAATACAGATCTAACACTTGTAAAGCGAGTGCTCTTACCACTGAGGACTTCACCTATGTTAGACCCAATGCTGAAAGCTAAATCATAGTATGTTACTGCACAGGAGGCCATTCGGCCAATCGAGTCTGTGCCGGCTCTTTGACCGAGCACGTCACTTTCATTAACCCCAATCACCAGCTTTCTCCCCATAACCCTGCAAACCCGTCTTCCCCAGATACCTATCTAGCTCTCTCTTAAAAGCTGCTATCGAATCGGACCTCACTACCCTTTCAGGCAGATCATTCCAAATTTGAACAACTCGCTGAGTAAAAAAAATTTCTTCTAACCTCCCCTCTGCTTCTTTTGGTAGATGTCTTAAGACTGTGACCACGGATTACAGACACACCTACCAGCGAAAACAGCTTTTCCCTATCTAGCCTGTTGAAACCTTTCATGATCTTGAAGACCTCTATCAGGTGCCCGCGAAACCTTCTCTGCTCTAATGGGAAAAGTCCTAACTTCTCCAGCCTGTCCTCATAGCTAAGGTTCCCCATTCCTGGGATCATTCTCGTGAATCTCCTCTGCACCCTTTCCAGTACCTTAATGTCCTTCCTGAAGTAAGGTGCCCAGAACTGGACGCAGTACTCCAGTTGAGGCCTAACCAGTGTTTTATAAATTATGCATATTTGGATGAATAAGTGTTATTATGCAAAACACGTATTCATCCAAATATGCATAAACAGTTTTTTTGTGTGCAGTATTTACAATATTAAAGGAAACTAAACATTGCAATGCAGTCACTTTGTAGTGCATATGCAGTCTAGCATTACGTATTATAAGCACTCATTCCTTAAATATTCATGGACAGATTGGATTCAACTATAAACAACAACATTACATTTATAGAGCGCCTTTCATGACAGGAGGACATTCCAAGGACATAAAATGCATAAAGCTACATCATTTTATGGTACATCCTTCCTTCCTTGCACACATTGGCAGTGTTTCCTGAAAAGACAGTATCTGATCAGCCATTTGTGTGGGTCTAGAATATCCACCAATTTGTCCATGGCCGAAGTGAACACGATGATCTCACAGATCTCAAAATGCTTTGTGATGGTCTTGATGACCTGATAAGGCACTATAACAAGGATTATTATTTATTATTACTATTATTAGGGAGAATATTTAGCAGCTCAGGTGCATTTATTATTTGCAGATCCAGGTTATGAAGAGCATTTGAAAAGTGACAATCCATACAACCAATATGTTCAACAACAGCTTGGAATATATATAGCTCCCTCCATGCCAGGCAGCGTCTCAGGGCGCTTCACAATACTGGAGCCCAGGGCCAAGCCAGGTGGAGGGGAAAGGTGGACCACAGGCACGGTCGAACTGAAAGGTCTTCAAGTGCGACCTGAAAATGGAACAGGAGGGGCGAGTTGAAGGGATTGAGGGAGGGAGTTCCAGAGCTTCGGGGCAAAGTGGCTGAAGGCACGGCCACCGATGGTGGAGCAGAGGATTCGGGGAACAAGGTGGAGGCTAGAACCAATAGAGGCAGCAGGTACTGATGTGAGGAAAGAGGTAAATTCGCGGATGACACTAAACTAGGTAGGAGAGTGAGCTCTGAGGATGATGCAAAAAAGATTGCAACAAGATATAGATAGGCTAGGGGAGTGGGCATGTAGGTGGCAGATGGAATTTAATGTGGAGAAGTGTGAAATTATTCACCTAGGTAGCAAGAATAAAAGAATAGATTATTTTCTAGAGGGGGAGAAGTTAGATAGTGTTAATATTCAAAGGGATTTGGGTGTCCTTGTACACCAGTCTCAAAATGTTAGTTTGCAGGTGCAGCAAGCAACTAAGAAGGCGAACGGCATGCTAGCGTTCCTTTCAAAAAGTTTAGAGTACAAGAGTAGGGAAGTCTTACTGCAACTGTACAGGGCTCTGGTGAGACCGCACCTAGAGTATTGTGTGCAGTTTTGGTCTCCTTATTTAAAAAAAGACATACTTGCCTTAGAGGGGGTGCAGCGTAGATTCACTAGGTTAGTTCCTGGGATGAGGGAACTGACCTATGAGGATAGGTTGAATAAACTAGAGCTGTACTCTCTAGAGTGCAGAAGAATTAGGGGGGAATCTTATTGAAACATTAAAGGGATGGATAAAGTAGACACTGAAGGATTGTTTCCCCTGGTAGGAGAATCTATAATCAGGGCTCACAGTCTTAAAATTAAGGGTCAGCCTTTTAGAACGGAGTTGAGGAAACATTTCTTCACTCAGAGGGTAGTGAATTTATGGAATTCATTATCCCAGAAGGCTGTGGATGCTCAGTCCCTGAACATTTTCAAGGTTGAGACTGATAAGAGTTTTTTTTAAAAAAATAGAGGGATTAGGGGATATGGGGATGGGGCAAGTAGTTAGAGTTAGGTCAGAAGATCAGCCATGATCGTATTGAATGGCGGGGCAGGCTCGAAGGGCCAAATGGCCTACTCCTAATCTTATGGTCTTATAGGTACGGGGGTGCAGAGGAGTGGAGGGATTTAAACACAAGAATGAGGATCTTGAAGTCAATCCGCTCTGTGTCCAGGAGACAGTGAAGTCTGTCAAGGACAGAAAGTAGAGTTGGGTGTCATCCACATACATGTGGAAGTTTACCCCATGTCTGTGGATGACATCACCAAGAGGAAGCATGTAGATAAGGAAAATAAGGGGGCCAAGGATGAATCCTCGTGGTACTCCGCTAGTTACTGGGCGAAAGCGAGAGGAAAAGCCACTTGTAGAGGTATATTGCTGACAGTTTGTGAGGCAGGACTCAAATCAAGCAAGTGCAGCCCCACCGAAGTGGATGACGGAGGACACGTGGTGGTGATAAATATTCTTCTCTACAATACACATAGCGGCTTTCCTGATGTGAAAGGCGCTGTACAAGTTTAATTATGTTGTTGTTGTGCTATTTCTAAGCTGTGATTTGTGTACAAACACAAGAGTTCACAGAAATACATGCAGTTACACAAATCATGTAACATCACCCAATTGCAAAATGCCAGTGCTGGAAACTGCATAGCACTTGCCAATATAGGCGCTATTGGTCTATGGTGAGGTGCCTCGTTTTGTTCCTGTCTTTGGAAATACAAGGCGAATACAGGGGAAACAACAGACTGTGGATATACTGCAGGTTTAGCTGGCAACCTGCAGTGTTTGCTATCAAACGCTAGCAGTGAAATAACCACGCAACAGTGGAAAATGCGTCAAAGGTGTGTACAGCACTTTATTTCATTTAAAATTTGCAGCACCATTGTAAATGTAACCTAGTGTTAAAGACCAACCAAGTAGGTTTGCAATTGTTTTTCTTAAAATTCAGAGAAATTAAGACAAATTTGAAGCAAAAATGGAAGGCAGACAGAAGACAAATGAAACAGATTGCAATATTTTTTTCAAAAATAAAATTTGTCCAATTACCAAAATCTTAGCAGTTCTAAATATTTGGGTCCTCAAGCAATTCGCAACTGCATTTCATAAAAAAATCCTTGTAATATATTACTCAAGGTTAAAAGACTGATGTAAGAAAATACTTAATCGATAGTTACAAGTTTTGGAAAAACAATGTTGCCGTATCAGATAGCCAAAAAACACCGTTTGTTTCCCTGCTATATTTATCCTCACCATAATGTCGTTGGTATTGTAATGTTACAGAAGACCTACACTGGTCTCATTATTGAACAATAATTTACTCACACCAGCAATAAAACTTCACCAGAAGCCAGAATACATAAAAGGTGATGGAAGAAAACTTTCAATCCTGCAACAAGCTGATTAAGGGTAATATGTATTCAAAAAAGCTTTAACCCATCTTAAAAGAAAAGTCTGCCTTCCCACGGTAGAAGGGCTCCAATGTGATATTTTGCTCTTCATAATGTTAGCCTTATTCTTCCTAGTCCAACACATTGGTATTTAAAACAAAAGCTTTCTTAAAAATAGAAATTCATATTTAAGAAAATCATGCCAATTGAAGGATGGCAACACTAGGAAAAGAACTTCGATTTTTTTTGTTCAGTGGAGCTTCTGACACATGCGAAAAGTCTATGTGATACCCCGCCATGGGCCTTGAACCCACAACCTTCTAATTCAGAGGATAGAGTGTACCACAGCCCCATGCTGTCGCACAGTTTTATAGTAATTACTGTGAAGTATCTGCTTGGAAGGCAAACAACCGCCATTTTGAACACAAAATTCTACTTAAAGCCATGAAGTTAATGGCAAATTCCAACAGTTTGGAAGATTGTTGGCTAGCACACCAGGATAAACTCCCTTCTCTTTTGAAATAGACATTTAACATCCTATTGGACAAGTGTACAAATTTGCACTCCCCCCACTGTACACTGTCAATAAACTGACTGACTGTCTAGACAATGATCTGAAAGCCCAACTTGGGTCTTGAACCCACAAGAAGCAGCAAGATTACTACCAACGATGTCAAACTGACAATATTAAGTTGATCTGTTATGATTGCTTTCAATAGGCAAATAATGTAGAGAATGGGATTCTAAATAAATGTTCATCTCAAAACAAAGTCACTTTAGTCAATAAACCAATAGCTTCGTAAGTAAAATAATTTGAAATTTGATATGGAGACGTGCAGACCAGGAAGGTCCAAGATTTGACCCTTATCTGTGTTGAATTAACTAATCTCAGGCTGAAAAAGATTAACAGAAGGAAGAAACACAGGAAAGTTCACGAGGCAACAGAAAAATACAAGGCAGAATAGACTGTTTCTCACGGACACAGAATAAAACAATGTGAGACCTTTCCTTAGTTTGTAAACGAGGAAGCTGTGTGTATCACCCAAACATCTAAACAGTTACAAACTCTTTCCAACCTCTGCTCTCTACCCTCCCCAATCCCTACCCCCAGATTGGGTTCACAATACTGTCTGTCCAGCGCATTGGGACATCCTCCAGAGGTGAAAGGCGCTATACAAATGTAATTTGGTGGTTGTTCAGTTTATAATGTGTGTGTATATATATATATATATCACACACACATATATATTATATATATATAATATTTATATTTAAAATTTCATTGAAATTTAAATATATCATGTAGCATTTTGAGTCAGATCAAATTCAGTTTTCAGCACGTTATCAGGGAAGAACTAGCCTCTATCGGGGAAAGGAGAATATCACTCATAATATTGTTAATAGCATATCTTATTAACAAAAAGAAAGTTTTCAATCATCTTCAACTTAACATCCCCCATAAGGTTCATCTAGATACAGACAGCTATGAAATATCTCACTTTAAAAAATATTCACATTAAGAGCTTTGAAGAGTCTTCTTCATCTGAACAAATCTTCTGTGATGTTGCACTTAATATCAGTTAATCGTATGCAAAGCAGCTTCTTGAATGGTACTTTAATGAAGATCTTTTGGAATTCAAGGCAATTTGAGATATCACTTCCTTAAAAGGTCTGAAGTTGGTCAGAAGACCTATCGTTTCTGAACCACACTGACTTACCATTTGTTAGGCTATTTTCAAAGCAGGGCTTTTTAAAAAAAAACTTCAGATATTGATTCCACTAATATGGAAAAAATCCATCTTTAGTTGCCAAGTACCCAATATGTACAAGGAACATATTTGCCCTTTCCAGTCTGTTGAAAGCCTCTATATGTTCTGAAGCTGAGGAGTCTCTCTTCCCAGGCTCTGTTCCACTCCCCCTGAAAACCGCTGTTATCACACTCCACCTCAAAACACCCACCCTTGATCCCTCTACCCTTTCACATTAACATCCCATCTTCAACCTACCCTTCCTTGCCAAAGTACAGGAACGCATTGTTGCATGTCAACTTCGGTCACACTTCTCTCCTGCCTTTTAATATTAACAATAATAATTTGGTCACACAATCCAGGACTGTTTGTGGGACACTGCTGTGCGCAATTGGCTTCCGCGTTTCACCCACAAATATACAGTCAATTCACTTTATAGTATATTTTGGGAAGAGCTTTGAGACGTCTAGAAGACGTGAAAAGTGCTACGTCAAATGCAAGTATTATTATTATTATTAATCCATGAGCTCTTGCAGTCTGGTTTTTGCCCTGCTCACAACAGAGACAGTGCCACCTTAATGGGACAGCACTTACATGGTTCAAGTCCTATTTAATCAACCTCCTCCATTTCATCTTGATAAATGGTTACTCCTCCTGTTCTCGCCCAGTTACCTATGGTCTACCCCAGGCTCCATCCATGGCCATTTGATTTTCCTTATTTAATAACCATAATAATCCTTGCATTTGATATAGCGCTTTTCCCATCTTCTAGACATACCAAAGCGCTTCATAGAATATACTGTAAAGTGAATTGAATGGAGATTATGGACAAAACACGGCAGTCAATTGTGCTCTGCAGTATTCAACAAACAGTCATGGATTGAAATGACCAATTTTTTTTTGAGGGAGTATCATCAGGCACGTGGAGTAAGGAAACATGCCTAAGGATTTGTCCTGCCTGGAATTCAACCCATGTCTCTCACTTGCAAAGTGAGTGCACTAACCACTGAGCTACAGAAATCCATTGATATGCTCCCTCAGGGTGATGTTATCCGCAGACACAGGGTAAACGTCCACATATATGGAATGACACACAAATCTACTTTGCCTCCTCCAGTACCAACTCCAGGTCCGCCGATGTTCTATCAGCTTGTCTGGCAGACATCAGGGCCTGGATGAGAGAGAAATGGCTAAAACAGAGGGGAAAAATTGGCTTTATACCCTGCTAAAACAGAAAAGAAATGGCTTTATGCTCTGCCAACTGGGAGCCCCAAATATTAGTAATAATAGTAACAATCCTTGCATTTGATATAGTGCTTTCCACACCTTCTAGACGTCCCAAAACGATTCACAGAATATATTGTAACGTAATATATTGTAAAGTAAATTGACAGTATATTGTGGGCGAAACAGTCGTGCAATGAGTATTAGGCATGCAAAGTATGGAAATTTGCCCAAGGTTTCGCCCTGCCTGGAATCGAATCCATGTCTCTCGCTTGCGAGGTGAGTGTTCTAACCACTGAGCTACAGGATTCCACATATCATCATGTACAAATATTTTCAGTTGCAATTTAAGTTCATATAAAATTGAAATGACTGCAATACATTTATGTATTAAATTTAAACTGTAATAGGAAACAATAACAAAACTACATTGTGTAGCAGCGCCTTTCACGTCAGGATTAAATTAAACATTCTTGTTGAAATGAAATGGATGACAAAGTGCAAAACATTACTCGAGTCTTGTTGTCTCAAGTTTGTTCTGCTCAATACATTCTTGCCACTTAATGACAAACATTCTAATTGCATGTTTCGTGGAAACATAAAACAAGTCAGTAGAAAGTAACTCACTTAGTTTACCAACAATACCCTGCGCTGTACACCACATCTGTGAGGCATTAACCTTGAAATAAATTTGCTGCAGTTGCTGTTGTTCTTTGAAGTTTGAAGCCTGTACTCGAAAAGGGATGAGGAAGCTTTCAGTGAAAGGAGCTTTTATTTGTCTGGAAAGAAGATATTACTGCTGCAAAAGCATTTCACTAGAGCAAGTTACTCTGATAAAGCTTGGGCAGGGAATCACAGTTTAAGATAAACATGCACGATACGCATAAACATCACTACAAAAGGCAGCAGGGAGAGGTGTTTTTGCAATGGTAGAGCTTGCAGAGGTTTTGGCTTTGGTAGAAAGCTTTTTCAGTGCATTTTATGCTGTTGCTTTGTGTTGGGACATTTTTGGCAGAACACTAATTCAGGCCAAATATCAGGCAAGGGGTTAAAACTTAAGGCCATAGCTGTACTGTTAAATGTTAGTTTAATTAATGCAGCTAAACCAAAGGCATCAAAGGAATGCTGATTAATAAATATTTCCATCAGAAACACTGTTTTTTTAAGTATTAAAAAGCTTGACTTTGACGCTTAACCCACCCTATGCAGAGCATTAGAAAATGGCAAATTAGGATACAATTTGGCAATAGTTTACCAATTTTTTTAAGAGAAAAAATATAGATCACTATAATTTGATTCTGAAAATTAACCAATGCACTGCTTTAAAAATAAATATATAAAAATCAGTAGATAGAATTCATAGATTTTATTCAAAAATAGACATAAGATAGAGAATGGTAGTTGAAAAGGTTATTTTTAAAGGAATAAAGAGAACTTAACTATTTTTTGAGGGCTGCTATTGTACAGGATCAAGAGACTGTCTTATGGAACATATTGTGTTAGGTCTGGGAAAAGATCCCAATACAAATTGAGAAAGGTTACATAAAATGTAAAAGGGAACAAGCATTTCTAAGTTAGATACTGAGGTGGGAAGTTAATGCTTCATTACTGCCCATAGCTCAAGCAGAGGATGCTAGCTAGCACCATTGGGTATGATGGGCAGAATTACCACATTTGTGCTGTAAACATTCTAGAACTCAAACACACATTATTGCTGAATATGCACAGAAGCTACTGATGTGGTAAACTGATGTGGTAAACTACTTACAGGTTACGGAAGGGCAAAATTTAGACATGCAGATTTGTCTAAGCCTACCTTAGTTCTAAATTCTAAGAACTAAATTTTTTTTTTTAAAAAGTAAAACATTCTCAGATGTTTGTAAAAGGTCAAACGCAGAACCACAACACAATGTCCACCACGAATAGCAGAAACAAGCAACAATAAAATAAGTGACTTTTATAGATTTCTCTCCAATTGCTCTAAGAATCACTTAGTCAAAATTGAGGATTAAACTAGATTCTGAATGCATTGAACTAAGTTAACTTAGAATCTCTCCACAGGACCTCTGCCTAGACCAGAAAATCTGACATAAGGTATTGAATTACAAGCTAAAGCACAACATAACACAGGCCTGGAGCCAAGCCACCTTTTACTGAAACCTAATTAGAATTAATTTACTTTCAGAGTGGGGTTTAAACTCAAATCAAAATTAGGACTTATAATGAGGACATTTTGAAAAGCTTTTAGAGAACATTGTGATTAAATAGGAAAGCCTCACAGTTCTGGTGAACAACACCAAGCAGTGGAAGAAAATCACGGCCAAAGATTTTTAGAGCACCCAAAAAAATCAAGAGCTGATAAAAGTGGAATTATAGTGCACTGGAAGCTCAAAACAATTAGAGGCTTGAAAAATTGGAAGCTTCGAGAGCCCAAATCAAATTCAAATACAAATTTTAAAACTTCATAGGTTACAAACTGTTTTTAATTCAACTGTTACATTTCAATAAAAACTACCGATCAAAGTTTTTCCATTTGCAAGGTTGGTCAGGCAGGAATTGCTAAACAAATCTATAAGGACTAGTTCAAAACATAACAACAATACAATTACACTTGTATAGCGCCTTTCACGTCAGGAGGACATCCCAAAACTCTGGACAGCCAATGTTTCAGACCTGAGCTGGGGTCAGGATCAGGGAAGGTTTAGGGAAAGGAGCGGATTTGGGGTGACTAATGGGACAGTCGAAGAGTGGGGGGTCTCGAGGCGGGACTTGAAGGAGGCTAGGAAGGGGGCGAAGAGGAGGGACTGAGGGATGGAGTTCCAGGAGATGGGAGCAGAGTGGCTAAAGACTCACCCACCAATGGTGAGGCAGGTGGGTCGGGGGACATGATGGACGTGATCAGTCAAGACTAATACTCAAATGCAATGCTGGGAAAGCTGCATTGCCAGCAGTGCCATCTTTCAGGTGACAAGCTAAACTGAGAACATAAGAATTAGGAGCAGGACATTCGGCCACTCGAGCTTGCACCGCCATTCAAGAAGATCATGGCTGATCTATTCTAGCTCCACCTACCCATTTTATCACCATATCCCTTAATCCCTTTATCCATAAGACATCTATCAACCTCAGTCTTGAATGTGTCCCCCTTAAAGTGGACATGAACAATCCCATGACAAAAGTCAAAAACAGAAGTGGGTTTCTCCCGGTGTCCTGGCCAACAATCCTCCAGATGTCATGTTAACCTACGAATAATCAACAATTTACGGAATTGTTTATGAAGTACTGTATTTGAGATGTTCAATATTATAGGTTGCTCTATCAAATGCCAGGATTAGTATTATTAAAAGTAACTGATTTGTAAAAAGTTAGCTTTTTTTTATCCAAAAGATTTAAACCAGAATTAAGCATGATCGTTTGACTTGCTTGTGGTGATGATTGATTTGGAGTAAAACACCTCTTCACTTTCATCTCAGATGCATTTAGATTCTGGGTCGGGGAGGCAGAGCAATTTATATTCCAGGGCTGTGCAAAACCATTTCTGATTGTTTTTGCAATACCACGAACAATACTATGAATTTTGTCCATTTAAACCATTGGGTGAAATCAACAACCCTGGCTGAAATGCAAAAATAACTGTACTGCACATTCCAAGCCATGAATCACAATGTTTTCCCTTGTTGCGGACTTTCCCCATTATTTGAGAAAGGCCACGACAAGCCAGAGGCACAAAAGGTTGTTGATCTGTAATGGAATCGAGAAGCAATGGGGTTTAAAATTCAGCATTTTGTGCCAATCTAGTTATTTAAATGTTACAGATGCTGCGTCTTTACAGAAAGCTATGCATCTAAATTGCCCTTTGCATCCATCATAATGGTTTTTAGAATATGCAATGGTTATGCATTCTCAGTTAAATAATTTTGGTCAACTATACTTCCATGATTTTAATTCTATTCATGATTCCTATTCTTTTTCCTAATAGACTTCAGTCCACTTTTGGAAAGGGCATTCGAGACTGCAGGCAGCTGCCACTTCTAAACAACCCGAAGTTCAATAGATGCCTTGTTCTGAGGGATTTCCTGATCTGGGGCTATGCTTCCGAATCAGCTTTTATTAAATTTGGTTCCACTTAAAATCAATGGAAAGATGTTTTTTGTTGCCCTTCTGCTTGTGCTGTAACCAACTGCAATATCATAATATTCAACAGACAATGTGATCTACATTTGCTGAATATTTTGTGAACTGTTATAGAAATGTATGGAACAGAATAATGCTTTTGGCTTCTATGTGCTTAATTTGACTGTTCTATATCTCAATACTTGGGATTATTTTTGTTCTGTGTAACTTGAATTTACTGAACATCTATAATTCCGGCTGTAGCAACTATTTTGAACATGGAAAGTGATGAATGCCTGGCGAACATGAACTCCCCTGATGTGTAGCTCCCTGTAATCCTGGCAGACCTCAGCAAGCCACGACCCAGTCAGTCATTTTATGTCACTCTTAATGTAGTCATTTATGTTGCACACTTTCCAATGGACATTCGGTGAACTGAGCAGACTATCTTAGTCTGTGGCAGAGGTGACACTTGCAGGAAACGTTACATTTCGCTTCAAATTAGGATAACTGTATTACTTTTTAAAATAAAATACCGTGGGTACTCAGGGGGAGAAAGCATGTTATTAAAAACAAGTCTAGAGAACAAATACAAGTCTTCGGCAGCTGTACATTTTTGAACATTTATTAATTGTTTACTTTATATTTTTTGTAACAACATTTTTTTTTAGAAATTAGATTTTAGAACCTCCTTCCAGTCCTGATTTATTACAGTTGGAGAATGTAGCACCAATTCCCCATTCCCCCCATTGTTTCATTTTGTCTCGCGTGCAATCATATCACCGTCATAAAATGCTGAATCATCCTTTAGACTCCATTATGTGTACAATACAGTAAATAAACAAGCTAGTCCTCTGCAGGGATCTAGAAAATCCTTTCAGGACATGGCACTACTCAGAAGCTTTCTTCCAGCTGACATTTGGTTTTATCTAATTGGCATACAGAACTTCACACACAAAGGACACAGTAATACGGGAAGTTTAAATAAAATTGATTTCTACAGTACTGTAGTAAAACAGATTATATTATTGCATATGCACACTGCAAATTCACTACAACATACAACAACTACAAGTCCAGTGGAAGTCTTTTATTTTGCCACATCGACAACCCCTAATAAGCACATCAACTCAGGAGATTGCAAATCTGAACACATTATGGTAAAATATCAGGTGGGGTAGGGGAGAGAAGTGTCTAAAGCAATACTCACTAGGCTCATACCCAGATTTTAGCTATGCTAATTACTAAGGTGTGTGGGAATGATTGATAACTCACCATACCTCCCAGGCATCTGAGTTTCTCAAATTCTCCTGGAATTCTTTTATGTCATATATGGAATGGTGATAAAAAAATATTTTTGGTTGACAGTGAGACATCTCTAAATCTTCCTTTACAGTACTGTGTAAAGACTAAAGTTGCATGCATAATAGGGTCCGTCGATATGGAAATCTTCCGATTTCGATATATCGATGAGCTCATATCGAGATATACCGATATTTTCGGGGTTTTCGTACTGCGCATGCACGGGTGTTGCGAGGTGCACGCGCATTCGGAGGTGCGCGCGCATTCGGGGCCTATCTCCTCTGGAGGTAAATATCTCTCTCTGTGTCTCTCACACTCACTCTTTGCACCTCTGTGTTTTTCTGTCTGTGTCTCTCTCCTCTCTCATATCTCCCCCACCATCTCTCTCTATTTCTCTATCTGTATATTATCACATCCCCCCCGTTTCCCTCCCCCGTCTCTCTCACCCACCCCATCTCTCTCCCCCCCCACCCCCACCCCTTGTATACCTGTATATTGTATTCGAGGACTATGAATACAATATGGCGGCTTGCACCTCGGTCTGTGCATTGTGTATAGAGATGAGCATTCTGGTTCTTGTAGTTCAGTGCGCGCGCATTCCGATTTTTTTCAAATTCTCAAAAAATCGGAATTTTTTTCAAAAATATTGATATATTGATTTTTCAATATATCAATATTTTTAAAATGCCTATATCGGCGTATCGATATTAAAGTTATATCGGATATAACCGATATATTGATATGTCACCGGACCTTAATGCATAACAACAACCAAATTACATTTGTATAGCGCCTTTCACACCGGGAGGACGCCCAATGTGCTGGAGAGTAGTGTCCAGCGATATATCGATATATCGGTTATATCGATATAATTTTTCATACCGATATAGGAAATTTTAATATATCGGTATATCGAAAAATTCGGCTTGTAAAAAAACAGTATATCCACAAAATATCGGTATATCGTCAACAAATGCCATGTTACAGCATACAGAAAATATACAACCCAAGGTTCAAATGCCCATTACGCTCCCGTAAACTAACAAAAAACCATTTAACTGACCTTGTCGCCGGCATCACAAACCTCCTGGGCGTAGAGCACGCATATCTGAATGCGCGCGCATCACCCTTCTTCCCTTCCCCCCACCAACAAACACAATCAGACATGCGCAGACCGGTCGTTCCCCCTCGTTCCCCCTCCTCCCACTAAACACCATTTCTGCGCATGCGCACAAGATAAAAAACCCGGTGATATCGATATATATCAATATGAGCCCACCGATATACCGATATCGGAAAAATTCCATATCGCCAGACCCTACTGGAGAGTCAGTGTTTCGGACTTGAACTGGGGTCGAGATCGGGGAGAGTGGAGGGAAGGATGGTGATCATGGCACGGTCAAAAAGGAGGGTCTTGAGGCAGGACTTGAAGAAGGTTATGAAGGGGGCAAGGTGGAAGGATTGCAGGATGGAATTCCAAAGATTGGGGGCAGAACTGGCTGAAGGCTCTCCCAGCAATGCTGAGGTGGGTGGGTTGGGGGACTTGGAGCACGCCAGACCCTGCTGAGTGGAGGGAACTGACAGGTTGGTAGGGGGTTAGGAGGTCACAGAGGTCGAGCGCAGCAAGACCATGGAGGGCTTTGAAGGTGTATCATTCTCTCAGATAACTGAATCAGATTTGAGTTAGAATGATCATTTTAAGACCCAGTCTTTCTCTCCATTCCCCCCAAAATATTTGTGCAACATGGCTAACCTATTTATGGAATGCTATCAAAAAGCTGAATGTGAACGAAGGTAGGCAAAGGCTGATGATGCTGGTGAACCCCATAACTGGGTGCTATGATGAGAGAGTGCATGAAGTGGACAGATGAGCTTTAGTGACTTTTCTTCTGATACAGAATTCCTCTAGATTGAAAATTGCTTTTGTTTATTTTTAGAAAGTGGTTCTTTTATCTGGGGAATATACAGTACTTGAAAAACATAAACCAAATATGTGCAGCATTGCAAAACATAATTGCCAGTTTTTATGCAGCAACACGTACTGTGGTACCTCAATCAACCATTGCAATCAAGAAAGCAGATTATCAATTCAGCGCCTGCCACCCCCTCACCTTGCAGACTCAGTTCCCAGCTGCTCCCCACATCCAGTGGCATGTCAATTATCTGACAATTTCAAATATACACCGGCTAGTGGACCCTTCTATTTGCTGGATAATTGAGGTTCCACTGTAGTGCATTTTGTAAGCCAAAGTACTTCATGTAGGTCTGTAATTACTATGATCTCCACTATTTCCAAAGCAATTGGGAAAGAAGCTATGTGTCTGGAGTGAAAAATATTGATGTAAACTTTGCTGGGAAGGAAGTAGAAAGTTTCATATGAATGTGTGCTTTATAAAGTATAGTTATTTTAACAACAAAATTACATTTGTATAGCGCCTTTCACGATAGGAGGATATCCCAAGGTACTGGCAGTCACGTATTTCAGACGCAAGCTAGGGTCGGGTTTGGGGAGGGTGGTGGGAAGCGAGGGGAAGGCCTGGGTGACAGGGGGAGTGGGGTGACTGATGGCACCATAGAAGAGGAGGGTATTGAGCCAAGACTTGAAGGATTTTAATAGTGATATTTGCTAATTAGCAAGTACCAGCAATAGTAGGAAAATGTTTTAATGTTTTTGTTTGAGTAATACTCCTTGCATTTGCCATAGTGCATTGTTCTATCAAGACATCTCATAATGCTTCATGGGATTTTACTTGAAATGTAGTGACTATTTGCAGGCAAACAGCCATGAAATGAATCACGTAGTAATGGGGGGGGGGGGGCTTGTAGGATTTAGAAGCATTGTGTTTGTGTCCGTTAGCAATTACTCAGTTGCCTTCATTTTTAAAATCAAGATAAAACTGTAAACTCATTGCTAAAGATTGTCCATAAATTTTTTGTTTGAAACCCATGAAACAAGTCATCTCTTCAGCCTGGCCTACATTTGAGCTACCTATCCTACTATTGTTATTACTCAAAGCTACAGATTTAAATAGTTGAGCTGCAAATGCATTAACACCGGTTTGCATTTACAGTCCTGTAGCGCCATGGTTAGAGCACTCACTTTACAAGTGAGAGACCTGGATTAAATTCCAGGCAGGGCAAAACTTTGGGCAAGTTTCCTTACTCCACATTCCTTATAATAATTACTCAAAAAATCAACAATAAATTGGTCATTTCAAACCACAACTGTTTGTGGGACACTGATGTGCGCAATTGGCTACCATGTTTATCCCACAAATATGCAACAACAACAACAACTTACATTCATAGAGCGCCTTTCACGTCGGGAGGACGTCCCAAGGCGCTGCACAGGAAGCGTGTGACCCGAGCTGAGAGGGGAGTGTTTGGGAAGGGGTGAAACACGAAGGGGAGGTAAAAGAGTTCGGGGTGGAACAAAAGGCACGATCGAAGAGGAAAGTCTTCAAATCGGCCTTGAAAGAGGAAAGGGAAGAAACGAAATGGAGGGATTGAGGGATGGCATTCCATAGGGTGGGAGCGGAGAAACTGAAGGCCCGGCCTCCGATGGTGGGGCGGTTCGGGCGGGGGGCTTGGAGCAGGCCAAGTCCTGTTGAACGGAGGGTCCGGGTGGGCTTGTAGGGGGAAAGTAGATCGGTTAAATAGGGTGGGGCAAGGTCGTGTAAGGCCTTGTAGGTGAGGATGAGGATCTTGAACTCGATCCTCTGGAGAATGGGAAGCAGTCAATTCACTCGATCCTCTGGAGAATGGGGAGCAGTCAATTCACTTTACAGTGTATTCTGTGAAGCGCCTTGAGACGTCTGGAAGACTTGTCCCATCAAGATATTAACATCAGGCCCTCAACAAGGTATTATCTTCCTTCTGGAAAGTATTAAAATTATTTTTTCCACTCAAAGGGGTATACAGAAGGCATAATAGCTAAATTGAATCCCAATTCATGGGAAACATTTTGGATGGAATTTCTACTCAAAAAATATATTTCCAGACTGACTCACTCAGGACCAGTCATAACAGAAGTTCAAATATATATATATATATATATAGCATAAAGGTCTCAGGTCAAATCTAGCTTGGGAATTTCCAAACCACTGAGTTCAAAATAATTCTGAATAGTAAAGATAGTAAAGACAACTCCTATTTAAATAAAGTTAGGACTGAAGTAAAACATTTCCTATACTGTAAGGATGTTACCATGTTTAGCTGTACTACCATGGAGTGATACTGAGGGGAAAGAAGTTAGTTATGCACCTTCAAGGAAGAACACCAGTGGAGGCCTGCTGCTTGTCCAGCTACAGCAGTGGTTCCCAACTTTTTTTTGCCGTGACCCTAAATTGGTCACCAACAGGACCTCCCAACCCTTAGGGGGCAACTGCAGCAAAGCTCAGCCAAGACGATATTTCTGTCTCTTTTGTGGACTCAGCGCAACTCACTAGTACAGTCTTTCATACCAATTGATCGGTGGTGTCGCCTCCGGCACATTCCAGCATTAAAGAAGCATTTTGCAGCATTAAAAAAAAAGCAACAACATTTTTTTCTGATGACCCTTCGCGACCCTACTGAGGACCCCCACGACCCTGATTTGGGGTGGGACCCAAGGTTGGGAACCACTGAGCTAGAGCTTTAGATATTGGCTTGCAAGGTTAACAAGAGTTCAACACGAAGAATCCCTGTTCCCAGAGATTGCTCCTGCATGTCCTGCTAACGAGCCAGATTGGTTGGTCTACCATCAGCAGTACCCTGGACTACAGTAGACCCACCTGTCTTAAGAACTGAATAAACAAGACTGCTACAAAGTTGATAATGTAATAAAAATAATGCAGGAAATTCCCAGCACAATTTTGAATTGAATTAATTTTTTTTAAGTTCTTGGGCAGTCGACTCCTGGATCTTTATTAAAATGTCACGCACATATTGCTCCTCAGTCACCAGTAAAAGTGATTCACATTAGACAGTGTAAAATGCGGCTTCTTGCTCTAAATCACTTTTCTTCTGCAAGTGATGTCAAATCCTTACAACAGTGTAAAATGGATATTGACAACAATAACAACAAAATTACATTCGTATAGCGCCTTTCGTGTTGGGAGGATGTCCCAACTTACCAGACTGACAGTATTCCAGAACCGAGCAGGGGGTACGGATTGGGGAAAGTGGAGGGAGGTTGATCGAGAGCACGGTCAGAGGAGAGCCTTAAGGTGGGTTTTGAAGCAGGTGAGGGATAGGGCAAGGCGAAGGGACTGCAGGATAGAGTTCTGCAGAATGGCTGAAGGTCCACCCGCTAATGGTGGAGCAGACAAGGCAGGGACGTGAAGCAGACTGGAATACGCTGAGTAGAGGCAGCAAGCATTGGTAGGGGGGTTGGAGGTTGCAGACGTAGGGGGAAGCAAGGCCATTAAGATTTGAAAGTCTAGCACCAGACTGCACATCAACAAGTAAAGAATGTCATGAAGAACGCATAGCACAATGTTCATCTCTGAACCACAAATTTTACTGCTTAATTTCTTTTCAAATTTCAAGCCTGCAATTTCAGGGAAAAGGTAAAACAAATTGTATCTAGAAAAGGAGCTGAATTTCTGACTTTCCAATTCCATCCAAATAATTATTAGAAAATGTTTTTGTAAAAAATGAAAAGAAATCTCTGCAAGACTCATCTCAAATCATGTATTAGGAAGACTGAAATCCTTTGTTTGAATCTGCTTCAAAAGAATGAACATCTCAATCATATTTTCTATTCAACACCAAGATGCCTTCAATCAAGTGATTCAAGAACAGGTGAAGGCTTGACTGCAGGTCGTATACCCATCGTTATGGTGCAAAGTCCTGGCAGTTCTGACAGAGGACAAGAGGAAATAACATGCAAAAGAAGCATGTAATCGGGGGTGGGGGAAGAAATGAGTAATACACTTTTCAAAAGTTCTCCTAGTAAAATATACAACAAAATACAACAATATACTTACAATGTTCCAAAAAAAATGGAGGTTTCCAATAAAATTATGTGTAACCACAGCAGATAAATACCGCACCAAACCAAACAATTTCACCTAATTATTTTGAAAAAAACCCTCAAAACTGTATAGGCCAGCTGGTTCAAATGAATATCTTGCAGAGAACTACCCCAGACATGAATGGAGCACAGAGCACTAGAAATCATTTAATTTTAGGTCAGTTTGACATAGACAAATGCACAGTTATTATTATAACGACATCTAATCTATTTCCTCACTTTGCTCAGACAAGGACACACTAAGGCAGGAAGTGCTGAATCCTGCAGAGAACACAGTGCCAGTGAAAATTTTAATCCCAGCTGCTCAGAGAGATCACCAGGGACCTGATTTGTATTCTTTTCTTGGGTTGATCAACTACAAAATACACTGTCAGCATTTTTCCAAACACAACCATCCTTTTTATTATAGAAGCCTCAGTTTTGCAGGTGTCCAAAACTAAAGATTTTTTTTAAATGAAAGGAATAATAGGTTAGAAAAAAGCCTTTACACAGAAGGTGGTTGGAATGTGGCATTCCATTTTTTTTTTAAAAAAAGGAATTAGGCAGAAGCTCGAAAAAGATGAATGATAAAGGGGATCAGGAGCAAACGGTAGAAATTATATTGTTCAATTTGTGTTGAGTAAATCAGTGCGAAACCATTTCTGCACTTCATTATAAATGTACAAATATCTTATGTACAATACAAACAATTATATCAGATGCTAATCTAAATCTAGAAACTATCATTAAAATTTGTATTATTTTCCTCTCTTCCCTGCCACATTTTTAGACCTTCAATCCATCATTTGACAAGAGCTAAAGACCAAGTCAGCAACCTCTTCCCCAGACGTGAGAAGAATGCCTGTTGCTGCTCCCTGGCGGATTGGATCAAACACCAGGAGCTCACTAGCTGCAGGATAATGTTTTTAGATATTTCTCTATTCCAGTCTGAGTTTGGCATATGGTTTTACTGTAAAGGAAGACAAATGTGTTTGGTTGCTTTCCATTCCGCCCACTTTTACAATTTCATGTTTAAAACCTGGTTATCCAAACCGTGTGATGTAATATTCTGTATTGTCCCTGGAAGGGACATCCAGATGGTGCTTTATAAAGCAGTCACATGTCTAGACAAGTGACCTTAAATTAACTGAGTCAATAAGCGCCCAACATGGATGGTATATCATACCAGTTTTACAAAGATTGCAACCACAACGATCAGATATTGAACTAGCTTCCACAGTATGTCTGTTTTTCAGTGGTATGTGTTATTGAATTACTGAACCTAATACTGGATTAAGGAGTGAAACACAGAACTGGAGTACTTCTTCACTGCAGACAGACTGGCATAGGAGATCAAATCACTCAATACATGCGCGTGCAGAAACTAAAAGAGATCACCTGAGAGCAGACGGCCATCAAACAGGCCACCAAGGACAAAAAAATCGACATCCTTAGTACTATCTTTAGTAATCGACATCCGTGTAAAGACCCAGCGAATGTACTACAGACAGGGTCTTGCCAAAGAGAACTTGCCACATAGAATTAGAGAAGGCCACCATCAATGTACAACAACAACACTACATTTCAAGGCGCTGAAAATTGCAGCAGGTTTTTGATGATGTCTTTATCCTTAGTTATCTTAGCGCAGGTAGATCAGTGTTAGTAAATATGTTTAGCTTTGGCCGTCTCTCCCCCCCACCCCCCAGCCGTCTCTCTCCCCCTCCCCCCCAGCTATCTCTCTCCCCCTCCCCTCCCCCCACCCCCAGCCGTCTCTCTCCCCCTCTCCACCCCTCCCCCCCCGCCGTCTCTCCCCTCACCCCTTGTATACCTGTATATTGTATTCTAGGACTATGAATACAATATGGCGGCTTTGCACCTCGGTCCATGCATTGTGTATAGAGATGGGCATTCTGGGTCTTGTAGTTCAGCGTGCGCGCATTCCGATTTTTTTCCCTCGATATATTGATTTTTCGATATATCTATATTTTTTAAATGCCTATATCGGCGTATTGATATGAAAATTATATCGGGTTCAGCGATATATCGCCGGACGCTACTGGACACTAACCTCCACCCTTGCCCAACTCCACTGGTTTCCTATCAGACACAGGATACAGTTCAAGATCCTGGTCCTCACCTTCAAAGCCCTCCATGGATTTGCTTCCCCCTACTTCTTCTACCTCCTAACCCCCTACCAACCTGCCTGCTCTCTCCGCTCGGCAGGCTCCGGCGTACTTCACATCTCCTGCCTCACCCGCCACACCAATGGCGGCCAGGCCTTCAGCTATTCGGCCCCACCCTCTGGAACTCCATCCTGCAGATCCTAGGCTTCATCCCATTCCTCGCATCTTTCAAGACCTACCTCATCTTTGATGGTGCTTTCAATCAGCCTCCTTCCTCTCAACAACAACTTCGATTTATATAGCGTCCTCCACGTCGGACAGCGTCTCAGAGCGCTTTACAGTAGCAGATCCTGGGACCGAGCCAGGGGCAGAAAGGTGACCAAAAGCTCGGTCAAAGAGAAAGGTCTTCAGCTGTGACCTGAAACTGGGAAGAGAGGGGGTGAGGCGAAGGGAGTGAGGGGGGGGGAGTTCCAGAGCCTTGGGGCGTTATGGCTGAAGGCACGGCCGCCGAGGGTGGAGCGGAGGATTCGGGGGACATGGAGGAGGCCAGACCCAGAGGAGCGAAGGCAACGGGTGCTGGGTTGGTGGGAGAGGAGATCGGAGAGATAGGGGGGTACAGAGGAGTGGAGGGATTTGAAAACAAGGGTGAGGATCTTGAAGTCGATCCTCTCTGGGATAGAGAGCCAGTGAAGTCTGGCAAGGACTGGGGTGATGAGGGAGCGAAGCTTAGAGCGGGTGAGTATGCGGGCGGCAGAGTTTCGCATTAGCTGGATTTTGTGGATTGTGGTGGAGGGGAGATCGGCGAGGAGGGCGTTGCAATAGTCCAGCCGAGAGGTGACAAAGGCATGGACCAAGGTTTCAGCGGCTTTTGAGGTGAGGTATTACCGGAGACGGGCGATCCGTCGGAGGTGGTAGAAGGCAGTGCTGGTGACGGACCGGATGTGGGGAGGAAGGACAGCTGGGGTCGAACCTGATGCCTAGGTCACGGACAGGTTCAGAGAGTTTTAGGGGCAGGCCGGGAAGGTGGAGGAGGTGAGAGCTGTGTGAATGGAGATGTTGATGGGAGCCAAGGAGTATGGCCTCCGCCTTGTCGACATTCAGCTGCAAGAAATTTGCGCTTATCCAGCCCCTGATGTCTGAAAGGCAGGCTGACAGAACATCAGGGGACTAGGGGTCACAAAGTGAAGTGGAGAGATAGAGTTGGGTGTCACCCGCGTACATGTGGAAGTGTGCCCCATGTCTGCGGATGACGTGCCCAAGAGGGAGCGTATAGATGAGGAAAAGGAGGGGGCCAAGAATGGATCCCTGAGGTACCCCACAGGTAACTGGATAAGAGCGGGAGGAAAAACTGTTTGTGGAGATGTACTGCTGGTAGTTTATGAGGTAGGACTCGAACCAGGCGAGTGAGGTCCCACTGAGGTGGATGACGGAGGACAGGCGGTGGAGGAGGATGGCGTGGTCGACTGTGTCGAACGCAGCTGACAGGTCCAGGAGGATAAGGAGGCAGAGGGAGCCCTGGTTGCAGATAGAGAGGACGTCGTTTGTGACTTTCACAAGCGCAGTCTCTGTACTGTGGGCAGGGTGGAAACCAGACTGGAGGGGTTTGAAGAGGGAGTGGGAGGAGAGGTGGGCACAGAGTTGGTTTGCAACAATGCGTTCCAGTGCTTTTGAGAGGAAGGGCAGATTAGAGATAGGGCGGTAGTGGCTGGGGTTTGAGGGATCCAGGGACGTTTTTTTTAAGGAGGGGGGTGATGACAGCACTTTTGAGGGGGGCAGGGACTGATCCGGTGAAGAGGATCTGGTTGATGATATCAGCCAGCAGTTGGCAGAGGAGGGGGAAGAAGTCGGTTAGTGGAGACGGGATCGAGGCAGCAGGTTGTTGGCCTCATAGAGGTGAGAGTGCGTGAGAGGGAGGAAGGAGAGACGGGGGAGAAGGAGTGTAGGAAGGGGGTCGAGGTAGGAGCTGAAGGTGGGGGGCGGTGAAGGGGATGGGGTGGGGGTGGTAGTGGGAGACGAGAGGCTGGAGGATGATGCTGCCTGGCGGATATTGTGGATCTTGGAAGAAAAGAAGTCCATGACCTCCTCGCCCTCCTGCCCTCCATCCTCCCCCATTCCCTACCCCAGCTCAGATTTGGAATACTGTCTGTCCATCGCCTTGGGACATCTTCCTGATATGAAAGGCACTATACAAATTTAGTTTTGTTGTTATTTGATTATAAGAGCGGGCAGGTGGCCTCAGTGGTACCATATTCCTGCACCAGGATGAGAGTGTGCACCTCGGTTGGATTACGGCAACTAACTCCTTGATGGCCTCCCCAACTCTTCCCTCCACAAGCTGTAGATCATCTAAAACTGCAGCTCGTTTCCTCTGCCACACCAGGCTCCGCAACCCATCACCCCACCCTTCCCCCCTGGCTCCCCATCCCTTAGAGGATCAAAATCAAGATCCTCACCTTCGCTTTCAAGGCTTCCATGGCCTTGTCCCCTCCCACCTCTCTGACTCCCTATTAACCTGTCCACTCCCTCAATTCAGCACGATCCATGTCTCTTGCCCACCCTACCATCGGTGGGCTTTCAGCTTCTATGTCCCTATGCTTTGGAACTCCATCCCACAATCCCTTCACCTTGCTCTCTCCCTTGTTCCTTCATGTCCAGTCCTGAGACACTCCTCTTCAACCGTGCCTTTAGCCACCCTCCTTCTCTGCCCTCTCTCATTCCAACTCTGCCTCCCCATCCCCCATGCTCAGGTCCTGACCCCTGACTGTTCAGCCCTTGGGATATCCTCCTGATGTGAAAAGCACTCTACAAATGCAATGTTGTTGTTGTTGAAGGGCTAAGGCTCAGTGCATGTTGAAAAGACAGAACAACAAGATAAGTCAAGAAATGGTGAGATCACCATTGAATTTTAATTGCACTAATGTCAGGTTCCAGAGGAGGAACAGTGTTTGGGACAATGTGTTTGAAGGAACTTTAAGAGGAACATTTGGAGGAGGAACAGCTATTGTAAAGCCACTAAAATCAAATCAAGGGAGGTAACGAGTAATCTGACACATTCAATGACAACTAAAATTAGTGCAATTAAAATTCATTGGTGATCTCACCATTTCCTGATTTTTCTTGTTTTTCTCTTCTCAACATGCACGAAGCATGATGCCAATATCAAATGTGTTATGTAATATTATTTGAAATTTCAAATACTATGAAATAGTCAAATGTTTGTACTGTGAGCTGATTGTACAGCGGCTGTAACTGTCATGTCTAATTCTTGATCCTGGACTAATTTCTGGTTGTAGTATAATTAATGGCTGGGAAAGACTGTACAGGGCAAGGGGTGAAAAGTTATATTACTGGCATACATTGGTAGACAGAGCTACTCAGCTTCCAGGCACACAAGAGACAGCTGCTTGAATGTTTGGCAGTGATATTCTTATTGCAAAACAGCAAGAAAAACTATGAATGCTGGAAATTCCAAGCAGTTTCTGAAACAGAAAAATAAATGAATGGTGGATATGACTATATCATTTCTTATGATGGAACATACATGAGACATTAACATTTTCTCTTTCAGATACTGCTTCGCCTGCTAACATGTATGAGCTGTGCTAGCATGATTCTCAGCATTTTTTTAAAAAAATTCTCCTGAGCACTTTAACATCTGTATATGGTGAAAGTTATAATACAACAACTTTTATATAGCATTTATATAGTGACATTCATGCCAGACAGTAATAGTCCACTATTACGACAGATAAACTACAATTAGTTTCCATTAGGTAAGCACTTAAAATCCTCTCAAACAGTATACAGCATATATAGGAAAAACAACAGCATATACAATTGGACATCACACAAAATACAAACTGGCTACAGCACTAACTAAAAATAATGATTCCATCAAGAGTTATACTGTCACAGTTTGTATGGAAATACAGTAAAAGCCCGTTTATCCGGCACCCGATCAACCATAAGTTCCGTATAACCAGCATTGCATAAACAAGGTCTGCATTCGATTAACTGGAATTTATCCGGAAAAATGCATTGAAAAAAAAGTTTTTTTTTAGCCGAATATCTGGCAAGCACTTTAACCGGCATTGGCCAGGTCCCGAGGCTGTCGGATAAACGGGCCTTTACTGTAGATAGATTTTCTAAAGGTCTTTAAAAACAATTGCCTAGAATTTACTGTACTAGAGTCGCTTGGAATTTACTATAGCGGTATGAGAGTGCATGGAAAACTTAAGAGCTCATTTCACTAAATGAGCTCTTAAGTTTTTTTTAGTCAGCCTGTGCATCTCACATCTTGCTCATTAAACTGAATCTGCAAAGAATAAAAACTCTTAAAAAAGTGTAAAATGATTATTGGTGCAAATACAAAATTCAGCACTAAGGTATAGCAGAATAACTTGAAACAATGTGCAGAACTATCTTTATACCTCAAATTTATGAAATTTAAGGTAGGAAAAAAATTTAAACTTACAGCACAGGAGAAAGACATTTGCCCCATTGTCTATGTATGTGTTCTTGTAAAAGCAATCCATACCCCCAGTTAACTCATTTTTAGATAAAATGCAGCAAAGCATAAGACACAAGTGGATAACAGTTCATCCATTAAAATTATAAGTTTTTAGATGACATAATTAAATGATATTTAATCCTTTATATAACAATTCTGTTAATGAAAACTGTAGGGATGTAACAGTTTCACTTACAAGATAAAATTAAACCAAAAACAGAAGAGATTTTTTTAGATGACATTTTCAAATTTGTATTTATTCATTTGCTGCTTTACTTTTCTGTCAAATACACAAACCACCATATGTGGTCACAACTTTCATTACAGAAAACAAAATGCACAAATGCATTTGACTTCTGCAACATCTCTAAATTGCAAGCACACTTGTGCAAAAGAATAATTGCCTTCATTTTAATGCTTCATCATTTTTACACTTATAAATGCACACACACACACGCACAGAATCAGCACAGGAAGAGCCACACCCGATCAACAACACATCCTTTTTTAATGGTGCTTTTCCTGCTTCTGGAGACGCAAGCTAACTCTATATTGCTTGAAAATCACCAAATCATCCCAACTGAACGACTATACCTACTGAGAATTCAGTTTCCTTCATCATCAGGCTCAATAGCAACCTTTCTGCCTCATCCCTCAACCCCCAGACCATCGATGTTCTGACAGCATGTCTGTCCGAAATTGAGTCCTGGACGAGGGACAACTTCCTGCAATTGAACGTGAGTAAGACCGAGGCCCTCCTGATCGGCTCAAGCCAGCGCCTCCGCACATCGGGCGCTGCCAGCCTCAACATCCAAGGCTGTACTCTCCACCTCACAAAGCCAATCAGGAACCTCGGCGTCATGTTCGATCAAAAACTCTCCTTCCTCCCCCACATCCGTGCCTTGACTGGCACCGCTTATTTCCACCTGCGTAACATTGCCAGGCTCCGCAACTATCTTACCCCCCGCGCTGCCGAAACACTCGTGCACGCGTACATCACCTCGAGGCTGGACGATGGAAACTCTCTCCTCGTTGGCCTCCCCAGTTCCTCCATTCACAGGCTGCAGGTCATCCAAAACTCTGCAGCCCGTGTATTATCCCGCACCCGTCTTCGCGACCATATAACCCCCACCCTCGCCCATCTCCACTGGCTCCCCATTCTCCAGAGGATCGAGTTCAAGATCCTCGTCCTCACCTTCAAGGCCTTACACGGCCTTGCCCCGCCCTATTTAACCAATCTACTTTCCCCCTACAAGCCCACCCGGACCCTCCGTTCAGCAGGACTTGGCCTGCTCCAAGCCCCCCGCCCGAACCGCCCCACCATCGGAGGCCGGGCCTTCAGTTTCTCCGCTCTCACCCTGTGGAATTCCATCCCTCAATCCCTCCGTCTCGTTTCTTCCCTTTCCAGGCCGGTTTAAAGACTTTCCTCTTCGACCGTGCCTTTTGTTCCACCCCGAATTTTTCGACCTCCACTTTGTGTCTCACCCCTTCCCAAACACTCCCTTCCTAGCCCGGGTCACACGCCTCCTGTGCAGTGCCTTGGGACGTCCTCCCGACGTGAAAGGCGCGTGAAAGACGTGAAAGGTGTAATTTGTTGTTGTTGTTAAAATCAGAAACTGATGATATTTTACATATATTTTAAAACAAAATTATATATAAAGGTTGTTAGGTTATTTTTAAATGGCAGATTTCTCTTTATGCTACCGTAATAAATGCTCACCTCAAACATTTCTTCTAATCTAACCATCCCCTAACAATTGACGAACAGGTCGAATGTGTGATGCATTCAAAATGATGTAGATTTCAGATCCTATTCAATTAATATTTAAAATTATAACAATTTGTAATCCAGGAAATTCAGTGTTTGGGTGTTAAGCTGTTTTTAAATGACTGAAGCCTACATTGTACTACACTGGAAAATAGCACAGCAGTTCACCAAGATATTCTGACTAAAAAAAACCAAGATATCTGATCAAGTCTAAACACATTTTGCAATAGATTCCTGATCCAAAACTGAGCAGCATCAAACTGTAAATTAAAGTAAATAATGCTTAAGAGTTTCTTTTTCCAAGAGAATTCTCCCCAGCTAATGCCCGCGGAAAATGACCTAAACAGCTGCTTGTCTGAATACAACCCCATTTCCATCAATGTCAATGTAGATTAAGCCTATTCAAAAAGGTTTGTAGCATTTATGTGAGAACTTGAAGCTGTAATCTGAATTTCCTGGAGAATTAAATGATACACGATTTATCACACAAACAATTTTGTTACTCCTCTCAATCCGCAGGAAATGCAAGCTTAAAAGATGCTGTGCCCAATAGGTTGCCACTTTGCCTCCGTGGACCACTCCATCCTCCTCCACTGCTTTTCCTCTCACCTCAACCTTCAAGGTTCTGTCGATGGAATGGATCAGGTCTCATCTTACAGTATCCAATTTATCTCTGCCAACGGTTTCTCTTCCAGTCCCCGCAGAGTCTCACGCGGTGTTCCTCAGAATTCTGTCCTTGATCCCCTCTTCAAACTCTACATGCTCCCACTTGGTGACATCAGCTGCAGACATGCAATCAACTTCCACATGTACATGGATGACACCCAACTCTCTCTCTGCCACAACTCTTGATTCCGTGACAACTGACGTTCTGACAGACTGTCTGTCAGACATCAAGTCCTGGATGAGAGCCAACTTTCTACAGCCAAATGTAAGCAAGACTGAGACCCTCCTGATTGGCTCATGCCAGTGCCTCTGCACCTCAGACACTGGTAGCATCAGCATCCACGGTTGCACACTCTACCTCATCAAGACACTCAGGAACCTGGGTGTCTAATGAGACCCCCTTAACTGTCCTTTCTCCCCCATATCCATGCCATGACCCGCTCAGACTTCCCCCCACTTCCAAAACATTGCCCACTGTTATACAACATAAGACCCAACTTAATACAAGCTTTCAAAATTATCAGGGGATTCGATAGGGTGAATAAAGAGAAGCTATTTCCATTGGCAAGTTGGTCCAAGGACACAGATTCAAAATAGCTGTTAAAAGAAACAGGTGAGGAGAATTATTTTTTCATGCAGCGGTTTGTTCAGATCTGGAATGCATTGCCTGAAATGGTGGTGGAAGCCAATTCAATAACAACTTTCAAGAGAGACGTATACTGTATAGTCATTTGGGAACGACAGGTTTGCAGGACTATGGGGAGGGGGCAGAGTGGGATTGATTTGGACAGCTCTTTTCAAAGATCCTGCACAGACAAGATGGGCTGAATGGCCTCCTCCTGTGCTGTATAAAAAATTTGTCACAGCCTCACCCCTCATGCCGCCGAAACCTGCATCAATGCGTCACAACAAGGCTTGACTGTCGAAACTCCCTCCTTGTCAGCCTCCACAGTGCATCCACCAATGGATTAACTCTGCAGCTCCTATCCTCTCCCGCACCAGGCTCCGTGTCCATGCTGGTTCCAATGCCCCCCCCACGCCCTCCTCCGAGTATAGATTTCAAAATCTTTGTTCTCATTTTCAAAGCTCTCCACGGTCTTTCCCCCTCCTACATCTTTGACCTATTGACCCCCAATCAGCCTGTCCACTCCCTCCACTCAGCAAGCTCCAGCCTGTTCCATATAGATTCATAGAATTTTACGGCACAAAAGGAGGCCATTCGGTCCATCTAGTCTGTGCCGGCTCTTTGAAAAGAGCGATTCACTGCCCTGCCCGCTCCCCATAGCCTAATAGACCTGTTCTCCCTAAATAAAGATCTAATTCCCTTTTAAAAGTTGTTATCGAATCAGCCTCCACCACCTTTTTAGGCAATGCATTCCAGATTCGAACAACTCGCTGAGTGAAAAAAATTCTCCTCAGCTCCCCTCTACTTCGCCTTGAAACTATTTTAAATCTGTGACCACGAGTCACAGATTCGCCCACGAGTGGAAATAGTTTTTCTCTATTTGCCCTGTCGAAACCCCTCATGATCTTATAAACCTCTATTAGGTCTCCCCTCAATCTTCTCTACTCCAGAGAGAATAACCCTAGCCTATCTAGCCTCTCCTCATAGCTGAAGTCCCTCAATCCTGGCACCATCCTAGTAAATCTTCTTTGTACCCTTTCCAATGTCTTCACATCCTTTCTGTAGTGTGGTGACCAGAATTGAACACAGTATTCCAGCTGAGGCCTCACCAAAGTTTTATAGAGGTTAGTCAGCACTTCCTGACTTTTGTACTCTATACCCCTATTTATAAAGCCTAGTATCCCATATGCCTTCTTAACAGCTTTGTCTACCTGTCCTGCCACCTTCAACGAGTCACTAACACAAATCCCCAGGTCTCTTTGTTCCTTCACACCATTTAAAATTGTACTATCTAGCCTATATTGCCTCCCTTCATTTCTTCTCCCAAAATGCATCACCTCACACTTCTCTGCATTAAACTTCATCTGCCATGTGTCTGCCCACGTTACCAATTTGTCTATATCCTCTTGCAAATGGCTACTATCCTCCTCACTATTTACTATTCTCCCTAACTTAGTGTCATCTGCAAACTTGGAAACTGTACTCCCTACACCCAAGTCCAGATCATTGATGTAGATTACTCCTACCTCTCTGCCTCCCTCATGCACACCATTCTTGGGTCCTGATCTCCCAATCAGCACCGTGGGAAGTCCACCTAATGTGAAAGGCATTTTACAAATATATTCTGGTGTTGTTATATTCTGTGAATCGCTTGAGATGTTCAACAACGCAATATCTTCCGTCCAATCCACCCTACCATTGGCGGCAGGCTCTCAGCTTCTCCTCCCCCTTTGGAACTCCATCCCACAATCCCTTTGCCTTGCTCTCTCCTTTGCCTGTGGAATTCCATCCCCCAATCCCTCCGTCTCGTGTCTTCCCTTTCCTCTTTCAAGGCCGGTTTGAAGACTTTCCTCTTCGACCGTGCCTTTTGTTCCACCCAGAATTTTTCGACCTCCCCCACGTGTTTCACCCCTCCCCGAACACTCCCCTCCCAGCTCGGGTCACACGCCTCCTGTGCAGCGCCTTGGGACGTCCTCCCGACGTGAAAGGCGCTTTATAAGTTTAATTTGTTGTTGTTGTCCCCTATCTTATGCAACCTTTTGGTTAGTGTTAGGACATTGGATGTAAATACAATGGTGGTGGAAAAAAAATTGGAGACAATAACAAAAATTATAAATAGTATTAATATTGATGCACACCACCAGAAAAAAAACACTACAAATCACACAGACCTAATGACTTACAACATTCACTCATTCTTTAGTTGACCAAATGGACACATGTTAAAATATTGGTTGGGGTAGTCTAAAAGAGCTTCACTAAATTCTACTAAATTCTATAAAGTTTAATGATTGTATTTGTGGGCAAATGTGGCATCCCATCTATGCACAGCTGTGTTGTACAAACAGTCATGAAGTGAATGTGGGGAATTGTTGTTTTGGACACTGGGAGATGTGCTTTTTTCAGGTAGAAATTACATTAACCTGAACAGGCTGATGGGACCCTGCTTATCTCATCCAAAGTATGATACCTCTAACAATGCAGTGAACCCCTTGCACCACATTGGAGAGTCAACCTACTCGATACAAGTTCAAAGTCCCAACGTGGGGCTTAAACCCACATCCTTCTGACTCAGAGATAATACCCAGGTTTGATTCCTGGGTGGAGCAAATTTCCTTACTCCACACACCTCTGTAAGCAACTGGTTACTAGTGGATTGGCAGATCGCTTTTCCAGGGGTTAATAATCATTTCAAAAAAATTACAATTCAGTCACTCAATTCACAACAACAACAAAACTGCATTTGTATAGCATAGCACCTTTCACGTAAGGAGGATATCCCAAGGTGATGTTTGTAATGCACAATTGGCTGCTGCTATTCGTCCACAAAAGTCATTTCGCTTTACAGTATACTCTGTGAAACACTTTTGAGACATTTCAAAGACGTGATACTAGGGTCTGTCGATATGGAAATTTTCCAATATCAATATATCGGCAGGCTCGTATCGATATATACCGATACATCGATCTTTCCGGGGATTTTTATACTGCATATGCATGGGCACGTGTGCATTCCGGTGGGGGGAGGGCGCACACACATTCCGGGGGGGGGGGGGGGGGCACGAATTCCGGTGTGCATGTGCATTTCGTGCTCTAGACCTAGGAGGTTTCAATGCCAGCGGCAAGGTAATAAGCTGGAAAAGATCATATTATACCGATATATTGCCGGAAACGATATACTGATATTTACGATATACCGATATATTTTTTCATATTGAATTTTTCAATATATCGATATATTTTTAATTCTGATATCGGCATATCGATATGAAAAATTATATTGATATAACCGATATATCGCCGGACCCTATGTGATACATATTATAATCTAGTTATACATTCTGCAAAACCTAAATTTATGGCCACTTAGGTTATAGGATTTCACTTTCCATTGGCAAACTGTCTTGACAGTTCATGAACACAGTGTTCAAAGTTAGATCCAGCATTATGGCCAACTGCCCAAACAGAGGATTCAGTTTGAAAGATGATATATTTTAAAAGAAATCCATTAAAAGAATACGCATGGTAACTGGCAGAAGAATAAAAATACAAATTGCAGCAGATTCCATTAATACTACTTAAATATTCATTATCAATAAGACATTTTCTATAATACCTCGATATAATTTTTTAGTCACAGCTGCCCAAGTTATTTTCTGTCACAAAAATAAGCACTGTCAACTGAACCTTAATGGAAATTATGAAGCAATGTACTTTAACAGAAAAAAATTGTATATTATTGCTACATGAAACAAAGGCTGCATCCTTGCAAAAAGGTTTAGATCATTGAGCCAAACAATAGAAACAGAAAAGTGCTTCAAGTTGAAAATCATTGGAGGTGGTACCTTAAGGAAGCACTATTTCAAAGTATTCTGCAGAACACAGAAAGAGAGAGGAAAAGGTCACTTGACTTATAAAATCATTGTACAGATGGATATACTGTATAGTCACTACAATTCATATTTCAGTACTAAGTCAAGGAAATGAATTCCCATTGTTAACTTTTTTTTAAAAAAATCATTATTTTACCCTTAGCAAACTCCACCCCCTCCACCCATTGCCAAGCTCAACTGGCTCCCAGCTGTGCAAACATGCTTTTTTCTATTGATCCTACAATACACACCCATGCACTTTGCAATCTGAATGACCATCTCTGGTCTCAGCTCTATGGTCCGATGCACAGTATTTTTTGTGATGTTCAATTTTCCATATTGTTTGCCTATCAATGGAACTGGTTCCATTGTGGATAACTATAGTCTACAATCATTTGCACCATTAACTAATAATGATGGTTTTCTAAACTCACAAAACTAAGATATGAAAAAAGTCAACTAGTATATAAAGTAGGTTTTACAAATTGACATTTCTTCACTGCACAGTAAAATCTGATTGCAGAGCTATTTTAAGTATTCAAAGCCAATCATCCAGCCATCTGAGCAGTATTAATACATTTGTGTCTATCATAGACAGACATCTGCAGCAAAAGCACACCTGCAAGTATTGAAAACACTTACTTTACAGATTCAGGATTTATATATTTCATTGACATTCCAGAAACTTTTTCTTTACAAAACACCTCAGTCTAACATCTCATTGGAAAGACAGCATTTCTGAGTACATAGCCGAGAGCATCAGTTTAGAGTAGGCTAAGTCCCACGTGGCATTTGAACCCACAACCTTCTGACCCAGAAGTGAGACCGCTTGTGGAATATAAAACTAAAGGGAGCCATTGTGAGACACATGCAGCTTTCCCCCCAACAGTATGTTATTAGAGAGTAAATAGGTAGATCTTTGGGCACTCTACTGATGATGATTCCATCATACTGTACTATAGATTAATGCACTATTTTACTTCTCACAAGTCTTATTAAAAAAAGCAAATCACTGGTGCCTCCAGGTTATAGAAGAATCCTCAACAGTTATAACAACAGTGGCTATACTAAAGAAAATGAAGTACAGTCGTACACATCAGGAGAAACTATTTCCACTGGACAAGGACACCGATTTAAGATAATTGTTAAAAGAAACAAAAAGTGAGGTGAGGAGAATCCTCCCCCCCCCAAGATGCTTCTATCTGGATTGCATTGTCTGAAACAACAATAACACTACTTTTATAGTGGAGCGCCTACTTTTATTGGGCGGATGCCCCAAGGCGCTGAAAGGGTGGTGGAAGCTGATTCGATAATAAGTTTTAAGAGAGAAGTAGATAATTATTTGGGGAGGACATGTTTGCAGGCCAATGGGGAGGGAGCAGGGGAGTGGGTTTGATTTGGACAGCTCTTTTCAAAGAGTCGGCACAGACATGATGGGCCAAATAGTCCACTTGTTTGCTGTATAATTCTATGAATCTATGATCATCTCATACCAGATTATGTTGACATTCTGCTTGTATCAACAAGAAATGTACCGATCGCGTATCCACACATTAATACTTAAACCTTACTGTATGTGTCAATGATGACAAACTCCAGCACACTTATGTCACACTTACAAACGTTTTTTCCTCCTGCACTCACCCAGTTACCTGCGAGGTACCCCAGAGATCCATCCTTGGCCCCCTCCTTTTCCTCATCTATACGCTTCCTCTTGGGGATGTGATCCACAGACATGGGGCACACTTCCACATGTACGCGGATGACACCCAACTCTATCTCTCCACTTCACTTTGTGACTCTCCCCTCCACCACAATCCACAAAATCCATCTTATCCAAACCTCTGCCGCCCGCATACTCACCCGCTCTAAGCTTCGCTCCCCCATTACCCCAGTTCTTGCCAGACTTCACTGGCTCCCTATCCCAGAGAGGATCGACTTCAAGATCCTCACCCTTGTTTTCAAATCCCTCCACTCCTCTGCACCCCCCCTATCTCTCCGATCTCCTCTTTCCCCAAACCAACACCCGCTGCCTTCGCTCCTCTGGGTCTGGCCTCCTCCATGTCCCCCGAGTCCTTCGCTCCACCCTCGGCGGCCGTGCCTTTAGCCTCTACGCCCCGAGGCTCTGGAACTCCCTTCCTCACTCGCTTTGCCTCGCCCCCTCTCTTCCCAGTTTCAGGTCACAGTTGAAGACCTTTCTCTTCGACCAAGCTTTTGGTCCCCTTCCTGCCCCTGCCCCAGGCTCGGTCCCGGGATCTGCTACTGTGAAGCGCTCTGTGACGCCGTCCGGCGTGGAGGGCGCTATATAAATCAAAGTTGTTGTTATGTCAGCAAATTGTTTAGGTCCCCATCAATATTAAAGGCACTGTTTTATTACAACATACCAACCATGTACTCTTAACTGACTTACGATTAAACAAGTTAACATTTTTGTTATAAATATGGCTATTAATATAAGGTAAATATGGTAATGATTTTTAAATTAAATATGACTTTTTAAAATAAATCAATGAATTTACATGTAAATATACAGTAGAAAATTTTAAACACAAAACATCTATTGTCTGCTTTTGACCCCTATGTCAACAAACCAACTATTGGTAAAACTTGAATGGAGCCTGACATGTTGACATAAGTGGGTAGGACTCTACATATCAAAAGTTCCAATTAATGCAAATGTTTGCAGAAGGGGGACTAGGACATTTATAAAAATAATAATTTGGTCACTCAATCAGCATTGTTTGAGATTGCTGTGAGCAACTGACTGCTGCATTTCGCCCACAAAACATTCAGTCAATTCACTTTACAGAATATTCTGTGAAGGTCTGTGAGATTTTCAAAGACGTAGTACAGTGTTATATCAAATGCAAGGATTATTGTAATAATAAAGAACTCAAAAGAGTTAATAAAGGACAGCCAGCATTGATTTGTTAAAGGCAAATCTTGCCTTACAAATCTGATGGAATTTTTCGATGACGTAACGGAAGGGTGGACGAGGGTAGCGCAGTTGATGTAGTTTACGAGGACTTTCAAAAGGCATTTTGACAAAGTGCTGCATGAGAGGCTTATTAGGAAAGTAAATACCCACGGCATTAAAGGGACAGTGGCAGCATGGATCCACAACTGGCTGCGAGACAGAAAGCAGAGAGTTGTGGTGAGCGGCTGTTTTTCAGACTGGAGGGAAGTGTACAGTGGCGACCCCCAGGGATCGGTTTTGCTCTTTTTAATATTTATTAAGGATCTGGACTTGGGTGTAGGGAGTACAGTTTCCAAGTTTGCAGATGATACTAAGTTAGGGAGAAGTAAAGTAAATAGTGAGAAGAATAGTAACCATCTGCAGGAAGATATAGATAAAATGGTAAAGTGGGCAGACACATGGCACATGAAGTTTAATGCAGAGAAGTGTGAGGTGATACATTTGGGAGAAGAAATCAGGGGAGGCAATATAGGCTAGATAGTATAATTTTAAGGGGTGTGAGGGAACAGAGAGACCTGGGGATTTGTGTTAGTGACTCTTTGAAGGTGGCTGGACAGGTAGACAAAGCTGTTAAGAAGGCATATGGGATATTAGGCTTTACAAATAGGGGTATAGAGTACAAAAGTCAGGAAGTGCTGACTAACCTCTATAAAACTTTGGTTAGGCCTCAGCTGGAGTACTGTGTCCAATTCTGGTCACCACACTATAGAAAGGATGTTAAGGCATTGGAAAGAGTGTAAAGAAGGTTTCCTAGAATGGTACCAGGATTGAGGGACTTCAGTTATGGGGAAAGGTTACATAGGCTGGGTTTATTCTCTTTGGAACAGAGAAGGTTGAGAGGAGACCTAATAGAGGTTTATAAATCATGAGGGGATTCGACGGGGTGAATAAGGAAAAACTATTTCCACTGGTGGGCGAATCTGTGACTTGTGGTCACAGATTTAAAATAGTTTCAAAACGAAGCAGAGGGGAACTGAGGAGAATTTTTTTCACTCAGCGGGTTGTTCGAATCTGGAATGCATTGCCTGAAAAGGTGGTGGAGGCCAATTCGATAACAGCTTTTAAAAGATAATTAGATCTTTATTCAGGAAGAACAGGTCTGTTAGGTTATGGTGAGAGAGCGGGGCAGTGGGATTGAGTTGCTCTTTTCAAAGAGCCGGCACAGACTAGATGGGCCAAATGGCCCCCTCTTCTGTCGTAAAATTCTATGATTCTATTAAATAGTTCATTAAATCTACTATTTCATAGATAGCCTATTTCTGTAGAGTACAATTACTTTCACATTCGCCTACAATATGACCCCATTCAGCACAGCAACACTTGCAAAAAATGTAGTACTGTAATATATCTGTCATACTAACTCACTTTCAAAGCAGTGAAGTAGGATTTAAAAACTGATCACCAATTATTTCAATTTACAAAAGTCAAAACATTGAAAAAAAATTATGTTTTTTCCCCCCACACTAATATCTTACTGGCTGCTTTTTAAAAACAAAATTGCCCCTTAAAAGCAAGCACAATGACAAAGCCACAGCCCATTGCCTTAAAATATTTAGTTTGTCATCAGTATCCAGTAGGGAACGGCGATATGGGAATTTCCCGATATATCCATATCGGCTGGCTCATATCGAGATATACCGAAATATCGACATTTTCAGTTTTTTCGTACTGTGCATGCGCGTGCATTCCGGGTGCGCGCGCATTCGGGGCCTATCTTCTCAGGAGGTAAATATCTTTCTCTCTCTGTGTCTCTCACTCTCTCCATCTCTGTGTTTTTCTGTCTGTGTCTCTCTATGTCTCTCTTCTCTCTCACATCCCCCCCATCTCTATCTATCTGTATATTATCACATCCACCCCGTCTACCCCCCCCCCCCACCGCCGTCCCTCTCTCGCACCCCCCACCCCCGTTGTCTCTCTCCCCCACCCCCCCCCAGCCGTCTCTTTCTCCCTCCCCCCCCCCGCCGTCTCTCTCTCCCTCCCCCCACAGCCGTCTCTCTCCCCCTCCTCCCAGCCGTCTCTCTCCCCCTCCCCCCAGCCATCTCTCCCCCTCTCCCCCCCAGCCGTCACTCCCCCTCTCCCCCCCAGCCGTCACTCCCCCTCTCCCCCCCAGCCGTCACTCCCCCTCTCCCCCCCAGCCGTCACTCCCCCTCTCCCCCCCAGCCGTCTATCTCCCCCTCAGCCATCTCTCTCCCCCTCAGCCGTCTCTCTCCCCCCCCCAGCCGTCTCTCTCCCCCTCCCAGCCGTCTCTCTCCTCTCTCCCCCCACCCCAGCCGTCTATCTCCCCCTCTCCTCCTCCCCCCCAGCCGTCTCTCTCCCTCTCTCCTCCCCCCCCAGCCGTCTCTCCCCCTCACCCCCCCCACCCACAGCCGTCTCTCTCCCCCCACCCCTTGCATACCTGTATATTGTATTCGAGGACTATGAATACAAGATGGCGGCTTTGCACCTCGGTCTGTGCATTGTGTATAGAGATGAGCATTCTGGGTCTTGTAGTTGATTGTGCTCGCATCCCGATTTTTTACCTCGATATATCGTTTTTCGATATATCGATATTTTTAAAATGTCTATATCGGCATATCGATATGAAAATCATATCGGGTTTTAGCGATATACCGATATATCACCGTTCCCTAGTATCCAGATTAAAACATAACTGTGGAGTCCTGTAGCTCAGTGGTTAAAGCACATGCCTTAAAAGCAAGAGAACTGGATTCAATTCCTTACTCCACATGCCTTATAATAATCCCTCAAAAAAATCAATAATAAATAATAAACCACAACTGTTTGTGGGACACTGCTGTGCGCAATTGACTGCCATGTTTATCCCACAAATATACAGTCAATTCACACAGTATATTCTGTGAAGCGATTTGAGATGTCTAGAAGATGTGAAAAGCACTATACAACTGCAAAGACTATTATTAATTATATCTGTAAATTTAATTTGGGCCCATCATGGATTGTTAAAGATACAACTGGAAATATTTTTATGAACATTTCTGAAATATTTTGTATTTTCCCAAATGTTCAGATTTAAATAAAAGGAATTACAGATTTGCTATACCACTGCTGGTTGCGGCTTGAACTAGAGGCACTGCTATTCCCCATAAAAATTGGAACTAAAGCTGTAACCCATGCAAATGAATTCCAAGAACATTTAGCTTTTTCTATGCTTGTTAAAGTAACAGATAAATTGTACCTTTAATATTAATTATCACTTATTTTACAAGAATGGGAATGTGGGGGGGATGGGGAGCAGGATCTCTTGGAACTGAATTGGTTCTCCAGTGACATGCATACTAATAGAATGTCTGGAATGTCAGAATAGAGTCAACTCTCAGCTGATTTAGTCTGGTTCCTGAGCCAGGTGGGACCACAGTACTCCAGTCGACAGCTCAGCCAGTCTGGCACATTGGTAAGACTTGGCGGAGCAGACCCGTACCGGATTCTTCCCACTCAGCTCCTGTTAACCTCGCTAGCCAAAGCCCTAACAGGTAAGGTAGTCCAAATTGAGCAGCAACGAGAAAACTTGCCAGGCACTGCCTCCAATATCAAGTTATGTGGTTTTAGCTGGTTAAACGCCAGTAGTACAACACACACTCCAGGGTCCCAAAGCCTTTGCTCTACTGAGCCTGTGCTTGACAATCTCCCAAATTAAGTAGGCAGAATGTGTCCCTCCAGAGATATGGTGCAAATTCTATTCCAATGCATGGGGATTTCCATGTATAGGTGGGATGTTTGGAGCTCATTTGGGTTTGGATAATCTTATGCATGGTGGTGGGCTTTCGCACTTGTCATACACCCAGCTAACAAAAGTGACAAAATAACCTTGGAGGAAAACAAATCTTGTTCGGACCATATTGGCTTCTGTCAGCACAGCCATCCATCAAGAGAAGCCCAGAATATCGTGCAATACCCAGACATGGTCACAACAACCTAAATGAACTAGTATTAAGGCACTTTCTCCTAAACCATCTGACCTGCGGAGGATAAGATGGCAGGAAAATTTCAGTGATTTCAGGAATGATTAATCAGGTCTACCCAGATGTACTGCAATTGAAACTTGGCTGAAAAAATCCGCAGTGGTTGATTTAATAATCTGAGCCAAGCAGGTAACTATATCATATTCAAGGACATTTTTGATCATTTTCTGTTATCACATGAGTGTGTGCATTTAGTACTTCCAGAATATGATCTGCTGAACAAATGGTGCATTCAAAACATGATTAACTGAAAAGTATTTAAGAAAAATGTATTTAAAAGTAAAATACAATTTTTTTTGAGGTTTATTTCAGTTGAGATTAGCCATCTACCTCAATTCTCTAATCTTGCTTCCTCAGCCAAATTGTCACTCCCTCTGTCTGAGAAAGCACAACCACAGCCAAAATACTATAATGGTTGTGTAACTGGCAATCTTATCTTTGAGCTCTAGAAAAATGGATGGACCCCATTCATTTAACTGTGTTGACAATTTTGTTCACTGCAATTGTGTGAACAACCATAATTTTAGAAGTTATCCATCAGATGTTTAGGTCTAAATCAAATGATTTTACAACAAAATATCGTACATAAAATATTTTGCATTTCAGCACCTTGGGACTTGCTCCCAATGTGAAAGGTGCTCTATAAATGTAATTTTGTTGTTGTTCTATATGTATTATTTAAATTACTTAAGCACTTTGTAATGTCTCAAACACATTTATATCAAATGCAAGATTATATGGTACAATTTTAATACCTTGAGCGAAGCTTTAGTGCCTGATATATTAATTAGTTAGTCTTTCCAAATGAACCAAAGCACATTCAAAACACCGGGTAAGTATGCAGTGAAGGAAATAAAATGAGGTTCTTTTGGCCTGTCCTTAATTAAGGTTAAAAACCTACATCTTTGAAAATGGTTTTGTCCAACTTTCACAGAACTGATTTTACCTTGGATTTTAAATTAACAAGATAGTATAAAATTTGATTGAAAATCACTACAAATAATTTTAAAATTATTTTTCAAAAAGCTGCACTCTGGAAAAAGGTATGAAAAGCCATTTTTCATAAATGTGGGTTGTGATACCTTTGGAGCTGGTCAGCTCCAAAATATTTCACAGAAACCTGAACAAGTTAAAAACTGCATGTTCTGTCCTTATGTTAATTATCACATACCATGCATTTCTCCCCGTAAATTTCCAAGTCGGCACATATTGAATTAATGCAGCATACAGTATAAGACCTAAAAATATTTTAGTGCTTGGCTTACTCTAAGCTGACTTTGCAGAAAATGCTATGCGCATTCAATGATGTGGCAAAGCTAAATGATTCAACTATAAAGAACCATAGAATATTACAGAGCAGAAGAAAGCCATTTGGCACATTGTGTCTGTGCCGGCTCTTTGGAAGAGCTACTGGAAGCAGCAAGAAAAAATGGTCTGATCCGATTCCACAGTGAAATACCAGATGGAGGGGAAAAGGATCCAAGTCAGTTGTCTGATGGATTCTGTGATCCAATACCCACCCAGGGTGGTCTATGCCATGATAAGGCACTATTGATGATTGATCAATTGATGACTGGTTCCACTCTTATTTGACCCATCGTTTACATTTTGTTTCTTCCAATGGCTTTTCATCAAACCCCCGCACAGTTTCCCACGGCGTCCCTCAAGGCTCTGTCCTTGGTCCCCTTCTTTTCACCCTTTACACGCTCCCTCTGGGCGACGTCATCCGCAAACATGGGGTAAATTTCCACATGTATGCGGATGACACCCAGTTGTACCTTTCTGCCTCATCCCTCAACCCCCAGACGATCGATGTTCTGACAGCATGTCTGTCTGACAGCATGTCTGTCCGACATCGAATCGTGGACGAGGGACAACTTTTTGCAATTGAACGTGAGTAAGACCGAGGCCCTCCTGATTGGCTCAAGCCAGCGCCTCCGCACATCGGGCGCTGCCAGCCTCAATATCCAAGGCTGCACTCTCCACCTCACAAAGCCAATCAGGAACCTCGGCATCATGTTCGATCAAAAACTTTCCTTCCTCCCCCACATCCGCGCCTTGACCGGCACCGCCTATTTCCATCTGCGCGACATTGCCAGGCTCTGCAACTATCTTACCCCCCACGCTGCCGAAACACTCGTGCACGCGTACATCACCTCACGGCTGGACTACGGAAACTCTCTCCTAGTCGGCCTCCCCAGCTCCTCCATTCATAGCCTGCAGGCCATCCAAAACTCTGCAGCCCGTGTACTATCCCGCACCCGCCTCCGTGACCACATAACCCCCACCCTCGCCCGTCTCCACTGGCTTCCCATCCTCCAGAGGATCGAATTTAAGATCCTCGTCCTCACCTACAAGGCCTTACACGGCCTTGCCCCATCCTACCTAGCCGATCTACTCTCCCCCCTACACGCCCACCCGGGCCCTCCGTTCAACAGGACTTGGCCTGCTCCAAGCCCCCCGCCCGAACCGCCCCACCACCGGAGGCCGGGCCTTCAGTTTCTCTGCTCCTACCCTATGGAATGCCATCCCTCAATCCCTCCGTTTCACCTCTTCCCTTTCCTCTTTCAAGGCCGATTTGAAGACTTTCCTCTTCGATCGTGCCTTTTGTTCCACCCCGAACTCTTTTACCTCCCCTTCGTGTTTCACCCCTTCCCAAACACTCCCCTCCCAGCTCGGGTCACACGCCTCTTGTTTAGCGCTTTGGGACGTCCTCCCGACGTGAAAGGCGCTATATAAATGTAAATTGTTGTTGTTGTTGTTGATCAGATTGCATGCTGAGTCAATGAGAACTGTTGAGAGCATGTCATGTCATGTGATAGGATTTTTCCTGGCCCATTCTCTCCTAATGGTTTAGTGACTGCCTGATAATCAGTACCTACAAGATTTCAGCAAGATTCACTTCTTATGGGCCCTGTGTGCCACTTCTGACACGCATGTATTAAGTTGGACACCACTGCCCTAAAGCATAGTCCAACGACCAATTGTTGAATTTGCACCAGAGAAAACATGAACACAAACAGTCAAGCCAGCCTGCCACTCGTGAGCAGTTACCTGGAATATGTACCTCTTCTCATCAAACTAAAGTTTAATATTTTTTAAAATCTCTGCTTTCAAAAGAATAAAGTTACCTGTTCCAATGCATTATCGATGAAGTTTTTTTTAAAAAAGTATTCCTACAAAAAAACCTGTAGTAAGTCAATATAGCACTACTCATTTAAAAAGGGCAAAACAGATGGAGGAGGCAGGTGTTTTCTGTTTGTGATACTATCCAACAGCATTGGGTGGGAGTGCACAAAGGCTCATACACTCAAACCCAGGATCTGTTTCCAAAGCAAAGCACAAAACATTCTTGATGTAAGCTGGGATTCTCAGCATTCTTTCAGACAGTTACCAGTACAAACTAGAAATAGGATTAACACCAGAAATAGTTCCAGTGAGCATGCATTTCACACACAGAACCCAATACCCACTGTTGATTTTGATTTAGTCTCTTCCAAGGTTATCAGTTTAGCTCGGTTGGTAGCACTCTCCCTTCTGAGTCAGAAGTCTGTGGATTCAAGCCCCACACTGCGACTGAACTTAAATAGTGTAGGACTAGGCTGACACTCCAATGCAATGCTGGGAAAGCATTGTCAGAAGTGCTGTCGTTCATCAGATGAGATGTTAAACTGAAATCCTGTCGGCCTATTCAGATGAGTCCAACGACACTACTGAAAGAGAAGGAAGTTTCCCCCGGTGGCAAGTGAAAAAAAATCCCTAAATTAATTCATGACTGTTTGTGGAACATTGCTGTGGGCAAATTGGCTGCTATGCTCACCTACAAATACAGTCACTCCACAGTAAATCCTATAATTATTTAAGATGTGTGGACAAAGCAATAAAGCTGTACATCAATTACAAAAATTATTATATGATTAATTTTTTAATTCTGCCATACATCTTTGCATCACATAGTTTGAATAACATGATTAGACAGCACAACAAATGCAAGAATTCCAATATTATCATACTCACTAAATTCTACCATTTAGTGAGCATGATAATATTGGAATCATTAATTTAAGTGCAATAGCACAGAAACAGAACATTGAATCATTGAATCTTTTTCGACAATGCTGATAATCAAATAATCTAATTCAATTCTCAGTTGTCTTTAGTATTTAGTCTCCTCTTCTAGCATCTATCATACCTTTTTAACAAAACTATAGACTTCTGTGACAATATCTTACTGGATTACCTGCCGGGTACCATTGTAAATACTATAATGTTTGTATAACTCCATTAGCTCCTCAGAATTTCTGTGACAGGAACTGTGAGCTGAACTCAAGTTCCTTTAATTTGAAGCCACAAGACAGGGAAACACACAACAGAGGACAATTTTGTCTTCACGTGTACAATTTCACCAGGTATTATTGGTGAATGAGAATCTTTGCTAATTGCCCCTCCTCCACACCAAAAACACTGAGGCCAAATGCAGCGTATATTACTTTGCTATATAAGGTGAGTAAATTCAGCAAAGTCTCGGAATTGAGCCTGAAATGTTAGTGGTTGTCACACTTGTCAGTACACTTACAAAGTGAACCATCATAGGAGTTCCTAATGTGGAACTACAGTAATATCATGTGGTGAATCTAAAGGGCAAAAAGGATCACCTGTTCAATAACAGAATTGGTTATGTATACAGTATTTCTGATAATGATTCTGTACAATCTTTTGTACCACTCATGCCAAATGTGTGATGCTGGTTATTAGCAGTATATTTCAATACCACCTAATAACAATATGCAATGCAAGACCAATACTTGCAGTACAATTGCAATCAATAGGCAGCCATCACATATTAAAATTCAAGGAATTGTAGCCACATTAGAAAAAAAGGAGATAAAAAGATTCAACTACCCCAGCAGCTGTGTTCCAGGTTTAACATTTCACCAATAGTCAAAGAACTGGCATCTACTAGATGCATCAACTTTCTCAGCATCCAGCAATCCCTTCGTCTCGCCCCCTCTCTAGGCCCCTTCTAGACCCTCCTCTTTGACTGTGCCATTAGTCATCCTCCTTGCCTCCACCCTTCCCAATCCCAGCTCGGGTCCAAAACACTGACTGTCCAGCACTTTGGGACATCCTCCCTACGTGAAGGACGCTATACAAATGTAATTCTGTTGTTGTTGAGAAGATGGATGGCTACTTGTAAAGATGTATCAAATATTGTATCACTGGTTCAAAGTTTTATATCACGTCAAAATTATAAAAAGTGGGTAAGCTACTATATCTATGATAGTCAGGACTCCAATGTAAAGTTCTGCTCCAATAACAAAGCTCACTGTATCTATCTATTAAGATCAACAAGAAATTGCATTTACAGTACAGTATATAGTGCCCTTCTCGTGAGATAATGTCTCGGAGAGCTTAACAGTGGCAGAGCTCGACACCGAGAGCAAGGTTGAAGGTCTTCAGGTGTCATCTGTGATACAAATAGAGCCAGTCCCACACTCTGCTTGTACAATTAGGAGAATTTCGCTTGCAAGATTAATTTAGCTCTCACAGAACAGGTATTAATTTAATTAGGCAAGCTGTTCAAAATGTGTGGAAGATGGAATGAATACCACTGTACCAGTATTATGGAACATGTATTAGGCAAATCGGTAATAAGATGCCTCAACCAAAATATTGATAATTTGGATCCCATGGCTGCCTAATTTGTCTAAATCAGCTACTAAAGCCTTCTCCTGCTCTTATATCCCCTGCAAGACCCCACCCAACATAAACTCAGTTGCCTCGTCTGTTTAAAAAACAAATCTCACATTTCACTCTTGCCCTTTCTGAGATCAGCACACTCAGTGCGAACTGGGTTTGTTTTAATTATAATCCTGATAATCATCATCAGGTGTGTGGAATAAAGGAACTTGTCGAAGGTTTTGCCCTGCCTGAAACTGAACCCAGGTCTCTTGCTTATAAGGCAAGTGCTCTGACCACTGAGCTACAGGAGTCCACAAGGTATATGGCCTAATTTCACACCAACAAAGGCTTTACCAGCTTAGCCAAAGCAGATCCCCACGCAAGTTTGATAAATGAGTTCAGAATCAATTTGGCAACAACCTTTTCAGAGCTTCACAATGTAAATCTAATACATCCTCATCCCATGGAAGGGAAATTTATTACATTTAGGTAAGGAGAATGAATCAATCCATTATCCATCAGGCCCCAACTTTCCACCACTAGGTCAACTGTAGTGGCAGAGATATGACTGCCTATTGCATCAGTCAAAGTCACACATACACACTCTTGCCTGGGAAACTAGGTCAGGCTGCAAACAAGTCTGCTGCATCAATTCAGCCTCTGCTTATTTGCAGAATTATTTCTGGTGACACTTAAAATAATATGAGATTATTAGTGGGCAATGGAACAATATTTGTTTTCTAAACAAATATTAGAAAAGAAAACTTAGCATCAAATCAATTTCTAATTGTACAGAGGCAATGCTCTCACATTTCAGATTGAGCTGTGTTAACTCCGCAGCAGGAAGATCACAGGGAGTTCCTGGTACCTGCCATACAATGTTTACCGGATGACAAATGAGAAACTGGTGACTATCCCACTTGGGATAAGGAGGAAGGGGAAGAGAGATTCCTTTGAGCTGAACTGGCTCCAAGGTGAAATGTTTTACAGCAGAATGTCAGAACCAAACCAACTCTCTTTGGCAGACCAGGTAATTTGGCAACTGAGCCAGGAGAGTCCACAGCATTCTAGGGTACTGCTGCTAATAATAATCCTTGTATTTGATATAGTATCTTATCTGTCTGCAAGCACTTCGCAGGATAACCCTAAAGTGTTTTGACTGTATTTTGTGGGTGAAATGCTGCAGCCAGTTGCACACATCAATGTACCACGAACAGCAGTGGAATGAGTGACCAATTTTATTTGTGGGAATGTTGGCCAGCACACCATGAGAAACTCCCTTCGCCTTTTCAAATATTGCCTTGGTATATTTAACATCCACCTGAACAGGTAAAGAGGGTCTCAGTTTAATGTCTCACCCAACAATGCAATACATCCAAGCACTGGAGTATCATCTTAAACTGTATAATTCCAAGTGCTGACATGGGGCTTGAACTCACGAACCTCCTGACTCTCTTGTGGTAGAGGCGAGAGAGCTACCACTGATGACAGCCTAGCCAGCATGGCTCATCAGCAGGAATTGGAAGGGCAACACTATATACAGTTAATGGGAACATGGTCTGTTCCTTCTTACCATGGAGTCCAGTAGCGATTCTAGGCAGGGCAAAACCTTGGACAAGTTGCCTTATTCTAAACGTCTGATAATCTCTAAAACCAAAAAAGTTTATTGGCCATTTCAATCCACGAATGTGCGGGAAACTGCTGTGCGCAATTGACTGCCGCATTTCACTCACAAACATAGAGGCAATTCACTTTACAGTATATTCTGTGAAGTGCTTGAGACCTCTAGAAGATGTGAAAAGCGCTATATCAAATGCAAGAATTATTATTTTTAATCTGCAAGGGCCAGCCCTAAATGGTAAGGCGGTCCTACCTAGAGAAGCAGCAGAAAAGATTGCCAGACAGTACTTCCAAAAGCATGCTATTTGGTTTTAGCTGGTTAAGACTCAAGCTATACCTCAACGGACATTCTGGGGGCTCTTACCAACCTGCACCTAATATTCTCTAGAATTAAGTAAACAGAAAACATTCCTCTATGTGTACTATGTGCATTCCACTCCAATAAATATCCCTGGAATTTCCATGTACAGGTGGAAATGTACAGTATGGAACTGATTGGTTTGGATACTCTTAAACATGGCGTCAGGTACCCAGCTGACCAAAACACACAATTCCTGAGATACTGGTTCAAGTAGTGCAATTCCAAGAGAGAAAAAATATCCATCTTTCCATCCCTCATAATGGCACAGGAATCCAGCAAGTATGATAAAGTACTTTGGAACATTCCCCCAATGTGACAGGAGCTAAATATATATGCAAATCTGAATTGTGTTTATGGAGCAGAAAGGTTTCCTCCCTTTCTTCATTTGCAATTCTATAAATTAAGTCATTGCAATACAAGTCATGCATTGGACAAGATAACTAGTGATCAATTCCATTTTGTTTGAATAATAAACTGCCACATAGAACAGAATTTAAAGAATAGCCTGAGTACACATCAAAGCAGCACCATTTCATAAGACTGAAGAATTAATCCACCGTGGTGGGAGAACAGATGCTAAACTCAGTCTAAATGGAGTTGATCTGACTCTAGAGTGATAAAATCGGGAGTGGAGCTGAGTCAACTCTTCGGGTGGACTCGTTGATGCAATAGCTGTACCAGAAAGACTTGCGATACTTCAAAGCACTGTTAATGATTGACCAGCATTGAGACTTAGCATTGTAGATATGTCGGTTAAATAGATTCTTCCCACTCAGCCCCAATTACCTTTCAAGCCAACGGCCTACTGATGCTGCCGCCTCCACCAGCAACATTCCCTGGTGGTGGTGGGGGAAATCTCCTTGTTGGGAGTCCACACATGAGCTTTTTTAGGTCACAATAGGAGATCCCCCAAAAAATGTCCATGACACTTGACAATGTAGGACCTTTCCAATGAAGTCTTAAGTCATGATCCTGGTCCTCACCTTTAAAGCCCTCCATGGCCATGCTCCAACCTACCTCAGCGACCTTCGAACCCCCTAACAATTTGCCCGCTCTCTCCACTCAGTGGGCTTGAGCCTTGTCCAACCCACGATCTGCATGTAAACTTTCAGCCACTCTACCCTCAACCTCTGGGATTCCATCCTGCAATCCCTCTGCCTCGCCCCTCTCCCTAGCATCCTGCCTCAAGACCCCCTCTTTGATGGTTCAATCAGTCAAACCCATTTCCCACCCTCCCCAATCCTGACCCCCCAGCTTGGGTCTGGAACCCTAGCTGTCCAATGCGTTGGGATGTCCTTCTGATGTGGAAGGCACTATACACATATAATTTTGTTGTTGTTGTCTAAGTCATGCCTCTACTTCTGACAGACATTTCCTATTTGTTAGTACATACATACTGTACTGTATATAGATGTATCCCTCTAGAAGGGTGTGGTTATTGCACTCTTGGGAGACAGACATTTTATCTTTATTAGTAGTGATAGAGGATATAACAACACCATTAACACGATTAACTGAAGCCCCACCCGCCCTTCAATCATACTAATAATCTTGCATTTGATCACGTCTTCTAGATGTCTCAAAGTGCTTCACAAAATATAAGTGCGGCAGTCAATTGCACACAGCAGTGTCCCACAAACAGTTAGGGATTGAGTAACCAAATTTTTTTTGAGGGATTATTATCAGGCATATGGAATAAGGACACTTGCCCAAGGCTTCGCCCTGAAGGGAATCTAACCCACATCTTGTTTGCAAGGTGAGAGCTCTAACCACCACCTATTCAAGGTGATTATTAAAGATCCCACAACACCAAATGAAAAAAGGGGGGTTCTCCCCTGTTCTCCCAGTGAATTGCCACCCATCCCCAAATAACATTGGTCATTCAATTCATGGTTGTATGCAGCTAGGTTGCACAATGTACACAATCACTGTAGATAACAGTAAGTGCATGATTCACTTTGATATGTCCAAATGACTCGAATGGTGCTACATCAAATGGAAAGATTAATAGGATCATTATCGATAATCAGTGAAAACATGTGCGGGAATGTATACCAGAGAGAGTACATTCCAGAGCATGCAATATTGAGTTCATAATAGCCATGGCCATACAAAACTATCAGAATTCAGCACAAACTAGCTTCCCTCACACCATGGAGTTAGCACAATTTCTGATTTTTTTCATCAGCTGTGTGTCTTGACACATGCATAAACCAAGCTCAAATGCAAGATGCAATCCTCATTTTCCCTTTCAAAGCCCTCCACAGCTTTGACCCATCTTACCTGTGCGATTTCTTGCAAGGTTATCAAATCCCAACCCATTCTTCTCCCGTTGCTCAACGAACACTGGCTTTTTTCCACCTCACCATTAGCTTTGAGCCATTTTACACCCTACTCTCTAGAACTCCATCGACAATTCCTCCAACTTCTACCCTCCTTCCTCCCTTTTAAAGCTACCTCAAAGACTTATCTCTTTGACTACATTTTCAGTCATCTTTCCTCTCCTCTTCCTGGCCTGGGCACCCAATTAACAGCGTTAAACTCTTAGAACCACCCCACCCCCCCAAAAAAAAACTGAATGGCGCAATATAAATGCAAATTGTATTGCGTTGTAATAGAAGTATCCTAACTAGAGTTTTACCAAACACGTATTAATTACAACTGTGCATGGAAATTTCCATGCCTGGAATGAATTGCGCACCCTCTCCCTGGAGGATCGCACCTTGCTTACCTAATTGCAGAGCGTATTATGCGCAGGTCTGCAAGAGCCACAGCTTGCAGATCCCAGACTGAGTTGTGGTACTGCTGCAATTTAATCAGTTTAAAATTCATGGCATGCATTGATTTCTCAATGTTCCAATGGTATACGAGAAAGGAAAGAAACGTAGAAGGTTTTTTTTAAAAATAAATGATTCCACCGTTTCTGCAGCAGCTAAATACTTCGCGAGGTGTTGTATTAAGCAATTCATAAAATAATAACAATGAGAAATGCATAGAAAAAAAACACAAGTAAATGTAATTCAGCAGCTAAATATATTGTGAGGTGTGGTACTAAGAACTCCATACAAAAATACAAAATAGAAGGAGACTACTATACAGTACACAATGAGTATTGGGACATAATTCAAACATTAATATAAATTCTTCTTCTAAAGTTGCAAAGTCCTCAACTACTAAACCCTGGAACCCAATCTTATTTTACATTAAAATATCTGGAATAGTTAAAATAAGTCATTGTAAAATCAATTCCCAGAAAGTCAAACAGAAGAAAGCCAATCCATGTTCTGTTTAATCATTGTTCAGCTTTGTTTTTACACTTGCTATAAATACTGACAGAAATGCTTGTTTGTACACGCAGAATTATAACCTTCATTTCATATAGGAACAAATGTTGAATAGCGGATTGCTATTTTAAAGATAAGCCACATGAAATATGAGCTAACGTTCAAAATACTAAGAAAAGGTAAGCAGCTGGACCATTTCAACTGAAAAATCAGGGAAAATAAAATAATTGTGTAAAATACATCAAACAAATTGAAAATGCAATGCCACGGGAGAATAGTATTTCTTTTTAAAATCTTTTAACATTTTGAAGATTCACAAAATGACAAGTGTCCCAATTTAACTCGAAAATAAAATCGATTCCCTACATAAAGTACAGTGAAACTGAAGCAACGAATATTCCTGAAACACGTTTTAAATTCTCAACGGTCTTTATTTGAAAGCAATAATGTCAATTGCTGCTTATAAAAATCCCGAGTCTGGTCGAAATGAAAATCTCAATGTTCACACAAAAGACAGGAATTAGATGACGACGTCGGCATTTCCCCGAGAGAATTCGTACTATCAACAGTTGTACTGTAGCTAAACCTCAAAATTACGTTAAACCTCCTCCTTCCATTTCCTGCTACTTCTTGTGCACATTTAGTTTTAATTGAGTTAAGACATTAAAAACTTCCGTCTCATCTCCCCCCCCCCCCTCCCCCCACACACACATACAACATCTCTTGACCAATACAATAAGTATCACACTCGAGATAAAATGGTTGACTGGTTTGTTTCCTTGTTGCGTTACACAAGCGTCAAGTCATTAACGGAATTGGCTTTACTGGTGGCGTTTAGTAGAACGATCGTTCAGACCTGCCATTTATAATGGTGCCTTCACCAGCAATACCGACTGACTGCGAGCTTAAAGCCATTTTAGGTCAGCACAGACGCGTCAACACCACCATCCTTAGTAAAGAAAATCTGCAATTTTCAACAGGAACTGCTAGGGAATCGCACCATCTTCTCGCACAAACACATAACGAAAAAGGTGGCATCACAATGTTTGCCTACACCGTGTCCTCTCGTTAAATCACAAATTTCTGAAGTAATCTCTCGGCAGGTCGTTATTTCCACTTTAAAGAAAAAAAGGAACAGATACATTTCCTTATAAGACTCCAGCCTATATAATTTGCACAGTACCTGTGTAAATATTGACCCCACGGGAACTCAAAATGGATAGGGGGAAAAGGAGGTGAAACCCATTGAAATTACATTTTTTTTAAAAATAAAAACCAGTCCTTTTCTCCAGTTCGCTCTTATTTCCCATTTCCCCAAACATACATGCACCTACAGCCACGAAATCAGATTAGTCCAATGTAACGTTGAATAAAATTACATTCATTCGGACGTTTTATACCTTAACAGACAAGGTTTCTGGCTATGCACCAACAGCAGCTCGTACCACACGCTCGCCTCACTTCTTCCAAGGCAGCTCCCAGGCAAACCGGACTGCACAGAACGAAGCCAACACATCTGTGAGGAGCCGACACTGGCTGCGGGCCTGCACTTTTCCCTTCTCCCTTATACTGCCACCCAAACAGACAGACATATAATTATATACATACACACGTACCATTCGAAAACACCCCGATCATTCTCGGCCTTACCTTTACGAAGAGGACGGTGGGTCGGCCGGAGGAAGTCGCGTGTTGAAATGCGAGTCCGTCCGCAGTTTTTAACAAAAATATTTTTTATAAAAAGGGACCCGAGAACAAAACCCCACAGCGCGCGCGGAAATGAAGTGGCTCCGCCGCGACACCTGGACCTTTTGATTTACTTTCCCTCCCCTCACGCGTTCATAATAATAATAATATTAATTAATAAAGCGTGAGAATGAAGCGGAAGGGAAAGGGGGGTAAAAACAATGCACTAAACGCCGAGACCTTCACTAAGGTCCCATCTCCGGGACGGCCTTTGACTTTCCGCGGGCCCAACGCTTTTTCCCATTGGCCGGCACCGCGTCACGTGATGTGTCAGGACCGAAGGCTTTTGTTACGAGCTCTCCTATTGGTTGATTTAGATACGTCAGCCCCCCCCTCCCCCCCCCCTCTCTCCCTCCGGACGCGGCCCCCACTACCGAACGTCCTCGGGTTTAAAAACACTCCCGTGTAAAGTATAACGTGGTGATTTCTCTAACCGCTACTCTCCCGTGTTTATTTACTCTTCCCCCCGCGCTTCGCCGCCAAGAGAATCATTTTTTATCGCAGTTTCCCCACTCGCACTACCCCCCTCCCCTCACACAAGAGGGATAATAATGCACGAGTACGCGTCTCCCAGCAGCCACTAGTGGAGCTTGACAGCCTTTGACGTGACGTAACGTCTCGGCGAAGAGACTGGAATGTTCTAGAAAAGCGAGGCGGCGAGAGCCGTCTCCCAGACCGTGAGCTGTGAGAGCTCATAGAGCTCGAAGGGTAACGAAAATATTTATTTATTAAATCGGTACTTAAAAAAAAAGGTGTTTCTTCGGTTCTTCCGATTTTGCTTACATCGATCGAACGGAACCCTTTTTTCCCCCAAAAAATTCAACGTTGGTTGAGCCGAGTTAAAATGAACGGTTAGTGGGTTTCATAACACGGATAATGGAGGAGGAGGGAGGGAAGGAGGGAAAGAGGTGTGTGCGGGGGTGGGAGTCGTTTCTTGGAAGCAGTTGTACGCAGGCGCGATGCTCGGGCGGCTGCAAGCATACGCGAGGGTGGGGGAAAGGGAGGTTGCGACACAGATGTACGCAGGCGCAGTGCTCTGGCGGTTGAAGGCGGTCAAGGGGGTGGAGAGTGAGGTTGCGACACAGATGTGCGCAGGCGCGGTGCTCTGGCTGTTGAAGGCGGTCAAGGGGGTGGGGAGGGAAGGGAAGAGAGGTTGCGACAAAGATGTGCGCAGGCGCGGAAGTGGTGATTAGTGTGAGGGGGGGGAAATGACCGTTCGAGGTGCAGTAGCTGGGAATGATTGCGCGGGATGACGAGTCAGTCGTTGGAGGGGTGTGTGGGGGAGGGTAGCGACCGGGAGGACAAAGGAGGCTGAATGGCTGGGAGGCTTGTGCGCATGTCTGATTGTGTTTGGTGGTGGGGGGAAGGGAAGAAGGGGGATGCGCGCGCATTCAGATATACGTGCTCTACGCCCAAGACGTTTGCAATGCAAGCGACAATGTCTGTTGAATGCTATCTATGTGCACAGGCCTGAGTGGCCTGCTATGGAAACATTGCGACAGCTGGGAAACCCAATCCTCACACACTGAATGAACTGGGTGGAATGGAAAAGGCTCCCGTCATCGGGTTACACAGCTCCGTTCAACCTGGACTGTTTGTTTGTTAGTTTAAGGAGCGTAATGGGCAATTTCGCCAACCGTAACTGTGCAGTTACATAGAATTATTGACATTATTTTCAATTGTACAACAGACCTCTGATTATTGAAAGTCAAACGTTTTATTGCAAAAATACAAGTGAATTCAAATATTAAAGGGGGTGTGGGGGATAGAGCCTTTTGGCGCTTTAAGAAAATTCAGCTCCTGTGTGCGTTGTGTCGTCAAATACATTTGAACCTTTGGTTGTATATTTTCTGTACGCTGTAACGTGGCACTGAGGCACTGGCTTGAGCATCCCGTTTGATAGTACAATACTGCATTGTATGTAAGACAAATTTGCTTTATTCATCAATGTAAGTTTTTGTTGTTTCTCTTTCTGGTATTTGTAAATTAGAAATGTATTCTCCCTGAAACCCGCCGCCTTACCCACTCCCTCCTTCAAGTCTCACCTGAAAATCAGCCACCCCCTGCCTCGGCTCGGAGTCAACCAGTTCAGTGACTCTGCCACTGTTAAGCGCTTTGGGTCACTACCCTGTGTGGAGGGCACTATATAAAATCAAATTGTTGTTGCTGTTTAATGGCCTGGAGAGCTTGGATGTGCCTAGAATGATTAGCCATTCATTAAAGAAATTGATCATATCAATCCATGACTGTTTGTTGGACACTGCTGTGCGAAATTGGATGTGATGTTTTTCCCACAAATATATACAGTAGTCAGTTCACTTTATGGTATACTGTATTCTGTGATGTGCTTTGTGACGTCTAGGAGATGTGAAAAAAGCACTGTATCAAATGTAAGGATTATTGTTATTCACAGCTGTGGTTTTGACTCTTAAAAGAGCTGTACATTGATTTTTGCTTCCTAAATATCAAGCAGTTAAAGCATAGCTTTGAATAATTCCATCACTCATAGAATTAATATTTTTATACATACGTACATCAACAACAAAATTACTACACCCCGTAGTAGCTGAACTCCCTTTCTCGCTCACTTTGCCTCACCCCTTTCCTATTTTCAGGTCTCGGCTAAAGACCTTTCTTTTGGTCACCTTCCCCCTCCCCCTGGCTCTGCCCTGGGATCCGTTATTGGGAAGCACTCTTGAGTTGGCGTGGAGGGCGCTATATAAATCCCACGTTGTTGTTGTTATAGTGTGTATATAAAACGGAGAGTGTATAACCATAAAACAATAAATATGGTCAGTTTTCCTTTATTAACAAATTCCTGAACTGATTGGAGCACTAAAATTGGTCAATTTTCACCCTTTAGAATGATTTTCTTTTAATTTGTCGTTTTATAATGAGGAATGGCTTTGTGGGGAGGTAATTGATGTGTCTTCGTTTCCTCTGTGCTTTGGTTGCAACTGATTCAATCTTTCTGTTAATTGTTATGCTATAGATGACATTGTAAGTAATTTTTGTACCTTATGGGATTGTTCCACAATTGAGAATAAACGTAACTGCTTTTTTAAAAAAAAGGGCTGTTTAAATTGTTCTGCAATTGCATCAATCTAGGTTCCATGGAAAAAATATATCTAACTTTATTAGAAATTGAATATTTGAGCTAAAAACAATTTTTTTCAGTTTCCCTGAAGACATTGACCATACCCACTTCAATCATTCAGGATGAATATCAAATCAGGTCACCATGCAGGGATTTGGTCATGAATATGAGGTCAGACTGCTTATAAGAGTTAAAATTCTACTCATCTGCTAATCTGTCTATGTTGGTTTCATAAGTAAATACGGCCTATAATTCCATAACAATGTCGGAATAACAGGCGTTCTAATAATAGAAACCAAATAAAAGCCCGTTTATCCGGCACCCGATCAACCGTAACTTCCGTATAACTGGCATTGCAAAAAAAAAAAGGTCCGCATTCGATTAACCGAAATTTATCCGGAAAAGTGCATTGAATTATTTTTTTTGCACTTTCGGCTGAATATCCGGCACTCGCTTTAACCGGCATTGGCCAGGTCTCAGGGGTGCTGGATAAACAAGCTTTTACTGTACCTGGAAATTGAAACCAGCATACAGCAAAGTAAAGCTTCTAAAACACGATTACAGTAAGTATTTGTAGTTTGAGAAATTCATCTATATTCACTTTTGTAGCAGTCCATTTTTAAAATTGAATTGCAATTTTCACAGGTGAAGTACATTTTGCGAGTCATTGATCATATTTTATTTGCTGCCGCATTTCTGCCACAAAATATACAGTCAATTCACTTTGCAGTATATTTTGTAAAGCACTTGTGAGATGTCTTGAAGACGTGATAAGGTGCTATATCAAATTCAAGGATGATGATTATTATTATTGTTGGGCATGTAGCCTTACCCTAATGTGTTCCACCTCCTCCATTCCATCTGGGAAACTCATTCTGCATTCCTTCTTTGATTTTCTACTTTTTTTATTCTGCCCCTGGTCTCTGGAACTGAATCCTGCCCCTCCTCTTCCCTCCTCGCCTTTAAAGCCAATCTTGGCTTTAAAGGCGAGGATTTTTTCTTCCAGTTTTTGGTCATTCATTCCCTACACCACCACCAGCAGTTCATATGCCCAGTCACTTCCTCTGGTGTCAAAGGCGTTGTACAAATCTTAACTTGTTACTGTTTTAACTATCTCTTACACCATTCCTGTGCAGCCGCTTCTGTTCATGCGTACCTCCATCTAAAATCAATCTAGCTCCATCTGAGTATATAACAGCAATAGTTGTAATCAAGACCCTCATTCTTCTGAAATAAAACCAGATATTTAGAGTACAAAAGGAGGCCATTGTGTCTGTGAAAGATCAATTGATTCAGTCACATTCTGCTTTTTCCCCTGGAAATCATATTGCACTTTGAGAACAATTTGATCGTCAAATGTGCCTAAAATAGGATTCAGAACAAGTCTATCTAACTTCCTTTCAGCGCCTTGGGACGTTCTCCTGACGTGAAAGGCACTATACAAATGTAATTTTGTTGTTATGTACCTTCTGTGGTTTGAAATTTCTCATGTGGAAAGCTGCATGGTTCCTTACATCATCTGTCCAGAGTTATCACTTTCAATTGAACAACTCTCATTTATACTGATTGTTTTGTTACTTGAGTCCATTTCTCCACAAGAAAGGTGTATCATTTTGCTTTGAACAGTTAGCTTTTGAATATCACACTAATTGTTTGCAGCTTTGGTTGAAATACAGCTTTGATTACCTGTGGTCATCAAGTAATGATGAATGCTGGCCGAATGTAACCATCACGACCATCATTTGGCAAAAACAAAGGTAAAATAAAAGGCTACTCAGCCCAATTGGTCATTTCAATCCACAACTGGTTCTGGACACTGCTCTGCCCAGTATTATATATACGGTTATGCTTCATACTGGCAAGCATCTACTTTTGAGCTATAAATACTGCAGTTTAATGAGTCAAACTTCTCACAACAGTACCGAAGTTTGGCACTGAAGAAGTTTCCATGCTGATAGCCAAACAGCTTTCTGCCAAACATTTAATTTTCCCACAACACTTCTAATGTTGTAGATTGCCAAATTTGTTACAATACTGTACATTCCAGAACAGTACCAGTTGAACTGACGGGAGTCTTGTTCTAGACTCTATTTACCTTCTTTGATCCTTCAATGAATATTTCTCCTCCAAAATATATTTTATATATTTTTTAAAGTACAAATTATGTATTTATATTTTTATCAAATTCTTATTAATGTTAATAATGATCCTTACATTTGATATAGTGCCTTATCATGTTATAGAGACGTCTCAAGAGTGCTTCACAGGATATACTGCAAAGTAATTGACTATATTTTGTGGGAGAAAAACGGCAGCCAGTTTGCAAACAATGTCCCATAAACATCCATGGAGTGAGTGACCAATTATATTTATTCAGCTCACTGCCTTTCTTTATTTTATTGTTGCTGGTTATTGCTTATTCTAATTTCTTCTGACCCTCTCCCCCACTACAAATTCAGTATTTCATTTACCCATTCTCCATTCTCTCTTCCTTAGTGCTGAATTAAAAGTAATCTAATTTTACCTAATTTTTCCCCCCCAAAACCTGATGTCTGTGAGCTTTTTACATCACTCAGAGGTCCTATAGTCCAGGGTCTGTTCAACCTTCACTTAACCACTTTTCAGTGTATAGTGTTTCTCTCCTCCATTATTCTTAGTGATGTAGTGACCTTTGTGATATACTGTACTCTACTATCGCTTTATGTAGTTTTTAATCTGTAACCTGCAAGTAGATATTATACCCAGCCTATGAATCTGGGAGAGACTAATTGCACTGCACCTCTGTTGATGCCCTAATTGAGATCAACTGACTCAGCACAGGGATCAAATCTGGTCCTAGACCCACTCAGTTGTTGTTTGTGTTATTTCTTCAAAGAGATAAGCTATTGTTCTAGATTCATGATGCAAATTGCTGGTGGCTGTTTGACTGAATATGCATGATAAACCTGTACAAGACTGAATAACAACACTGTCCAAAAGGTTGTTTCTGTTTAGGGTTTATTGTACCAGTAAAGTCTTGGTGTCCTGAGGCTGTATATGAATAGTAAATCACAAATGAGACACATGTGAATCAAATTGCACAAATTGGTGGCAGCAGTTCAGAAAATTGACAAATGAATGGCTTGTGTGTAAGTAAAGCATAAAACTAGCTTAGATAATGGGTTGTAAAATTAACCCTACTTAAGGGTGTTGTACATGTATACCATTGTACAGTACTTTGCACTATGTAATAAACTCATTCAATACTGCTCCCACTCATAGCAAACATAAAAAGGTTGGAAGTTTGTTTTACAATCAAACCTTAGACTGTTGCTGAAACAAACCTATTCTGCTTTCTATTTTTTGTAATATTGATTGCCTTCAAATATACTAAAACATTTAGTCTCTACCAACCTGCCCGACCCCTGACTGATCAGCGCCTTGGTACGTCCTCCCAACGTGAAAGGCACTCGAAAAATTAAATTTTGTTGTATAATCTCAAACACTTCTGAATGCTCACGATAATTACTGTTGGATGATATTATGGTCGGCAAATTTGAAATAATTTGCACACAACCTCGAGGGTTGTTAGCCAGGACACTTGAATAACCTGTCTTTGTTTGAATAATGTCAGTGGAATGGAATGTGCACTCTCTGCCTGGAGGGACGCACCCTGCATCAATTCTGGAGAGTATTAGGCACAGATTGCTTGAGGAGCCCTGTACTGGGGTGCTAATGGGAGTTTAACCAAAAGCTTACCATTGAGTTCACTGGCTGGCAAGCATCCTGCTGCTCGTCCACATGGGACCACTACAATTATCATGACTTTGGCTTGGAGGCTGTGTGGGAAGAATCCCTGCCACAGTGTCTAGTCTGTCTCTCCCAACTCCTGCTGACAGACCAGGCTGGCTGGTCTGTTATCAGCAGTGCCTTGGAGCATTGCAGACCCACCTGGCTAGGGAAGTGGACTATTGAGACTCAATTTTGACATTCTGTTGCCAAGCATTTTGCCTTGGAGACAGCTCAGCTCCAAAGGGACTCCACATATCTCAACAACAACAACAATTTACATTTATAGAGCGCCTTTCACGTCGGGAGGACGTCCCAAGGCGCTGAACAAGAGGCGTGTGACCCGAGCTGGGAGGGGAGTGTTTGGGAAGGGGTGAAACACGAAGGGGAGGTAAAAGAGTTCGGGGTGGAACAAAAGGCACGATCGAAGAGGAAAGTCTTCAAATCGGCCTTGAAAGAGGAAAGGGAAGAAACGAGACAGAGGGATTGAGGGATGGCATTCCATAAGGTGGGAGCGGAGAAACTGAAGGCCCGGCCTCCGATGGTGGGGCGGTTCGGGCGGGGGGCTTGGAGCAGGCCAAGTCCTGTTGAACGGAGGGTCCGGGTGGGCGTGTAGGGGGAGAGTAGATCGGTTAGGTAGGATGGGGCAAGGCCGTGTAAGGCCTTGTAGGTGAGGACGAGGATCTTAAACTCAATCTCCTCCTGTTCCTGGGAGGATATTACTAGATGAGAGGGAATTTTTTTTTCCAACCGTTTCTTCCCTTGATGTTCAGTTTCTTTATAAAAATGGATCTACTAGAAAGAGGATTCTGAACGATTGTCAATGAATTGGAAGAACTTTAATTAAAGAGAAGTCAAAAATTAATTGGGATTACAGGCAACTTTGTTATTTCAAAGTATTGAATTTTCATCTTTTGATGAAACTAGCCAATACCTTTTTGAGCGTTTATAATTCTTTTAAATTACGGTGTATATTGTCCTTTTTTTTTTTAATGTCCGGTGTGACAGCTGACAGGGACTTGGGAGAGAGATATTTATTGCATTGAACACTCCCCAAGGTGTGGCAAGATCAGCAGCCAAAATGGCAATTGTATATGTGTAACAGTTTGACACAGCTTCTGTACAAAGTAGTAAACAAAAATAATTAATACAACAATATGCAGTAGCCTAACAACATAAGGTCCATCTAGTTTACCTTCCACCATCTTGGCAGTAGCTTGATGTGCTATGTCCCAAACAATTTTAAAATTATTTTAATTTTCAAATATTCAAAACCCAATTTTTGGTGGGGAGAAAATTACTCAATCAAGTTATATTGTTTGTGGGACACAATGTAACGTTTCACCCACAAAATATACAGTCAATTCACTTTACAGCATATTTTGTGAAGCACTTTAGATACCTCATAGTCATAAGATGCTATATCAAATGCAAGGATTATATACTGTATCCCAGGAGATTATTTTCTAGTAGAAATGTAGTGTTTCTGTAGGTTTGTTCTAAATTTCCCCCCCTTTAATACAAGCATATTGTGGATAACTTAGAAATTATCGCTAGTGCATAAATTGTGTAGCTGTAAAACAGCTACTGCAAGATCCTGTTTTGCAATAAGTGTTGCTCAGTTGAAGCACTGGAATTTCTCCCCCCCCCCCCTCCTCCTTTCACAATTATTGCCAAGAGTTAAGACACATTGCATTTGCTTGCTTTGTGCCTCTCATAAAGATGTATCCTGCTGTGTGATGGCCTTTTCAGTCTACTGCTAGTGTTAACTAACGATATGGGGGGGTAGAACAGAAGAGACGTTTTGTAATCCCGCTTCTCTTCTGGCTATTTTAACAAATTGGTTCTTCTTTAGGATTTAATATTCAGGAAGCTGGAAAGTTATGTTTAGAATTATCTCTAAAAGAGCCTCTTACTTGAAATCACTGATTTGTACTATCTAGAAGAAAGCTAGTATTCCTACAGTGAAGACAGTATTAAAGTGCCAAGAGTGCTAAACAGAGACAACGAAAGCTTCAGTTGCCTGTTGGCAATCACTGGATCTGAATGAAACTCCTGGACTCATTCAGATAGGTTGGATGTGGTTTGCTCATACAGATGAGAAGTGTTATAGCCATAGATCATCCCAATATGTGCCAGAAGGATCTACAGTAATGCTTCACTTTTTTTGAAAAGACATCTACATGCTTAAATGCTTGTGGTTAGGAAAGTGAAATGTGTATTGTACGCACCTTCCTTGTAATGTGAAAATGTACAAAAATAGCTCTGTATTAAAGGTCATCTATTCAATGAAAGTCAGTAGTCTCATTGAAACCAGGAGATGAGTCACTTTGCTAGAGGGATGAAAATGAGATTTTCTGTGAAGAAATAAGCCATGGAACAAAGAGGTATATATCAAATTCAGATAGCTGGCAGAGCCATACCATCAAAAGACTGAATGATGAGTTTGGTGGTCTTGGTTTCCTATACCAGCCACTTCCACGTTAAAAACCATAGCATATAAAGATCTGAATGTAGGAATTGTGCTATTCAAAAGCTCCTTGATGTACATAATAAAGTAATTATGAAAATATGCTTGATTGCAGAGTTGCACCTGAATTTAATCTTTCAAACATGAATCACTAACTGTAAAATAATAACCATACAGATACGCAAGGAATTCTGGTCCATAATGAAACATTATCTTTACAGAAGTAATTTGAATCACTTGTATTAAAGCAACATATTTCTGTACTTACAAGCGTGAGAACTGTGTTCGAATCCAGGTAGGTCAGGGAAGGTTTTCTTACTCCACAGGCCTAATAATAATCCGTCCAAAGAAAAACAATAATAAAATTGGCCATTTCAATCCACGACTGTTTGTGTGCAATTGGCTGCCGCGTTTTACCCACAAATATAGTCAATTCACTTCACACTATTCTGTGAAGCACTTTGAGACGTCGATAAGATGTGAAATACAAGGATTATTACTATTCATTGTATTATTGAATATTATCCCTTTTATTCACTTCTTCCTAGTGCGCAAGATAATTAGAGGTATGTGTTTAAAAACTTATTAGGATTAGTTCCTAATGCAGTTTAATAAATAGGTTGCTATAAAAAAAATCACTGTTATACCTTCCCCATACTTGTCAACAGAACTGCAGTAGTACTAATGGATGACGTCTTTGAAGACATTAACAATAAGAGGGCAGGAGCATGCAGTGCAAATCAACTGTGACTATTATTACAACAGTTTTTATAGCCTTTGGAACTAAGTACAGTAAAAACTTTGTTATCTGGCATCCTTGGGACCTGACCGGTGCCGGTTAATTAAATATGCCGGATACTCGAGCGACAAGTTGCCAAAAATCCTACACAAAAAATTAACTTATTTTAAATATACCATATTAACAATAAACTAAATAATATTGTAATGGATACTTACCAATAAAGCATACATAAATAAGTCAACCCTTGCCGAATGCGGGGGTTACGTTCCTGGAAAACAGCGCACTTGGTAAAATCGCATTCGGTAAATTTAATAAGTACACAAGCGCATTCATGCACAAAGTGAGCATATGCGTGGGGAAAACCGCGTATACTCAAAATTTGATTTGTATTGGGAGATACTGGTTGGTTGAGCATGCCGGTTGGTTGGTTGCCAGATAACCAAGCTTTTACTATAAAAACTTTGAAAATCTACTGAGTAAAGTGGATTTTAGTTGACTCAGCCTAAGCATTCATAAGGAAATGTTTTACTCTCTTGAATGATATTCAAGAATTTAAAAGAATATTTTTCCAATGAAAGGACAGCTAATACAGTTGTGTAATGTCCTGTCAGTGTAATCTGTCACATCAGCTGCAAGCTGGAGGCAGTATTTTTTGGAATAGTGTGTGTGGAAATGATGATTGTTTATCTATGAATAGTTAGTTAGAAAATAACTAATACAGGATAATGACTCAAATATTTCTATTTTATCTTTCAGATAGATTGACCAATTCGGATTTTCAACATTTCGGTTTTGAATTTAAGATTATTGCTTCCCAAAGTACACCTTATTCAATATAAAGTTTGTACCTTGTTTGTGATAGTGCATAATCTGCTATGTAAAGGTTAACAAGGTTAACAGATGTAATTTGTTCTGATATGCTATAATGCCAAACTACTGCTCAGTCTTAGTGATTATACAGTGCATTTAATTCTGTATAAATTGTTCCAATTTAGTGAGAATGCTGTTATTAGACTACTAGAATAGGGCAGTGATTTTGATTGTGTTTACAAAATGAATCTCCAGAGAACACACCTCTGTAAAAACCTGGAGCAGTAAAGTTAAGATTTTGGTATATTTGAATTGCATTGTAATTTTTTTAAACCCAAATAAAGAATTGGTCTTTTTAGTAACAAAATAAAAAATCTACTGTGAAACCACTTTAACAGTACACTGTACTGTATAACATTTTACGATTTGTCATGGAGTGTTTAATGAAGCCTTAATGGAAAAGGTTTTGTTCAAACACAATATGCACTATGGTCTCTCTACCACTCTCTACCAGGCATATAGTAGCACTTTAGATGAATCCCCATAACATAATTGACAACATCTAACATAATCCCTACACTAGCTAGCACCATCTATTTCAAAGTTTACATAATACGATTTTGAAGTCCTATATTTTACTGGTTCATTTGCCTTGCAAGTGTGAGGGCCTGGATTCGATTCTTGGGCAAGGCAAAATGTTTGGCAAGTTTCCTTACTTCAAATGTCTCTGTTTATCTAGCAGCAAATCAGAAACTGGTTGTTAATTGATTGGCGGATTGCTTTTCTGGGGGTAATCATTCCAAAAAATAATAATTTCATCAATCAATTTCACGACTTTGTGGGACAGTGCTGTGTGCAATTCAATGCAACGTTTTGCCTACAAAATATACAATCAATTCACTACAGTATATTCTGTATATACAAAATATACAGTCAATTCACTACAGTATATTTTGAAGTGCTTTTTGTCTCAGACATGGTATATTTATACATGGTATTGTATTATAGACTTGCATTATATCAAATGCAAGGATTATTTATTGTTTGATTGTGAATGATGCACTATAAAAGTCTTACTGGAAGAGTAGAAATCAAAACATCAAATCATGCACCATATTTGCATACATCGCACAAAACCAAGCACCAAACCCAACTGAAAAGATGACTTCAGGCTTCACATTAAACATTTTATTTACATTATACTGAGGACAAACACTTGCATCAATATACAAGTCTAACAATGGGGAAAACAGCTATATATTCACAAATGCCCATGCTGGTTCTGTTTTGTAGAGGAAAACGGGTTCAAAGATCTGGTTGAACTCCAAAACCTGGTCCCTTGGGTGGTTCTGTCAATGAAGTTAAACCACCAGCAGGCTCACAGGAGAAACGGCCATTCCTAGAAAGCCAATTAAAAACAAATCATTTTGTAAAATACCAGAATAATAACTTTGTGTAGTCGTATTTGTCCTCCACCTTTTTCAATTTATATTAGCATTTGACAATACCATACTGATGGTACTTCCAAACTGTACAAAACTGTTATGTGCAGAGAACATATCTCAAATTCAATATAAACTTAATCTCAGATTCAAATCCAGCCCTACCATTCCACATTACAAATATAATTTTGTTGGCCCACCTCAGACAGAAGGTTGTGGGTTCCAGTCCCAATCTGTTTATGGAACATGTGTGCAGCTGTACTTGCCTCTGAATGCAGTCACCGTAATAAGGTGCTTTCCCAAAATATAAGGATTATTATTATTAAATCACTATGCTACCAAAACATCCCTTTTTAAAATAAAAATTATGAGATTGACAGATGAAAAATTGACCATTTTACTTTGACCCATTAAACTGAATAAAAGCCAATGCTTAGTACACACATATGCTAGTCGGGTGCAATGCCTCTTACCCCCAGATCATTTTTGATACTTGTAAAACAAAGTGGAATTAAATGCTTATTCAAAAAAAAAACTAATAAAATGATACAGTCAGCACTTTGGGAGCTAATTTGCTGTGGTGGGGATTACAATTCAGCCATTAGTGACTAACTGGGCTTGGTGTATGTTAAGCCAACCTTTCAGGGTGCTACAATTAGCCATAATGCTGAGGGGGAAATAGTTGCTGCTCAACAATGGACAGTGCACATGTTTAAATTGAGATTTGTCTCAAACTGTGATTTCCCCCCTCCACAGTCTGCTAGTTTCTAAATCTAAATTCACAAAATATATTCAAAATTACAATATATTCTGTGAAGTTCTGTGAGATATCTCAATGTGATAAGGCGCAATATCAAATGCTATTATTATTATTATTATAAGTTCCCATGTGAAGATTAAGTAAACCAGAGGTTTGCTGGCTCCTATGAAGCAGTGCTACAGCAGAAATCGGCACCTTTAGGAGAGATGTAGAAAAAAAATCAACAGTAAATGCTTCAGCTCCCTTCTCTCTAAATAATCACACTTGACTCTTTTAACATCCACCTGGGAGACGATGTTTTAACACATTTAAGGGATGGCAACAACTCTCCCAACAATCAGTATTCTTGGGACGTCCTTCCGACATGAAATGTGCTAAACAAATATAATTTTGTTGTTGTTCCCTCAGCATAGCCTAAACCAGCGGTTCTCAACCAGGCGTACATGTACTTCAGGGAGTACAAAATTACTTCCAGGGGATACAGGTGGCGGTACACTGATTTATTTAGCTATGTTATTTAGCGTTTTATAACCTTCCAAATTGTATATTAATTGTTATTCCCCTCGTTTTGTATGTGCTACTTATTTTGCTATATAAGAAAAGCTTGGTCATAAAATGCAAGTGGAATGAAGTGGGTAGTGTGTGTGTGTATGTGGTTGGGTGGGGGTACGATAATGTTGAAAATTAACAAGGGGTACATTACTGAAAAGGGTTGAGAACCACTGACCTAGACTTTGTTCAAAGTCACGGCAATGAAGGTTGAACCCACAACCGTTCAACTCGGAGGTGAGCGTGCTTCCGACTGAGCCAGAGTGATAAAGTCTTTAGGGTTTAATATAGTACTATACATGAAATTACAGATATAACATTTTCTATTCAACCCAAATATTTTTTTCATTGGAATTCACATAGTATTCGTGGAAGTCTATTTACCTTGGACCTGGTGTGGGGTTCTTTCCAGCTTTAAGGTCATCTATTATTATATCCATATCTTTGGGAGTTAGATCTTCCTGTAAATATAAATGAAGTTAATGGGATGAATATAATATTCCAGATAGTCTGCATTTCAACACAAATTTAAGTACATCTACAGAACAGAAACATGTCTGCAATGAGTCATGAAGTACATTTCCTAGAATGAAAGTTAAAACCCCAAATTAATTCAGGTTTAAAAAGGTAAATTCCAAGCTTTTAATGATCTCCCAAACTCATTGATGTGGCCAAATCAGATAAATCATTTGCCCGTTCCACATCAATGATTTTTTGCAATTTTGCAGATAAAATAAAAATTAATTCATGCTGCAAACTAGAAACTAGAGGAATGTTCCATGGTACTGAATAGAAGCCGTTTGAAGCCTGACATTTTCCTTCAATCCTTAAAATGTGCCTACAGGCTTTGGATTCGTTTTGAAGCATCTTATACCATTTTATAATGGTGACTTAATAAGTTATAACCGAGTTTCTTCACCATCGATGTTAAATACCCTGAGGCATTATTGCTTGAAGTTTCAGATTTTTTACAGCACTTCGATCTGTATCCAGTACATGGTTTACCAGCCAGATATGTTCAACTATTGTCCTCTGGTAGCATGCAAATGCCTAAAAATGCTTAATAGACTTACATAATAGTTGTCATTAATTTGGACCATTGGGGCATTCACACAGGCACCCAGGCACTCCACTTCCGTGACAGTGAAGAGCTTATCCGATGTAGTTTCCCCAATTGAGATACCTGAAATAATCAAACTTTTAAAAATTAATAGTGTGTAGTGTGCAAGAACATATGCACACATTGCAGACACTTTGCAAAAACCTCACCAGCTGTGCAAAATACACTTAGGGCTCTATCCAAACAGAAGAGGAAAATGCAGCTGAGCCCAATCTCATCCTCATTTGAAATCTACCTCAAATCTATCTCAGGATATTGAATCAAGAGCAGCAACACTGGTTGATTTCATCTGCCATACCATGGAGCACAGAGACAGGCATATTGTAGTGCTGCCAGACCTGAGACTTGGCAGAGTGGGAATCAAACCATGTCTGTTTATTTCAGTTCCCCATTGGAAAACTTGTAGTGATTTCAAGATATTTTGAAACCAGGTGTTTCCCCTACATATAGGGTGGCAGAGAAGAAATAATTTTAAACAAACATTAAATATTAACTGCTTTAATGAGAACCATATATATATATAATATATATAGTATATATAATTTTTTATATAAATATATATAGATATATATATACACACACACACACACACAGGTGTTTGAATGAAGCAGTGAATGCCTGATTTGAAGACAGGTATCTAACTACCCAACCTACCAACAAGGCCAGTTCTCCACAGTGGTACTAAATGATTAAACAATTTCCTCTAGCCAAAGTTGAATTTTTTTTACTAGCAGTTGTAAAAGGGTAGAATATTTTCCACTATGTTTCACAGGAATATTTTTGCTTTATATACATTGTGCTTAAAATTCAAGACAGTTAAACAGTCTGAATATATCCTACTGTCTCTCGTAAATTTGATTAGAAGTCAAGTAGATAACCATGGTAACTTAGTAAGTAGATCAAAAAGCACAATCTAATTAGACTTTTTTAAATCACACTCTTGGTGAAACTAACTGATCAATTTGGGAGAGTAACATGATTCAGAACTGCTGGTAATTCATTTGAATTTTAAAAAATGTTTCAATATCTTATAATTCTACACTTACCAAGCTTTTTCTTGATGCATTCTACAATGCTGTCGGAATCTCGCAGCATGCATGGTGTGGTGGTACAGATCTGAATATGGTATTTTCCCACAAACTTCCGATTAAACATGGTGTAAAATGTTGCGACTTCATACACCCTCATTGCTGGCATTTTCAGAAGATCAGCAACCTTTATAAGACAATACATTGTATAAATTGCATTTACAGGGATACAGAATCCATCAGCACAAAAGCAGCCATTCACCCTATTGTGTTTGTGCTGGCTCTTCAAAGAGCAATCCTTTCAGTCCCATTTATATGCCCTTTCCCCACACCTAAACAGCTTATCCAAAACAAATGAAGTTACAGTTGCTTCCTGTTTAACTACCCATTTAGCGAATAAATTCTCAACACAATGCTTGAACATAATGACTGCCTCCAAAAAGAAACAATTAAAACATATTATGTACATCTTCATTACGGCTCCCTAGTATGAATCAATCAACAGGCTGAAAACAAGACCAACAAAGAAATGCAGATGTACTTGCTCTTAAAAGGAATGCAAAATACACAAAAGTTTAAAATATTTTAAATTAATAGTTTTTTTTGGAAAAAACTTAACTACTCCACCCCCACCCCGCCCCACACCACACACACACTGCAGCATTTTAGCAGGAAATAAAGCGAATCTTATACATCAAGCTGGTCAAACATTCAATGTCCATTCACTTCCAAGAAATCTGGCAAAATATTTTTGTTTTTAGTAATTCTGCGTGTATTTTTGTCATTTTTCCGAATGAAAGGATTGTCAAAGGAAAACCCATTTTGCTTACTTAGGCCTCAACTCACAAACAATGTAAATATAGTTGACATTTTTACTATTGGGGGGCCTGCTACCATCAGAAATGATGCACGTTTCCATGATCACTTTTGTCCCCTGGGAAATGGCCTCAGGATTGCTAGCATCAACCTTGAAGCTCAAAATAACACTGACGCATTCTACTGAGATGGGAAAAAAAAGCATCAGAGCAGAATTGCATTAAACTGGAACAGAAGTCCTACAAAAGTGTGTCTGATTAGATCTGAAATGCAGCAACAAATAACAGATGGCCAACAGTAAAATGCATCATTTATACCGCACTGAATGTAGGTTACTTCTTAGTAATTCTATCCAATCACTATAGGTAGCACATAAACATTTTAAAGCAGGTCCCCGATATTAGAAAAGCAAACTGAAGTTTTTATTATTTTTGGAGCTGCTAATAGAAAGGGACACTATGATATTCGCTTGACATCTGAAGAGAATTTCTGAGAACAGATGGCAAAACACCAGATGGCCAATATTACAACCCTGCCTTATTTTCACATTTTATACAAAATTTGGCTCTTTCTCAGTAATTCTGAAATGCCATCTGATTGACCTAGGTACAAGCCTTGTGAACATTTTAATGTTATCCTAATTCCCTCATGTTCCTAATATACATAAATGATCTGAATTTGCAGACTTTCACCAAAAATACTTTGAGACGTCTCAACTACATGATAAGGGGCTACAACAAATGCAAGGATTATTATTATTTTTAAGGTATTTAAGTTCTCAGGTGACACAGAGCTGAGTGGGGAGGATTTTAGAATTTAAAGAAACAGCCCCAAGATCTTGACAAGATTTACATTTAGGCAGTAACTAACTTCAATATAGATAAATGTAAGGAACTGCATACAAAAGTAGTAGGTACTCCACGCATGCCAAGCAGGAAGCTGAAAAGGGCAAAAGGGTGTTAAATCACTGCTGCTCACCAAATCAAAATAGTGTGAAGCGACAATAAGCAGCAAACAGGATGCTTAGCTCCACCAAATCAGCTGAATCCCCAACACTCATGCTCACTGTACAGTGCCCCAGTCAAGCTATAGTTGGGGTACTATATGCCATTTTCATTATCACAACAGAAGTGAACTGTCTAAGTCGCACAGACAGAGTAGAGAACACATAACTGATTCCCAATCTTAGAGGAATAAAATTTGGTCTCTTCACTCTAGTCCAGAAAAGAGAGGATCTAATATGAGTCTGGAGGACATTTATCAGGGTAACATGAACATTATGTTCACATATTCCAAGGCAGCTGGACAAACGCACTCCCCACCCCATTTTAATAGTTGACATTGATAGAATTACATTAGTATGTAACTGCCTACAGGTTACTTGAAGATTTCTGACTTTTTTTTTAGTCCAGTGTGTGACTCATATAAAATCCCATCACCATGCTTGAGAGTATCCAAACCAGACTGAGTTCTACAAAAGTATGCCACCTACATATAAAAAATTCCGAGTGTTAGCAAGATGGTGATTTGTGGTGAGAGTATTCACTAGGTGGGGGAGGGGACGATAAAAACAATGTGGATGGGATGCAGTAAATTGCCCCCACGATCCCAAACTACTATATTTTAGATCATGCTTATCACTTACCTTATTCATGGCAGAAATAGGCAGCCAACCATGCTGCCTCTGGGCAAGGTCTAACACTGGGATTACAGCTGCTGATTTATGCCCCTCTGGATAGTTGTTGATGATGGACTCTACTCGCTGGGAAAGGAAACATGTAAGAAATATAAGGAAAGTTTCCCAAATTATAAAAACACTCACCTAGGTGAGGATGTCAAAACACTTTACATACTGAGAAAGGCTTTTTAAATAAAGTACAGTAAAAGCCCGTTTATCTGGCACCCGCGGAACCTGGCTATTGCCGGTTAAAGCGCCTGCCGGATATTCGGGCAGCCTGCGACTGAAAACCCACCACAAAAAAATTAAAGTTCTTTTAACACACACCATACTAAATAATAACTGATAATAACAGAATATTGTATTGGTACTTATTGTTAAAACTACTCTCTTGCGCTTCTCACCTTTACTGATTGAGGTTTACAGTCCAGCGATTCTTTACTAGCGGTTATTTTTACTAGCGGCAAAATGATAACCCTAGACTCTACTAGCCATAAACCGAAATACTCTACATGCACGACAATATGGGTTATCAGCTAGGGTTATCGGCTTGCTGCTAGTAAGGCTTTAAAGTCGCGCTCCGTTTTTTTTCACCCGCCTGGCGTCCTCCATTTTAACAAGAATCTCTGGACTATAAACCTCAACCGCAGCATCATGGCTTCAAGCGCAGCATCTACCAGTAAAGGTGAGAAGCGCAAGAGAGTAGTTTTAACAATAAGTACCAACACAATATTCTGTTATTATTTATGCATTTACAAATGCTCCTCCGCTATTGTTCCAGATACGTTCCGTTTTATCGAATGAGGACTTTGGCGTGCCAGATATACGGAAGTGCCGGTTCATCGAGTCACGGATAAACAGGCTTCTACTGTACTATGGAGCTACTGGCATCCATGAAATGATGCCAGCAAAGGTTACTGTGTTCCAGGGAGTTTGAAAGAAAACAGCATAAGGTCTTTGGTCGTATCCAGTAATGTGTGCAAACAGAATTTGTGAAATTTGGTACCTAATGAAACTTCACTTTTAATACTGAATTATGCATCTGTTAATTATTGGTCAAAATTATTTGGTGTTCACACAATGAGTATGAATATATAAAGTTACTGTACAGCAGGAATATAAACACTCTCTGAAATGTTACTCAGAACTAGGGAACGGCGATATGGGAATTTTCCGGATATGGATATATCGGTTGGCTCATATCGATATACCGAAATACCGATATTTTCAGTGTTTTCGTACTGCGCATGCGCGCGCGCATCGGAGTGCGCGCGCATTCCGGGTGCGCGCGCATTCGGGGCCTATCTTCTCAGGAGGTAAATATCTTTCTCTCTCTGTGTCTCTCACTCTCTCCATCTCTGTGTTTTTCTGTCTGTGTCTCTCTATGTCTCTCTCCTCTCTCACATCCCCCCCCATCTCTATCTATCTGTATATTATCACATCCACCCCGTCTCTCCCCCCCCCCCCACCCTGCCGTCCCTCTCTCGCACCCCCCACCCCCATCGATTCTCTCCCCCACCACCCCCCCAGCCGTCTCTTTCTCCCTCCCCCCCGCCGTCTCTCTCTCCCTCCCCCCCCCAGCCGTCTCTCTCCCCCTCCCCCCAGCCGTCTCTCTCCCCCTCTCCTCCCCCCCCCCCCGCCGTCTCTCTCTCCCTCCCCCCCCAGCCGTCTCTCTCCCCCTCTCCTCCCCCCCCCCCCGCCGTCTCTCTCTCCCTCCCCCCCCAGCCGTCTCTCTCCCCCCCCCCCCCAGCTGTCTCTCTCCCCCTCTCCCCCCCCAGCCGTCTCTCTCCCCCTCCAGCCATCTCTATCCCCCTCTCCCCCACAGCCGTCTCTCTCCCCTCTCCCCCCCCCAGCCGTCTATCTCCCCCTCCCCCCAGCCGTCTCTCTCCCCCTCTCCTCCTCCCCCCAGCCGTCTCTCTCCCCCACTCCTCCCCCCCCCCAGCCGTCTCTCCCCCTCTCCTCCCCCCCCCCAGCCGTCTCTCTCCCCCTCTCCCCCCCCAGCCGTCTCTCTCCCCCTCTCCCCCCCCCAGCCGTCTCTCTCCCCCTCTCCCCCCCCCCAGCCGTCTATCTCCCCTTCCCCCCAGCCGTCTCTCTCCCCCTCACCCCCCCCGGCCGTCTCTCTCCCCCTCACCCCCCCCCCAGCAGTCTCTCTCCCCCTCACCCCCCCCACCCACAGCCGTCTCTCTCCCCCCACCCCTTGCATACCTGTATATTGTATTCGAGGACTATGAATACAAGATGGCGGCTTTGCACCTCGGTCTGTGCATTGTGTATAGAGATGAGCATTCTGGGTCTTGTAGTTGATTGTGCTCGCATCCCGATTTTTTACCTCGATATATCGGTTTTCGATATATCGATATTTTTAAAATGTCTATATCGGCATACCGATATGAAAATCATATCGGGTTTTAGCGATATACCGACTCAGAACCCATTTGAGGAAAATTGCATTTGAGAATGAACCTGGCACATAGGTGGTCAGTACTCTTCAGCCTTGCTTCCCAACACCATAACTGAAAGTTACAATTGTAATTCTGTTGAACTCTTTGACAATGGCTTTGAGAGCAACTTCAAAAACAGGAAGATATCGAAGATTAAAATTTTAGCTTTACCTTGTAGTTATCTGCTGTGAAGTCAAATGGTGTATCTTGGTTATTATCAGGAGTATCTCTGTGCTACACAAAAAAAAGTGCACTTTAGTACAGTCATATTGAACTGCCATTCACTTCACCAAATTCTCGTTCCAAGGCAACTCGATTATTATTAATCATACTAAAAACCTAACTATGGGAATTTTGCAAACATTTCTGCGTAAACAAATCCATTTTGAGGTCACAACTGACTCTATTCAAAGCAAGACATTCTTTTTGGTTAACTTCTCTGCTAATGGCGCCACCCTGCTGTGCAAAGCCCAAAGGTTTCCAATAACAAGCTCTGACTCCATTTCACATTCTGCGTTTATGCAAACAAGCATCTGTCTACCTCCATTATCCGTGCTGAGTATCAGCAAATTTTCAAAGGGCTCATGGAAGATACGCCTACAAATACACTGTCACTTTAAATCATGGAGCGATTTGAGATGCTCAATGATGAGATAAAGTGCTATATCAAAATACTGTACAGGGATTAAGATGCTACAATAACGCTATTCACATTAGTTCTGGGATGACCTATTTGGGATTCTGGTCAAAGACAACAACAACAACAAAATTGCACTTGTACAGCGCCTTTCACATCAGGAGGATGTCCCAAGGCGCTGGACAGTGATTGTTTCAGACCCAAGCTGAGGTTGGGAATGGGGAGGGTGGAGAGAAATGGGGGGATTTAAAGTGACCAATGGGACCGTCGAAGAGCAGGGTCTTGAGGCGGGACTTGAAGGAGGCCATGGAGGGGGCGAGGTGGAGGGACTGAAGGCTTCCCCGCCACTGCTCCCCATCACCCAGTCGGGGGACGTGGAGCAGGCTGGAACTTGTCCCAAGGTGTTCAGTCCCTCTGGCTGCATCAACCTCCGTGATTGCACACTCGACCTCACCAAGCCAATCAGGAACCTAGTTGTACTGTTCGACCCTCAACTGTCTTTCCTCCCCCACATCCAAGCAATGACTCACTCTGCCTTTCAGCCACCTCCGCAACATTTCCCGACTCCACCACCACCTCAGCCCCAAAGCCGCTGAAACCCTCATCCACGCCTTCATTACATCCCAGCTCGATTATGCAAATGCCTTGCTGGTTGGCCTTCCCAATTCCTCCCTCCACAGACTGCAGATAATCCAGAACTCTGCGGACCGTGTCCTTTACCTTTCCAAACTCCATGACCCCATCTTCCCCATCCTTGTCCGACTCCATTGGCTCCCAGTCATCCAGAGGATCCAATTCAAGATCCTGGTCCTCACATTTAAAGCCCTCCACAACCTCGCCCCACCCTACATCCGTGAAATCCTATTCCCTTATCAACCTGCCCGCCCCCTCCATTCAGCAGGCTCTGGCTTGCTCCATGTCGCAGATGAGCCTCCATTGGCGGGTGAGCCTTCAGCCACTCTGCCCCTAACCTCTGGAACTCCGTCCTGAAGTGCCTCCACCTTGCCCCCTCCCTGGCCTCCTTCAAGTCTCACCTCAAGACTCTCCTCTTCGATGGACCCATTGGCAACTCCTTACACCCCCCCTGTCCTCAGCTCGGGTCTCAGCGCCTTGGGACATCCTCCTGATGTGAAAGGCGCTATACAAATGTAATTTTGTTGTTGTTAAATGTAATTTTGTTGTTGTTAATAATAATAATCCTTGCATTTGATATCACTTCTTCTAGAATTCTATAGCGCTTCACAGAATATACTGTAAAGTGAATTGACTGTATATATGTGGGCAAAACACAGCAGCGAATTGTTTACAGCATCGTCCCACAAACAATCATGGATTGAGTGACCAAATTATTATCAGGCGTATGGAGGAAGGAAACCTGCCCTACATTTCGCCCTGACCTGCCTGGAATTGAACCCAGGTCTCTTTCTTGCAAGGCGGGTGCTCTGACTACTTAGTTACAGGACTCCCAACAACAACAACAACTACTTTGATTTATACAGCGCCCTCCACGCCGGACGGCGTCTCAGAGCGCTTCAGGTTGTGATGATGAAAATAGTAATCCTAGGTAGAGTGGGGTTAATCTGGGGAGAGATGATTCTCTGAGATATTGGGAGCCGGTTGAGGTAATGAGTTTGCGGAGATGTCAAGGAAAGCATCCAGGCTCAAGACGTCAAAAACATGGCATAGGGTTTCAACATCAGTAAGTATGGGACAAGGCGTATAAGTGAGCAGCATTTTGGAGGTGGATGATTGCTATCTTGATGGATCAGATAATGGGCCTTGAAACTCAACTCAGTCATGCACAAGGTGAAGGTTGTGTACCACCTGGTTCAGTTTGAGCGGTTGATGAAACAACAGTGTGTCTGTTGATGCTGGTGAAAAGCAAGTGAGAAGAATTTCGCTGCAATTAAAGAAACACTTTATGACACCCCCTCTTTGTGAAGATTATAAATGATTTCTACTTAGCATATCTATTCACTGCAATGAGCCTTGAATCTGCAATGAGCCTGCTCAAACTCAACAACCACAAAATTACACTTGTATTGCGCCTTTTTTTTTACGTAAAAGGCACTATACGTGTAATTTTGTTGTTGTTGTTCAGGAGGACGTCCCAAGATGCTGGTCATTGTTTCAGACCAGAGCTCGGGTCGGGGACTGGGAGGGTGGAGGGAAAGGGGGAGATTTGGGGTGACCGAAGGGACCGTCGAAGAGGGGAGGGGATAAGGCGGAGGGACTGCGGGATGGAGTTCCACAGGTCAAGGGCAGAGTGGCTGAAGACTCGCCCGCCAATGGTGGGGTGAGTGGGTCGGGGGACATGGAGGAAGCACGAACTTGTATATTAGAGGGCGGGCAGTTGGTAGGCGGATAGGAGGTCGCAGAAGTAGGGTGGGGCAAGGCCATGGAGGGCTTTGAATGTAAGGACCAATATCTCAAATTGAATCCTCTGGGTGATGGGGAGCCAATGGAGTTGGGCGACAATAGGGGAGATGAGGTCATGAAGCTTGGAGCGGTAAAGGACACAGGCCGCAGAGTTCTGGATTATCTGCAGTCTATGGAGGAAGGAATTGGAAAGGCTGACAAGCAGGGGGGTGACATAGTCAAGCCTGGATATGAATAAGGCATGAATAAGGGTTTCAGCAGCCTGAGGGGTGAGGTAGTGGCGGAGTTGGGCAATATTGCTGAGCTGAGGGAAGGCAGAACAGGTAATGGCTTGGATGTGGGGGAGCAAAGACAGTTGAGAATCGAACAAGACACCTAGGTTCCCGACTGCCTTGGTGAGGTTGGGTGTGCAACCATGGAGGTTGATGCTACCAGTGCCTGATGTGTGAAGGCGCTGGCGCGATCTAATCAGGAGGGCTTCGGTCTTGCTAACATTCAACTGTAGAAATAATAATAACGATACTAATCCTTGCATTTGATATAGCGCTTTTCACATCTTCTAGAGGTCTCAAAGCATTTCACAGAATACATTGTATAGTGAATTGACTGTATATTTGTGGGTGAAAAGTTGCAGCCAATTGCGCACAGCAGTGTCCCACAAACAGGCGTGGATTGAAATGACCGATTTTTTTTGGAAGGATTATTATTAGGCATGGGGAGTAAGGAAACTTCCCCAAGGTTTCGCCCTGACCTGCCTGGATTTGAACACAGGTCTCACGCTCTAACCACTGAGCTACAGAACTCGACAAGTTGAGGATCTAACAAGTTAGCTCTCATCCAGGACTTGATGTCTGACAGGCAGTCTGTCAGGACAGTAGTAGTCCTGGAGTCCAGGCGAGAGGCAGAAAGATAGAGTTACTATAGTATACTCATTTATATTTATAGTATACTCACATTTATATTTATAGTATACTCACATGCAGACAAGTGCACTAACCACTGAGCTACAGGACTGAGTATTAGTATTAGACTGAGTATTAGAACTGAGTATTACATTGGGTATTAGACTTTTATAGTATACTCACATGCCAGCCCCCGACCAGTTATCACCAATGGTTTCACCGAAATTACTCCTGACCAGTTCATGCTGGTTCTTTGTTTTATATTTGCAATCCTTCAGGTCTTCTAATCGCTTTCCACATCCTTTTATCAAAGATGTCTTTATCCATCCTGTCTTTATCCATCGTGCCTCCAGGAGCAATTAGTATGAGTATACTATAAAAAATGCATGTGAGTATACTATAAAAGTGTAATACCCAATGTAATGCTCAGTCCTAATACTCAGTCTAATACTAATACTGTAGCTCAGTGGTTAGTGCACTCGTCTGCGTCAAGCAAGAGATTTGGGGTTAATTCCCATCAAGGCGAAACCGTGGGCCAATTTCCTTACTCCACACGCCTGATAATAATCCCTCAAGAAAAAAAACAATAATAAATTGGTCACTTCAATCCACAATTGTTTGTGGGACACTGTTGTGCATAATTGGTAGCTGCTTTTCGCCCAGAAATATAGTCAATTGACTTTACAGTATATTCTGTGAAGTGCTTTGAGATGTCGAGAAGACATGAAAAGCACTATATCAAATGTAAGGATTGTTATTATTTATTATATTTTTGCTAGGTGCGATTGTTCACACTTATTATTATTATTATTACTTAGTTTATCCTGACAGAAACGGTATGTTGCAGCCACCCACTCTCTCATCTCAAACAGGCTGGTTTCTATGAGAGAGAGACTTTGTTCTTCAGCCTACGTGTTTTCCGAAAGAGAATGTAATGGTGGCAGACACTAATTGCTCCTGGAGGCAGGATGGATAAAGACATCTTTGATAAAAGGATGTGGAAAGCGATTAGAAGACCTGAAGGATTGCAAATATAGAACAAAGAACCAGCATGAACTGGTCAGGAGTAGTTTCGGTGAAACCATTGGTGATAGCTGGTCGGGGGCTGGCATGTGAGTATACTATAAAAGTGTAATACCCAATGAATCAAAGGGAGAGGAAAATACAGTCAGTGAAGGAGAATGACATGGATCGACATACACTAAGTGATCACTATCTCTCCCAGAGGAAGGATTTGATCATCCTTGAATCTAAACTTCACATCTCAGTTGTCCTCCCGACATGAAAGACTCTATTGTAATTTTGTTGTTTTATGTATGGTATAACAGCTTATCAATGTTACTTTGGTTGTATCTTTCTGAGGAATGCTAGTCAGCCTCATTGTATTACATTGTGAGGAACTCAAAAACTTACAACAGTAGGTTGCAGAGTTTAATCAATTTGATAGCAATTACAGCTTTAACTCCTCGTCCAGCATTTCTTTGCCAAGGTACACGCTGCTTTTAGAAAAGTCCCAGCAGTCGTGGCAATGTGAGAACCAGTGTTTCTATCCCAGATGCAGTCTCTTACTGATGAATTGGTAAGTAAGATTGGCAAAATGTTTCCATGTCTGTAAAATTATTTTTGACGTATTTCGCAATTGCATATCCTAAATTAAAATACAAAACCAGATTTACTTTACCGACTCAGTGTTTGTGGATTACTAATAAATTTTTCCATTGTATGAAAGTATATTGTTGCATATGATATAGATAAATTTCCAATCGCCTGGGTGAAAAAGCTCTCCGAGTGACTGAGCTCAGTTCAGATCACCATGTTCTTGCTGAGCTCCTCATTCTAACAAAGTCTGCTTGTTATAAACACATCTGGCAAACCAGATATAATAAGCAGACTAGATCCAGAAGATTCAAGTGCAGGGCAGACATTAGAGACCTGATAAATAATGTATTTAAACTAATAAATAATGTATTTAACCGACATGCTCCCTCACAAATTTGCAGACAGTACTTGTTCAGCAAGGTCACTTAAAAGCTAACACAATATTAAAATGTGTTTTTACTTATTATGCAATTAAAAAAACACAGCAGCTGAACAAAAAGTTTGCCACTGTTACAAACTGAAGAATGCACAGAGATAAGATACTATGAGTATTAAAACTAAATTTTGTCCACAAAATACAGTCACTCTACTGATGATTTACAATATCTAATGCTAATAAAGGCAAAGTGTCTGTGTATCTGTCTGGGTATTCGCCAATAATGCAATAAGCGATTGACATAGAGATATTATTTAAACCTCAACAGAAAGGACTTGTATGACTGTCATGTCCTTTTTTTCCTGGGAATCTGAGCTATATTTTTTAAATGCTTTAATTTAACCCCAAAATATGATCTTAAAGCCAATTCGTTCAGTGTTGGTTTGACTAGTGGAGCCTGGCCAGAACAGGTGAGAAGTGGGCACGGAGTTTGGTCTGGGCAAGTATGTAGGCAACAGAGTTCTGAATGAGCTGGACCTTGTGAATAATGGAGCTGGGGAGACCAGAGAGAAGTGTGTTTGAGTAATCCAAGCAGGAGATAACAAACACACACACAAGGGTTTCGGCTGCATTTTGCTAATGTATGGCAGTTCTTTTGCCTTGCAAAACTTTGAAGACTGCCGGATCACACAGTAAACCACTTTGGTTAGCGTAGCTTTGCTTGGAGTTCTCCCACCAGAGTCCTCCCAGCTGAGAACAGATAAGCCGAAATATCTGTCTGTCTGTCAATCTACATTTGATCCTTTGGTTGCAAGTGATGCTGCAATGGCTATTTCTCTCTAGTATTCTATGAAGCGCATTGAGGTGCCTTGATCATGTGATAAGGCGTTACATCAAATGCAAGGATTATTATATTCCCTCTTCAATCAATACAAAACTAACTGTGCTTCTGTCCCAAGGGGCTGGGATGTCCTTCCTTTGGCCGAGATCAAATGGGCCAAAAAGCCTTCATCATTCAAATGTCTTGTGACTGCCTTAGATCTTGTGAAGTGAATGACAAAATGCTAACATACTGAAATGAAGTGATAAAATATGAAAACTTAACAAATCTGGTTTAAAAGTTATTTGCTCACCACATATGAGGCTGCATTGCCTCCTGCACACTTTGCCGTCCTGTGCACATAGCGGATCTGTTTCACCTAGAAGGAAAAATAAAAACAAAAAATAATTACAATACAATCTCCAAGTCAATATTTAAAACATAAACGTTTTATTCTGGATCAATATCAATTAGTAGTCTCATGAAATCCAGAAACAGCGGACGAAAGGTTAATAACTTAATCTCAAAATCATTTGTCACAGTAGTTTAATAATAATAATAATCCTTGCATTTGATAAAGCAACTTCTGTGCGCAAATGGCTGCTGCGTTTCGTCCACAAATGTACAGTCATTTCATTTTACGGTGAAGTGCTTTGAGATGTCCCAAACACATGATAAGATGCTATATAAAATACACAGATTATTATTGTAATAAAAAACATTTAATAAATAATAATACTTGCATTTGATATAGCATTTTTCACATATTCTAGACGTCTCAAAGCGCTTAACAGAATATACTGTAAACTGAACTGACTATATATATGTGGGCGAAATTATCGCGTCGTTGAGATGTCTCAAGGTGGTTCATAGAATATACTGTAAAAAAATTGCCCACAAATCTGAAATTTAAATATTCACCCAAATAAGAAATTTATATGTATATATAGCACCTTTCACATCGGGATGATGTCACAAAGCCATTTAGCAATCAAGAAGTTTACTAAAATAATTTTAAATCCATTTTTATATTCTGATACCCCTAAGACCTCCTAACCCCAGATCAGACTGTCTGCTCACTCCGCTCAGCAGGCTTCAGCCCACTCTGGCCTGGCCTGCCCCACCACCGACGGTTGAACCTTCAGCCTCTCTGCCCCCATCCTTTGGAACTCCATCCGAGCCCTTTCACTTTTCTCCTAGCCTTGCTTCTTTCAATCCCAGCAGACCTGCCCTCACCTGTTTCGACTCCTACCACTCTCATCGCCTACACTTTGTCGCCACCAACGGCTTCTCTTCCAGTCCCTGCACTGTCACCTCAGGGCTTTGTCCTTGGTTCCTGACTTTTCAACATCCATATTCTCTCACTTGGTGACATTATGCAGACATGGGGTTAACTTCCACATGTATGCAGATGACACCCAACTCTATCTTTCTGCCTCAACCCTCGACTCTAAGACTACTACTGTACTGACAGACTGTCTGTCAGACATCAAGTCCTGGATGAGAGCCAACTTTCTACAGTTGAATGTCAACAAGACCGAGGCCCTATTGATTGGCTCGTGCCAGTGCCTTCTTGCATCAGGCGTTGACAGCATCAACTGCCATGGTTGCACACTCAACCTCACCAAGCCAGTCAGGAACCTAGGTGTCTTATTCGACCCTCAACTGTCTTTCCTCCCCCACATTCAAGCAATGACCCCGCTCTGCCTTTCCCCATCTCCGTAACATTTCCCAACTCCGCCATTACCTCACCCCCAAAGCCACTGAAACCCTCATCCACGCCTTCGTTATATCCCAGCTCGATTATGCAAAGGCTGGACCCTCCACTTCGACCGTGCCTTAGGCTATCCTCCCACCACCACACCCCTGCCATCCACCCCTACTGACCCCAACTTGGGTCCAAAATCTTGATTGTCCAGCACCCTGGGACATCTTTCCAATGTGAAAGAGGCTATACGAGTGTAATTTGTTGTTGATGGTACCCGATATTCCATCAAACAGAATGTATATGATGATTCAAGGACTTTTCTCTTCACCATATCATGCAAACAGGGGATGATCCTGAGTTTATCAACTATCTGACCTAGAGAAAGCAGACAAAGGACTAAAGGATGAGCAATCATAAAATAAATATGGTGTGCAGGACAGAATACTGAACTCTGAGCATGGTTCATTATGGCATGACAGACGGAGGATTGCAAATCCTCTTGGCATTTTTAATTATCTCACCATTGTGGGGAAATGCCAAATAGAGGCAGGACACTTCCCCTTTGGAAGGGGGAAACAAAATATATCATATACATCATAGCAGCAAAATTCAAAGCGGCAGTGGTAAACACGCACTTAGATTTTTATACAGTACTGATTTCCATGTATAGCCAAGGAATAATGTGGTGATATTCTTTACTATTGAAAGTGTAGGATGTCTCTCTTTGCATTAAGTCCTTGAATTTAAGGCCTTCAGCATAAATAGCAGCTGTTCATGCTGAGTTTGATGTGACAACAAGCTCCTGAAGCAGAACTTTAATAAGTTCATCAATGAAAATTCCTTTTCATAGCTGCAGTTGACAGTGAAAATGTCATCAGGTCTGCATTTGATCAAGATCTGCAAGTGCTTTCACCTCCTTCATGTCTGACAACACAAAAGCCACAGACAGTTGGGAATTCTTTTAAGTTCAATCTATCAGTGCTGTAGATTTTTCTCCCTTTTGAAAAGGTATGTTGTAGAATAAATATAGATGATTGTACAAAAACTAGCCCAGTCTTGTAAAGGTACCGAAACATATCTTTGCACCCAACCAGCGACTAACTCTCTCATCATTCCATGTGAGATTATAAATAAGTAATCCTTTCTTTTGATATTTTTCACATTAGGAGGTCGTCACAAGATTTACTGACTGAATTTTTAGGCAAATGTGGCAAACAAATTGTATACAAAAATCTCACACAAAAAGCCATTGAGTGAATTACCAATTTTATGTGGGGTATTGTTGGCCTCGTCTCTTTTTGAATGGTGCCCTGGGATCTTTAACATCTACCTCATCAGGTAGACAGGACCTGTCATTGGTGGCTCGGTTTTCAGCCTCTCTGCCCCCATTCTTTGGAATTCTATCCCCCAATCACCCCGCCTTGCTCCCTCCCTTGCCTCCTTCCAGCCCTGACTCAAAGACCCTCCATTTCAACCGTGCCTTTAGCCGCCTCCCTACTCCTCTGCCCTCCCTCATCCCAACCGTTCCCCCCACCCAGCTCGGATCCTGACCCCCTGATGGTTCAACGCCTTGGGACATCCTCCTGACGTGAAAGGTGCTCTGCAAATGTAATTTTGTGGTTGTTGTTGATCCAGGGCTTCAAACAATGCAGCACAACTCCAGCACTGCACTGGACTAACAGCTTAGACTAATAATCTGTTCTGTTTTTCTTCCCCCTCCATTCTAAAGTTTTTCTCCATCCTGAAGAGGGTAAATCATACTATTTTCACTCTCTGGAACTTCATCCCGAGGCCCCTCTGCCTTATTCCCTCCCTTGCCTCCTTCAAGGCCTGTCTCAAGAACTTCCTCTTTTGACTGCACCTTTAGTCATTCTTCCACCGCGATTCCAACCCTTAGCTCAGGTTCCAACCCTTAGCTCAGGTGCAAACCCTTCCCTGTCCAGTGGCTTGGGGCATCCTCCCAATGGGAAAAGGGCTATATAAATGTAATATGTTGTTGTTATTGTTTGCCACTGTTGAGAACAGTAGACTAAAGTTGATGGAGCACAGAAGAGTAGGACTAGAAGCACAATTAATACAGATTTGAAAAGAGGAAGGGAAAGAAAGACACCGCTTTATTAAAAAAAACACAGTTGGCTCATTTAGTTACTGTGCTCCCTCCAAACCAGTTTGATGAGGTTCCTGGTAAAAGTCTGATCAAAGTGCAGAATTAATCAAGGAAGTTGGTTCTTTGCACAGCTCAAGTACACTGGGTTCCATTTGACAATGCAAACAGGATGCAAAGTACTGTACACTTAAATAGTGTAATTACAAAAGCACCCTATGAAAACAAACATGACTGTTGCTATAGTTATGAAGCACTTTGGAGGTTGGATCAGACCGAGAACAGGCAGAAAGACAACTTGCAATGTAAACTGCATTTGGTTTCCTTTTAGCCGATGGCATGAACCACATAAACTAGACCCATCTTAGGGGTTGATATCACATCTAACAATTAAGGCTTATGCAGGTTTGCCAGTAAACCTTCAAAGGATTTAAGTTAAATCACACACACCCACCTTATTTGGAAAAAAATTCTACTGTACCACCAACTGCACTTACTTATAAAGTGCCAGAGCTACCCCTATTTAAAATAAAATGCTATTTTTAGGTACACTGGACTTTTTTTTATTAAGAAAAGTTTGCAACTGCCCTCACCAAGTAGCTGGAATAACAGACAGCTCCACTAATCTGCCCACGTAAATCCAATATACGGAATTTAGATTATGGTAGCAGCTCTCAAAATGACCAAAGTGAATACAATGTGTACTTATGTTAATTCAACAGTTTTATGCAGTTGTGATCAATAATTTGTCCAACTCAGTTTCCTGATTGTTTAAGCAACTATTTCTGACAAAATGAACAAAGATCTTTCTCGAAAGGCAGATAGGAAAAACAAGAGGAAAGAATCCAACGTGAACAGAAAGAGGAAGATTTAAATGCTCATTTAGTCTACAGTAGCAGCAACATTGTTGTAAAGCGCCCTGAGACACTACAGTGCATTGAATGTACATTTACTACCAATCCCAAAGGTGATTTCAGCTGCCTCAGTCAGTGGCAGGAAACTAAATGCCATGACTGTCGCTATAGGGGAATGACGCCATTAAGTGTCACAATGTCATTGTTATCAAGCAGCATTCCAAGTCTCAAGTTTACATCTAGTTAAACTAGTTTGATCAAAAACTAGTTACTGTACACTGATTTATCCAGTTCTATGCATAATCTTCCTGGCTCTATTTGTATTTCTAATTTCAAACTGATGGGATGGGAAGACTGCAAATGCTTTAAGATTGGCACCTGAAAAAATGAAATGTTGTTACAATGAATGAATCGTGAAGAGGCGGCTTTAAACAAGCTCACCATGACCTGTTTATTAGTAGATCATTCCTGAAAGTTTCCATCAGAGATATTCAGGTCCAGGATCCACCAAATTCATAATAATCATCCTCGCATTTGATATAGCATCTTATCACATTGACGAGACTTCTCAAAGTGCTTCACGGGATTTTACAGTTGAAGCGTATCGACTGTGCGGTGATTGTGCAGCTAAATTACTCACAGCAAATATAATTATTGCTGTATAGAGCATTAGTCAGACCCCATCTGGAGTACTGCATTCAGTTTTGGGCATCACACCCCACTAAAGATATATTGGCCCTGGAGGGAGTGCAGCGCAGGTTCACCAGAATGTTTCCAGGCCTAAAAGGGTTATGTTACGAAGAAAAGCTGCGTAAACTTGGGATTGTATTCCCTTCAATTTAGAAGGTTGAAGGGTGATTTCATTGACATATTTAAGATGATAAAGGGATTTGATAGAGTAGATAGAGAGAAGCTATTTCCTCTGGTGGGGGAATCCAAAACAAGGGGGACATAGTATTATTACATGATCTAAATAAATGATGGAACAGGCTTGAAGGGCTGAATGACCTCTCATATTCGTATGTTCCTCATAGCTATCAAGTGAATAATCAAATTTAATTGGGGAATTGTTGGCTAGTTCACTGGTAGAACTGACCTCTTTAAAATCCACCCGAAAAGGCAGATCAGGACTTGGTTTAATGTCTCATTTCATGTTTAATGGCACCTCCAACAATACCAGTACTGGAGTGTACTGAGGGAGACTGGAAATGATGGGAATTCACCTGCAAGTCAGTCACTACTCCTTTCCACCTGTCAGTTTTAAATCACTCTTGAGATCCCTCCCTCTCTTATGCCATTGTTTGGCTTATTTTCCTATCACAAGTACTCAAGTTTACATCTTACAACAGAAGCTGCAATGTAGCTGTGCAACAGAGTGTTAGACCGGAACTTAGCATCTGCTCGCTTTATGCCTGAATGCAATTCAAAAGCAAAACAAAAAATACCAACTGGTTGGTAATAACTGACAAGACACTGAATGCTTGGAAAAATCTTATCCAAACAAATTTTCTCAACTAATTTTTAACAACTGTCTTAGAATTTGTATAGTTCAATGGCCCATTGCTGTGGCTAAAGCACTCATCCCGCAAGCTAAAGATCTGGGTTTGATTCCCAGTAGTGTGAAACCTTGGGCAAGTTTCCTTACTCCACATACCTGATAATAATCCCTCAAGAAAAAAACAATAATAATTTGGTCACTCAATCCACAACTGTTTGTGGGACACTACTGTGTGCATTTGGCTGCCGTGTTTTGCCCACAAATGTAGTCACTTTACAGTATATTCTGTGAAATCCTTTGCGACATCTGGAAGACATAAAAGGCGCTATATAAAATGCAAGAATTATTATAACTGAATCAGAAACAGGGTACTCATATTTTTTTCACAACATTTGGAGAAATTGAACACAACAATTCTGCCTACTGACGTTCGTAGCTTCATAAACTGTCACAAGACAGCAATGAGCCAGTTGGCCATTAATTGTGCACTGTTTGTTCACTACATGAGTCACCTAGTCTAAACTCTGTCCTGCTCCCCTCATTGACCATTTAGTCACAATTTGTTATGGGAAAAAATCTAGTTAATGTTTGAGGCTTAAAAGGTTTGGCCAATTAACCATTTGCATCAGATCATCAAAACGACTGACTTTTACTGTTTTAATTGAGGAGTATTGTGACCATTCAGAATGCTCTTTTTGGAAAACAGTTAGGGAGGCCTCTGAATCAAACAATAATATGCAGAATGGCCTCGAACTCATACTGTGGTTGCTGGCCTTCGTCAAATATCCATCCAAAGGGATGAAACATATCCCACTGAAGCCGAGGAACAACATTGCAATCCGGAGAAGCCTTAGTGGCTGCCTGGCACTTTTGTTTCCGACTGCATTTAGATCCTGTATTTCTTTTTAAGAAACAGTTTTAATAGTTCTATTATTGGGGCCTGTCATGGCATCATTGCCAATTACCAGAACCATGTCTATACTGCCCCTAAGGTGCATCTCAATTGAACTTCCAGGGAGTGTTTGCAAATATCACTGATTTTAATAATTCTAATAGACTCAACCTCTCCCCCTGTTGCCAGATTAAATGTTTGATTATTATCAACTGGTACACCTGATAATAATTCCTCAAGAAAATAAAATTATAACTTGGTCATCAATCCACGACTGTTTGTGAGACACTGCCGTGCACAATTGGCTGCCTTGTTTCGCCCACAAATACAGTTAATTCACTTTATAGCATATTAGCAGACATGAAAAGCGCTACATCAAATTCAAGAATTAGAATTATATTATAATTTCTCTTTATCTTGCAATGTTTCACAGAATAGCGTGATTTTAGGCTTAACATCTGCAACAACAACAAATTGCAGTTATATAGTACCCTCCACACCGGGAAGTGTCTCAGAGAGCTTCACAATGACGGAGCCCGAGGCAGAGCCAGGGGTGGGGGAAGGTGACCGTAATTGCGGTAGAAGAGGAAGGTTATTTTTCTATGAGTAAAGAACTGATAAGGAGAAAGAGAGAAACTTTGAAGGAGTTGTCCTACAGCTTGTGTGCTTTTCAGCCTTGAGAAAGGGGAAGGCTATGGCCCACTCCCAGAAACCAGAGTGTTCACAAACCACCATTTCTCTCTCTACTTTGCATACGAGAATCTCTCCTAGAGAGTTGTAGCTACGGGCAAAATAATTATTTTAGATATTCATAAATCTCTCCCCAGCAAACTGTCCTTGGGACATCCACCCAATGTGAAAGACATTATACAAATGTAATTTTGTTGTTGTATCAACATCAAATTAGGCTGGGTGACACAGAAACCAAATTACAGTGGTGGAAGAGAAATCAGTGAGGAGGTGGAGGGTGTAAGGATTTTGATTTTAAAAACTTGTGGGGCTATTTACAGGATGGGGTTGGACACCAAGCACAAGTCAGGGAGAGAAGAGAAAGAGGGAGGTGGTCATAATCATGTTCAAAGAGGTAGGATTTAAAGATAGAAAAGAAGGGAAGAGGCGGAAAAAGTTCCAGACTTTAGGGACAAAGGAACTGAAGGCTTGGCCAATTTTAGGGATGTGGAGAGGGTAGTAGAAATGCAGCAAGTGGACAGTCAGAGAGAGGAATAGGGTCAGAGAACAGCAAGATAAGCAAGTGCCAGGGAGAGGATTGGATCCCCAAAAGCACTACAATATTGAATAAGGACAAAGTGGATTTGGCTACCTTGCTATTTAAGATCTCCTCCATTATGTAACAAACTGCAATAGGTTTTGAATTGTCCTACTAGTTTTTTTCATGAAGCAACCTTACACAAACCTTCAGTTACAAGCTTAAAAAAGTATTTGGAAAAATATTCTTGAATGTGTGAAAACAACATTACCCCCATTTTAAAATTGGTTTCCATCATCAATATCAAATATTGTCGAATTATTTATATCTAAAAACAGCAACCGGTTGCAAAGAAAGGTTCAAATGTAGTGTAATCTGGAGCCCCCTGATGGCTTAGCCTGGTAATGACAATGCAGTGTTAAGTGGAGCTGCAAAGTCTGCAGAGCTGTTACATGAGCTCAGCCAGAGAAGCAACAGGGGCATTGGAAGAATCAATAATTGTTTCTATAATATTATAATCTTGGGGAAGGGTCTTTCCTTCAACATCCACCCCCCACCCCACCTACTGATTCAGGGACAGATCCACTATTACCAGACACCATATGGTAGCCACTCTGCAAGTGTTTATGTGAGAGAAGAGAGGAAGAGGACAAGAAAGAGAGAAAGAAAGAGAAAGGTCACAGCCAAATCAAACACACACTTTCCAGCAGGAAGCAATGTGAAAATAATTTCCCCTCACCCAATAGCACAGATGGTCTTACATCAGTTGCAGGATCCCTATATCCTCCCTGGTAGAAATATAAAACTGGAGGCCTCTGCAGTCATTAAATGAATGGACAAAGAAACTCCACTGCACCAAAGACCTGCAGTATACCAGAAAGATGTTATAATGAGGTCTGTCTGGTACACTATAAAACCTACCACGTTGCATGATAAAGGCGATTAAAGGTGATTAACTGGCTGGCTGGCTTCCTGTGCAGAGAGCACATACATGCTATGTGCAGCCAGTGCCACTAATAATTTGGTTGGCCTATGACCTTCCACTTCCTCTTCTCTCCAGCTCTCTCCCCATGCGCAACTTGGGCTTCAGGTTCAATCTCCATCTTTCCTACCTACCTCCACATCTGTTCCCTGACCAGGATGGTTTTTTTTCCATCACATTGCCCACTTCTGTCTGTACCATTCAACAACAAGATTACATTTGTAGAGCGCCTTTCATGTTGGCAGGACGTCCCAAAGCCCAATTGGGGATCAGGACCTGAGCATGGAGGGGGGGCGCGTAGGTCAGGGTAGGGATGAGGGAGCGCAGCGAGGTAGGAAGGCGGTTGAACGCACAATCGAAAAGGAGGGTCTTGAGTTGGGCCTTGAACAACAGCAACAAAATTACACTTATAGAGCGCCTTTCACATCGGGAGGAGGCAAAGGAGGGAGTATGGCAAAGGGATTGTGTACTAAACTTCCAAAGTGTGGGGGCAAAAAGGCTGAAAGCCCAGCCATCGACAGTAGGGTAGGTTGGGCGGGAGTCATGGAGCAGACTGGTGCCTGCTGAACAGAGGAAGCGGATAGTGGGTCAGCAGGTCAGAGGCAGGAGGGGCAAGGCTATGGAGGGCCTTGAAAGTGTGGATAAGGATTATGAATTCTATCTTCTGAGGGATGGGGAGCTATTGGAGCCGGGTGAGGGTGGGGGTGACAACCAACACTGATGAAACCCTCAACTTTGTTGCTTCCCAACTAGACTATTCCAATGCCCTCCTCGCTGGTCTACCCAGCTTCACAAAACCCCAAATTCAATGCATTCCAAACTCTGCCTTCTGGATACTCACCCACAGAAAACTCACTACCCCCATCACACCAGTCCTTGCCAAGCAACACTTGTTCCCAATTACTGAACGGATCAATTTCATATTTCTCTCACTCAAATCCCTTTTTGCCCTTGCACATCACTACCTACCTGATCCGCTTACTCCCTATCAACATTGCCCTTACCTCTGTTCAGCACCACCTGCTACCTCCTCTCGGCTGGCACCGGCCTCTTGTTTATCCCTCATTCCCTCTGCTCCACCACCGATGGTTGTGCCCACTGTTGGCAAGTGGACCTTCAGCCACGCTGCCACCACCCTCTGGAACTCCATCCTGCAGTCCCTCTGCCTCGCCCCCTCCCTTGTCCCCTTGAAGAACCATCTCAAGACCCTCCTCTTCGACTGTGCTTTCGATCACCCTCCATCCCCCGCTGCCCTCCACCCTCCCCAATCTTGACTGCCAGCTCGTGTCCGTCTATCCACCGCTTTGGGATGTCTTCCCAACATGAAAGGTGCTAGAAAAATTTAATTTTGTTGGTGCATATAACTAATACATAACAAATAATCTGTACAAAGTAAATGCCATCATTTTGCAATGAATGGCATGAACTCTTAGAAAGAACTATCAACACAGTAACTGAATGATTTAAAGTATTGAAATTTATCATACTGTAGTGTAGTGTTTCAAATGCCTCTCTAAGATCACTCAATCTTTCCGTCGATATTCTCCTGATTTATCATCCCCCAAACGCTCCCCTACCTTCATCTCAGAACATCTTTGTACTTCTAGCTTGCTTCTGCTCTGAATGCCTCTACATCCTGGCTACTCCAACCTGCATTTTACTCCACCTTGCTCTATCTCCACCGACTTCTTCTTTTTCCCCTGGAAAATAATATTCCCTCACTCCCTCCCCGCTGCCTTGGAGTTGTCTGTACTCCTCTCCCTCTGGCCTATCTCCTGCATCGACTTATCCTCCACAGTCCCCTCTCTACCATTCTTGATGCCCTTGCCCCTCCTCACCTTCTGAACCACCTCTTACTCACAAACCTCACTGTGGTACACCAGCCACCTACACTCACTGAAGGGTCAGGTGCCTGCCACCAAACACATCTACTTCAAATCTGATTTACCGGCCAATCTGGCTTGACCACATAAAAAATTACCAGTCTGCCCCTGCCTCCACTAAATTTTCCTTTTATTACAAGGCCCAGGCTTTCCGTCTCCACTACCAAGTGACTTTCTCTTTCCATCCAACCTCTCATGCCTCGCCCATTCACTTCTCCAACTTCGAGGAGATGCTAGATTTCCTCAAGACTAAAATCAAGGGGAACCATTCAGCCGACTCCACTCTCCCAACTGATACCCCCTCCCCATTTCTCCCTCACACTCCAGCCCCTTTCTCCATACCTATCAATCTGTCTCTCCCTCCTCTCACCACCACTATAAATCACATTAAGCCCACCACCTGGTCCCTTGATCCCATCCCTATCCCTCTCATGCCTCTACCCCTCTACCATTCCAGCTCCACCTCCTCGGTCTTTGCTCAGACCTCATCAACCTCTCCCTGTCAACTGGCACTGTTCCCACCCCCATAAAAACAGCTGTCATCACCCCATCCTAAAAAAACCTTCCCTGGACACTAACTACTACCGTATCTCCAACCTTCTTTTCCAAGATCCTTGAAAGAGTTGTTGCTTCCCAACTTCATTCCTTCCTCTCCTGCCACTCGCTTTCTGAACCTGTCCAATCGGGTTTTCGTGCTGCCCACAGCACAGAAACAGCCCTGGTCAAGGTGACAAATGGCATTCTGTTCATCTGTGACCAGTGCTCCCCATGTCTCCTTGTTGTCCTTGATATCTGTGCTGCCTTTGACACTGCGGACTACCCATCCTCCCCCAAAGCCACTCCTTTTACCTTAACCTTCAAGGTTCTGTCCTTGAATGGTTCAGATCCTATCTCTCATACCGGCTCTACTTTGTCTCCACAAATGACTTCTCCTCCAGCCCTAACATTGTCTTGTGCTGTGTTCCTCAGGGCTATGTCCTCTGTCTTCTAATCTTCAATGTATACATGCTCCCTCTTGGTGAAATTATCTGCTGACATGGGGTTAATTTCCACATGTACCAATGACACCCAACTCACCAATGTCCTGACAGACCAAGGCCCTTCTGATTGGCTCACAACGCATTAAGTGACTCAAGCCTTGGCAGCATCAGCATCCAAATATGCATTCTCTACCTCACCAAGCCAGGTAGGAATCTAGGTGTGATGTTCGACCCTCAACTGTCCTCTCTACCCCACATCCGTGCTCCCATCATCTGCCTTCCCCCTGCCTGACTCTGCCACTGCTTCATCCCAAGGCCACCGAAACCTTCACACATGCCTTCATTACAACCAGGCATGACTATGCAAATACCCTGCTTGTCAGCCTTCCGAACTCTGCATCTCATATCTTCTCCCATTTCAGGCTCCATCACCCTCATTCTTGTCCGGCTCCACTGGCTCACAATCCCTTAGGACTGAGGACTGAGTTTAAAATTCTCATCCTCACCTTCAAGGACATCCATGGCATTGCCCCCTTCAACCTCTCTGACCTGCTTCTCCCTGTTCAACCTGTCCGCTGCCCCCGCTCAGCAGGCCCCAACCTGCTCCATGTCCCCTGCACAACCTGCTCCATCATCGGCAGTCGAGCCTTCAGCTTCTCTACCCATATCCTCTGGAACGCCATCTCACATTTCCTTTACCTCACTCCCTTCCTTGCCTCCTTCAAGACATGTCTCAAAACCCTCCTCTTCAACCAGGCTTTGTCTACCCTCCAACCCTCGTCTCTCTATCCCGCATCTGTGCCATGACCCCCAACATCTGCCTTCCCAATGCAGATCCCACCCTGCCCCCACTCAGATCCTAATTCTGACTGTTCAGCACTTTGGCATGTGAAAGATGCTTTACTGTAATATTGTATTCCAATCGGTACTTTACCAAGGCAACTAGTAAATGCAATTATGATGCTACGAGTTAGGAGCTGATATCCATTAAGAGTTCCATTATCTGAGACCAAGAAATCAATACGATGTAGCGTTTATTCAACGTGTAAAATCCGACCAGTGCAAATAAATCAAAGTGTTTTTCAGTAGGAAAATGAACAGGACTCGGAGGTACCCAGGACTTAAAAGAGTTTGGACAATTATATGACCTGTAACAGGATGATCTGTATGTACAATGGAAACCACTGTTGATTTCCCTCCTCCAAATACCACGAGATCTTTAACATCCACTTGACCAAGTCCGACAAGATCTCGGTTTAACGGTTCAACTGGAGCACGGGCACTTCCACCAACAGCAATAATAATCCTTGCGTTTGATACAGCGCCTTATCATGTCTCCGAGACGTCTCCGAGCGCGACCACAGAATATAACTATTAATATAATTATTGTAACATAAAGAAAAGTGAATTGTCTGTATATTTTGTGAGTAAAAACTCAACAACCCTCGCGACCCCCCCCCCCCCCCCCCCCCCTCCCCCGTGAAGTGTCAGCCTCCACTTGGCCTGGGCACAGCTTGTGAGGGAGTCAGGCGACAGGGCGGGGCGGCCCCGCTGTAACGAGAGGGCGAGTGAGGTGTCAGTGGTGAAGGTCAGTGGAGCCGCCGCCATGGCAACTCCTGGCCCAGGCTGGGGCCTGGTATCCGTGTCCCACTCGCTCCGAGTCGTCTTGGTGCGAGAACCTGCACTTATTTACCCTGCACACCCGCTCCCCACTGCCTTTCTCCGGAACACCCGGAGTCCGCTACTTACCGAGTAGGAGGAGATAGCGGCTCGGAAAGGGCCCGACAGCAACATGGCGGCGCTCAGACCGGGGGATGGGGCGGCCACTGCGCAGGCGCAGCGTATGGCAGGCTCATAATTAAACGCAGAGCAATCCATCCATCCATCCACATGCAACAAGCAGCGCGCCACTTGGCAGCCACCTGCTCCTCCAGAGCCACTTGCTGCACACAACAACAACAACAACAACTTAAACTTATAAAGTGCCTTTCACGTTGGGAGGACGTCCCAAGGCGCTGCACAGGAGGCGTGTGACCCGAGCTGGGAGGGGAGTGTTTGGGAAGGGGTGAGACACGTAGGGGAGGTCGAAAAATTCGGGGCGGGGGGGGAACAAAAGGCACAGTCGAAGAGGAAAGTCTTTAAACCGGCCTTGAAAGAGGAAAGGGAAGAAACAAGGCGGAGGGATTGGGGGATGGAATTCCATAGGGTGGGAGCAGAGAAACTGAAGGCCCGGCCTCCGATGGTGGGGTGGTTCGGGCGGGGGGCTTGGAGCAGGCCAAGACCTGCTGAACGGAGGGTCCGGGTGGGCTGATAGGGGGAAAGTAAGTTGGTTAAATAGGGCGGGCCAAGGCTGTGTAAGGCCTTGAAGGTGAGGACGAGGATCTTGAACTCGATCCTCTGGAGGATGGGGAGTCAGTGGAGACGGGTGAGGGTGGGGGTTATGTGGTCGCGGAGGCGGGTGCGGGATAGTACACGGGCTGCAGAGGTTTGGATGGCCTGCAGCCTGTGAATGGAGGAGCTGGGGAGGCCAATGAGGAGAGAGTTTCCGTAGTCCAGCCGTGAGGTGATGTATGCGTGCACGAGTGTTTCGGCAGCGCGGGGGGTGAGATAGTTGCAGAGCCTGGCAATGTTGCGCAGGTGGAAATAAGCGGTGCCGGTTAAGGCACGGATGTGGGGGAGGAAGGAGAGTTTATGGTCGAACGTGATGCCGAGGTTCCTGACTGGCTTTGTGAGGTGGAGAGTGCAGCCTTGGATGTTGAGGCTGGCAGCGCCCGATGTGCGGAGGCGCTGACTTGAGGAGCATCACAACAACAATAACAACTTCGATTTATATAGCGCCCTCCACGCCGGACAGCGTCTCAGAGCACTTCACAATAACAGATCTCGGGACCGAGCCTGGGGCAGGGGCAGGAAGGTGACCAAAGGGGCGGTCGAAAAGAAAGGTCTTCATCTGTGACCTGAAACTGGGAAGAGAGAGGGCGAGGCGAAGCGAGTCAGGAAGGGAGTTCCAGAGCCTCGGGGTGTAGTGGCTAAAGGCACGGCCGCCGAAGGTGGAGCGGAGGACTCGGGGGACATGGAGGAGGCCAGACCCAGAGGAGCGAAGGCAGCGGGTGCTGGGTTGGGGGGAGAGGAGATCAGAGAGGTAGGGCGGTGCAGAGGAGTGGAGAGATTTGAAAACAAGGGTGAGGATCTTGAAGTCGATCCTCTCTGGCACAGGGAGACAGTGAAGTCTGGCAAGGACTGGGGTAAACACAGTGACTACATTTTACACTAAGCCTGGGACGTCTCCTACAGGCGTGAAATCCGCTATGCGAAGGGCGATTATTGTTGTTATTATTTTATTAGGAAATCCTTAGTAAGTAATAATAATAATCCTTACATTTGATACAGCGCCTCATCGCATAGTCAAGACGTCTCAAAGTGCTTCACGGGATACACTTTAAAGTAAGTTGGCTGTATCTTTTGTGGGTGAAGTGAAGGAAATACCATCAGTTACACCATCAAGCTGTTTCTTAAATTACAAATTAACATTGATATAGTGCCCAGCATGTTGAGAGAATGTCCCAAGGTCCTGGGCAGTCCAGGGATGGTTTCCACCAGCATCCAGTGTCCTTGCCTCTAGCACTTTTCCCGGTAACTAATCTGTGTTTCACAAAGTTGAGCTTGTGCTCTCTTAGTCTACCTCCTTGGCAAATCTGAAAATATTGTTCTGAATCTACTTTTCCAGTCACATTAAGCATCTTACACACCTCTATAAGGTTATCTGAGACATCTCATTTTCAGGCTAAATATTCTTGCATGAATAGCCATCTTTCTTAGCTCAAGATTCTAAGGATTGCACTGCCTCAAGGGCTTGGAGTATAGTTTTTCCATGAAGATATGTTGTTTTTTCAGCTCCTTGATGAATCTAGAATTTATAAGACATCTGATCCCTCTATTTCTATGCACCCCCATAACTCTCTGACTTTGCTTCTCACTATAGCACCCATTGACTTCCCAAGGCGCTGGGCTCAGTGTTTCGGACCCAAGCTGAGAGTTGGGATCGAGGAGGGTGACAAAGGCATGGTCAAAGAGGAGGATCTTGAGACTCGTCTTGATGGAGGCAAGGGAGGGGTCGAGGCGGAAGGATTGGGAGATGGAGTTCCAGAAGGTGAGGGTAAAATTACAGGAGGTCCACCCACTAATGGTAGAGCGGGTGAGATGGAGGATGTGAAGCAGGCTGGAGGGAGCAGACAGGTTGGTAGGGGGTTAGAAGGTTGCAGAGGTACTGTACATTCTGTGAAATGCTTTGAGACATTTTGAAGACATGATAAGACATTTCCCTAGCAGTAAGTAGGAACCCAGTTGTTAGTCTCGGAGCGGATTGATTTCAGGATCCTCACTCTTGTGAGATCGAAAACCGCAAGTAGGATGCAGAGCTACACACCGTGCATCCGCGGGGAGCTGCGGCAGGTCCGCCCGAACACGTCGTCGTCGGTGAACTCGACAACGAGATCTTCGAGCGGTTCCCCTGCGAGGCCTTCTACCTGGTCCGGTGCCGCAAGCAGCAGATCATCTCGTCGTGGGAGATCCAGACGGCGGTCGGGCTGTTGCTGCTGTGCGAGCTGGCCAGACACGCCGGGTCCGAGGTACCAGGGCCGTCACCAAGTCACCGGGTACACCAGTTGAGGAGCCGGTCGGTTTAGGGGCCTTCACAACACTGGGCCCTGCCTACCCACCATTTTAAAGATCGTCCAGGCGGGCGGCGAGGACAAGGAGCGGTTGCTGCACTATTGTTGGTTGTTGATTGTTATTGCTTTTGTTGTTAACATTATTGCTTTTGTTGTTTATTGTTGATGATTTTGTTGTTTATTGTTGTTGTTTGATTCCCCCCACCCCCCCACCCTGCCCCCTGGCCTTTCCCCCCCTCTCTTTCCCTCACTCCCTTTCCCCACTTTCTTTCCCCACTTTTCCCCTCCCCTCCCTCTTTCCTCTTACCCCCCTTTCTCCCTGATCTTGCCCCCCACCCGCCTTTCCCTCCCTCTCCCTCTTATCCCCCTTTCTCCCCCCTCTTCCTCCCTGACTTTACCCCTCCCCACCTTTTCCTTTCTCTCCCCCCTTACCCTCTTTTCCCCTTTTTTCTCCCCTGGCCCCATTTCCGCGACTGTTTGTGGGACACTGTTGTGTGCAATTGGGCTGCCGCGTTTCGCCCACAAATATACAGTCGGCTTTCCTGCTCTCCCATCCCCTACCCCAACCCCTCCCCTTGCCATCTTTCCCCCCTTTTTCCTCTAACCCCACTTCCATGACTATTTGTGGCACACTGCTATGCGCAATTTGGTTCGCCCATAAATATACAGTCGGCTTTCCTGCTCTCCTTCCCCCTACCCCGACCCCTCCCCTTTCCATCTTTCCCCCCTTTTTCCCCTAATCTCACTTCCATGACTGTTTGTGGGACACTGCTGTGTGCAATTTGGCTGCTGCGTTTCGCCCACAAATATAGTCAATTTTCCTATTCTTCTTCATTCTGCCCCAACCTCTCCCACCCTGCTCTTGTCCCTACCTAACTGTACAGCGCCTTGGGATGTCCTCTCGACGTGAAAGGTGCTATATAAATGTAAGCTTGGATTGATTGTTTTCAAATCCCTCTACTCCTATGCACCCCCATACCTCTCTCCTTGCTCCTCACAACAGCACCCGTTGCCTTCACTCTACTGGGTCTGGACTCCTCCATGTCCCCTGAATCCTCCGTTCCACTGTCGGCAGCCGTGCCTTCAGTCACTACGCCGCAAGGCTCTGGAACCCTTCCTCACTCCTTTCACCTTGCCCCCTCTTTTCCTATATTCAAGTCATGGCTAACGACTTTTCTTTTCGACCGCACTTTTGGTCACCTTTTTTCCCCTCTCCATGGCTCAGTCCCAGGATCCGTTATTGTGAAGCTCTCTGAGACGCCGTCAGGCATAAAGGGCGCTATATAAATCCAAGTTGTTGTAGTCGATTGTCAGATCGCTTTTCTGGGGGTAATAATTCCTTAAAATAAAATTGGTCACTCAATCCACGACTGTTTGTGGGACGCTGCTGTGTGAAATTGACTGCCGTGTTTCACCCACAAAATATAGTCAATTCACTTTACAGTATATTTTGAGAAGTGCTTGAGACGTCTCAAAGACATGATTAGGCCACGTAAAATGAAAGAATTATTATTGTTATAATGTGCTATGTGAAATGCAAGGATTATTATTATTAACCTTCAGTAATACAGGACTGAGGTGTCAGTCTAGATGATGATTTAACATTCAAATGTGTTGCTAGAACCCACCAACATCTGGCACACAATGCTACCATCGAACTTCACTGATCCAAGAACTAATCATTTAGTATATTTATTAAATCCATCGTTTTCAACACCATTTGGATCTATTGCAGTTTTAACGTTTTCCCTTTTCTTTCACTGTCCCCTAAATGCTGTGGATAAAGTGCTCTGAGGTGTCACCCACATGAAGGGACTGTATAATTGCACCTTGTTATTGAGTTGTTATCTTAAAAAGATATAATGTATGTATAGAATTCTTATTAAGTACTGTATATGGAAATTATTATTACTAAATGGCAGTCGTTGCAAGTCATTGTGCTGCTATCTGGTATGTATACTTGAGTTCAATCTAAATTGATAGGGTTTATGATCCTAAGGAAAACCGGTTTCGAGATTTCTCAATCGAGTTAAATCATCAGCGCCTTGGGGCATCCTCCTGACATGAAGCGCCCTCTATAAATGTAATTTTATTGTTGTTATAGTTCATTCAAGTCCATTTGCACAACTGAAGCAAAATTGGCAGTCTCGCTCAGACGGATTAGAAGAATGACTGGAGTGGAAATGTCACACTAAGATAAACGAGTACAGAGTGTTCTTCTGAGCTTTGGGTTGTCAATGTTGAGTGGAGGGAGCTGTTGTACCCAACATGTAACCTGTGCTTTCCTTGACAACAACAACAAAATTATACTTGTATAGCACCTGTCACATCAGGAGGACCCCAAGGACAGTCATTGTTTCAGACCCGAGCTGGGAATGGTGGAAGGGAGGGAAGGTGGGGGATTAGTTGTTGATGGAACCATTGAAGAGGAAAGTCTTGAGGCGGGACTTGAAGGAGGCCAGTGAGGGGTGAGGTGGAGGGACTGCGGGATGGAGTTCCGAAGGTTGGGGGCAGAGGGGATAAATGCTTGCCTGCCAATGGTAGGGCGGGTGGGTCAGGTGACTTGGAGCAGGCCAGAGCCTGCTGAGCGGAGGGAGCGGGTGGGTTAGTAGGGGGTTAGAAGATCACGGATGTAGGGTGGGCCGAGGTTGTGGAGGGCTTTAAATGTGAGGACCAGGATCTTGAATTAGATCCTTTGGATGATGGGGAGCCATTGGAGTCGGGCGAGGATGGGGGAGATGGAGTCACAGAGTTTCGAGCGGTAGACGACATAGGCCGCAGAGTTCTAGATAGCAAAATATGAGAGTGCTTGATGTTAATGGTCACATTTTAAAAGTAAAGTCTGCAGCTCGGAGGTGCCCTTACTGAAGTCCCTTAGTTATGGAAATTTGCAGCATAGAAGAAGGCCGTTTGGCATAACATATCTTGCTGGCTCTTTAAAAGTGGAAACCATTCACCATTTGTTTACCTGCATATTCCTCATTAAGTACATATTGATAAGATATCTTTCTTGTCCATCTATATTTGGATACCATAGCATGAAAATAATGTTAGAGCTCGGGGACTTGGAGTAAAACCTACACACCTCACATACCATGTAAATGTCAGAAATTAATTCTTGGATAATTATACTGAATGAACAGGTTTATGTGTCCACATTGGGAGAAAAGAAAGTACACAAAATATAGGAGGAAAGCAGTTTGTATTGTATTAGATATATAACTACAGAAAGGATGTGAAGGCATTGGAAAGGGTACAACGAAGATTTACTAGGATGGTGCCAGGATTGAGGGACTTCAGCTATGAGGAGAGGCTAGATAGGCTAGGGTTATTCTCTCTGGAGCAGAGAAGATTGAGGGGAGACCTAATAGAGGTTTATAAGATCATGAGGGGTTTCGACAGGGCAAATAGAGAAAAACTATTTCCACTCGTGGGTGAATCTGTGACTCGTGGTCACAGATTTAAAATAGTTTCAAGGCGCAGTAGAGGGGAGCTGAGGAGAAATTTTTTCACTCAGCGAGTTGTTCGAATCTGGAATGCATTGCCTGAAAAGGTGGTGGAGGCTGATTCGATAACAACTTTTAAAAGGGAATTAGATCTTTATTTAGGGAGAACGGGTCTATTAGGCTATGGGGAGCGGGCAGGGCAATGGGATTGAATCGCTCTTTTCAAAGATCCGGCACAGACTAGATGGGCCGAATGGCCTCCTTTTGTGCCGTAAAATTCTATGATTCTATGATTCTAACAATCCAACTCCTGTAGCTGAAAAGAGCATAGTTCTATGATTCTATGTGCATGGTCATCCTACTCAATGGTTGCACCATAGATTATCCTCTGAAGCGCTTTGAGTCATCTTGATGAAGTGATAAGACACTAGATCAAGTGCAAGGAAGATTATTATTTTTTATTCTGCTGCAATGCAAATCAGTTTTAAAACAGGTTGTGTTGAATTCTATAAGAATTATTTCCAGACATTGCACTTTGATGTTTGGACATCAACAAAAACAACAGATTACATTTGTATAGTGCTTTTCATGTGGTGAGGGAGGTGGAGTAACAATGTCCCAAAGCACTGGACAGACAGGGATTTGGAACCTATTAGGCGGTTGGGATCATGGAGAGTGAAGGACAGGGACAACAGGAGCAGGAAGGTGGCCGAACGGGTGCCCAAAGAGGAGGGTCTTGAGACATGCCTTGAAGGAGGCAAGAGTGGAAGCAAGGCAAAGGGACTGTGGGATGGAGTTCCAGAGGGTAGGGGCAGAGAGGTCAAAGGCCTGACCGCTGATGGTGGGGCATGCTGGAGCCTTCTGAGTGGAGGGAGTGGACAGGTTGTTATGGGCTTAGCAGGTCGCAGAGGTAGAAAGGAGCAAGGCTGTTTTGCGCCTTAAAGGCGAGGACAAGGATTCTGAATTCTATCCGCTGAGGGATGGGGAGCCATTGTAGCCGGGTCTGGCCTTGTTGCCCGAATCCTATGCTCCACCATCGGTGACCATGCCTTCAGCTTCCACACCCTGAAACTCTGGAACTTAATTCCTTCGCCTCGCCCCCTCCTTTTCCATTTTTAGGTCGTACCTAAAGACCTTTCTGTTCAACCGCACCTACGGTCACCTTCCCTCTCCCCCTGGCTCGGCCCCGGGATCCACTTTGTGAAGCCCTCTGAGACGCTATCTGATGTGGAGGGCGCTATATAAATGCATGTTGTTGTTGTTGTTATTAAAGTGATTCATTTTTGTTTTTTTTTGTGAAGGGATTATTACCAGGCGAGTGGAGTAAGGAAACTTACCCATGGTTTCGCCCGGCTGAGGCAAAAATTTGGGACATGCTCCCAACGTGAAAGGCACTCTACAAATGTAATGTTCTTGTTGTTGCTGCTTCTGGGAATTTAACCCAGGTCTGTTGCTTGGGAGGCGAGAGTGCTCTACTGAGCTACAAATAAGATGTAGATACCTAACTTTCAATATGATAATCTAAATGAAAAATAAATTGTCCAGCTAATAATACTAATCCTTGCATTTGATATAGCGCTTTTCATGTCTTCTAGGCATCTCAAAGCGCTTCACGGAATGTACTGTATTAAATATGTCACTGGTATATTCTCATTGTCGTAATAAAATCAGTGTTGTAAATGCAAAACCTATTACATACAGTACATGGGAGTGTCTGTCACTCGGCTTTTGGATGCTTTGTACTTTAACCAGATTAGTAATATTGCAATATACTCTCCTCTCCGCCCTGCCCTATATGTACAGATATGAGGCCACTTCCTTGTTCACTTGAATGTGTTTTGAATCCAATGGCAGAAGGAGGAGGGGCAGATGTAGGAGGGGAGCCTTGATGCCTGCGATTGGACAAATCAACCCTCAGGAGATGGTCAGTGTGTGTGGAGGGGTAATTCACCAGAGAGAGGGAGGGAGGGAGAGAGGGAGGTAGACGTGTCAACCAGAGCCAAAGCCAGACAGGGCGACAATAAAACAGTGGGAGGTGGGTGCAAGGAGCTAGCTATCTCCCAGTCAGTGTCAATGCACAGGCTGCTTGCCTGGAGTGAAATTACAGTGTCACTTAGAGGGAGATCTTATCACTACACATTGCATGGGCTTAAAGGAAGATCCTAACCTAACAGGTCACATATTTATATTGTGTCTACATTGTAGGTGACATTACTGTATAACCATTGACAGCACTGCACACCCTCCAATTTTAGCAACAGGAGAAAGGCGTGTGTGTGTGTGAGAGAGAGAGAGTGTTTGTTGTACAGTATCTGGGTATATGTTTGGAAGGAAGGAAGGACTGGGCGTGTGCAGGTAAAAGGAGGCGGTGCATTAGACAGGTGATTGTAGCCTAGTGCCTGACTCTGATCGTTCTAATTTCTCTGCTGTGACTCTGCCGAGGAGATTAAGTGTGTGTATGTGTGTTGTGTAAAAATAAAGAAATAAGCTGCTCAGGGTTGTTTAATCTGACCTCTGCTGAAAACGTCCCTGTGTCTGGGAAGAGAAGGATGAGCTGTGAGACAGCACCAGCTAAACAGGCTATGTACCAACCCGGGCAATCACTCCAACCAAACGCTCACATCCCGGATTTGGAAACCTACAAGGAACTGTACAAGAAATCCATCGAGAGGCCTGGAGGTACAGTACTGTGTTCATTCATTTCTGATCATCTCAGCTCAACAGAGACAGTCAGAGCAAAGCCGGGGAGAAACGGGTCTTGCATTATTGCAATCCGGCAAGAAATAATATTAATAATGGTCCTCGCATTTGATACAGCGCCTTTCACGTCTTCTAGCCGTCTCAAAGCGCTTCACAGAATATACTGTATTGTAAAGTGAATTGACTGTATATGTGTGTGGGCAAAACGTGGCAGCCAATAGCGTACAGTAGTGTCCCACAAACAGTTGTGGATTGAAATGGCCAATTTTGGGGGGAATGACTATTGTTAGACGTGTGGAGTAAGGAAACTTGCCCAAGGTTTCGCCCCGGCCTGGAATTGAACCCAGGTCTCTCGCTTGTGTGGCGATTGCTCTTACCACTGAGCCACAGGACTCCAAATGTGATGAATGAAAAAAATAACTTTTTGCCCACAGACTAGTGTCATACTAATAATAACTTGTACTATCAGACGCTTTCGTCTTGGTCTTGTTTTCAGTGACTTGAGGTTAAATTAGTTTATGACGTGACTGAATATAATAGACTTGGTTTAACCTGTTTGCTGCTGTTTATTATTAGTTTATTGGAGTCCAGCAAATAAATATTCCACCATCAATTTATTTTTGCTTCAAAACCAACTCCACATAATTTGGGGGAGGCTGCTTATAGCCACAGTGCTGCTTATTTATTTAGTGAGGGTGTGTGTGTTTCACTTTTTTGTTTGCTGTTTGATAAAGAGAAGAATAGATCCTTGAGACATAACCAGGTGGTGATATCACTGAGGGAGTTGAGGTGATCTCATAACAAGAGCAAAATAAACTTGAGTGGATTATCATTGATCTGAGCCTGATATGTTTGCACAGAAATCACCCAAGTGTCAATGCTGGGTTTTTTTTAAAAAGGGGGGATATTTGATTGTAGATTTTTTTTGGGGGGGTTGATTGGTGGTACAGTAATAATAATAAACGTTGTATTTTGAAATAGTGCTTTTCAAATCTTATCAATGTCTCAAAGTGCTTCACGGAATATTTGTTGTGATAACACTCCCATCCAGTTGGTGCATGATATATAGTCACTTCCCTTTACAGTATATTCTGTGAAGTGCTTTGCGACGTCTAGAAGACATGAAAAGCACTATATCAAATGCAAGTATCATTATTATTATTATAACATCCCAGCTGAGCCAGTAATGTTTGTGATGGAACATGAATGAGCCAGAATCATATTTGTTAGAGCACTCGCCTCACGAGAGAGAGAGAACCCAGGTTTGATCCCTGGGCAGAGCGAACATAAAGTAGGAACCTGGTTGTGAGTTGGCAGATCACATTCCTGTGGTAATAATCTCTCAAACAAATATGTTGGTCACTCAATCCATGACTGTTTGTGGAACACTGCCGGGTGCTACATATTGACCATAAAATGCAGACAATTTTACAGTATATTCTATGAAGTGCTTTGAGACGTCTGAATGACGTGATAAGGTGCTATATCAAATGCAAGGATTATTATTATGAACCCTATCTTATTCTCCTCCATATCTTTTGATTTCCTCTTTCTTCTGTTGCGTTTGGTTGCCTTTCGTTCAGTTGCTCAATTCCCCTCTCTCTGTTCCCATTGATTGCCGCTCACTCTGATTCCTGATTCCTGCCTTTGCTCCACCGTGTCTGGCCTCCTCCATATCCCCGAATCCTCCATTCCATCCTTGGTGGCCGTGCCTTCAGCCACTATGCCCCAAGGCTCTGGAACTCCCTTCCTCACTCCCTTCGCCTCGCCCCCTCTCTTCCCTGTTTCAGATCGCAGCTAAAGACCTTTCTCTTCGACCGCGCCTTTGGTCACCTTTCTACCTCTGGCTCGGTCCCAGGACCCGTTATTGTGAAGCGCTCTGAGACGTTGTCTGGCATGGAGGGCACTATATAAATCAAAGTTGTTGTTGTTGATAAGGATGTCCTTCCGACATGAAAGGCGCTATAAAAATTTAATTTGTTGTATTTGTAATTTGTTTTTGGAGGCAACTGCTCCAATTTCTTTCCTGCTGTTCACTTCTGATCGGTCCTCTGTCTGTTCCTCTCTGATTCCCCTCTCACTGTTCCTCTCTGACTTCACTCTCTCTGTTTCTCTCTGTTCCCTTCCGACTGCTCCTCGCCCTGATCCTCTCTGAGCAATTGAGGTCAGTGTTCTTCTCACATATAAAGTCACCAACCCCGCCCATTGCCCCCCCCCCAAATTTAGACATTCAATGCATAACTGTTTATGGGACACTACCTTGCACAATAGGCAGCTGCACTTCACTCACAAAATGCAGTCATCCACTTTACAATATATTCTGTGAGGTGCTTTGTGACCTCACCACAAGTGATAAGCTGCTATATCAAATGATAAGGTTATTATTATCATTATATATATATATCCTAAAACTGACCTCACTGCCACAGGGATTGAGAGAAAAGAATCAACCAGGGATCTTGCTCCTGATACTCATCCAAATATTCCCCTACTATGGGACCTATAACATCCACCTAAACCACAACAACAAAGAGACAATATATCGATTTAATGTCTTGTTATCAGGACACAGATCAGGGGGAAAGGAGAATGGGCTGCAGATATTGACAATTGGCACCCAGGTACAGAGATTTAGGCGGGGGCATTAATAACCCAATTGTGTACAGCAGTACACAATTATTACACAACAGTCATTGTGCATTGAATGACTAAATTTTTTGTAATGGAGGGATGACTACCCTGGAAAGTAATCCACCAATTGACTAACAAGTGACCAAGTGTTTTTCGGAGGGATTATTATTCCCAGAAAGCGATCTGCCAAACGACTAACTACTGTACTGGGTTCCAACTTACTGCTAGGTACACAGAGGTATGTAGAGTAAGCAAACTTGCCTAAGGTTTCGTCCTGTCCGGGAATCAAACCCAGGTCCACTCTCTTGAGAGTATGCTAACCACTATGATACTGGACCCCAATTTGCTGCCCTGTCTGAGGTCAACTAACTCAGCACAGACCAGTAATGGATCATACAATTTACATTGATAGAGCGTTTCACATCAGGAGACCATATGGGTCTGTACTTCTTAGTATCAGTCTAAGCGTTGCCTTTAGCAACCAAGAAATTGTATTGCGAGCTACTGGCACAGTTCTTGAAAGGTGTTTGGGGATCATTAGCAGCAATGTTATAGCTATCTTTCCTCATACAGAATTCTGGGGTGAATTTGCCAAAGAGTTTTACTGGAAAAATCCTCCGACTGGAGCAATTTTGGACTACAACTTCAATGTGAAGAAAGGAAACATTTACGTAAAGTTCATGGAAGGAGCAACAACAAACATCTGCTACAACCTCCTGGACCGAAACATACAGCAAAATGATCAGGGAGACAAAGTGGCTTATTACTGGTAATAGCAATGGTTATTTTTCTCCCATCTCCTCTGATTTTACACTAGTTGAAAAGGAAGGTTTTCAGGCAGAACCTGGAAAGGGGGTAGAAAGGACAAGGCAGAGGGATTGAGGGAGGGAGTCCAAAGTTTGGGGGTTTAGTGGCTGAATTATATATGAATTACTCCCATTATAACTGCCCTCCTCAAAGGTGGTATAAGTAATGCTGACTGAAATTTCAGGTCTCAGACGGTTTGAGATTTGAGTTTGAACAGCGTCAGCTAGATTGTGCCTCTATCTCCTCCCTCTCTGCTCCCTGCCCATTGACTAGTGTCAGCCTGTCTCAGGCTGGTAGAACTCTTGAATCTGAGACAGATGGTTGTGCGTTTAAGCTTCAAGTTGAGACTTTGCAAACACAATCAAGGAAGATGCTCTTAGTGGAGAGATGGGAATGCTGAGATGTTAAACTGAGGCCCCACCTGCCTGTTTAGGTGAATGTTAAAGATCCCATAGCACTATTGAAAAAAGGGAGGGAAATTTCTGCGCTGGTGTCTATAATCCACACTATTCCTTATCACATCACCCATACCTCTCTGTTCCCTTCTCTCTCATGTATGCATTTACTCGTAAAGCATTGATATTTCTGGTGGTTTGTGATCATGGATGCATTTAAGAGGAAGCTAGATATACACATGAAATAAGGGAATAGAAGGATATGGGAAGATGCAAAGAGTTGGAGACTCTTTGCATCTTGTGGAGTGTAAAGACTGGCATGGTTGATAGGATCGTATCTGTGCTTGTACAGTCCATGTCAATCTCAGTTGGGTTGGTTCACAGTTGACCTGAGTGCTCCTGAGCTGTGAAAATCATACAATAACTCTGCATCTGCCCACCACCCGATTATAATAATAATGTGTGGACAGCCTCAGCTAGATTGTGCCTCTATCTCCCTGCTCCCTGGCCCCAGCTCATTCACTAGTGTCATCTTGTCTCATTTGGTAGAACTCAAGGATGATGCTCTAGCGGCATTTGCCTGTTTAGGTGAATGTTAAAGATCCCATGGCACTATTGAAAAAGGGAGGATCCCTACATCAACAAAACAAAAAATTACATTTATAGCGCACCTTTCACATCGGAATGACATCCCAAATGTGGAGATAGGGGCACTATCTAGCTGTCGTAGGATTTTAAAGCTTCCTAGCTTCTTATTCGACCGTGTCTATGGTCACCTCCCCCCAGCTCAGCATCGTACTCTACTACTATCAAGTGCCCTGGGATGCTGCCCTGCATGAGGGGCGCAATATAAATGCAAGTTGTTGTTGTCGCATGGGTATATGGGGAAAGGGCGGGTAATTGGAGTTGAGGTACAGATCAGACACAATATGATAGATGAGCTGAATGGACCAATCCTGTTGCTATGGAGGAGAGGGAAGGATTCCTTCAAATGTGACATTAAATGGCTGATTGTGCGACTCTATATTTTTCTCTCTTATGTCCGCCAGTATTTGGGTATTTTATTCACTTGGTCAGATAAAAAGCAATTTTAACTACAGCTCCTCATAGGGTATTGATCGACAGAGTAGCACTGTTCATTTTTTGCAGGTGCTCCTCTGGAATTGTGGCTGAAAAGAGCAAAGACTATGATGCTGAGCTCCACCAGTACAAACATGGTTTTGTTTTCTATAGGGGGTAATGATCTACAGAGAATGTTACCACTTTGTGCAATCACCCTATAAAGTGACTGATTGTTTGGCTATAATCTAATCAAGTACGGATGATTGTTTACTTTCCCTTGAGTATGCTGGTAGCTGGCTTCACTTCCTGGTACTGTATTGTGGTTGATTTTCTGGGTAGATACGCTGTCTTCTTGTCTGTCAGACAATAAGGCCTGGATCAGCAGCAATTTTCTGCAGCTTAACATGGACAAGATGAAGCCTTCTTCCTTGTCTCTCACCATAACACTCCACTTCTGACTGTGCCCCTCCTCGAGCTCCTTATCTTGTCTCTCAAACTCACTGAACCAGTGCACAGCCTTGAGTTCAATCCTCAGCTCTCTTTTCTCCCTAATGTCCAGTCTCTAACCAAGACTGCTTTTCTTCACCAGATTGCCAGGCTCTGTTGCTATTTCACGCATACTGTCAAAACCCTCATCTACACCATTGGTACCTCCGCCAGGACTTCTAAAATGAGCTCCTTGCTGGTCTGCCCAGCTCCACCATCCATAAACTCCAATTTATCTCAAACTCCTATCACTGGATCCTCTGCTCATACCCGCCAAATGTCTAACTCTGGCTTACTACCCTCCCCCACAACCACCGCCCAAGCCATGTCACCTTCAGTGACCAAGCTTACAAATCCAACGCACATAATTTCCTGAGCTCCCTCCATCTGTCCCTCTGTCTCGACCCCTCACTATCTGTCTTCATGTCTCTCCTTGAAATCTACCTCTTCATCCGCATCACAGTTAAGTGCCACAATATGTTATGTTACATGAAGGACGCTGTGTATATATGCTTTGCTAACCCTGGCCTGTACCGAGTCATCAACAGAAAAGAACGCATGACCCAACGGATCTCATGTGTCCACCAGAGGATAAGCCCTGAAAATCCACCCAGTCTTAGGCTATAATTCTTAGGAGCTCCTGTAGCTCAGTGGTTACAACATTCGCCTTACAAGCGTGAGACCTGTGTTCGAATCCAGGCAAATCAGGGTGAAACCTTGGACAAATTTCCTTACTCCACACGCACGCCTAATAATAATGCATCCCAAAAAAATCACAATAATAAAATTGGTCATTTCAATCCACGACTGTTTGTGGAACACTGCTGTGTACAATTAGCTGCCACGTTTCTCCCACAAATATACAGTAAATTCACTTTACAGTATATTCTGCGAAGCGCTTTGAGACATCGATAAGATGCGAAAAGCGCTATATCAAATGTAAAGATTATTATATACAGTAAAAGCCATTTATTCGGCACCCTCGGGACCTGGCCAGTGCCGGTTAAAGCGCCTGCTGGATATTCGGCCGAATGCCCAACACAACAAAAATCAAAAATGTTTTAAATAATATTTTAAAAAACATTGTATATTAATAATAGACTAAATAACATTTATATGATAATATAATATATAAATAATAATAATCCTTTTATACACAGCGACCAGGCAGTTCAGAGAGATCTTTAAACTAGTGCAAAAGTTACACATCTGAATGACACTGTTCTCATTGGGGGCAGAAGAGAGGAAAGCAAATGTGTTATTGAGAAAGCAGCCACCGCTGTCACTGTTCAGTTAACTTTCTTTCCAAAAATCCTTGCGATTCCTGTGTGTGTGTGTGTGCACTAACTTGCACTCCATAAAAAAAAAAAGATCGGGCATTGCGGTTTTTTTAAATTAAAATAAAAGCTGTGATATGCATTGATCTGCAAGCTTTGCTCAGGGTGGGTGTGTGTTTTGTTGTATTGTGGCAAAATTAAATCTAAATTAATCAACTCACCCTCTGCCTCTCTCAAAGAGTACACTCCGGAGAGTGTATTGCTGTACAGTACCACGGTGCAGCATTCTGAGCTAGTGCCACCATCAGGCACTTAGTAGCAGCATTCCAAAATACTGACACAACACAAAACTCCCCAAAAATGCATTTTTACGGATAAATTCCGGTTTATCAAATGCGGACCTTTTTTTTTTGCGGTGCTGGTTATACGGAAGATACGGTTGATCGGGTCACGGATAAACAGGCTTTTACTGTATTATAGGGTAATTTTGCCTTGAAATGCAAGATTATGCAGAAATGTGCAACTGTTATTACCTAAAACTATTGCCTGCCCCTTCTCCAGTTTAATAGAAAGACTAAATGTAAGACTTAGGCAATTGAGAGAGTGTGCAGGAAATGACAGTGGATATAATGACAGGGCATTTAGCTTTCCCTGAAGTAAAGAGATTAGATCACGGGTAACCACCATCCATATTACCCACATTAAGCTGCAGGAAATTGCTGTTCATAGAGGCCTTGATGGGGTAAATATATATGAAATGTTATTGAACGAACCACCAACTGCATCAAAACATAATGTGGCGGGGGAAGAGCGATGATCAAAACTGTGGTCACATGGAATCACTGGAGGTGGACTCTGTCTCTGTCACTGGAGTGACAGCTGAGATGTGAGCTCAAAGACTCTCTTGACTCAGAAGGATAAGTCCATCTTGACTCAGAAGGATGAGTGTTACCAACTCTGAGTAGCTGACAGGGTGTTCCCTGAATCACAAGGCGGACAGAAGCTAAATGAATGCTGTGATACAATAAAAACATTAGCAAAATGGTCCACAAATAATCAGTAGACTGGCCACACTATAGAATATCAACACGCCTACAAACACACCATCACTAGGCTTTACTGAAAAAGTAGGCTGACAAAATTTTCACCCACGCATTCATCACATCAAGGTTTGACTAGCGAATCTCCTCTTCATTGTCCTTCATAGCTATTCCCTTCACAGGCTGCAGATCATCCAAAATTCTGCAGCTTGTGTTCTCTCCCACACCAGGCTCCGCGACCCCATCACTCCCACCCTCACTTGGCTCCGTTGGCTCCCCATCCTCCAGAGGATTGGATTCAAGATCCTCATCCTCACTTTCAAGGCCATACATAGCCTTGCCCTTTCCTACCTCTCTAACCTGCTGACTCCCTACCAACCTGCCCGCCCACTCCATTCAGCGGGTTCCGGTCTGCTGCATGTCTCCCGCCCGACCAGCCCTACCATCGGTGGCTGGGCTTTCAGTCTCTGCACCCCCACACTCTGGAATTCCATCCCACAGTCCTTTCGCCTCACTTCTTCCCTTGCCTTCTTCAAGGCTGGTCGCAAGACCCTCCCTTTCGATCATGCCTTTGGTGGCCCTCCCACCTCTCTTCCTCCCCTCCTGCCTGCCCTGCCCCTCCCTCATGCTCAGGTCCAGACCCCTGACTGTTCAGCACCTTGGGAAGTCCTCCCGACGTGAAAGGCGCTCTATAAAAATATAATTTTGTTGTTGTTTACAATAATTCTCTATGAAGTGAACCGTTTATTGACCTTTTACCAGAGTGGCAAATAAAGGTATCAGAGATGGTCTGCAGTTCATGGAACTGTAATCCAGTTGAGGGAATAATAATAGTCCTTTCATTCGATGTAGCGTCTTAATATATCATCAAGATGTCTTAAAGCGCTTCACGAGATATAATGTTAACTGGTGTGACTATGTATTTTGTAAGAGAATGCAGCAGATAATTTGCACACAGTAACGTCTTACAAATCACCATGGAGTGAATGACCAATTGTATCTTAGGATCGCTAGCCAGGTCACCAAGAGAAACTCTTTGTCCTTTTCTAATAGAGGGGTATCGTTCAGGCAATTAGCTAGGGGCTCTTGTGGGTAATCGATAATGGTTGGGCTGAATGGCCTGTTTCTATGCTGTGTCATTCTGTGTATCTCAATCTAAGAGATACACAGAATGTATATCTAAGGTGGGAGCTTAAAACATAGAGAGAGATGAAAATTAGGGAAAGGGAAAATAAATTCCTTTTTTTTTCGCTGTTGAATCATCTATTATTGGTCGACTCAGAACACACAAATCCAGTTGTGGATTTCTAACTGCTGACTAACTGCGTGATATCATGGCCTGAGCAAAACCTTGGATTTGGAGTTCAACCGAGGTCCTTCACCCCCCACCCCCCCTGTCACCCCAGCTGTCACCTAGTAGTTTCCATTCCGAGCTTAGGTTGTGCAATAGTACTCTTTGACTTTATATAATGCAGAAAACCATTGGATACGTCCTTGACTGCTCTGTCTCGTCTCAATCTTGCATAATGATCTGTGAGGCACCTGTTCCCCAATAACTATTTCCCAAGTACAGTAGTTGGCAGCGCTGCTGGTTTCATACTACTGTATCTCTGACGTTTGGTGGCCATTTGTTGACTGGGTAGCAGTAACAGAGGAGCACAGACTTGGCAATTCTAATACATTGAATACATAACCAGGTGAAAGATGAAAGCTCCTAGATCATTGACACCATACAATAATTCACATTCTCACTTATATATTCTGCTTGATACTCCTTTGTAAATCATTGCTCGGTATCCAACCCTGCCACTATGAAGCATTCATTATCCAACTTGAAGGGCCACTAAATAAATACAAGTTGCTATTGCTGTTTATCTTTTCGCCTACAAAAAGGACCTTGGGACGTCCTCCTGACATGAAAGGCGTTATACAAGTGTAATTTTGTTGTTGCTGTTGTTGTACAAATATACAGTCATTCCACATTACAGTAATTCTCATGGGATGTCCTCCTGATGTGAAAGATGCTGTAGCAAGTGTAAGGTTGATGATTTTTAACTATAATTGATGTTTTTTGCTAGTCAGGAATTACACCATTGAGTCCGAGTTTAGTTAAACATTCCATGCTGTCCCACAATATGTCTCAGTTCTGCCCTTTAGCATATCAGCCTTACTAAACGCTACCAGTTGTTTAGCTGTGTAAGTTTACCAATTTCCTGCTGTAAGAAATGTTACAGCACTTCACATGCTTGGAATTTCACCTAACTCAGTAAGGTGTCATTTGTCTAAAAATTTAAGAAAGCATTGAATTGTGGCAAATAGCTTGATTTGCATTTTAGGATTTAAAATAAAATTTGGCTACTCAATCCATGACTGTTAGTGGGCCACCGCTGTGCGCAACTTGGCTGCCGTGTTTTGCCCACAAAATACACAACCAATCCACTCATATTCTGTGAAGTGCTTTGCGACGTCTCAACAAAGTGATAAGGCACTATTATCAAATGCAAGGATTATCATTATTATTTGGAATCTGGTATTTTTGTTAAGAACAGTGGGAAAACTATCTCTCTAATACCAGTCTGAATTGAAGAATTTTCCCCAGTCCTGCGCAATGTCAAATTTTAAATCAAAATAGTCTTACAGGTTATGACTAACTAGCCGCAGTAGACCTTCCAACCTATTGTAGCCTTATTTTGTTTTTGAAAGGTATTATAACTGCATATTGCTTCTTTTGGTTTGTTGCAGGGAAGGGAATGACCCGAATGATTGCTCCATCATCACGTACTCTCAGCTTCTGAAGCAAGTTTGCAAATTTGCTAATGTGTTACGCTCTCTGGGTAAATGATCTCTCTTTTGTTTGTTTGTTCGTTTGTTCATTCTCTTTTGCTAGAGAAGGTTTCCAGGAATTAGTCAAGAGTTGATGTTCTAGTCGGCAGCTGAAGTTGCTATGAGGTAGAGTTTTTCAACGAGTCACTCTGCAGAGGTTTCTGAGGGAATAATGCGATACTTCCCCATGGGGAGGGAGGGAAGACCAGAAGCAAGAGGCAGCTGGTTATTATTATGCAGTACTTAGGGGTTGATCGGCTGAGTGACAATGGGAGAAGTGTGGCAGTGAGACACCTAACAGAAAGCCTACACTCACTCACTACCAGGGCTCACACATGAATAATGGCCTTTTGGGTCAGTTACTCACACTCCAGCAATACAAGGCCAGACCAGGAGCATGGAGACGTGTGCTAATGGGGAGAATAAATAGATTAAATAATTGCATACCCTAAATTAAAGTTTTAAAAAATCAAATTTAAGTATTTTCTACTATGATACCTGATCTTATATTTGGCTTTGAGGTTTCAGATTTCCAGGAATTAGTCAAGTTAACATCTTATGTTTTAAATCTCAAATTACAGTAGTTAGAACCTTGCAGTTTTTGTAGCCTCTGAAGAGTTTGACTTCATCATGCAAGTTTATGGTTTAAGAATAAACAACGGAAACATCTCATTGCTTTTATACAGGGGTGCAGAAAGGAGACAGAGTTGCCATCTATTTACCTATGATCCCGGAGTTAGTCTATGCAATGCTGGCATGTGCAAGGATAGGAGCAGTACATTCAATAGTGGTAGGTATATCTTCAAACCCTGCGGCAGGCTGGCTGATCTGGGAATGCAGAAAATAAATTTGTCAGCAAGATAGTTATTATTTGTTTGTTGGGCAGGTGCTGGGAGGTTGGGGGGGGTAAAAGTCAATTTTCTGATGTGTTAATTAACACCGATGGAGTTAATCAACACAGACTTGATCTAGTGACTTTATGATCAAAGAAACGCAGTTGCTAATATCATAAGGTGACTAAATTGAGTATATGCATTCATTTGAATAAACACAAACATATTAAGTGTCTCTCTCAGTAGTACTTTGTCTCTGAGTCAGAAGGTTTTAGGTTCAAGCCCGTCATTGGGATGTTGAGCTCATCATCTGGACTAATACTCCCAATACAGTGCTTGGGGAGTCCTGCGTTGTTGAAGGTGTTGTCCTTTGGATGAGACGTCAGACTGAGGTACCAGATGGACGGAAAAGATCACATCACCTTATTCGAAAGGGGAGGGAGTTTCCTGGTGTTCAGATTAAAAATAAGGTTGTTCAGTACCACGACATACATTCTAACGTCCGCAAACCGCACTGGGCCAAATGGCTAACTTGTGTTCCTGTGATTTCATCAAAACTATTGAACCCTGACGGAAATTCCGTTTTAGGAATGGAACCAAACATTTATTAACATCAATTAGCGTCAAGGGATAGATCCGTTATAAGCTTGGGTGTTGGGAGAAGCAACAGATATTACAGGTTGTTTACGTCTATTGTTCAGTTTGCAGGTTTTTCATCAGAATCTCTGTGTGAGAGAATATTAGACTCCCACTGTTCATTCATGGTTACTGCAGGTAAGAGTCCCTTACAACTTGTACATCACTATCACTGATGGAATGATTATATCTATTTCCCATTTCCCAATGCCCCCTCCCTTCTCCTTGTGATGTAGTCGTGTGTCGGACACACTCTGACACTTTGCCATTCCTTACATACTGTTTTTCTGTCACTCAGATGGTTTTTACAGAGGAGAAAAAATTATCAACGTGAAGCAGATCGCAACCGACGCTTTGGAGAAGTGCCAAGACAAGTGAGCTTCTTAACTATTGGGTCTTGCTCTCTCATCACTCAGTGGTGATGGGCTAACCTGTGTGTGAGCTGCTATCATCAAGTGGACGTGTCTAGCTCTTCAGGTTCCTTTCTTGGGCCATCGCAGCATGGAAAATCATTCTGCAGGCGCAGCTTCACTTTCCGACTCCTTTGACGGGCATTTAATGTCCTTTCCGAGTGAGATGAGCTGCCTCCAGACTAACATGCTTGAGGGGGCAACCAAATATCATAATCGAGTCAACCCTCTGTTTTAATAATCTGGTTTCTGAGCCAGGCAGATCTGCGGTACCCCAGGATAATACTGATGAAGGACCAGCTAGCCTGGATCAATCTGCGGGATTTGGAAGGGTTACCAGTCGCTGGAAGCAGGGATTCTTGCCACTCTTGCCAATTTCCTGTTAACCCTGCAAGCAAGTCCAAAGCCCTAACGGGCAGGATGCAGGAAGCTTGCTATACAGTGTTCTCAATGGTTAGACTCTAGCAATTTCTCACCACTCACTCTGGGGTCAATGGCTCTGGTCAACCTGCACCTCATACTTTCCAGAATTAGGTAGGCAGGGTGCGTCCCTCCAGTGAGAGGAGTACAAATTGCATTCCAGTCACAGGGAAATTTCCAGGTATATGTAGGTGGCATAATATGTGAAACTTTCAGTCTAGTTTGGATAGTGTTAAGCACTGCGATGAGTTTCTCCAGGTGTCAGATATCATGATGACCAAAAAAAACCTCAGATGTTTCCTTCACAGACACTTTGCTGCAGGGTAGTGGGGTGTTGTTTGGAGAGATATGTCCCTCATGTTGCAGAGCAGTGTTTTGGGTAGATCAAGGAGATGATCAAGGAGAGGAAAGAATCTGTGTTATAGGACAAATGGAGTCCTATATCACAAAGGATATTGGAGCCATGTATGTACATTCACTTAGGTGATTGTCAAGGATATTTGGATATAACTATGATGAAAGCTCTTAAGATTTTGTATTCTAACGCTTTCTTCCAGAGAAAACTTTGCTGTGAAAAAGTGTGTTGTGGTGCAACATTTTGGCAACAGAACAAGGGACAATGGCATTAGACTTGCCAGTGATAACCTACAGGTAAACACTTTGTGTCGGTTATAATTTTACAAAAGTATAATCCAGTCCAATTTAATTAACACCTTTCATGTCATAAAAGACATTCAACGCACTTCTCACTGCTGGTAGGCACTCGAACTAGAGGTGAAATCGGGGATGGGGTGGGAGATGACTAGAAGCACGGTCAAAAAGAAGTACGTTTTGAGATGGGCTTTGATTGAGGGGAGGGAGCTAGTCGGAGGGTTTCAGTAATAATAAGTTTTTCTGTTAATAAAAGTTCTTTAATTTGAATCTCACGGCTCCCACCATATAATTTTGCATCTTTAGTCCATTCCATGGTTCCTGGGTTAGCTCCTTCTTATAGTTTTGTGTTCACTGAGGAGAATACCCGCATAGGCTCATCTGCGGAGGCTTACACGTTCACCGGTCTTAGCTGTAGAACAATTGTGCCATAAAATTTATATCAGCCCAGAATTGGCACAGAATATTCCTTCTGTCTTAATTTGGAAGCCTAATTCATTTTCAGACCTTAAAACTTTTAAAAAATGGCCTTAGACTAAATCTAAGAATTTTCAACAGTTGAAGACAAATTTGTCCAATGGGCCAAAACTAAGTGGACTATCAAGGCCTGTATCCACTCCTGCAGCATGTCATGGATGTGGTCAGCTCCAGTGCTACCACTGTAAAGTGCCCCAAAGATTCCATCCTACTTGAAGAGTGTTATATTCACTGTAGTCCTGAGGCATAATGGTTAGTGTCTTCACCTCGCAAACAAGAGGATCCGGGTTCAATTCCCAAGTCAGACAATTTTCCTCACTCCACACACCTCTGTTTACCCTGCAGTAAGTAAGAATCCTGTTGTTAGTCGAGTGGTGGATTGCTTTCCGGGAATAATAATAACTTTTTAAAAACTTGATCACTCAATTCACACTAATTCTGTGGATGAATTCTGTGGATTAATTCTGGGACACTCTTGTGTGCAATTGGCTACTGTGTATCAAAGGTGTTTCGCCCACAAAATATAGTCAATCAGTTTACAATATATTCTGTGAAGTCCTTTGACGTCCAGCACCTTGGGACATACTCCCAACGTGAAAGGCGCAATATAAATGTAGTTTTGTTGTTGTTGTTTGAGACATCTCAATGACATGATCAAGTGGTATATGAAATGTAATGATTATTATATAAGTGCACATTATTGTGGATGTTACAGATCAGACTCTTTTATGCTTTTCCTCCAGTTACCCTGGAAGCCAGAGACAGATGTGTGGTGGCACACGGTGATGCAGGATGCTGTTGAGGAGTGTGAGCCAGAATGGGTGGATTCCGAACATCCGCTCTTCATCCTCTACACAAGTGGGTCCACAGGCAAACCCAAAGTAAGTTAGCCACTCCCTTTTATCTTCCTCTCCCAACTTTCCTCTTCCCAAACTTCTGGTCCTCTTCCATACATCTTAGTCTCCATTATCCGTCCGTTCTGCTGGCTCCGGCCCGTCCTGTAACTCGCTTAACAGGCTACTATTCATGTATCACCCTCATCCTCACCTGACCACACTGGCTCCCCATCACACAGAGGATACAGTTCAAGATCCTGGTGTTCATTTCAAAGCCCTCCATGTCCTTGTTCCCCCAACCTCTGCGACCTTCTAACTCCTTACCAACCTACCTGCTTCCTCTGCTCAGGGAGCTCCGGCCTGCTTCTTGTCCTCTGCCTCGCCTACTCCACGTTGGCGAACTGGCCTTCTCACCCACCCTCTGGAACTCCATCCCACAGTTTCTCCACCTCGCCCGCTCCCTTGCCTCCTTCAAGATCTGTCTCAAGAACCTCTTCAACTGTGCCTTTGTTCACTATCCTTCCCCACCCCCCCGCCTTCCACCCTCCCCGATCCTGACCCCCAGCTCGGATCTGAAACACTGATTGTCCAACGCCTAGGACGTCCTTCCGATGTGATAGGCGCGATACAAATGTAATTTTGTTGTTGTATCAGCCAGATGGGGGCCTGATGATTAATTATAAGTTGGAAGGGTGTGTGTGTTTGTATGTCATACGACTATGTTGTGTGTGTATGTGGAAAATTTAAATATATATTGTTAGCAACTTTCCTCAAATAGGAACCCATTACCATCCTTAATTACTTAGCGTACCATGTATGCTGCCAACACACGGAACTTCCAATGTCTGGAATGGAATGCACAGTCTCCCTTAGAAGGATGTGTCCTGCTTAACTAATTCTGGAGGATATTAAGATATTGGTTGAGAAGAGACAAGGCTTTGGGACCACGGTGTGTGCATATGGGAACTTGGTAGTTGCAGTTGGTAACTGGATAAAACTACAGTACATAGATTGCCAATGAGAGCTCTGGCTGCTTTGAAGGACTTGGAGGGGCAATCATAGGAGGCACAGAATCCTCTCATTCAGCTCCTATTAACCCTGCAAGCTACAGCCCGAGCCAGTTGGGTGGTCCTAGTTTGCCAGAGAGTGCTATCATTGGCAAGCTGTATGGTTTTAGCTGATCTCTCTGGGAGCCCCAACCCTCAACACTTGCCAAAATGTGCCTGATACTGATGAAGAGGATGGCCGGACCCAGTAGAGCGGAGGTAGCGGGTACTGTTGTGAGGAGAGGGGAGGTTAGAGAGATAGGGGATTGCAGAGGAGTGGAGGTATTTAAACATGAGGAGTGAGGATCTTGAAGTCGATCCACTCTGTGACAGGGAGCTAGTGCAGTCTGGCGAGGATTTGGGTAATCGGGATATGAAGTTTGGTATGAGTGAGAATGCGGACGGTGGAGTTTTGTATGAGCTGAATTTTGTGGATGGTGGAGGAGGGGAGACTGGTGAGGAGGGCATTCGAGGGGAGACTGGTGAGAAGGGCATTCGAGTAGTCCAGCTGGAGGTAACAAAGGCGTGGACCAGGGTGGTTTCGACAGCTGTTTATTGGAGTGTGCTTTTGGCTGAGATGGGCCACGTGGCAGAGATGGAAGAAAGTGGTGCTGGTGAGGGACCGGATGTAGGGGAGGAAGGATAATAACCCTTCCTGGGCTTTGTTACAGGGAGTCCTGCACACTGTGGGCGGTTACATGATTTACACGGCTATCACGTTCAGGTATGTTTTCGATTACCACCCTGCTGATGTGTACTGGTGCACGGCTGACATTGGTTGGATTACTGGACACTCCTATATCACCTACGGGCCACTGGCAAATGGAGCCACGAGCATTCTGGTGAGTGTTTGTAACTGCTGGAGCAGGCCCTTGAGGTCTGCTCACTGTTCCACTTCTATTCTCCAGTTTTCTCCCCTTTTTAACACTGGAACAAGAGCGGCCCATTCTGTGTCTCACCAATTTGCTACATAAAATACAGTGGCCTGGAAACAGCTTATTCGAACCCAACTAGTCTGAGTCGTTGCTTGTTTTTCACCTCTCCTAATCCCTCTTCCATACAACTCTGTTCTCTCGATCAGATTCTGGCAGATTTTGCCACAATATATAGTCAATTCACTTTACAGTACATTCTGTGAAGGCATGCCTCGCAGACATGATATGGCGCTACATCAAATGCATGGATTATTATTTATATTTTTATCCCATTTCTCCAGATTTTACCCATATCCCTTGATACCTTGACTCCACTGATGTCCTGGCAGATTGCCTGTCAGACGTCAAGTCCTGGGTGAATATCAACTTTCTACAGTTGAACATCAGCAAGACAGAGGCTCTCTTTATTGGCTCATGCCGGCGCCTCCATACCTTAGGCATGAGCAGCATTGGAATCCACAAATGCAGAATCCACCTCACCAAGCCAGTCAGAAACCTAGGCATCTTGTTTAAGGCTCATTTGTCCTTTCTCCACCACATCTGTGCCTATGGTCCCCCCTGCCATTTCACAACTCCACAATATTGCTGAACTTCGCCACTGTTTCCACCTGCGCAAAATTGCCAGGCTCCGCAACTATCTCACTCCCCACGCTGCCGAAACACTCGTGCACGTGTACATCACCTCACGGCTGGACTATGGGAACTCTCTCCTTGTCGGCCTCCCCAGCTCCTCCATTCACAGGCTGCAGGTCATCCAAAACTCTGCAGCCCGTGTACTATCCCGCACCCGCCTCCGCGACCATATGACCCCCACCCTCGCCCGTCTCCACTGGCTCCCCATCCTCCAGAGGATCGAGTTCAAGATCTTCGTCCTCACCTTCAAGGCCTTACACGGCCTTGCCCTGCCCTATATTTCTGACCTACTCTCCCCCTACAAGCCCACCCGGACCCTCCATTCAGCAGGACTTGGCCTGCTCCAAGTCCCCCACCCAAACCGCCCCACCATCGGAGGCCAGGCCTTCAGTTTTTCCGCTCCCACCCTTTGGAACTCCATCCCCCAATCCCTCCACCTTGTTTCCTCCCTTTCTTCTTTCAAGGCCAGTTTGGAGACTTTCCTTTTCGACCGTGCCTTCTGTTCCCCCCCTAATTCTTCGACCTCCCCTACGTTTCTTACCCCCTCCCGAACACTCCCCTCCCAGCTCGGGTCACACACCTCCTGTGCACACACCTCCTCTTCCTCCACAAGCTGCTGATTATCCAGAACTCTGCAGCTCGTGTCCTCTCCCACACCAGGCTCTGTGTCCCCACCGCACCTACCCTCGCCTGGCTCCACTGGCTCCCCATCCCTCAGAAGATCAAGTTCAAAATCGTTGTTCTCACCTTCAAGGCTCTATGGGCTTGCCCCCCACTACTTCTCTGACCTGCTAATCCCTTATCAACCTATCCGTTCCCTCCACTCAGCTCTGGCCTGCTCCATGTGCTGGCTATAGTTCTCTCTCTCTGGAACTCAATCCTACATTCCCTTTCCTTGCTCCCTCCCTTACCTCCTTAACGGCAGGCCTAACACTCTCCTCTTCGACCATACCTTTCGCCCTCCACCCTCCGTGATCCTAATGCCCCACTGTGCTCCTAATGACCCTGATTGTTCCCCGCCTTGGGATGTCCTCCAGACTTGAAAGGTGGTTTACAAATGTAATTTTGTTTTGTATATAATATACCCTCAATTTCCAAGCATCTAGACGTCTTCCTTTTAAACGTGCCAATTGATTTTTCCTTTACAGCCATCTGGGTTAGTGCACTCTATGTTCTCACAAGTATGACTTGTGCTGGCTATAGTTCCAATGGGTGCTGGTGCTATGATCTCTCCAGAGTGGCCTAGGTAGTAAGTGTTGTCTGGGCATGTGCCATCAAAGGCATTGCTGCAGAGCCAGATCTTTCATTTTGTAGTCCCTCCCCATCCTCCCACACCCTGAATGCTCCATGCGCAACCTAATAGGGGCTGCTGAATAGTAAATGGAGATGGGACCCATTGACTTTTCTCTCTCACTCCATAAGACTCCACGTTCCTATATTTAATCCCAGGTTTGTGTTGATCTTGGATATTGTAGCAGTCGGGATTCTGTAATTCATCCGAAGTCCACTTTCCGGGGTTTCTGAAAGACAAATAAATATGAACCAGGCTCAACAATAGTAATAGCGGAAACCTGCAACGTAAATCACTGAGATCATATATTGCGTTGACTCACAAGACTGAACAAATAGATCTATCTAAGTTAATTACACAGAAAATAGTTCACCCACAAAATATACGGGCAGTTCACACTATAGTACATACTGTAAAGCGCTTTGAGATGTCTCGAAGAATAATAAGGCTTTATTTCAAATGCAGGGATTAATATCATGTACTGGTGCCTGTCTGGCTAAATTGATAACCCTCTCAACTCTAGGTCAAGGCCCATGTTGGGTCTTCAGTTATCAGTTTAGGCTGGCACTCCTGATGGAACGCTGCAATGTTAAGGGTAATGGCCTTTGGGTGAGATGTTGAGTCGAGTTCCTGTCTGCCTGGTCTTGAGGTGGATGTTGAAGCTCTCTCCCGCATGATGCTGTTTGAAAATCTAAGAAAATGTTTCCAGTACCGGTGGCCAACAATCCACCAAGTTGATCAGTTATTTCTTATATACACTTTCCGGCGAAGAGGAATAATCCCTCCCAAAAAAAATAGAATTGGTCACTCAATCCATGACAATTTGTGGAACACTACTGTGTATGATTCACTGCAGCGTTTTGCCCACAAAATACACAATCAATTCACGTTACAATATATTCTGTGAACGCTTTGAGAGGTCTCAACGATGATGAGGTGCTATATCAATTGCATGATTTATTATTATTATTATTCACTCCATGGCTGTTTGGCATTGCAGTGCACAAAGTGGCTGCTGCACTAGCCTAGAAATTCACAGTCACTACAAGCAATAGTAGTTAACACGTTTGCCTACAAAAAAGGTCTATTGCTTGCATGCTTGGATGTCACCTGACTCACTCGCCCCACCAGCGAGCCTTCAGCCACTCTGCCCCCAACCTTTGGAATTACATCCCGCCATCCCTAGCCTCCTCAAGCCTGCATCCTCTTCGATCGTGCCATCGGTCACCCACCTTCCCCTACCCTCCCTCCATCCTCCCTGATCTCAACCCCAGCTCGGGTGCAAAGCATTGACTGTCCTGCACCTTGGGACATCCTCCCGACATGAGAAGGCGCTAAACAAATGTAATTTTGTTGTTGTTGATCAGGTGCTGTAATATAACAGTTCTTCGCTGTACAAAATAATCCCCTGACAGCTACTCCCTGTTTTCCAGTTTGAAGGCGTACCACTATATCCTCACGTGGCCAGGCTGTGGGAGATTATTGAGAAGTACAAAGTGACAACGTTTTACACGGCTCCCACAGCTATCAGAATGCTGATGAAGTTTGGCGAGGAACCTGTGAAGAAGTAAGAAAGTTACTGGTTGGAGGGCCATGGTTAAAATTTATCATTATTATTAATACATTTGACTCTGCATAACATTTAAAATTTTCTAATTCTGGTTTTGCCGTACGACAAAAACACTTAACAGCAAAAAAAACACCTCTGTGAATCATGATGGTTTTCCAATTCCAATCAAAGCACTCTGAGACTCAACCCATTGTGAAGTTTGCTATATAAATACAGGTTGTTGTTATTCAGATGAGCCGGTATACCATAGGTCAAAGGCAGAAGCATTGCATGCTATCAGCCACGTTTGCAATACTCCAGAGGAAATCCTGCCAAGCAGGACATGGCTCTTAGTTGATCTTTTCATCAGAACCTGTGATGATGATTTACAATGAAGAGCCAGCGCTGCTCTTTTATGTCCCAGAATCATGATTTCTCATAACTACTGTACTCGATCACAGCTCCCAGTAATAGCATGAGCTGGTAAACAATCTGTTATGGATTAAGGACTTTCAGTGCTTGCTGCCTTTAGGCACTGAGGTTTTTAAGACTTGCTTTCAGTGATCGCAACACAGATGTTGTGCTGATTTATTGAGCCTGAGCAGGAAGTGACTCAATGTGAGAACATTGCTGGAGCCAACGCTCTTGCTCTTGTGAAGTCTACATGTCTTGGTCCCTTTCAACATCTCCGTCTTTTCATATCTATCTCTGTATCTGTTTTTCTCTCTAACTCCTGCTTGTTTTTTGGTCTGATGGATATCTCATGTGTATCTTCCCTCCTCCCTCCTTGCCTTCTTTGTTTAGGACAAACAGTACACAATGGACCTTGATATAGAGAGTAATCAACAGGAAGGATATGATACTAGGGGTCATTAACACCTTGATGCTGTAATAGAAGATATTAGGGTGGATATTCTAGACAAAATGATTATAATAAATTGAACGGATCTTTGGACATTTCATCTAAACCTCCCTTTACTTTCTGCTGATTCTCCCTTATTGTTCTTTCTACAACAGCAGCTTGAACTTATGTAATGCCTTTCATGTAGCGTAATACATTCAAGCATTTTATGGAGATTGGTGCTACAATTACAACTTGCATTTATATAGAGCCCCTCATGCAGGATGGCATCCCAGAATGCTTGCTCTGGTCAGACAGAGCCTGAAAGTGATTGCAGAGGGTCGTGGAGGAGGGAGGTGACTGTAGGCATGTGTCAAAGAGTTAGGTTTTCAGGAGGCTTTAAAAGTATTCAAGTTATATCAGTCTCTGTTTCCCTGGTGGTGTAATTGTGATTTCTTGGTTCTCTTCCGTCTCACCTACCCTCTTTATCTGTCTCTCTCAGCCTTTATTTATCAGCTTTGTCCTCATCATCTCTTCGCTCCACCCATAGATTTTGGATCAATAGAGACGGATGGTGCTACCAATGTTGTAACAGCTGCTGCTCCCACCCTGATACAACATCAGAGTGCAAACAACACAGGGTGGAAGTTGAGGTTCAGCGAGAGTTGAAAGCAAGTTTGTTTCATAACTATACAGAAATAACTGGGTTCTACCAATGAATTTGCTTTCCTGGATAGAGTGCTGCTTTCAAGCCAATTCTTTACTTTAAAGTACCTTGGGATGTCCTCCCGATGTGAAAGGTGCTCTATGAAGAAGCGCTCTGGCTTGGAGGGCGCTATATAAATCAAAGTTGTTGTTGTCAAATGTAATTTTGTTGTTGTTGTTAAACACAGGCCCCCAAAAAGCAGAGTCACACCACTTTATAGCCTGTGAAGTGTTTGAGATGTCTCAGTGACATTTTAAGGTGCTATATGAATAATACTTTGGTCACTCAATCCACGGCTGTTTATGGGGCACTGCTGTGTGCCACTGGCGACTGCGTTTCACCCACAAAATAAAGTCAATTCATTTTACAGTATATTCTGTGAAGAGCTTTGAGAGGCCTCAACGATGTGATAAGGTGCTATATCAAATGCAAGGATCATTAATATTATAAAATGCAAAGATTTCATAGTCCCATGGTGCCTAGTATAGACCCTATGATGTGTTCAGTGGTGTACATTTTGTATGCTGTAGCCCAGTGGCTTCCAAACTTTGAATAGCAGCACATCCCCAAACTCAGCAACGTTTTCGTTGCGCCGCCCCCCCCACCCCCCACCCCTCCACCTCCTTCAAACTTGGCTCCACACACTAAAGTTTTCGGCCCCGTTCGACTTTTGAAAATGCTGAAGATAATTCTGCATGTTTCCTTCTCGACAGCATTCTGTTTCCTAACTGTGAAGCTTATGAACCTATGCAACTTGTTTCCCCACAGATACAATCTCGAGTCTTTGAGAATTCTGGGGAGTGTTGGAGAGCCCATAAACCCCGAGGCCTGGCTGTGGTTTTATAATGTCATTGGAAACGGCCGGTGCCCCATCATGGATACCTTTTGGCAGACAGAGACGGTGAGTGTTTTGTGGGCACGGGGGGCAGGAAAGTGGATAGGGGGATGCAGAATAAAGCTTTGAGGAGAAAAGAGACAGCGGCCTGAAATTCCTTACAGTCTTAGCCTTCAAACCACTATCTTACATTTTAAGAGTTTGTGGACCATTCTTAAATTGGAGGAAAATAATCCCTCCAAAAATATACATTAAAAATGTGGGCACTCAATCCGCAACTGTTTGTGGGACAATGCTGTGTGCAATTGGCTGCTGTTTTTCGCTTACAAAGTACAGAGGTAATCACTTTACAATATAATCTGTGAATTGCTTTGTGACGTGGTATATCAAATTTTATTATTACTGTATTATCTTTTCAGATCGTCTCTCCCTCTCTTTCTCTCTAAACTAAAATTTCACAAAGCTCACCACAATATAATAACCCATGAAAAAGTGAATGTGCTGTAAGAAAATTAAATGTAAATTAATCATCCAGTTTTTGGCAGTCCTTTTTATAGATTAAAGACATTGTTCTTACAGCGAACATGGAATTTCAGACCTCTGAAGGCCTTTTGTTTTGTAGACATTTGCAAAGGTTTATGATCAGTGAGCAAATAGATACAAGGTGAAAATAAATAAGTTTCTGTTATCTATATGTAAACATGGATCTCTTATTGCTATGTTTATATATATATATATTATAGATATATATATATATAAATATCTATAGATGCACCACAGTTTCTGAGGGTATATAGATGGGTGTTGGTGGGCTTGGTTTGGTTTAGACATTGGTGGAAGGGAGGAAAGGGAAGCAATGTAAACTGGAGGGATGCAGGTTTAGATGGTACAAAGAAGAAAGAGCAGATTTACAATAAACCTTGTGTTTGATACAGTGCCTCGCTTGAGAGCACTTGCCTCACAAGTGCGAGACCTGGGTTCTTTTCCCAGCAGGGCAAAATGTTGGGCAAGTTCTTACTTACCCACAAGCCTCGGTTTACCTTGCAGTAAATAGGAACCTGGTTCTTAGTCGATTGGCAGATCGCTTTTCCGGGGATAATCCGATAAAAAAAAAAAAAATTTGGTCACTCAATCCAAGGCTGTTTGTGGGACACTGCTGAGCGCAATTGGCTGCCATGTTTTGCCCACAAATATAGTCAATTCACTTTACAGTATATTCTATAAAGAACTTTGGGATGTCTAGAAGACATGATAAGGCTCTACATTAAATGCAAGGTTGTTGTCATCATTATTATTATAATGTCAAAATCTCAAAGCACTTTAGAGAGAATCATTGAACCTTGAGGTGTATGTGTGGTTGCATGCCTCGGTGCCACAGTTTGTCTGACCCCTTTATTGGAGGCTCTTCAGTGTCTTACCAATTGGGTAGCAAAAAATTGGGTTTTTGCTAGCGTAGTAATGTTCATTACTGTAAGAGTAGCATACTCAGAGCTAGTACATTAATAGGTGGAGAGGAAGCGGCTTGTAGATGAATTTCTGCATTGATTCTGAACTAGTCTCAACCGGGACCCAGTCGGGATGTGACAATTGTCATATAGACTCCAGGACAATGGGGTCCTGTAGCTTAGTGGTTAGAACAGTCACTGTTGGGATATGGAAATATTAAAAATTAATTATACTGTAGTTAGTTCCAATCAGGCTTCAATTAAAACAATCTATCCACAACCTTGAGCAAAAGGGAGAGAAACAAGTTCACATTCTCACTACGCTGAGACAGCCTTGGGTACTGGTCTGTGCCAGTAATCCAAGGAGAGCAATAACATCAGGAGCTTCTAGGATAAATAAAGAATTGAAGGAGAACGGGCTCGAGATATAGATAAGGGCAGAAAACTCAATTAACAAAGTCACAAAGGAATGTAGTAATGATCTGGTTCACTCGGGAGGATATTGGAGAGAAAAGGTTCAATTCATACATGAGACACGATAAAGAAGAAGACCTTATCAATCCTAGCCAGCCTGGCACCAGGCCAATGATTAATCAGAACTAATACGTGCAGAACGAGTATTGTGGAGGGGGCTTCGGGTTAGAAAGAAGATATAACCAGTCCAACAAAGAAGGATGCAGTGCTGGATCTAGTTTGGGGGAATGAGGTGGGGCAATTACAACAGGTTTCTGTAGATGAGCAACTAGAAAATAGCGATCACTATATCATTAGATTCAGAGTAATTATGGAAAGAGATAAGGAACACTCAAAGGTGAAGACACTTAACTAGAAGAAGGCTAATTTCAGTGAGTTAAAATGGGACCTAGCCGAGGTGGACTGGAAAGAACTGTTGGCTGGTAAAACAGCTAACGAGCAGTGGGCAGTCTTCAAGGAAGAGATAATTCAGGCACAGGTCAAAAACATTCCAACAAAGATAAAATGTAGGACATCCAAATCTCCCTGGATGACTGAGGCAATTGGGGTTAAAATAAAGCAAAAAAAGGAGGCTTATGACAAGTGTCAGGCCCAAGATACAGAGTATTATAGGAAGCAGAATATAGGAAGTATAGGAGAGAACTTAAAAAGGAAATTAGAGGGGCAAAAAGACTGCATGAGAAACAATTAGCAGGTACCATTAAAGGGAACCCTAAGGTATTTTACAAACATATTAAGAGTAAAAGATTGCTTAAGGGTAGGGTGGGGCCAATTAGGGACCAAGGAGGAAATCTTACGGTGGAGGCAGAGGGCATAGCTGATGTACTGAATGAGTACTTTGCCTCTGTCTTCACAAGAGAAGAGGATGCAGCCAATGCTTCAGTATTGGAGGAGAGGGTAGAAGAAATGGATAGGATTAGTATAAACAGAGAGGAAGTACTAAAAAGGTTGGCGACGCACAAGGTAGTCACCTGGTCCGGATGGGATACATCTTAGGTTACTAAGGGAAGTACGGGAGCAAATAGCAGAGACTCTGGCCACAATCTTTCAATCTTCCTTGGACACAGGGATGGTGCCAGAGGACTGGAAGGTTGCTAATGGTAACCCCCTGTATAAAAAGGGGCAGAAGGACAAACCTGGGAACTACAGGCCAGTCAGTCTAACGTTGGAGGGCAAACTTCTAGAGTCTATAATCAGGGACAAGATAGATTTTCACTTAGAAAGATATAGGCTAATAAGGGACAGCCAGCATTGATTTGTTAAAGGCAAATCTTGCCTTACAAATCTGATGGAATTTTTTGATGAAGTAACGGAATGGGTGGACGAGGGTAGCGCAGTTGATGTAGTTTACATGGACTTTCAAAAGGTATTTGACAAAGTGCCAAATGAGAGGCTTATTAGGAAAATAGAGGCCCACGGCGTTAAAGAGACAGTGGTAGCATGGATCCACAACTGGCTGCGAGATAGAAAGCAGAGAGTTGTGATGAGCGGCTGTTTTTCAGACTGGAGGGAAGTGAGCAGTGGCGACCCCCAGGGATCCGTTTTGGGACTACTGTTATTTTTAATATATATTAATGATCTGGACTTGGGTGTAGGGAGCACAGTTTCCAAGTTTGCAGATGATACTAAGTTAGGGAGAATAGTAAATAGTGAGGAGGATAGTAACCATCTGCAAGAAGATATAAATAAAATGGTAAAGTGGGCAGATACATGGCAGATGAAGTTTAATGCAGAGAAGTGTAAGGTGATACATTTTGGGAGAAGAAATCAGGGGAGGCAATATAGGCTAGATAGTACAATTTTAAGGGTGTAAGGGAACAGAGAGACCAGAGGATTTGTGATAGTGACTCTTTGAAGATGACAGGACAAGTAGACAAAGCCGTTAAGAAGGCATATGGGATACTAGGCTTTACAAATAGGGGTATAGAGTACAAAATTCAGGAAGTGCTGACTAACCTCTATAAAACTTTGGTTAGGCCTCAGCTGGAGTACTGTGTCCAATTCTGGTCACCACACTATAGAAAAGATGTTAAGGCATTGCAAAGAAGGTTTACTAGAATGCTACCAGGATTGAGGGACTTCGGTTATGGGGAAAAGCTAGATAGGCTAGGTTTATTCTTTCTAGAACAGAGAAGATTGAGAGGAGACCTAATAGAGGTATATAAAATCATGAGGTGATTCGATAGCATGAATAAGGAAAAACTGTTTCCATTGGTGGGCGAATCTGTGACTCATGGTCACATATTTAAAATAGTTTCAAAATAAAGCAGAGGGAAGGTGAGGAGAAATGTTTTCACTCAGCGGGTTGTTCGAATCTGGAATACATTGCCTGAAAAGGTGGCAGAGGCCGATTCGATAACAGCTATTAAAAGAGAATTAGATCTTTATTTAGGAAGAGAAAGTCTGTTAGATTATGGTGAGAGAGCTGGGCAGTGGGATTGAATTGCTCTTTTCAAAGAGCCAGCACAGATTAGATGGGCCGAATGGCCTCCTTTTGTGCCGTAAAATTCTATGATTCTAAGATACTGTACAGTTAAGATAATGGGAGGAGTTGAATAACAACTCCCTGCAACCCTGGCCTTTAGATTGTCTGGTTTCTTGACATCCCTTCTGGACAATGTCCAAGTGATCAACTGGCTGAGTTAGTTATGATGAGGCTGGTGGAGAAGTATAAAGATAGGAGTGGAAGAGTGGCTCATCACAACAGTTGGGGAGTGTCTCAAGGTGGAAACCAAGATCGATCTCCAGCCTGCCACTGTTGTCCAGAACTACTGGAACGGGTAGCATGTTTCCAGTTCTGTTTTACAGGCAGGGAAGGGCCAGTTAGAGAAGGAAAGTTAGAAGGAAAGTGAGAAGGAGTGAGGAGATTTGCCGAAAGCCGCGACTGCCAAGACCAGACGTGTACGCTAGTACTGGTAGTATGGTCTTGATTATACATCTTTTAATTGTATGTTAATCTTGCTTCACTTAATCAATTTTGACTGCATCAATTTGGATTGTCGGGTCATATTTTGAATCCTCGGAATCGGAAATCCCAACAGTCACCTTACAAGCGAAAGGACCTGGTTCGATTTCCAGGCAGGGCACGTCCTTAAACAAGTTCTCTAACTCCACACACTTCCGTTTACCTAGCATTAAATGGGAATGCGGTGGTTAGTTGATTGGAAATTGGTCACTCAATCCACGATTGTTTATGGGACACTGCTGTGCGCAATTGGCTGCTGCAATTTACCTACAAAAATATGCAGTCAATTCACTTTACAGTATATTCTGTGAGACATCTCAAAGACATCATCAGGGGCTATATTAAAGCAAGGATTATTATTATTACTTTTCACCCAATATTTCGCTTTGAGACGTCTAGAGGACATGAAAAGGCCTATTATCAAATGCAAGGCTTACTATAGTTCTGTGAGAATAGGAAGCTGAAGTCTGACATCTCCAATCCCTTTCTGTGGCATTTCCTAAGACTCTTTCAGAGCCTAGGTGTCAGTCTTGCTCAGTTAGTGACAGTCACCTCTTGTGAGAGAGAAGCTTGTGGGTTCAGACTCAAAGCAGTGCTCACAGCCTCAACAAGACGGGAATCTCAAATCGGTCGATTGTCACTAGGTGGCAATGTGGTGCATGATCCGATCAAGAGGAAGAAGTGGGAGAACAAGGTTGTCATTGAGTCAAATTGAAAACCAAGCCAGACGGAAGATCAAAGAAAAATCAAAACGTAAAATGTAAACTATAAAATATAAAAATGTCATTCAACTGGAAATAATAATATCATAATTTAATAATAATGTCAATGTTTAAATCAAGGGAAATGTCACTCCTGCCTCTCATTTTTATTGAGCATTTGTGAGATGTCACCCGGTGATGATTGATTGGTTGGAGACCTGGGTGGGGTGGGCTGCACTGTCACACCCACCATCTTTTGAATTAGGCATTTAATCCTATTACTGTATTAAGGTGGATTCCATGGCTCTATTCAAAAAGTGCAAAGTGAAAATAATAGTAATCATCCTTGCATTTGATATAGCGCTGATCATGTCTTCTAGATATCTCACAGCACTTCACAGAATATACTGTAAAATGAATTGACTGTTTATTTGTGGGTGAAACGCTGCATCCGATTGTGCACAACAGTGTCCCACAAACAGTCATGGATTGAAATGACCCGTTTATTTTTTTGTGTGTGGGTTTATTATCGAGTGTGTGGAGTAAGGAAACTTGCCCAAGGTTTCGCTCTGCCTGGAATTGAACCCAGGTCTCTCGTTGCAAGGTGAGTGCTCTAACCACTGAACTACAGGGCTCCTGTCAAACAAAAGAGAAGGGAAGTCCTGGCCAACAATTGGCTGCTTGTGGAACGTTGCTGGGTGCAATTTGGGCGCTGTGTTCACCTACCAGTAAACAGTCATTACACTTCTTTGCGAAGAGCTTTTAAGACTTTACAGGCATTAAATGAAATCAATTTTTTGTTGGTATAAATTTTGTTATGTTAGGTGATGCAGTAAGAATGGGGGAGGGGGTTGGTGACTTAACTGTTTGTTGGTTATGTGTTGACACATTGATCCACATTGATCTTCTGACCGTCTGCTCACTCTCCCAAACATTGTGTCATTTCTCTCATACCAGGGTGGCCACGTGATGACTCCTTTGCCAGCAGCTACGCCTTTGAAGCCAGGATCCGCTGTAAGACACAAGAATTTGCAGTGGTGGGGTGGGGGGGGGGGGGGCGAGGGGTTCCATCTTCCCTCTCCTTTTCAGGCCAGAGATTTTGCAAACCCTCTCCCTCAATTCCTTTTTGCAGACGTTCCCGTTCTTTGGCATTCTTCCTGCTATCGTGAACGAACGTGGTGAGGAGCTGGAAGGAGAGGCTGAGGGATATCTGGTAAGTGCCCAGTCCAGTGTTGACAGATTGAGCCACGCTTGACTTGTCCTGTAGCATAGTGATTAGAGCACTTGTCTCAAAAGCGAGAGGACTGGGTTCGATTCCCGGGCAGGGTGAAACCTTAGGCACGTTTCCTTACTCCATGCACCTCTTACCTACTTACCTAGCAGTAAGTAGGAATATGATTGTTAGTCAATTGATGAGTGACCTTGAGATCAAATTGTGGCTATGAGGTGAAATTTAGTCACTCAATCCACAACTGTTTGTGGGACACTGAGAAGGGAAGGGAAGTCCACTAAGGGAAGTTAGTGGAGCTCCTGTGGCTTAGTAGTTAGAGCACTTGTCTTGCAAGCTGGGGAGACCAAGCTGGGGAGACTTGTGTTCGAATCCAGGCAGGTCAGTGCGAAACCTTGGGCAAGTTTCTTTACTCCACACGCCTAATAATAATCCCTCCAAAAAAACCCCCACAATTATAAAATTGGTCATTTCAATCCACGACTGTTTGTGGGACACTGCTGTGTGCAATTGAGTGCCACGAATCGCCCACAAATATACAGTCAATTCACTTTTCAGTATCTTGGAACGTTGATAAGATGTGAAATCGCCAAATCAAATTCAAGGATTATTATTATTTATTAAGTCCTGGGAAGTGCAATTTGCTGCCGCGTTTCGCCCACAAAATATCCAGTCAATTCAATTTACAGTTAAATTAAATGCTTTGAGACGTCTCAACAACGTGATAAGGCACTATATCAAAAGCAAGGATTATTATTATCGGTTTGCTCAACATCTCGTACAACAGGAAGCTTCATGGGTAGTTCCTGCAATGGCTCAATACTTGTGTTTTCGCTGGGAGGACAATGAAGGAGAGTGTAGGATCATCACAGCAATAGAAATCAGTTTCTGCAACAATAGTAATTAAGAATCAATAATAATCCTTGGATTTAATATAGACATCAATAAAGGAGTTGAGTAACCCCTTGAAGAATGAGGTTATGAAAGGTTAATTGAAAGGTGGGAGAGAAATGGAATTGGAGCAATAACTCCAGTGGGGGAGCCAGCACATCCCTGGGCTGTGGCACAGATGACTTTGATTTGTGCTGAAATGTATACGATTCTATGACAACCCCAGTGACAAACCCCCTCCCAAACAGACCCATCAACTGACTCGTGAGATGTTAACAATAATAATAATCCTTGCATTTGATATAGCGCATTTCACATCTTCTAGACGTTCAAAGCACTTCACAGTATATATTGTAAAGTGAATTGACTGTATATTTGTAGGCGTAATGTGGCAGGCAATTGTGCACGGCAGTGTACCACAAACAGTCGTGGATTGAAAATAACAAATTTTTTTTTGAGCGCTTATTATTGGGTGTGTGGAATAAGGCAACTTGCTGAAGGTATCGCCCTGCCTGGATTCGAAACCCAGGTCTCTTGCTTGTAAGGCAAGTACTCTAACCATTGAGTGACAGGACTCCACTGTGGGCACCAGTGTTTTAACCCCTCAACCTCTGTCTCTGTTGCTCCAGGTTTTCCAGCAGCCTTGGCCGTCCATAATGCGTACAGTGTATGGAGACAGTGAGCGTTATGAGTCCATCTACTTCAAAAAGTTCCCGGGCCTTTACCTGACCGGAGATGGTAAACGACATTATACCTGGAGTCGCTCTCATCCCACAACTTCAATCTGATCCCAAGCTGGTGACTGGCAAACAGTTTCAGTCTGTATCAACAACAACAATAATTTGCATTTCATATAGAGCCCTTCACGTGGGTAGGATCCCAGAGCACTTAACTGTACCATGGCCTGACACAGTTTCAGTGTATATGTCCTCCCCTTCACACACCTACTTCGGCAAGTTTCCTTACTCCACAAGTGCAATAATAAGCGCTCAAAAAAGTTACAGTTTGTGACTGTCACCAGCCCATAGTTTGTGACCTCCACTGACATCGTTGTCAGCTAAAGACCTTTCTTTTCGACCGCGCCTTCAGTCACCTTTTCCCCCCTGCCCCTGGCTCGGCCCCGGGAACCTTTATTGTGAAGCGCTTTGAGATGCCGCCTGGCGTGGAGGGTGCTATATAAATCGAAGTTGCTGTTGTTGTTCCCCCCACCACCAACGAGACCAAAACATTCAGCCACAATCTAACCAACTGGTGGAAGGCTCGTTGGGCTGAATGGCTTCCTCCTGTTCCAATGGGGTGAATAGGTTTTGCAGGAAACACTCTGTGCGCTACATAAATGCAAGTTGTTGCTTTTGTTTCGATGACTGAGTGGCTTCACACTGTGATGTGACCAGCCTACAGCCAACCAACAACAACAAAACTCACATCCATATAGCACTCTTCATGTTGGGTAGCGTGCCGGAGCACTTGAACACCATCACTGTCCCATCTGATTCCTGCTCAACCCCCAAAAAATGAGACTTTGAAGGGGTTTGACTTTCTGTACTTTCCCCCAAATTAGTTATCTCACACTTAAAAGTAATAACATGCCCCTGGAGGTGTCAGCCTGGCTCAGTTGGTAACACACTCACGCACCTCTGAATCAGAGGTTTGTGAGTCTTATGCCTGGACTGTGAACTCCTGTAGTCTTGGCTGGCCTTCCAGTACAGTGCTGGGGAGTGCTGCATTGTCGAAGATACTGACTTTCAGATGAGACATTAAACCGAGGTTTCATCTGCCTGCTCATGTGGACGTCAAAGATCTCATGGCATTTTGGTGTCCTTGCCAACAATTTTCCAAATAAAATTGGTTGTTCACTTGATGACTGTTTTGGGGCCATTGCTCTGAGCATATTGGCTGCTGCATTCAGTTACACAATTCACAGTCATTACACCTTGGAGTCATTGCTGTGAAGCAAGGATCCAATGCAAGAATTATTATGGGATAATTGCTACTGTAAGATATTAAATGAGCACCTGGCTGTTTAGGTGGACATTAAAGACACCATGACAATGTTGAAAATAGAGGAAGGTTTTCCCCAATATCCTGGACAATATTCCTCTCAGGTACAATTGATCATTGATCTTATGGATATTGCTGTGGCCTTGCTGTGCTTTAAATAGCTGCTGCATTTAATAATAATCCTTACATTTAGTAAAGTATCTTTCACATTCGGAGGACATCCCAAAGTTCTTCACAGGATATATATATATATATATATATACTGTATATTGGAAACACTGCAGTGCTTTTCTGGGCAATACTATATTTGAAAACGAAAAAGGGCTTTGTGATAGTTTGTCATCACAGGTGCTATATAAAATGCAAGAATTATTATTATTGCAATTATTAATAATTTTAAGTCAGCTGTGTTAAGAGCTTTGTGACATCCCCCTGACATAAAGTCACCACTTAAATGTAAATTGTTCTATTATAAAGGCCTCACTGTGAGGTTTGCTGGCCTCAGTCTCTGTGACAGTGGACTGAAAGCTTACAGCAGGGTCTGTGTCCTCTTCCCATACAGGGTGCCGGAGAGACAAAGACGGATATTACTGGATCACTGGGAGGATCGATGACATGATGAACGTCTCAGGTAATGGATTCCCTAGAGTAGTGTTAGAGATCTTGCATCGCAAGTGAGAGGACCCGGGTTTGATTCCCGGGCGGGGCAAAACGTTAGGCACGTTTCCTTACTCCATGTGCCTCTAGTTTACCTTATAGTAAATGGAAAACCAACAACAACAACAACAATTTACATTTATATAGCGCCTTTCACAGTAGTTAATCGATTGGGGGAATCGCTTTCATAATCTCTTCCCCTGTCAATAATAAATTGGTTATTTAATCCACGACTGTTTATGGGACACTTCTGTGTGTAATTGACTGCCACATTTTGCCCACAAATACAGTTAATACACTTTACAATCAGTGAAGCGCTTTGAGACGTCTTAACAGCATGATAAGGCACTATATCAAATCCAAAGATTATTATTATATATTATAAAGGCTGTACACAACCAGCTCAGCCCCAGCTCACATGCAGCACCTCCAGAGGCAATTGGTAATGTAAAATGCTTGGCTTTCCTTTTGCCAAATTTGTGAGAAGCCTTTTGGGAATCGGATCTCCTCTGGACCTGGAGTCCTCAACTGCAATATAAAGCACCAGGGATTTACTATACACCACGGGAGGCTGTGCTGTCTACCAGCAGAGGTAACCAAGAGATCTTGTGATTGTTGACATCCACTGAATGCTTCGATTCACCATGAAGCTCATCAAACAGCAGCCTACAGCTGGAGGGCGTTTGAGTTGAATTAATTTTTTTTTGGTCGGCCAGGGGTCTGACTTGTGAGGAACCCCATCACTATGGGGACTCTCTTCCGCTGCTTGAATAAACTTGCAGAGTATTAGGCACAGGTTGGCATGGGCACGGGCCTGGAGACCCCAGAGCGTATGTTGGAGTAACTGGCTAAAATTGCATAGAGTGCACTGTTTCATAAGTTGACCGCTGCTTGTCCAGCTAGGACCACCTTACACATTAAAGCTATGATGAATCTCTGGCTACGGTGACTGACCTATCCCTCTAACACCTGCTGATGAGCCAGTCATCAGCAGTGCCCTGGAATACAACCTGGCTCAGGTTGAACACCAAGACTACCGCGATGGACTGACTCGATTGCGACCAGCCATCGCCAAGTGTTTCAACTTGTAGCAAGTTCAGCTCCGCTGCCAAGCAAGATACTGTAGTTACTGTAGTTGAATCAAACTGTGACATGAGGATGGAAATATTTTTTGGTTAGCTATATAAACGGTTTGTAATTCAAATGATGAGCAATTATCCGCACTTTTTCCTTATCTGCAACATGGCTGGTCCTGATTATATGCTGATAATCATCCCTGTCCTGTACATGAAAATCCATCTGCCACTTCTTGTCCCATCTGTTGAATTGGCCAGAAAATCTTTCGCTGAGTGGATTGGGTTAAAGGGAACTGACAGGGACCAGGTTGTGGCAAACGCCAATGTGGGAAATCTGATTTAAAACCGAGAAAAACCTGGAAGTAAGTGCACAACGAGTATCAAGCAACAGAGAGAGAAAGATAAGCTTGCGTTTCGGGTATGACAGACCACAGAGAAGGCAGCATTTAAAAACGAATCAGATGAGCCCTTAGGAAGGAGGCTCTTAATAGTGTAAGGGGAAGGGAATAGGTCATAAGATAGACGGCTTAATTGAAGGAACAACCACTGACACTTACCCAAAGACCTCGGGTGAGATCGGTATCTATAGTTCCTTTTGTTCTGCTTTTCTTGGAACTATAGAAATTTACCGCACGCAAGAAGACTGTTTGGCCCATCGTGTCTCTGCTGGCTCTTTTAAGAGAAATCCTGTCAGTCCCTAGTCTCCAGTGTCATTCCTATGGCACAAAGCCTGAAAAGCCAGACACTCAAAATGAGTGATAATGGGATAAAATGAGATACAGGATTATGATTATGATAAATACAATAACTTGCTAACTATGCTCTGCCATACAGCTGGTTCAGAATAACTCAACCATTTAACTTTTGGGCAAAACCAGCTGTTTGAAGTAGGGGTTTAGATTCCCACAATATTTATTGACTTAGATATATTTCCAGGCCCATTTCATTCACAGGATGCCATGTCTTCCACCCCAACACCCCTCCCCCAGCCACCTCTACCACCACCCACCCTCCGCCACCACTACCACCCCCTGCCACCGTCCCCTGTCCCTCCCATCAACACTGCACTCCAACATCAAACCTGGGTCCCAAACGTGGGTCTTGAATCTTTTTGAGCCAGAGGAATGAGTGCTACAGTTGAATGAAACTTGCAGTGCTGAATGGTCACAGGAGCTGGTGGGAGGCGAAGGTGAGTCAAGAGGGGAAGATGACCGAAAGCGTGAAACCGCCACAAATGAGCCAGGCTGACACTCTTTGTCATCTGCCCCCACACAGGTCACCTACTGAGCACGGCTGAAGTGGAGTCAGCCCTGGCGGAGCATGAAGCAGTCGCGGAGGTGGCGGTGGTCAGCTGCTCCCACCCAGTGAAGGGAGAAGGCATCTACTGCTTTGTGACCCTGAAGGATGGGAGAGCCTTGACGCAATCCATGACAGAAGAGCTGAAAAGACAAGGTATCTGTGGGCTGGGAAACGGTGGGCAAGGGGAGATATGAGCTGCAGTGGAAAGGCTTGAATGTGGAATCCTGTAGCTTAATGGTTAGAGCACTCGCCTTACAAGCGTGAAACCTGCGTTTGAATCTAGGCAGGTCAGGGCAAAACCTTGGGCAAGTTTCCTTACTCTACACGCCTAATAATAATCCCTCAAAAAAAAATTGGTCATTTCATTCCACGACTGTTTGTGGGACACTGCTGTGCGTAATTGGCTGCCGCGTTTCGCCCACAAATATACAGTCAATTCACTTTACAGTATACAATGTGAAGCGCTTTGAGATGTCTAGAAAACATGAAAAGCGCTATATCAAATGCAAGGATTATTATTATTATCATTATTGAATGAGACAGCAAATAAACATCACTGCTGTGGGAATCATATCCTCAATGCTTTGGGCTCAAAGGGCTGAACTGCCTTGTTCTGTCCCTATAATAATCCTTACATTTGGTACAGAGTCTTTCACGTCAAGAGGGGTCCCAAAGTGCTTCACAGGTTTTACTTCTCGATTTGGTAACACTTAATAAAACCCGTGAAGCCCTTTGGGACGCCCTCCTGACCTGAAAAGTGCTGTACCAAATGTAAGAATTATTATTGGTACAGGACAAGCCCATTTAACCCTTTGAGCTCATTCCACCATTTTTGTCAGCTGACACACAAAAACCTATCACCGCGCTCAAGAATATCCAAACCCGGTTGAGAGATCCAAATGTGTTTGCCACCCACACATGGACATGGAGGGAGGAGCGACAACCTGAGCAGTTGGCACCCCCCAGTGGCCGCTTACAAACCTGCAATCACAGGGGACTGGGAAAAGGTAGCTGGGTGCGTGACACAAGAATCACTGAGAATTGGGAAAAAATATCACCAAATGTTTTTTTTGTCTGGGACATTGGCTATGAGCTAATCAACTGCCTTGTTCACCTAAAAAACACACAGTCATTCCACATTGTAGTAAATCCTGTGAAGCGATGTCTCGGCAGCGTGATAATATACGTGTAATTTATATACGCATATATATATATATATAATATTGTAATATAGAATCTTTAGTAATAATAATAATAATCCTTACATTTGCTTTCACATCGGGAGCACTCCCAGAGCACTTTTCAGGATGTATCATAAAGTGTGGTGACTGTTTTGTGGATACATGATTAAGCTCATTTGTGTGCAATCAAACATTCCCATGAAGGGAACAACTAAGGTTTATTTGGGGGACTAGCTTGGCTGAATGGAGGGAATGGACAGGTTGATAGGGTTGGCAGGTCATAGAGGTAGGAGGGGCCGAGGCTGTGGAGGGCCTTGAAAGTGAAGACGAGGATTTTGAATTCTATTCTCTGAGGTATGGCGAGCCAGTGGAGCAGGGCGAGGGTGGGGGTGATGGGGTCATGGAGCCTGGTGCAGGAGAGGACACGAGCTGCACAGTTCTGGGTGATCTGCACCTTGTTGAGGGAAGTGATGGGGAGGCCGATGAGGGAGTTTCCATAGTCGGGCTTGAAAGGGAAAAATTTGCAGGGTTATTGAGAAAAAGTGGAGTGGTGGGACTGATTGGGTAATTCTTCCAAAGAACCAACACAGGCACAATGGGCCGAATGTCCTCCTTCTGTGCTGTAATGGGATCCAGTGCCTTGGGATATATTCCTGACATGAAAGATGCTATACAAATGTAATTTTGTACTGTAATATTCTATGAAACCCTGGAGCACAGACTAAGAGAATTCAGCTTGTTAACTTGCTTTTTCTTCCTCAGTACGGCAAAAGATTGGACCTATTGCCACCCCAGACTTCATCCAAAACGCCCCAGGGCTCCCAAAGACACGGTCAGGTAATGACATTATGCCTTTGCTTTAAGAGCGGTCATGAGTGGGTAAAGAATAAATGTTGGCCAGGAATCGTCTACTTCACCAACCTGTCTGCTCTCTCTGCTCTGCATGCACTGGTCTACTCAATGTCCCACTCCCTGTCTGCTATCAGTGGTGGGCCTTCAACCTTTCTGCCAGCTCTCTCTGGAACTTCATCCAAGTGCCCCTCCAATGCCACCTTCAAATCCCATCTCAAGACATTCCTCTTTGACCGTGCCTTTGGTCACTCTTCTACCCCTACCCTTCACAACTCCCTGATCCCAACCCGTAACTCAGGCGAAAACCCCCCATTTCCTCCTGATGTGAAAGGCTCTAATATAAATGTCATTTGTTCTTGTTATTCCTTTGCCAACAGGTAAAATCATGAGGCGGATCCTGCGGCGCATTGCTTGCAACGAGAAAGATTTGGGGGACATCTCGACCTTGGTGGACCCAGGGGTGGTGGAAATTCTGTACAGCCAGAGATGCCAAGCTGCGGCCTGAGACGGTGGAGACCATACAGCCAACGGACTCCCGCACGACCAGGAGACAGCGACCTACCTCAAGGCGCCTGTGGATGGACCCTTCGCACCAGGTTTCTCTCCCTCATCCTCCTCTCCCCTCCTACCCCTAATTCAGCACACACACACACATAATTCCTGATTACGCCACCTCCCTACTGTCCATAACGAAACCGACAGGCAGCTGGACCTGAACCAAAACGCGCAAGATTCAGGCACGGTTTCTGACCTTCGCTCCAGTATTGAGATCAATGGAGATCAAATTGATCATTTAGGTAAAGAAAATGTATCTCTGAACCTTCTGCGTATATGTGAGAAAGGAGTGAAGGAAGCCAGGGATTTTTATACAGGAAAGGCCTGGTTAGCACACCAGTAACACTTGTGGGGAAGTGGGGGAATGGGGAGGGATTGTTAAATCACACCAATCTGTAAATCCATGTTAGTGAGGAAATTCCACTTGGGCCTTGACTGTTTTCTGAGCGTCTTCAAAGGCTGTAAGAAATGCTGACAATTTCTTAAATTCAGTCTTATCACCTCAAGGCTGGTCTACGGAAACTCTCTCCTCGTCGGCCTCCCCAGTTCCTCCATTCACAGGCTGCAGGTCATCCAAAACTCTGCAGCCCGTGTATTATCCTGCATCCGCCTTCGCGACCACATAACCCCCACCCTCGCCCGTCTCCACTGGCTCCCCATCCTCCAGAGGATCGAGTTCAAGATCCTCGTCCTCACCTTCAAGGCCTTACATGGCCTTTCCCCGCCCTACTTAACCAATTTACTCTCCCCCTACAAGCCCACCCAGACCCTCCGCTCAGCAGGACTTGGCCTGCTCCAAGCCCCCCGCCCGAACCGCCCCACCATCGGAGGCCGGGCCTTCAGTTTTTCTGCTCCGACCCTATGGAATTCCATCCCCCAATCCCTCCGTCTCGTTTCTTCCCTTTCCTCTTTCAAGGCCGGTTTGAAGACTTTCCTCTTCGACCGTGCCTTTTGTTCCCCCCGAATTTTTCAACCTCCCCTACCTGTTTCACCCCTTCCCGTACACTTCCCTCCCAGCTCGGGTCACACGCCTCCTGTGCAGCGCCTTGGGACGTCCTCCCGACGTGAAAGGCGCTTTATAAGTGTAATTTGTTGTTGTTGTTGTTAACCTTGAGCCGGTGTTCCAGAGGACAGCTTGAAAATTATTTGTCAAAATTTGTCAGGATGCCAGATGACAGCCTGCTCAGTGGTAACTCTCTCGCCTCTTAAGTCAGAAGGTTGTGGGTTCAAGCCCGATGTTGGAACTTTGAACTCGTATCAACTCGAGGATGATACTTCAACGCAGGGCTAGAGGGGCGCTGCATTGTCGGAGGTGCTGTTCTTTGGGTGAGATGTTAATCCGACGTTCCACCTACCTACTCAGCTGCTCATTAAAGTTCTGTGTCACTGTTGGAAAAGAGAAGGGCGTTTCCCCCATTGTCCTCCAGGTAAGATCGATCATTCATTTTTGTGACTATTTTTGTTTGATATTGCCGTGTGCAAAATTGGCTGCTGTGTTTCACCTACATGATACACAGTCACTACACTTAATAGGAAATCCTGTGCAGCTCTTTGAGATGTCTTGACGACTAGATTTTTATGAAGTCCCAACACAAAGAGAGCTTGTAAAAAAAAAACACTCATTAAAATACGCTCTTCCCTCTCGGGGAAATCTGAAGGCATTTCATAGGATATTCTATAAAATGTAGTGACTGTTTATTTTATAGGTGAGCGAGGCAGGCTAGTTGCACATAATATCCCACAAACAGTTATGAAGTGAGTGGCCAATTTTATTTGGTGCCCAGGACACTGGGAGAAGCTCTGTTCTCTTTTGGAATAACAGTAAGGGATCTTTAACTTCCATCTGAACAGGTGGGTTCTCAGTTCAACATCTTATTCCAAGGACAGCATCTTTGACGTTGCAGGACATCCACCAACACTGTATTGGAGTGTCAGCTTAGACTGTACTATTTCCAAGTCTTGATGTGGGACTTGAACCCACATTCTTTTGACTTCGGAAGGGTGACCAAGTGAGCCAGACTGTCACAGATGTACTTATTGCACAGGACGACACTGTTTCCTAGATTATTTTAAGGTGCAAAATTGATTAAATTTTTATGATTTTTTTTAACCAGAATTATATTTTAGGGTATTAGCATTGCCTTTGGTGGTGAAATGTTGCCTGTGAAATTAAAGCGTTGTTTTAGTGCAGCCGGAAGTCACCCACAAGGCATTAATAATAATTTGGTCACACAATCCAAACCATGTTGGTGGATGTGCTGCAACTGCTTGTGCACAAAAGGCCACATTTCACCCTCAAAATGCAGTCAATTCATTGTACAGTATATTCTGTGAAGGGCTTTGAGACACCTCAAAGACGTGATAAGGCACTATATCAAATGCAAGGATTGTTATGTTTTATTATTTTTCACCCTTTGAGATTCACATTTTCCTAGCAGCTTTTGGACTGATAAATAACTGTAATAAATAAATTTTGCAACGACAAGGGCCCTGCTTGACATACTCACGTTTAGATATGGATTGTTTTATTAAAGTAAAATGTAATGTCTTATCTGTGTCTTATATATGGAAAATCCCTTATTAAAATGTTAATTTTGATTAAGAAGTTGCTTGTCTACGTTTGTTTCTGAGTTTGTTTCTACGTGGTATTTGATGTGTGCAAATTGGATGCTCTGCTAGCCTACAAGCACAATCACTACACTTTGCTGAGCGCTTTGGGACATCTTGACAATGCGCTATATCAAATGTAAGGATAAGTAGTATCATTGACTTTCAATAATTATCTTAAAATGAGAGAAATGGATTTCAGACCATTTAGGAGTGAAATCAGGGTTTGGGTTACTTTTTCACACAAAAGATAATGGAAGTCTTTCACTCAAAAGGTTGTGGATGGTGGATCCATTCAAAGTTTCATGACTGAGGTGAATAATTTTTTTAAACAAAAACAGAAATCGCTGGGAACACTCAGCAGTTCAAGCAGCATCTATGGAGAAAGGAAAAGTGAGTCAACGTTTCGGGTCCACAACCCTTCATTAGAAGGGTCAGTTCTGACGAAGGGTCGTGGACTGGAAATGTTGACTAATTTTTCCTTTCTCCATAGATGCTCCTGACATGCTGAGTGTTCCCAGCGATTTCTGTTTCTGTTTCAAATTTACAGCATCTGCAGTATTTTTTGTTTTTGTGGATACATTTTTGTTAATTACGGGTATGAAGGGATATGGGGCGAGGGCAGGTGAGTGGAGTTGAAGTGCAGATTAGCCATGATCTAATATAATGGCAGAACAAGCTGAAGGGACTGAATGGCCTACTCTTGTTGCTTTGTTCCTACGTTTCTTTGCCCTGACCTCTGGAGCTCCTTACCTCAATCCCTCTGCCTTGCTCCGTCTTTGCCCGGCTTCAAACTTTCCTCTTCTACCGTGCCCACAGTCACCTCCCCTTTCTCTCACGCCATTTGGCCTTCTTTGGCTCGGCCTCAAACTGCATGATTGTTAACCTCTTTGAGATGCTATGTGTTGTTGCAATGCGTGTTATTTTGCTGTCCAGCAGTGGGAGCGAGAGAGCGAACTTTCCAACTTTGCTTCACTCCCGCCCTGTTTCATTAACCATGTGTCCCGGGATTTGAGGTACCAGCTGTGGCCACTTCCTGCCACTAAGCCAGGGCAATGTCTGGCCTCGAGACAATGGACCTACTTCAGTCACATTTGGTCTCGGACCAGCACATATAGACTCTTAGTGAAGCTGGGCTGCCGTTTTAACAGCTGGCGGCCTGGCTTACCGAGAGCCTTTGTAGACCACACATCATCCAGCCCAGACCATCTTTGAAGAGGAGCAGGGCTGAGGGTTATTAATGGGTGTTTTATGGCTTGTTTTGTGTTCTGATGCAAATCACACGGACACATGGATGCAGAGGACTGGGAAAACAACACAAACAAAAGCGTTGTTGTGCTCACTCTGGCCAACCCCAATGCTAAAGAAACAACAGCAACAACTTGCATTCATCTATCTAGCTCTACTTAAAGCAAGTGATAGTAAGTTTTTTTTAAAAAAAATCCTTCACAACTCTTGTTTTGTAATTAGGCAACACAATATTTTCATCAAAAAACTCTCATCCCTTTCACACTTAATGTCCCAATCTGTCTCCCCAACACCAAGCAGTACCTCTCTCCATGTCTGTTATTATCTCACTGTGCCAGTCACTAACTCCTTGTGCCATGCCCCATTCACTAACTCCCTCCTCTGTGCAGAATCCATCAGTCCCTTTGCCTCACCCCCTCCCTGGCCCTCTTCAAGTCCCGCCTCAAGACCTTCCTCTTCGATGGTCCTCGGTCACCCCAAATCCCCCCCTTTCCCTCCACCCTCCCCATACCCAGCCACAGCTTGGGTCTGAACCATTGACTGTCCAGCGCCTTGGGACGTTCTGACGTGAAAGGCACTGTACAAGTGTAATTTTGTTGTTGTTCTCTTGCTGATTGCTTGGGGTGCGGGAGACCGAGAGCAGCCTTTGCCAACCCCCGTCCTGTTGCGTGCCTTGGGATGTCCTCCTGACCTGAAAGGTGCTATACAGGTATAATTTTGTTGTTGTTGTTGTCGTCCCTATAAGGCACGGCAGCGCTTGGTCTCACTTAATAAAAACCAGGTCCTAACGCATCCGTGACCTGAAAACATTTACCTTCCCTGTATTCAGGTACTATTTCATTAGAGGGATTGGACTATTGCAATGAACCCAAGGCTGTGCACAATCTCAGACAGCCTGAGAGGCACCGACAGCCAATGATAAACTCTTCAGTAATATCAAATGAAAACTCGCTTAGGACATGGCACACTTACAGCATCAGTCATCTAGCAAAACTGATCTAATGGGATCTCACTGTGTCCACACAATGTGGTCATTAAGAAATTACTCAGGTTTTCAGTAACGCTGCATTGTGTCGAGCGGTTCAGTTGCAGTGCAGCTGATTGGATGCCTCAGCTGCAGCAAGCCACTGAGGGAGTCCTCACCTCACCCCCAATTTCTGGGACTCTCTCCTTCCACCACTCTGGCTCACCAACTCTCTTTCTGTCTTTAAGTCCTGTCTTTAAGTCCTGTATACAATAATAATTCTTGTGAATGATATAGAGCAGTATCACATTGTCGAGACGTCTTAAAGCACTTCACAGAACATACGGTAAGTGAATTGATGGTATATTTTCAAGTCTTCAAATATATCCCTGACCACATCCCCCTCCCTCCATCTGCTGGCCAACCCCAATCTATATATAAGGCTCTGAGATGTCATCCTATCCTATACACTATATACCCACATACATTCAACTTGTTGTTGAGTCTTCTTCATTTCCTATTATCGAAGCATGGTTTGCCTCCAGTATGACTTGTTTTTGTACCTCTCTTGGTGATATCTTGAAGGTCTCTCCCCACCCTTGTCTCAAAGGCTTGATTCCAAGCCCTTTTGAGAAGCCCAGCAGCGAAGCTGCCCACATGCTTTGCCATTGGCATTCTATAAAGTGCCCACTAGGAAGAGTGAGAGAGTTGTCCAAACTGATTCCCTCTGAGTCCCAGTACAGGGCCTGCCTGGCTCAGCTGGTGGCACACTTGTCACTAGGTCAAAAGATCATAGGTTCAATCCCGCACTCGGATTTGAAGCTTCCAGTGAAGGCTGACATTAATTCAGTGCAGTGGGAGCCCTGCATTGTGGAAAGCGCTGTTTCAGACAATATAATGCAATTTACATTTATGTAACCAGTCCAGAATAACATTAATGCATTGTTGGAGACTCCGTTCTTCAGAAGAGACATTAAGCTGAAAAAATCCCATGAGACCTCTTCGAGAGGGGAGCTTCAGCGGACCTAATGCAGGCTTGTGCTGGCCAGCAGATCACCAGATGAAATTGGTAATTCCCTTCACTGCTCTTTGTGGTCATTGCTGTGTGCAAATTGGCTGTAGACGTCACCTACAAAATTACAGCGCATTCCCCGGGAAACGCTTTGAGACATTTTGATGTTGTAGGCGCTTTATCAAATGTAAGGAAAGGAGAGTTTCTCCCAGGGCATGTCATGACTGCTATGTGCACATTTGCAGTTGACAAATTACCTGCTTTGTTTGCCTACCTACCCACAGTGGTCTCATGTGTGGAGACATGGAGAAAGGACTGGAGGCCTGGATCAGGTAATAATATAATAATAATCCTTGCATTTGAAGGATCTTATCACATCTTCGAGACGTCCCAAAGCGCTTCACTGAATATATTGTAAAATGCATTGTCACAAACTCTCAGTGTTATTGCAGTCTGCAGAAAGTCAGCTGCTGGAGCTTACTTAGGCTCAGTTCTGAAGTTGAAATCAGCATCAATGTGTGGTTGCAGCTTAATCCTTCCTTCATAATAATGATTCTTGTATTCGATATAGCACTTTTCATGTCTTTTAGACGTTTCAAAGAACTTCACAGAATATATTATAAAGTGAATTGACTGTAGTGTATATTCATCCCCCACATCTGGTCCCTAACTAGTACCTTTTTCTTCCATCTCCACCACATTGCCCGTCTCTGACAATACCTCTGCCCCAAAGCTGCTGAAACCGTGGTCCATGCTTTTGTCATCTCTCGGCTGGACTACTCCAACACCCTCCTCACTGGTCTCCCCTCCTCCACTATTCCAAAAATTCAGCTAATTCCACCGCCTGCATACTTGCACCAAACTTTATACCCTGATTATCCAACTCCTTACCAAACTGCACTGGCTCCCTGTCACAGAGCGGATCGACTTCAAGATCCTCACTTTAATATTTCAATCCCTACATTCCTTGGCACCCTCCTATCTCTTTAACCTCTTCTCTCCTAACAGAGGTACCTGCTGCCTCCTGAATCTGGCTTCTTCCTTGTCCCCCGAATCCTCCACTCCACCATCGGCGGCTATGCTTTCATCCACTATGCCCCAAAACTTTGGAACGCCATCCCTCCCTCAAACCCTTCACCTCACCCACTCCTTGCCCATCTTCAGGTCACGCCTGAAGACCTCGGTCTTCAACCGCACCTGTGGCCACCTTCCCCTTCCCTCTGGCTCAGCCTTAGGCTCGCCGTTTGTTAAGCGCTCTGCAATGCCACCGGCATAGAGGGCACTATACAAATACAAATTGTTGTTGTGATGTTCATTGAAACACCGACATGAACTATAAACTTTTCTTTTCTTTTAGCCAGTTTCTTAAGATTAAGTTGGATTTAATGGTCTGGTTTACTTTTGGTCAGCCGGGTATCTGACACATGCAGAAACCCATCAGTGGTCCTTAGCAACAATTTGCACTTATATCACGCCCTTCACACAGGACAACATCTCCAAGCACTCCAAGTGGTGGGTGTTGGACACTGAGCAAGAGAGAAAGAGGGAGGTGGAGGTGACCATAGCTGCGGTCAAAGCGGTAGGTCTTAAGGTAGGTTTTAAAGATAGATAAAGATGTAGGCAAGGTAGGGGAATGTGGCAGGGAGTTCCAGAGATTAGGGTATAGTGGCTGAAGGCCTGGCTACTATTAACGACACAGACAGGTTGGTAACACAACAGTCCAGTAACGTACAGACCAAAATTCCACTGTAAAACCATATCTTGTTAAAATTAAAGACGATGCAGAATTATTTTTATTAGTTTACAGTAATGACTGTAATAACATAGCGCATGATTTGACAATAGAGCTGCTATATCAGGTTGTGCGTTTAACCAATGGGGCAGAGCACTGGAAAGAAAACTCTATTGCCCAAGGCAACATGACATTTGAATTCAATGGCCATTGAATCTGTGCAAAGTGTCTTTTCCACCTCTTGATGTGAAGTCTTCTCGTGTTATGACCGTATTTGACTGCAGTGATTTGCTGTTTCTCTGCTGTGTTGTGTGCTTGGGGGCTGAGCTGTAAATTGCTTTAGTGGAGAATGTCCACCGACAATAACAACAACTCACATTTATATCGCGCCCTCCACACTGGGCGCCTGGGGCATCTCAAAGCGCTTCACAATGGCAGAGCCCAAGACTGTGCCAGGGGGAGGGCAATGGTGACTGTAAGCGCAGTTGAAGAGAAAGGTCTTCAGTCTCACCCTGAAGATGGGAAAGGAGGGGTTGAGGTGAGTTTCAAGCTGTAGTGGCTGAAAGCACGCCCACTGATGGTGGAGTGGAGGATTCAGGGGACAAGGAGGAGGCTGGACCCAGTAGAGCGGAGGCAGCGGATATTGCTGTGAGGAGAGAGGAGGTTAGAGAGACACACTGTCTGAGACTGCCATTAATGCTGAGTGTGAGTGTCACTGTCAGTATGGCTGAGTGTGATTGTCAGTGTGACTGTGAGTGTCAGTGTGAGTGGCTGAAGGCACGGCCACCGCTAATGACACAGAGGTCAATAACACAGCAGTCCAGTAATGTACAGAACAAAATTCCATTATAAAACCATATCTTGTTAAAATTGAACATGATGCAGAATTATTTTTAGTAGTTTACAGTAATGACTGTAAAAATATAGTGAGTGTGACTAGGAGTGGCACTGGGAATGTGCACTGTACATTCCCAAACCACTCAGTAACAAAACAAACAGGACTATAAAAGTCGTGAGCTTAGATTTTGTTTTGAACAGACAATAACCAGTTCCCACTTCTCCTCAGTCTACTTGCTAAATTGGCTGTTCTGCTGAGGAGGCAGCTGGTGGTTTGTGTGTGTGTGTGTATGCGTCTCTGTGCATATGGAAAGGGGAAAGATACACTCTCTGATGATCATCCTCCCTTTTCTCTGGGGAATCCTGTGACATGTGGCTGCTCTGAGCATTGGGCAGCCCTCGACAGCTGTCCCCCTCCCCCCTCCCTCCCCTCCCTTACCCCTGCTGAGTTGTCTGCAACCAAACAAATTTCCATTTGTTTAACAAAGAGGGAGCTGGGGCTGGTCACCCATAGATTAAGACTCATTCTTCTGCTTTGAGGAACACGTACACAATAAGGTACAGAGCCATTCTTTGGTAATAATCCTCGGACAGTCTGAGTAAGTGCAGATTTCCACTCCGGAAAGGCATGTTCAAGATCTTACCTTCTTCCATTGCGCCTATTGCATACCCACTACCCCTGTCCTCCCAACACTCCCCACTGATTCTCAGTATCCCAGTGGATTGAATTTAAGATGGAACTCCTGTAGCTCAGTGGTTAGAGCACCCATCTTACAAGTGTGAGACATTGTGTTTCGAATCCAGGCAGGTCAGGACGAAACCTTAGGCAAGTTTCCTTACTCCACACACCTAATAATGATCCGGCCAAAAAAAAACTATAATAAATTGGTCATTTCAATCCACGACTGTTTGTGGGGCTCACCTCTGTGTGCAATTGGCTGCTGAGTGAGGGTCATTCACCTCATGGTAGTTTGCAGGATCTTCCAGGGTGCAGCTCCCCAATTCAAAGCACGCTGAGATGCCGTCTGGTGTGGAGAGCGCTATATAAATCAATGTTGTTGCTGTTCACGTTACTCCATCCATTCTACCCACTCCATCCAGACCAATGCCTTAAGATGTCCTCCTGACGTGAAGGGCGCTATACAAATATAATTTGTTTTTGTTTTGTTGTCGTTATGTTGCACTGAACAGACCATTATCTTCCATGAAAATGATGGCTCTCACATACACACTGATCCTCTGAATGTCTAAGTACAGTTAAGCACTTGGATTGAATACAATCCTCTATATACTTTGGTCAACAACAACAACAACTTGGATTATATAGTGTTCTCCACGCTGGACAGCATATCAGAGCCCTTCACAATAGCGGATCCCGAGGCTGAGCCAGGGGGAGGGGGAAAAAGGTGACCAAAGGCGCGGTCGAAAAGAAAGGTCTTCAGCCAAGATCTGAAAATGGGAAAAGAGGGGGTGAGGCGAAGGGATTGAGAAACGGAGTTTCAGATCCTCGGGGCGTAGTGCGTAGTGGCTGAAAACATGGCCGCCGATGGTGGAATGGTGGATTCGGGGGACAAGGCGGAGGCCAAACCTGGTAGAGCAAAGGCAACAGTTGCTGTTGTGACGAGAGACGAGGTCAGAGAGGTAGTGGTGGGGGGGGGGGGGGGGGGGGGGGTGCAGAGGAGGGGATGGACTTGAAGACAAGAGTGAGGATCTTGAAATTGAGTGAGGGTCATTCAACTAATTGTACAGTAGTTTGCGGGATTTTCCAGGGTGTAGCTCCCCCATTTGGGGGAGCTACAAATCAATCACCAAACTTGACAGTGATTACTGTAATACATTGTGATGTCTGAGTGTAAGAAGACTTTCAAAATGCTGCAGACTTGCTTTTATCAACGGTAGGAATGAATTTTCACACACCTTCAAATCCAAGAGTGTGAGGAACTCTGAGATACAATCCGGTGTGAAATGCTCAAATGTGGGCAATAAACAAAATAGTAAGTTATTGCACGAGAGCGTCCATGCATGGGATTGGGGTGAGAGAGAGAGAGAGAAAGTGACAGAAAAAGTGAAAGTGGAAGAGAGAGAGAAAGTGAAAGAGGGAGAAAGTGAAAGAGTGGAAGTGAAAGAGAATCAGAGAGAAAGCAAGAGAGAGAAAGAAAGAGTGAACAGAGAGAGAGAGTGAAAGTGGGAAAGAGAGAATGAACAGAGAGAAAGAGAGAGAGAGAGAGTGAAAGCGAGAAAGAGAGAGAGAGTGAACAGAGAGAGAGAGACAGAGTGAAAGCGAGCAGAGAGAAAGAGAGAGACAGAGTGAAAGCAAGGGAGAGAATGAAAGCGAGCGGAGAGAGAGAGAGAGAGAGTGAAAATCAGAAAGCAAACAATTATTGCCTTGTGTATTGTAGACGTGTTGTCATAACGACTCGTAGCAATGATGTGGAGGCTGTGATCAGCCTCTGCCTGTCACTGTGGAGGGTACACAGGCTCAGAGACCCTTCCCTGATCCTGCACAGTGAGGCCTCTCATTCACATACAGCTGGTTAGCAGCTCCAGCTGAAGCCGTGAATGACACTATACCTTCTGCCTTAGACCTCGCCACACGCCAGGACGCACTTTAAATACCTCTTAAATGGAAATGTATCAATTTTCAGCACAGAAGGAGATCAACTCAACCCTTCAGTTCCTCGACACTGAGTGCCATGTCATCAAAAGAGAAACGTGAAAATATTCTCCTCTGTTTCTGAGTCAATATAGGGACCTGGGAAGAACTTCTTCCATTGTTTCCTTGAACACTGTTGGGGAGAAATTGCACCTGGGTGTGGGTGGACACTATCCAGAACTTGGCAAATGCTTAAATACAGTTTTAACTTCGAAGCCGAATTTTCCCCACTTTCTTTTCAGACACTAGTGGAAAAAAAACTTAGCTTCAAAAACTTATCTTGTTAACTTCAAAGTTAACAACAACAGCAACAATATTAAATTTTTGTAGTGTCTTTCACATTGGAGGGATGTGCCAAGGTACAGGATAGACAGTATTCCAGACCCGAGCTGGGGTAGGGATAGAGAGGGAGGAGGTCAGTGGGGGAAAGAGATTGATCAAAGCATTGTTAAAGAGGAGCTTGAGGTGGGTCTTGAAGGAGGTGAGAGATGGGGCGAGGCGGAGGGACTGCTGGGATGGAGTTCCAGAGGGTGGGGGCAAATTGGCTGAAGACCCATCCCCCAATGGTTGGGTGGGTCAGATGGTGGACGTGAGCGGGCCAGAGCCTGCCAAGCAGAGAGAGAGGGCAGATTGTTAGGGGGTTAGAAGATGGCAGAGGTAAAAGGGAGCGAGGCCATGGAAGGCTTAAAAAAAACTTCAAAGCTAAGACAGAATTGAACAATTTGCCAACTTCTGGCAGTTCAAAAAGGCTCCACAAATCTGGAGCCGGTGAAATATCTCACTGATTGCTGAGAACAAGGTCATGGGATTTGGGATTGATTCATTTGAATTTCATGCCACACCTCAATGTCACTACACATGTCCATTTATTACAGTGTTTGTAAATCAATGCTTATCAATAATAATAATAATCCTTGCATTTAATATAGCACCTCATCACGTCACCAAGACGCCTCAAGCACTTCACAGGACATACTGTAAAGTGGAGTGACTTATTTTGTGATTGTATATTTTGAAACGCGGCTGTCAGTTTGCTTACAACAGTGTCCCATAAACAGCCACGGAGTCATGGTAGGGTGGGTGTTCTGGAGGGATATCAGATGAGCCAATTGGAGCACTCGCCTTGCAACAACAACAACAACAACAATTTACATTTATATAGCGCCTTTCACGTCGGGAGGACGTCCCAAGGCGCTAAACAAGAGGCGTGTGACCCGAGCTGGGAGGGGAGTGTTTGGGAAGGGGTGAAACACGAAGGTGAGGTAAAAGAGTTCGGGGTGGAACAAAAGGCACGATCGAAGAGGAAAGTCTTCAAATCGGCCTTGAAAGAGGAAAGGGAAGCAAGAGACCTGGGTTTGATTCCAAGCATGGTGGAACCTGGGGCAAGTTTCTTTACTCCACACACCTGATAATAATCTCTCTCGAAAAAACAATAATCATTTGGTCGTTCCAATCCACGACTGTGTGAGACACTGCTGCGCGCAATTGGCTGTCGCGTTTCGCCCACAAATGTACAGTCAATTCACTTTATATTCTGTGAAGCACTTTGAGACGTCTTGAAGACATGAAATGCGCTATATCAAATGCAAGGAATATTATTATTATTAAAGGCTCTTCTTCATCCAAACTGATCTTGTGATCAGTGAGCCTTGGCAGTGCCGGCTATTTTCACAGCCACACTGAACTCCATCACATGTTTTTTTTAAAAAATCTATTATAATCAATTTTGATGTTGACATTGAGATCTGCTCAGTGAGGATGGCATTAAATTGCCAAACAAAGGGATTTCAGGCTGAAGACCGAGCAGAGGAAGATTGGTACGTCTGTTGGAGGCTCTGGTGTGTTTATGTAGACTGATCTGGTTTATCGGGAGCACATGGACTGTGTTACAGCCCAGACAACAGGTTTGCCAGGCAGGTGTCTCTGTAGGTATTTAATCCTTCTCTGTGCTGTCTAGCATTCAAGGTTAGACATACCTGTCTCAAGTCTTGTCTCTGTGAAGACAGTTGCAGAAGGAGCGGGGAATATATATGTGTACATTATACAGAAACATTCCTTGAGCTGGGGTTCAAAACCAACACATGACCTTAGCAGTGATGATGTACCGCTTAGCATGTTTGTCCTCAAGTGACTTAACTCTAAGAGTCAGGGGAAGCTTCCAAGGGTGTCATTAATCTTGGTGTGTTTATACAACAGCTGATTTATAAGGACCCAATGTTTAGTTCTACAATACACAGGCCTGACAGATTGCTAACGCTGCTCTACAGAGGTTTCTGGGGAATTCTGTAACATCAGTGAAGATAAAATGTCTTAAAGGGTCAAATAGTTGTGGGTTCAAGAGCTTGAGGTCATGGTTTAGGCTGATATGGGGGAGGGGGGAGGAGGGGGGAAGTAGGAGCATCATCAGAGGTGCTTTTTATTAACAACAACAAAACAACAATAAAATGACACTTGTATAGCTCCTTTCACATCAGGAGGATGCCCCAAGACGCTGGACAATCATTGTTTCAGACCCGAGCTGGGTTCAGGGATGGAGAGGGAGGAGGGAAAGGGAGGGATTAGGGGTGACCGATGGGACCGTCGAAGAGGAGGATCTTGAGGTGGGATTTGAAGAAGGCTAGGGAAGGGGCAATGCGAAGGGATTGTGGGATGGAATTCCAGAGGTTGGGGGCAGAATAGCTGAAGGCTCGCCTGCCGATGATGGGGTGGGTGGTAAGTCGGGGAACATGGAGCAGGCCAGAGGCTGCTGAGCGGAGGGGACGGGCAGCTTGGTAGGGGTTAGGAGGCCGCAGAGGTAGGGTGGAGCGAGGCTATAGAGGGCGATGAAGGTGAGGACCAGAAATTTAATCTTTAAATTAATCGCCAAATGATACGATTGTGCAGGAACAGACTGTTCCCACCACAGAAATCCCCAAATTCCAGCCGTGAATCGTAGTCTTCCTATAAAGAGAATTACAACGTTTTTTTCGGTGGGGTGGGGGGTGGAAAGAGGTGAGGGGTGCTGGTGGGGGGGGAGAAATGGGACAACATAGCAACACAGCTCCATTTTAATAAGTAAATTAATTATTTGAGATGTCCTTTCAATGTGAAATGCATTACATACATTCAACTTGTTTTTGTTGCTGTTGTTCACCAGAGCTTGTGTCTGCTTGTTTAGGTATTATCAGCAGTACATAAGAACATAAGAATTAGGAGCAAGAGTAGGCCATTCGGCCCTTCGAGCCTGCCCCACCATTCAATAAGATCATGGCTGATCTTCTCACCTAACTCTGATTACCTGCCTATCCCAATATCCCCTAATCCCTCTATTTTTCAAAAATCAGTCTTAGCCTTGAAAATGTTCAAGGACTGAGCATCTACAGCCTTCTGGGGTAGTGAATTCCATAAATTCACTGCCCTCTGAGTGAAGAAATGCTTCCTCAACTCTGTTCTAAAAGGCTGACCCTTAATTTTAAGACTGTGACCCCTGGTTATGGATTCTCCTACCAGGGAAAACAGTCCCTCAGTGTCTACTTTATCTAGCCCTTTAATAATCTTATATGTTTCAATAAGATCCCCCCTAATTCTTCTGTACTCTAGAGAATATAGCCCTAGTTTATTCAACCTATCCTCATAGGTCAGTCCCCTCATCCCAGGAACTAACCTAGTGAATCTACGCTGCACCCCCTCTCAGGCAAGTATGTCCTTTTTTAAATAAGGAGACCAAAACTGCACACAATACTCTAGGTGCGGTCGCACCAGAGCCCTGTAGAGTTGCAGCAAGACTTCCCTACTCTTACACTCTAAACCTTTTGAAATGAACGCTAGCATGCCGTTCGCCTTCTTAGTTGCTTGCTGCACCTGCAAACTAACTTTTTGGGACTGGTGTACAAGGACACCCAAATCCTTTTGAATACTAACACTATCTAACTTCTCCCCCTCTAGAAGATAATCTATTCTTTTATTCCTGCTACCTAGGTGAATAATTTCACACTTGCTAACATTGAATTCCACCTGCCACCTATTTGTCCACTCCCCTAGCCTATCTATATCTTATTGCAATCTTTTTGCATCATCCTCAGAGCTCACTCTGCTATCTAGTTTAGTGTCATCCGCAAATTTAGACACATTACATTCAATGTCCTCGTCCAGATCATTGATGTAAATAGTAAATAGCTGAGGCCCAAGCACTGATCCTTATGGCACTCCACTAGTTACATACTGCCAATTTGAGAATGATCCGTTTATCGCTACTCTCTGCTTTCTACCCGATAGCCACTCTTCTATCCATGTTAATATTTTCCCATTAATCCCTTAATCTTGAGTAACAGCCTTTTGTGTGGCACCTTGTCAAATGCCTTCCTAAAATCCAAATATACCACATCTACTGGCGCCCCCTTATCCAACCTGCTGGATACATCACATCCTCCAAAAATTCTAAAAGATTAGTCAAGCATGACTTTTTCCCTTTTGTAAAGCCATGTTGACTCTGCCTAATCTTTTTATGGTCTTCAAGCTTTCCCATAAATATGTCTTTTATTTAGGACTCAAGAATTTTCCCTACAACTGACATCAGACTAATTGGTCTATAGTTTCCCATATTTTCTCTCCCACCCTTCTTAAATAGTGGAGTTACGTTTGCAATCTTTCAATCAATGGGGACTTTTCCAGTATCCAGAGAATTTTGGAAGATTATAGACATGCCATCCACTATCTCAGTAGCCACCTCCATTAAAACTCTAGGATGCAGGCCATCCGGTCCAGGGGATTTATCGGTTTTAAGACCCGACAATTTCCCTAAACCATCTCTTTACTAATGTTAATCTCCCTAAGTTGCTCGCTAAGATTGTCTTCTTGGTTCCCCTCTATTTTTGGTATGTTTGCAGTGTCTTCTACGGTGAAGACTGTAGAAAAATACTTGTTTCATGACTCTGCCATGTCTTTGTCCCCTATTATAATTCCTCCGGTCTCTGCCTGTAATGGACCCACATTCATCCTCGCTAGCCTTTTCCTCTTTATATATTTGTAAAAACTCTTGCAGTCTGTTTTTATGTTCTTTGCTAGTTTGCCCTCATAATCTATTTTCTCCCTCTTGATCAATTTTTTGGTCCTCCTCTGTTGTTCCCTAAAGTTCTCCCAATCCTTGGGTTTTTTCTCTCCTCGTCGGCCTCCCCAGTTCCTCCATTCACAGGCTGCAGGCCATCCAAAACTCTGCAGCCCGTGTACTATCCCGCACCAGCCTCCGCGACCACATAACTCCCACCCTCGCCCATCTCCACTGGCTCCCCATCCTCCAGAGGATCGAGTTCAAGATCCTCGTCCTCACCTTCAAGGCCTTACACGGCCTTGCCCCGCCCTATTTCACCGATCTACTCTCCCCCTATAAGCCCAACCGGACCCTCCGTTCAGCAGGACTTGGCCTGCTCCAAGCCCCCCGCCCGAACCGCCCCACCAGCTTTTCCGCACCCACCCTGTGGAATTCCATCCCCCAATCCCTCCGTCTTGTTTCTTCAGTTTCCTTTTTCAAGGCCGGTTTGAAGACTTTCCTCTTCGACCGTGCCTTTTGTTCCCCCCCCCCACCCCGAATTTTTCGACTTCCCCTACGTGTTTCACCCCTTCCCGAACACTCCCCTCCCAGCTCGGGTCACACGCCTCCTGTGCAGCGCCTTGCGACGTCCTCCCGACGTGAAAGGCGCTTTATAAGTTTAAGTTGTTGTTGTTGTTGTTTACTACTCATCTTGGCTGTTTTATAAGTAGTGTCTCAGAACACTTCACAGTGGCTTCCTTTGATACCTGGGGGAAAGGGGAGCGAACAGTAGGCACAGCTGAGGAGGAAGCTCTTCAGGTTTGATCTCAAGACTCGACAATATTAGACACAACAAAACCGCATTTTTTTTAAGTGCAATAATAACAAAATATTCAATGCCAAATGATACGATTGTGCAGGAACAGACTGTTCCCACCACGGAAGTCCCCAAATTCCAGCGGTGAATCGTAATCCTCCTCCTCCTAGCAAGAGAATTAACAAGTTTTTTTTTTGGGTGGTGGGGTGGGTGGGGTGGTGAAAGGGGTAAGGGGTGCGGCGCTGGGTGAGGAGAAATGCGACAACATAGCAATACAGCTCCAATTTAATTTCTTAGTGGAGAATGGGATCAGTTACTCTTGATTCAGTCTGATGTTTCCAGGGGTACAGTTCTCTGCTGCTCTGTGGGTGAGTAGTGTATGAGTTGTGTATATTTTTGTGTGTAGTGCATGCTTGGGACTTCAAGCTCATTGGCCAGACTGACACTGCAATGCAATGCTGTGGAAGTGTTGCATTGTCAGAAGTCCCATTCTTCACGTTAAACATCTAGTCAAATCACATTGGACATGAAATCTAAGTTCTCATCTGTCTTTGGAGCAGACAAAGTTAGCAATTTTTATGAAATTTGGATGTCGTGAAGTCAAAACAGGATTTCCTGCTATAAGTGCATGGGGCTTCTATACTTCTGACTTACCCCTCCATCCGTTGCCTGCTCCCCTCACCTTCTTGTACCTGAAGACATTCCTCTTATGGTCACCTCCCATCTCTCCCATTGTAAAGCGCTCCCAGACGCCACCCCGTGTGATGGATGAAAAAATATATCTAGAAAACGTGAAAAGCACTATATCAAAAAATGCAAGGATTATTATTTATTATTCTATATGTTGTAAAGTGAATTGACTATTTTGTAGTCGATTGCGGTAGCTAATTTGTGCACAGCAGTGTCCCACAAACAGCTACGAGGTGAAAGTGATGTGATGGCGTGTGATCATAGCAAACGCTTTGCAATGCAGCCTTGGTCAGTTTAAAGGAGCGGTTGACAAAAAGCGCTTGGTTAAAGTCTGCTTTCTGCTGTAAAATCTTTTAACCTAATCTATCTGGCATATGACTTCTCCAGGTTTTTGAATTTGTTTTTCCTGGGAAAGGTATTAGGTCCTGAAATTTCACCTAGTTCTTCGCCTATGAGACTATTTAGCCTTATTAGAGTCTTGGCCCAGAAAGCTAGGAGGCCTGGAGGAATTATTTCAGCTTCCGGACACTTTAAATACAACAAGCTGTTGAATTTAGAGTTTTATTCAGTTGAGGAAGATAACCTCCAAGGGCTTCGTAGTAATTACTGTCAGGTGTAGTGACTGTTTTTGTTGTTGTAGGCAAACACAGTTGTCTGATTTGTGCCACAGTGAGGTGCTACACAAATGGCTCTGAGGTGCTATGTGTGTATGTGTGTCTGTATGTAAGAGCTTTGAGACGTCTCGTCAACGTGGAGTCCTGTAGCTCAGGTTAGAGTACTTGCCTCATAAGTGAGAGACCTGGGTTCGATTCCCTGCAGGGCAATACCATGGCCAAATTTCCTTACTCCACATGCCTGATAATAATCCCTCAAAAATAATATATTGGTCACTTCACACTTCACAACTGTTTGTGGGACTACTGCGCGTAATTGGCTGCTGTGTTTCGCTCACAAATGTACAGTCAATTCACTTTGCAGTATATTCTGTAAAGCGTTTTGAGACATCTAAAGGACGTGAAACGTGCTTTATCAATAATGCAAGATTACAATATTATTCTTATAACATGCTAAGGCACAAAATCAAATGCAAGGATTATTATTAGTATTATATACATTTGTATGTGTGTATATATGTGTGAGGGTAGTTGAGTAATTAATCTGGTGTGTTGGGTTGGGAGGGGATTGTTAGTACACCGGAAGGAATTCCCTTTTTCCCCTTTCACACAGTGATCTTTACTGTATGAGTATGTGGAGAAATGCCATCTGGCTCTAGCTTTAGATTTTGTCTCTAAGTGTTTCAGGCTGTACAGATTACACAGCTACGCCTGCATGCTTTGCCACTGCGAACGTTGGCTGGCAAGCTCCCAATTCACACTTCGTTTTGCAGCCGTTTTTTCTGTAGGTTCGCTGCAGAACTTCATGGGGAGAAAAACAGCTTCAAATAAGGGAAAAGGGGTGGTGGAGTGGGAACACAATGCTTAAACACGCTCCTCTCATCCAGCTCCAAACTAAATGTCACACAGCTTGAACTCACGACCCTCTCTCTGACTTTTTGGTTTGGTCAGCCAGGTGATTGACACACGCAGAAACCCATCACTGTGCTTAAGAGTATCCAAACCGAGCTGAGACCTTTCTCTTCGACCGCACCTTTGGTCACCTTTCTACCCCTGCCCCTGGCTCGGTCCCGGGATCCGCTACTGTCAAGTGTTCTGAAACGCCATCCGGCATGGAGGGCGCTATATAAATCGAAGTTGTTGTTGTTGTTGTTGTTGAGATTTCCATGCATCCCACCCATACACAGAAATCCTAGAGATAGATTGTTGGAATGGAATGTGCACTCTCTCCCTGGAGGGACACACCTTGCTTACATAATTACGGAAAGTATTAGGAGCAGATTGGCAAGAGCCAAGGCTAAGGGATCCCAGAGTGTGTGTTGGGGCGATTGATATTACTGTCCAGCAGGATTTCCCAATACTTGGACCACTCTACCCACATTAGGGCTTTGGCTTGCAGGGATAACAGGAGCTGAATGGCTATGCTGTCATCAGCAGTGCCCTAGAATGCTGTGGACCCACCAGGCTCAATTCCGACATTTCAGGCAAGGAACTCCCTGTGCGGTGACACCGTTGTCACTGTCTTCCTGTCTGCAACTCAAGGATACATCCCGTCCCATTGAGCATTATTGACATCTCTTTTCTCCAGTTCTGTTGCAATCCCCACTTTGTTTTTAACACCTCTTTAACCCATCATCTCTTGTCCTTTACCCTATTTCCTCCTTTGTCTTACTCGCCCTGTCTCTCCCTCTCTGGTAGTCCTTCACATATACAGTCAATTCACTTTACAGTATATTCTATGAAGCACTTTGAGACATTGATAAGATATGAAAAGCGCCATATCAAATGCAAGGATTATTATTATTATTATTAAAAACCTCTCCCTCTCAACATGTCCCAGTTCTGATGAAGGGTCATGGACCCAAAACATTGATTCATTTCTCCATAGATACTGCCTGACCTGCTGAGTGTTCCCAGCGACTTCTGTTTTTGTTCCTTCCCATTGAGTAATGGTTCCACCAATTGGAATTGTGGAATTTAAGCAGCAGCTGCTTGCTTCTCTGCTGATTAATCAAGGTGGATTCCAGGCACCGGACATACAAAGCTGTGTTCGGACGCCAGGTAAAGCCTTCCAACAGCTGGCACCCCATCCTCCTTTCCTCTTCAGGCTGTCTGGCAGACATCTGCCTACAGTAGGTAAAGATAGGTAAAACTTTACAGGACAGCTTTTGGAATGCTGGTCACCTTGATGTTCTTGATGTCCCATTGCCGTATACCAGGCTTACTCAGCACTAGCTGCTCAATCCTGGTCCTCCTAGAGGTGAGCAAAGGAGGCAAGGAGTGAAGGGGAGAAATATTAATTAGTTTAATTTCAGAATGAAATCTTTTCTGTGATAAGAAGAAGCTCACATTCACACACATATACATACACAAATACACCATACACACGCAGAAACATGTGTATAAATACAGTACACACATACATACAGATATACGTACATATGCGCAGACACATAGACATACACAGGGACAGCATTACACATGTACAGGTATCCCCCAATTTATGATAGGGTTGCATTCCTGAAAAATGTTACGTAAATCGAAACGTTGTAAATCGGGGATGCCTCCACTGCCATGCGCAAAAAAATGCGCAAAATTTTTTGTCGTTAAAACAAAACCAAATGTCCTATAGCGATAAAAAGGTGCTAAATAATTATGTTCATTAAATCGAAAAAGTGTAAATAGAAATGTCGTAAATCAGGAAATATCTGTATTGGGGCCTCAAGCCAGTCAGGGGCCTGAGCGGATCCAGTGATAAATTGAAGGATTTTAGATTTTGCTGGTCTTAAAAAAATAGATCTTGACTTTGTCGATCATTAGCGACTTCACGCCTTTAGCGGCAACTTCATTGATTGAGATAACTGTAACAATTGAGTTAGAGTGGGTTGTATTTAGCACGTCAAAGGGTATTTAAACAATTCAAATCTGTGGCTGTTTAGTGCCTTGTGACAACCTCCCAACGTGAAAGATGTTGTACAAATATAATTTTATATTGTATTGCGTTTGGTATATCTACAATAGGTAGGATTTAGTGTCATTATCAAGTAAAATGTTGGCTGCCCATATTGAACCTTTGGCAAAAGCCACCCATGGACGCGCGCGCGCACACACACGCGCGCATACAGACACAGAGACAAACACATCTACTCACACCCACCCACACACACACCACACACACACACCGTCTCAAACACACATATATACAATGTACACATGCATGCACACAAACATAGATAAACACCCGCAGATACACACACATACACAATTAGCACATGTCAAAGTCCCACACGGGCCAGATACAGTCCAGCCTTGAAGCATTACCATTGCCCAATTCATACAAATTGCCTTTCACTGTGACTCCATCGACCTATTTATTCTTCATATGTTTGTGAGCCGAGCTCATGGTTGAGAGCACTCTGCCTTTTCTCACTGGTTTCTTGGTTTGATTTGGTTTCTTTTTATTCATGGAAATGTCTCGAGAATCTCGCTCCGATGCAAAGAATTCAAAGTATTCGGGATAAATAAACCCAGTGTCAGATATTTGGAAATTATCATCCTGCATTGACAAAGCTCTTTTGTGGGAACTTCTTGCTCTGGGTAATGGGAAAGCCAGCCACGAGATGAGATCATGCACACAGCAGAGATTTTGACCAAAAATGTGTCTATTATCCTTTGAGCAAGAAAAATCCTTCCTGCTAACCCTCCCAGCCACTGAGGTCTGCTAACTGTGTGCAATTGGTTGTTGCGTTTTGCTTACAAAATATACAGTCAAATTGCTTTCAGTATGTTCTGTGAAGTTCTTTGAGATGTCTCAATGACCTGATAAGGTGTTATATCAAATGTAAGACTTACTATTATGTTTTTATAACCCTCCCAGTCACTGAGGCCTGCTAACCCACACCAGCAAAAAATGGTTGTAGCTGGACGAAACAAATTGCATTTATATAGTTTCTTTCACGTCGGGAGATGGCTGCAAGCTTGCCAGACAATATTTCCAGTTTATCTGGTTAAAACACTAAAAAGCAACCCCGATTATACACACACTGGGGTCCCCAGGCCTTGGCTCTTGCCAACCTGTGCCTAAATCTCTCTGGGATTAGGTGAGCAGGGTTCATCCCTCCAGAGGGAGAGCGCGAGTGTAATCCGTACTAGGCAAACTGAAGCAGTTTAGTTTGGAGACTCCAATGCTAGGTAACTAGGCTGTCACAAACAGTCATATTGCTCTAGTTACCAAGGACTGACCTGTACGAATCGTAACAATTCTTACATTTCATACTGCATCTTTTATGTCAGGAGGACATCTAAAAGCACTTCACAAGTGGAGTCCTTGTAGCTCAGTGGTTAGAGCACTTGCCATATAAGCACGCGACATATGTTTGATTTCAGGCAGGGCGAAACCTTGGGCAAGTTGCCTTACTCCACATGCCTAATAATAATCCCCAAAACCCCCCAACAATAATAAATTGTTTATTTCAACCACAACTGTTTGTGGGACACTGCTGTGCGCAATTGGCTACCGTGTTTTGGCCACAAATATACAGTCAATTCACTTTAAAGTATATGCTGTGAAGCTTTTTGAGATGTCTAGAAGATGTGAAAAGCGCTATATTGAATGCAAATGTTATTATCATTATTACAAGATCAATTTTAAAGTATTTTTGCCTACAAAGCTCCTCCGATGCCTGTACAGTATTTGACTCTTGATGTAGGTAGAAGTGCTTCTACCTAGCAAGGCACCGTAAAAATACAATCCATTTCTCCTTCTCATTCGCACTTAAATAATGTTCTCAGTCATAAGGATTGGGTTTGATTCCTGGGCAGGGCAAAACATTCCTTACTGCACAAGACTCTGTTTACCAGTAAGTAGGAACCCGGTTGTTAATCACTTGTCAGATTACTATTCCCAGAGTAATAATCCCTATACAAAAATTAATTAATAAAATAATAATCATAATTTGGTCACTGAATCCATGACTGTTCGTGGGACATTGCTACCGCATTTCACCCATAAAATATGCAGTCAATTCACGTTATAATATATTCTGTGAAGCACTTTGTAACGCCTTCAAGACATGATAAGGAGCTATGTAAAATCCAATGTTTATTATTATAAGGTTGAAGTTTGGTGAGCAATAATAATTATAATAATTGATATAGCACCTTAAGACCGCACCTATAATAAAATAATAATAATCTTTGCATTTGATATAGCACTTTTCACATCTTATCGATGTCTCAAAGCGCTTCACAGAATATACTGTAAAGTGAATTGACTATATTTGTGGGCGAAACCTAGAGGTCTCATAGTGTTTCAGAGGATTTCACTGTGAAGTGAAGTGGCCGTGTGTTTTGTGGGTGAGGTCGAGGTCACTGCCTTGTCTCAGTCCTCTAACCTAGGTGGCTGGAATGAAATCCCATTTGTACTGATTCCCACGGCCTGTGGCCATAACCGGGGATGCAGTGGAGTGACATGACCCGCTGCCTTAGAGAGCTGGGCCTCAGTGGGATTGCGCTCCTGTGTACAAGCAAGTGGGTTCATTTCTTCTAATGTTACCAGTCATTTCAGCCGCTGGACAGCTGCTGCCTGTTAGACACTCATTACCTTACAGCTCACAGGTCCCCTGACTCTATGGTTTGGAAACTGAAACCTTCGCCTCTGACTTATTTCCCCTGTGTTAGACTGGGGTTCTTCCGTATCTCATTCATCGCTTGTAGTCTGAGAGTGTTCCTTGTAAGAAGACAGGCTGTAGTCATGTCTGGCTTGTGGTACAAAGTGGCTTCACTGATGGCAATGCAGCAACTTAGAATAATAATAACAACAATCCTTTCATTTGATGTAGCGATTTATCACATTGTTAAAATGTCTCACAGAATATTTTATAATGTGGATTGACCTGTATATTTTTGTGGACGAATAGCGGCAGACAATTGCGCACAGCAGTATCCAGCAAATAGGTGTGGATTGAGTGATTTTTTTTATTACCCCGGAAAGCGATCTGCCAATTAACTAACAACCGAGTTCCTACTTGCTGTTAGGCAAACAGTGGCGTTTAGAGTAAATCAATTTACCTAAGGTTTTTTTCCTGGCCGAGAATTGAACCGGGGTCCATCTGCTTGCGAGATGAACGCATTACTCAATCTGTTATGGGACTCCACAACAGTACGAGATCTCACATTTGTCTGAGGAGTTGGGTCCAATCTAAGATTTTGCGCCCATTAATAATAATAATAATCCTTGCATTTGACATAGCACTTTTCACATCTTCTAGACTTTTCAAAGCGTTTCACAGAATATATTGTAAAGTGTATTGACTGTATATTTGTGGGCGAAACGCGGCAGCCAATTACGCATAGCAGCATCCCACAGTCATCGATTGAAATGACCAATTTATTATTGTTTTATTGAGGGATTATTATTAGGCGTGTGGAGTAAGGAAACTTATCCATGGTTTCACCCTGCCTGGAATTGAACCCAGATCTCTTGCTTTTGGAGGCCGATTCGATAACAACTTTTAAAGGAGAGGTGGATGGTTATTTGCAAAGGATGGGTTTGCGGGGTTATGAAGAGAGAACCGGGGAGTGAGATTGACTTTGAATAGCTCTTTTCAAAGAGCCGGCACAGACACGATGGGCTGAATGGGCCTCCTTTTGTGCTGAAAAATTCTATGATTCTATGTATAGTGAGTGCTCTAACCATTAAGCTGCAGGAATCTCCATTTAGGAACCAGGGCAGGAACCTGCACACAGGAATCCCAACAAGCAGCCTGCTGTCTAACCAGCTATATAGGCTGAGTAATAGTAATCCTTGCGTTTGATATAGTGCCTTATCACGTTTTATCTTAAATGTGACCTACTCTCCCCCAATACTGCTGCAGGTAAAACATGATGCTTATTGGTCCCTGTCTGCACATTTAGTCCTGTGTTATGTGCGGATTCCTGAAGGGTTGCTCTCCTGAAATATTAATGGGGATGTGATGGAAGGGGCCAAAAGTATTTCCGGGAATCTGTTCCCACAGAGTTAATTTGATTTCTTGACAAGTGAAGTTCCATTTCCTAAAATCCAGTGGTGGGAGTTCAATCTTGCAGAGGGCTAAAGACCAAGGGAAATCATAGTAAGTAAAGCATATCACTTAACACAAGGCCAGGCCAAAGGCAGCTGACTGATTTAACCAGCAACGCAATTGCGTGCCACCAGCATGTGGATCTTGATTTTACTCTGGCTGCACAAGAAATTCTGTCTTTTGTTTGGAGACTCACGTGGTATTGTTTTCCCACATATGCCAGACACCCGGTGACCTAAAACAGAAGGCACTTGCATACCATGTTATATAGCACTCAGTAAATCCTGTCAAGTATTTTGAGACTCTTCTACAAAATGATAAAGTGCCACAATAATAATAATACTACCACTATTACTAATAATAGTAATCTTGAATCTTATCATGCCACTGAAATGTTTGATATAGTGCTTCACATGATTCATTGTAAAATGTGAACAGCAAATAAGACTACAAGAACATAAGAAATGCTAGAGAATAAAAGACCAAGGTCCATCTAGTTTGCCTTTCACCTTCCTGGTAGTCGCATGCACATTATGTACTAAACTATCTATGCACTACATAACATAATGGTATTTCCGAAAGGAAAAATAATTGAATCTGTGTTTGAAAGAATCAACACTTCCTGCTTCAACCTTCTTCCTCCAGAGCCTGTTCCACAGGTTCGCTATTCGCTTATTGAAATAGTGTTTGCGCAAATATATTCTGAATTTACTCCCCTCAAGTAAATGAACATTTTTATCTGGGGCATTGTTGGTGAGGACAACATTCCCATCTCATTTGGAACAGTGTTGTGGGATCTTTAACATCCACCTGAACAGGAACACAGGATCTCGATTTAATCATAGAATCTTACGGCACAAAGGAGGCCATTCGGCCCATCGAGTCTGTGCCGGCTCTTTAAAAAGAGCAATTTAATCCCACTCCCCAGCTCTCTCCCCATAACCTCGCAAACCCGTCCACCCCAAATAAATGTCTACCTCTCTTAAAAGTTGTTATCGAATCGGCCTCCACCACATTTTCAGGCAATGCATTCCAGCATTTAACATCTCATCAAAGGAATGGCACCTCAGGTAATCCAACCCCTCTCCCGGTTGAGAAGTTGAGCGGAGGTCCCATTAGCGGACCTTAAAGATCCTCTAGGAGATTCCCAACAATTCTCCACATAAATTGACTATTCACCTCATGGCTGTTTGTAGGACATTGCTGTGCGTAAATTGGCCTCTGGCTTTGCTTATTCGTACGTGAACCATTAATCTCTTTGAGGCATTTGGAGGTTAAAGAGACTCCATCAATTGGAATGATTATTTGATTCCCCAGGACTCAGTATGGATGGTATGGAGGTAGGAATTGAGCATTGCCAACCCAACATTCAACTACTGAATCCAATAGAAGTCTCAAAGATGCGACATATCTTGAAGTGAGGCAGTGCATGTCAGGTCAGGCTATTTTGGTGTTCTCCTGTGCTCATGCTGCATGTAAAAAGCAATGCAGAGTCCCTCAGGCCAGCTAGAAATAACCCCTCTTGACTACTTCAATTATAAACTGAACTTCAGTTGTGTAAATGGAGCCTCGGAGTTAAATGCATGTGGACGCTGCGTTAATACAGCACCCAGTCATTTCACTGACTTGTCGCAAGTCACTTCAAAGAGCTTCAACTATGGTTACTTCAAACCCAAGGGGTTTATATATAAGTCATGAACCCAACAGAACTCCCCACAATAGGAGTCACACTGATTTAACACTTATGCACTGTTGGAATGTGCAAGAACTCCTGTCATGGTTTAAGCCACATCAGGGATTTTTAAAATCAGGAACAACAACAACATCAAAATTACATTTATAGAGCACCTTTCAGGTCAGGAGGATGTCTCAAGGCGCTGAAACATACAGTGTAGCCCTGTTCTAATGCGTTTCATTATAGCGCAAATTCCCTTACAACACAGTCATACTGTGGGCCTTTCACTGTGCAAATATGCAGCCAGCGCTCCCACCTAGCACTGTTTCAGCCATTGGCATGTGAACATTTTACAGTACATTCTGTGAAGCGCTTTGAGACATCTAGAAGACATGAAAATCAAATGCAAGGATTATTACTTATTTATTCATTGTTAACATTGCCACATCTGTAGCTCTTTAATTGAGTATTGAATTTGCTGATACAATCTGTCTCCAGGTACCTCCCCAGGGCAGTGAAATCACATGCTCATTACTCTCTACATAAAGTACTTAAATGCAAATTCTGTTCACCTTCTGTCCTGTGAGTTCGAGCCTGTCTTCCCTTCCCATAGATTCCTTCAGATAAAAATCCTTCATTTGCTTCACTGCTGCCTGTGATATTCACATCCCGAAGCTTTGGAACTCTCTTACAATCCCTTTGCCTTTCCCCATCCTTTCCCTCTTTCAGATCATGACCTTCCTCTTTGACTGTGCTGATGGTCACTGCCTCGCTCCCCCTGGCTCAGCATCAGGCTCCTACACAATTAAGCGCTTCCCTATAACCGTGAAGGGCGCTACAGAAATGCAAGTTTTTGTTGTTGAGCTATTGCTCTGCGCAAATTAGCTTCCTCGTAGGGTCTGGCAATACATTGATATATCGGTTATATCGATATATTTTTCATATCAATATGCTGATATTGGAATTAAAGATATATCGATATGTCAAAAAATTAGATATGAAAAAATATATTGGTATATCGCAAATATCGGTATATCGTTTCCAGCGATATATCGGTATTATCGGTATAACGCAAACTTTTTCAACTTACCTTGTCACCGGCATTGCAACCTCCTGGGCCTAGAGCACGGAATGCGCACGCACATTGGAATGCGTGCGCACATCGGAATGCGCGAGCACATCGGAATGCGCACACGCCCCCGAATGCACGCGCATGCGCAGTATAAAAAGCCTGGAAGTATCGATATATCGGTATATATCAATATGAGCCCACCAATGTATCGATATCGGAAAATTTCCATATCGACGGACCCTACTTCCTCGTTTGCTTATACAATACATGGTGACTACACTTCACAGTGAATCCAGTGAAGCACTTTGGGTTGTTTCAAAGATAGGATAGGGAGCTATATCACATGGAAGGATCATTATTATTCAATATTACTACTGTATTACCATTTTTGACCATGTTAAGCAATGTTCGTGCGGTTCAGTTTGTCTAAATGTTACAAGGATGTTGAGTACTTCAACGTGATATTCCCTGAGCCTTCCCTTTCTCTAATGTCCATCTCCCAGCTTCCTTTGTCTCTCATCATAACTCAGCGGCTTGACTATAGCTATAAATCTAGTTGTCCTTCACCGTACCCTTGCCCCAATGCTCTAGTGTGATAACCACAAGCTGGAATTGTCTCCCAGTCTCAGCCCATTAAAACATTCTGTCTTAATAACTCCCCCACTCTCAGAAAGTGCATCCCGGAATCCCTCCCACTTGCCCATTTGCGGATTGCTGTATATTTTTTGGACGAAACGCGGCAGACAATTACTCGCAGCAATGTCCCACAAACAGTCGTGAATTGCAGTGACCAATTTATTGTTGGTTTCTTTGAGAGCGTGTGGATCAAGGAAACTTGCCCAAGGTTTTGCCCTACCTGGAATCGAACCCAGGTCTCTCGATTGCAAGGTGAGTGCTCTAACCACTGAGCTACAGGACTGCACAATTGAGGGCTAGGGGAGCCCATTGAGAGAACCAACCCCAGCACTGTGCAGTGCTCCAAGACATTATCTTATTCAAAGGATGTTGTACAAACACAAGTTGTTATATGCTCCTATAAAAATGCAACAGTGTTTGTCAGCCTGGCTCAGTTGGTAGCACTTTTGCCTCAGTCAGAACATTCTGGGTTCAAGCTCCGCATCGGTTGTTTTTTTGGTATCTTTTTGATCCAATGTTTTGAATATGCATCTTACTGGAGTCACACCTTCAAGGCCATTCACGGCCTTGCCCCCGCCTATCTCTCAGACCTGCTGTCTCCCTATCAGCCTGACCATCCCCTCTGCTCAACAGGCTCTACGTCCCCTGCGCTAACCCCCCTACCATCAGTGGCTGTGCTTTCAGCCTCTCTGCCCCAACACTCTGGAACTCCATCCCGCAATCCCTTCGTCTCGCTTCCTCCCTTTTCTCCTTCAAGGCCGGTCTCAAGACCTTCCTCTTTGACCGTGCCTTCTGTTGCCCTCCTAACTCTTCCCTCTTCCTACTCTCCTTCCCCCTGCCCCTACACCCCCCCCCCCCCCCCCCCCCACCCCCCGCTCAGGTCCCAACCTAACTGTTCAGCACCTTGGGACTTTCTCCCGATGTGAAAGGTGCTCTATAAATGTAATTTTGTTGTTGTTGTTGGCGCTGGTTGCTACCTTCACTAACACCTGCAGTGTATTGATAGAGTTAATATGTCAATTGAGGATCCACATTTGGTTCACACGGATCATGAAAGGGTTAAGAGCAATGGTACAAGCATACATCAGTGCATTATTGATTTGTAACAGGATGAAAGACTTTGCATGCTGTACAAAAACAATTTGACTGTGTTACAATCCAGCCTCTAAGCACAGGGAATGCCCTGGTTTAGTGCTCCAGATATTTAATAATTTACCTTCAGTGTTTTCTTTACACAGTAATGTTCACACACAGTGTGGTTCATTTCCTCATTCATTAACTGTGTGGTTTAATAACAGTGAAGGAATCTTAGCCAATTGGTCTGTGTGCATTAAAGGACTGTACAGAACATTCCGATCAATGGCTGATCAGAAGCAAGGTGGAAAGGTTGTTTAGTGTGTGTCATAGAATAAATCTATATGCATTACGTATAGTGCAGACTGCATTACATAAATCAATCAATATTTCCTGTGTTTGATATAGCGGCTTATCACATCGCCGAGACATCTCAAAGAGCTTCATAGAATATATTCTGAAGTGGATTGACTGTGTATTTTGTGGGTGAAATGTGGCTGCCAATTGCACAAAGCAGTGTCCCCCAAACAGTCATGGATTGAAAGACCTTTTTTTTATTTAGAGGATTAACTCCGGAAAAGTGATCTGACTAACAACCAAGTTCCTGCTTACTGCCGAAAACCAGATTCCTACTTACTGCTAGCCATACTGCTTGGTTCTTGAGGCATAAGGAGTAAGCCCTCCACAACCTCGCCCCACCCTATATCCGTGACCTACTAACCCCTTATCAACCAACCCATCTCATTGCTCAGCAGGTCCCCCGACCCATCCACCCCACCTTTGGCAGGCGAGCCTTTAGCTACTCTGCCCCCAATCTCTGGAACTCCATCCTGCAGTCGCTCCGCCTCGCTCCCTCCCTGGCCTCCTTCAAATCCTGCCTCAAGACTCTCCTCTTCGATGATCCCATCGGCAACTCCTAATCCCCCCTTCCCTCCCCCACCTGTCCCCAGCTGGTGTCTGACACAGTGACTTTCCAGCGCCTTGCGAAGTTCTCCTGACATGAAAGGCGCTATCCAAGTGTAATTTTGTTGTTTTAAGGAAACTTGTCTGGGTTTCACCCGGCCTGGGAATCTAACCTTGGTCCTCTCACTTGAGCCGAGCGTGCTAACCACTAAGCTGTACAATAATGAGGAAGTGAAGGAGTGCTTGAGTAGCATGTTGGCTGTGATCTGCTGCCTGGTGCTGCTCACTTTGTGTTATTATAGGTGTGCAATTCCTGGGGGAGAACTAATCTTATCTACAGTGAGTTTCTTGTTCCTGCTGTTGGTTGGTATGAAATGAGTGATGAACATGCAGCTTTACAAAGTGGTCTAATGTAAGCCGATGGCAGAGTCTCTGTGAATTATTTGTGTGTGTGTGTGCGCGTGTGCACACATGTATCAAAGTGTGTGTGTTTGTGTCTGCTTGGCTCAGTGGTAGCACACTCATCTCTGAGTCAGAAGGTTGCAGGTTCAAATCCCACGTCCTTGAACAAAAAATGGAATTCCCAACAGGATTTCTATGCAAGAATATGCAAGTACATATTAGACTCCAAGTGTGCGAAGGACACGAGTACAAAAATTGGAAGGAGCTACATTTGCAATGTAAGACCACAGATAGAAAAACAAAAAGCCAAACGCACAGCATCATTTAGCAGGTTTGATGTCCACTTATTAAAGCTCTGGCTGTAATTTGTGGTGATTAATTATTCTTGGGGAACTCGCTAGATAAATAACACGTAGCCAATGTTTTTTTTAGTGCACGGTGACAGGCAGGCTGCCAAAAACAGGATAATTGCTAAACTGAAATAAGGTGCTTGACAGTGATTCACTGGTCAGTCATCACAGTGACAGGAAAGTGTTTTCCTGTGACTTTCTTATCTAAACACTGTGACAGGAACAACAGCTCCAGATACAATGGCTGAGGTTTCACCCACAAAAATACATAATCAATTCACTTTACGGTATAAGTGTGAGGCGCTTAGAGATAGTTCAATGATGTGATAAGGCGCTATATCAAATACAAGGATTATTATTATTATTATTATTATTACAATGTCACCGACTTACAGTCACATACGGTTAGGGGAAGTGGAAATTGACAAATATCCGTGCCTATCGATATCAAAGTGTCAATAACTGTGCGCAAAGCATGTTCCACAAATGTGGGACATTGCTTTGTGCACAGACGTTAAAGATCCCACGGCCCTATTTGGAAAGAGAAGGGAATGTCTTCTGATAGCAATGTCCATGTGGAGCTCCTATAGCTCAGTGGTTAGAACATTCACCTTACAAGCGTGAGATATGTGTTTGAATCCAGGCAGGTCAGGGTGAAACCTTGGGCAAGTTTCCTTACTCCACACGCTTAATAATAATCCATCTAAAAAAAACACAATAATAAAAAATTGGTCATTTCAATCCACGACTGTTTGTGGGACACTGCTGTGCACAATTGGCTGCCATGTTTCACCCACAAAATATACAATCAATTCACTTTACAGTATATTCTGTAAAGCGCTTTGAGACGTCAATAAGATGTGAAAAGCACTATATCAAATGCAAGGAGTATTATTATTATGTAAATGATCAATTTGATCTGGAGGATTGTCAGTCAGGAACCAGAAGACACTCCCTTCTCTTTCCAAATAGGGCCATGGGATCTTTAACATCCACCTGACCAGGCACAAATGGGACCTCAATTTAACATCTCAATCAAAGTACAGCAGCTCCAAGTGCTTAATGCTTAACATAATTACAGTTATTGATAGGAGGACATCAAATTCACAGAACTTAACTGTTTTTGTTTAATATTTATGTTCCAGATTTGAATCTGCTGAAGGGCAGGTGTTTTAGCTGGTTAAACTCAAACGGAGCCACATTGTAGGGTCCCTAAGCCTCGCCACTCATCCACCCACCTTTACACTTGTGCATGGGGCGTATGATAATGTTTTTTATTGGCTTCCTTTCTGAAATGCTTACCTCTGTCACGTGCTCCATCTTGGAGTCTGTTGACATTTTGCAATAGAATGCTGTGTGGTGAAGCATGAGAAGTAGGTAAATTGTAGCATTGCAAATCTAGGCTATTGATGCAATGTGGTCGACTGATAGGGGCAGATGTCTTACACTCACACTCACACACACACAGCTGCTTGTGCCTTCCAACCCTGGGTTAATGTGAATTAACAGGAGAATGACAACAGTTGTATACACGTACAAGAATACCAACACATACATAGACAACAGTGCACGCAGCGTTGTGGGATCAGTATCACTGATTTTAACAGGGATGCATTGTCATGTTAAAAGATTAATGCGCCTGCACTCAGAGATCTCAAGCTCCGAAATTCCACTTGATTTTAGATTGTTTGACCACTTTCTATCTCAGAATTTTAAGGAGATCCAGAATTGTGGAATATTTAAAAATGCAGTCGTAATTTGGTTCTTAGATAATAAGAAATAATGTGAGAAATAATAATAATGTGAGAAATAATAATAATGTGAAGCTCTGTAGCTCAGTGGTTAGAGCATTCACCTAGCAAGCGAGAGACCTGGGTTCGATTCCAGGCCAGGGTGAAACAATGGGCAAGTTTCCTTACTCCACACGCCCAAAAATAATCCTCAAAAAATATAATGAAATATGTCATTTCAATCCATGACTGTTTGTGGGACCCTGCTGTGCACAATTGGCTGCCACGTTTCGCCCATAAAAAATAGTCAATTCGCTTTACAGTGTGTTCTGAGACATTTAGACATTTGAGATATTTAGAAGACATAAAAAGCGCTATATCAATTTCAAGGATTATATTATTATAATAAACCACCGTCCAAAATTTTACCAATAGGAATAATAATAATTATTAGTGCATTGGATACAGTGTCTTTCAAGTCAGGATGATGTTTCAAAGCGCTTCAAAATATTTACCGTAAAGTGTAGTGTATTTTGAGGGGAATGTAGCCGCTAATTTGCATCAGCCCATGTTCTGCAAACAGCCTTAACGTGAACAAACCAATTTTTTAATTTGGGAGATTGTCAGTCAGGACAGTAAGTCCTTTCTCTTTTCGAACCAGTTCCAACAAGGCTTCAGTTAAAGAATGTTCCACATTTAGTTGATTTTTCCACCTTGAATTTTAGAACAGAATGTTTTCAACAAGTTGGCCTTGCTGAGCCTTGATATGTTTTATTGGAAAGCATAATGATAATAATAATACTAATAATAATCTTTGCATTTGGTATAGATACTTATCGGATCATTGAGACATCTCAAAGTGCTTCACAAAATTTATTATGAAGTGAATTAATGTGACTGTATTTTTTTTCTTGAAGAACTTGACATGGCCCAATGTACGTGGTGCTGGGAGAGATTCATTAACTGGGTTGTGCTGTGAAATCAGCTTTGTGCAGTGGGGAAAGCTCCACGCTGAGATCCTGACACACCGCTGCTATTTCTAGCTCGCTTGATGTATTCCTTTCTGCCCAGCAATCGATTCACTTGCAAGTCTCAGGGGATGTGTGGATATGTGTGTCTGTGTGTGTGCACGTGTATGTGTGCATCCGCGCGGGCGGGTTTAGGATGGGGGAGGGGGAAATGACTCAACTGTAAGTCGTGCTGCACGTTTCGCCTGTTATTCCTGGCCGGTGAATCAGTGGCAGAGGTGAAATCTTAGACTGCACACGTTCATTTCACATCCCATTTTGAGCGTCGCTCTGCATAATATAGTAGTTGGCAACCATTGACTGGATGGAGATCAATAAAGAAGTCTCGAGTGCTGGAGTGCTCGAACACACACACAATAAAAGGCTACTGCTGTTACTTGCATTTTCTTTCATTCATTCATTCCCACAGATACATGCCTATAAGAGCTTAGTGAACAGCAGTTCCTGCACCCGCCCCACCCCACCACTACACCATCATAACTAAAACATGCCACCAGTGAGCTCCATATCTAGATATGCAAAGCCTGAAATTCCACCCAGTCTTAGCCTGCAAGATATTTTCGTCTTCAAATGTCACAAATTGTAGAAACATTCTTTAATTCTCCCCCGGTTTTAAAATTTGTAATTAGATTTTCTACATCTCAATCTACAACAACTTTGATTTATATCGCGCCCTCTATGCCGGATGGCGTCTCAGAGTGCTTCGAATCTACATCACCCACAAAATACTGTATACAGTCAATTTATTTTACAAAATATTCTGTGAATCACATCAAGATGTCTTGAAGATGCAGTGTTCAAATCCACTCATTCCCTGGCACCTCCCTACCTCTCTGACCTTCTCACTCCCCAATCCACCGCCTCCGCTCGACTGGCACCAGCCTTCGGCTCGTCCCTCACACCCTCTGCCCCACCATTGGAGGTTGTACTTTCAGCCATTACATCCCGAAACTTTGGAATACTGTCCCTCAATCTCTCTGCCTTGCCCCACTCTCTCCATCTTTTCAAGTCCTGCCTGAAAACCTTCCTCTGCGATCATGCTTACAGCCACATTCTCCCACCATCTGTTCTGGCTCACAGTCAGGCTTTGCCACTTTTAAGCACTCTGAGATGCTACACATCATGGAGGACACTATGTAAGAGCAAGTTGTTGTTGCAAAAAGGCACTACATCTAATCCTAGGATTATTATTATATAAAAGGGAGTTTAGGAGGAACTGCTTAAGGCGGAGGTCCCCGATAATGTGGAACTCATTGCTGGAAACTATGGTTGATGCAGAAAGTATTTAAAAAGGAACATTGATACATACATGAGGAGAAGGGAATAGATGGATTCAGGAGAGGGGAGGAGAAGGGGTGGAGGATAAACACCGACATGGATTAGTTAAGCCGAACAGCGTGTTTTGTGCTGTATCATTCCATATAATTATGTGATTTGGAAGACGGTTTCCTCTTAAGAAATTTTATTTGAAGGAAAGACAGTCTCTCAGGCTAAGACTAGAATTTCAAAAGGATAGACTTGCTGGATTATACAGAGGACGAAGGATGATTGACAGTGAGCAGCTGGCAGCAAACGTACCAAGGGTTGTTAGGACCACAAGCCAAACAACAGGAGTAAAATTCAACCTGTTAACAACTGTAGTTTTGCCACCCATACATTTAGCATCCTCTTCGGCCACACCTTCAGTCACCCTCCTACCACTACTTTCCACCCCTCCTGACCACAACCCCTCGGTTGGTTCCAAATCCCTGACTGTCCAACGCCTTGGGATGCCCTCCTGACGTGAAAGGCGCTATACAAATGTAATTTGTTGTTGCTGTTGTTGTGGTTATGATACTCCTTGCATCCAGTACATTCACATCAGGAGGACGTCTCAAAGTATTTCATGGGCTTTACTGCAAAGCGTAGTGACTGTATTTTGGAGCACAACACAGCCAATTCACACGTTGTAATGTCCCATAGAACATAGTTCAAATGTTACCAATAAATGGTTACATTGTCGGCCAGGACACCAGGAGAGAAACTCCCTTCTTCTCAAATTATCTAATCCTGCAGCTCAGCGGTTAGAGCACTCGCCCTACAAGCATGAGACCTGTGTTCGATTCCAGGCAGGTCAGGGAAAAACCTTGAGCAAGTTTCCTTACTTCACACGCCTAATAATAATCTCTAAAAACATGTTTAAAATATTGGTCATTTCAATCATCGACTGTTTGTGGGACACTGCTGTGTGCAAATGGCTGACGCGTTTCTCCCACAAATATAGTCAATTCACTTTACAGTATATGCTGTGAAGCGCTTTGAGACATCTAGCAGATGTTGAAAAATGCCATATCAAACGCAAGGATTATTAACGCAGAATAATGCTGCAGGATGTTCCAAGTGAGGCAGAACAGTTTACGGACATAAATTCAGAGTAGTAATGGGAAATTTTAGGACAGACAACAACAACTTGCATCTATATAGTAACCTTCACGCCTTGGGACGTCCTCCCGATGTGAGAGGTGCGTTGTAAATGTGATTTTGATGTTGTTCACACGGGGTAGCGTCCTGGAGCACTTCACAGTGGCAGAGTCTGACATCAAGCCAAGGCGAGAGGGAGTGGGGAGGTACTGTAAGCATGATCAAAAGGGAAGGTCTTTAGGAGGGATTTGAAAGTGGACAGCGAGAGGGCAAAGTGAAGAGTTTGAGAGAGCATTCCAGAGTTTGGGGGCATAGTGGCTGATTGCATAACCACTGATAGTACGGAGGACATGAGGGACAAATAGAATGCAGGAGCCAGCTGAGCGGAGGCAGTGGGTGTTGGAGTGGGAGGTTAAGCAGGTTAGATAGGTAGGGAGGTGCGAGGGAATTAAATGATTTGAAAATGAATGAGAGGATCTTGTAGTCAGTGATTGGGATCCGGTGGAGCCTGGCAAGGACTAGTTTGATGGGGACACCAGGAAGTATTTCTTAAGCAGAGGGTAGTGAACACCTGGAACAGTTTATAAGGGAGGGTGGTTGAGGCCAAGGATGCTCTGACTCATTTTTAAAAAATCTTGATACTGTGATGGTAAGATGGTAAAGTGGATATTCTGGAAGGATCCGATCAATTCGATTAAAAGGTCTTTTTCATCCGAACTAATTTTGTGATCTCGTGAGAAACCGCCACAGGTATTATTGATTTAGCCATTATTGGAGAACTCAACCTTATAGCCTATAATGGGGAGAACGCCATCAAATCGAATAGAAGTCATTATTTATTGAACAAACATTTTACCTCAGGACCAAATGCTTCTTTTAATTTTATGAGAAACTCCCATCTCTTCTCCCTGGTTCCACACTCCTATCATTATGTACTTGACTGGCAAACAAAAGGACTCGGGTTCAATTCTCGAGTAGGGCAAAACCTTAGGCAAGTTTGCTTACACCACACATCTCTGTACACCTAGCAGTGCGTAGTAACCCGGTTGTTAGTCATTTGGTGGATCATTTTCTGAGGTTATTAATCCCTCTAAAGAAAAAGAAAGTGGTCACTTAATCCATGACTGTTTGTGCAACACTGTTTGTGTGCAATTGGGTGTGGGTTTTGCCCACTAAATACAAAATCTACTGAATGTTATATTCTGTGAAGCGCTCTGAGACATCTCAATGATGTGAAAAGGTGCCATATCAAATGTAAGGATTATTATTATTATTACGCTGATTCTATCTTTCCTCCCCTTTACCCTCTTCCATGCTCCAGGCTGTACTCTGGTTAAGTGTCTCAGCCTCCCTTCCCCTCTCCTCTCTTCCGCACTCCGGGTTTTTTCCCTCTGGTTAGATCACGTATCCTGCAGACCACATCAGCCGTTGCTAGGTAACAGAGGATGCTGCGGTTTGCCGTGGTATTGGAGAGCTGGTTGGACATGGAGCTCAGTGAATTGAGAGCCTCCAGCTGAACGTTATCACAGTGCCCCCCAGATTGCTGGGTAGAAAATTACAATGTGAGTTTTCTGATGTGCCATGTAAAATCTTCCAAACAATCCTTGGCTCTCCTCCAATTACCTGACATTGATGGTGTAGGTTTAAATTGGGAGCGTATGGGAAACAATCAAGGGCACCTTCAGAAGAGGGGAGGATGGAAACACCGCGGCTGTTCGTTTGTCACAAGAACAAAGAAGGTCAAGGTGGGATCTAATAGAGGTCTTCAAAACTCAGACAGGATTTCAGAAGATAAAGCAGTGAACAACTATTATGATCAAGAAAGACGGTCGCAATTTGCGATTGCTTTTTTACAGCTCCTTTCACGCTTGGGCGAATGTCACAAAGAGCTTTGCAAATATGCAGTGGGAGGCTGAGCCAGGAGGGGGACAGGGGAAGGACAGATAAACGGATAGTACGGGGAGAGATGGTCGGAGGCACAGTCAAATGGATGGGTGTTTGTACCGGTTTTGATTGCAGAGAGGGTGAGGAACAAGGCAGAGGGTTTATGAAATTCCTGAGGGTGGGGCCAAAGGGCCAACAAGGGAACTTAAACTCTCCAGCAAATTGCACTCTCTTTTAGGCAGAATCAATGCAACAACAACAACAACAAAATTACATTTATAGAATGCCTTTCGTGTCTGGAGGTCATCTCAAAGTGCTGAAATGCAGATCACAGGGCAAGAGGGTGGTGATCACAGAGGTGGAGGCTTGATGACTAAAGGTGCGGCCAATAAGATATGATTTTGAGAGGGTTTGGAAGGTGGGGAGTGAAGGCACAAGTCAAAGGGGATAGTGGGAGGGAGAGCGTAGGATAGTGGCTATAGGCTCAGCCACTTGTTGGTATCTGCCCTGGAATTTCTGGCTGGCCTCAGTGGACCTCGATGCGCTTGGGAAATGAGCTGACCTACTTCTCAACTAGGCTGAAAGAAATGTGTTTGTCAGGCATAGGGAATGGCGATATGGGATTTTTCCGGATATGGATATATTGGTTTGCTCATACCTGCTTAAACCGATCTATCGAGTTTTTATACTGCGCATGCGCGTGCATTCGAAGTGCGCGTGCATTGATGGCGCGCGTGCATTTATGGTGCGCGCTCAGTCGTGGTGCGCGCGCATTGACGGTGCGTCCGCACTGACGATGCGCGCGCAGTCGCGGTGCACGCACATTTCGAAATGCGTGCTCTAGGTCCAGAAAGTTTGTAATGTTGGTGTCAAGGTCTGTTGAATTATACGATGTTGTTTGCTCCCTACCTCCCCCTCTCCTTCTCTCCCTCCTCTCCTCTCTCCTTCTCTCCCTCCTTTCCCTTCTCCTTCTCTCCCTCCCCCTCCACTCTCCCTCCTCCCTGTCTCTTCTCCCTCCTTTCCCCCTCTCCTTCTCTCCCTCCCTCCCTCCCCTCTCTCCTTCTCTCCCTCCCTCCCCTCTCTCCCTCCCTCCCCTCTCTCCCTCCTTTCCCCCTCTCCTTCTCTCCCTCCCTCCCCCCCCTCTCTCCTTCTCTCCCAACTTTCCCCCTCTCCTCTCCCTCCATCTCTAAACACAAAATAGAACACACACACACCAAAAACAAAATCTAGAGATTTATTCTCCTCCATTTCTTGCTTGAAAGTAGCATGTAATGTCCACGTGTAAATGAGATCTATTACAATAGAAAAGAGAGAGACAGACAGTCTGACTGTTAGAGTTAGAAGCCAGATTATCAAGCAGTGATAATCTGGCTTCTAACTCTCTCACACACAAAAATAACACTTACAGCCACAAAATGCCACTTATTTTTATGTAGTCTGAAGTCTGAATTAATGTCCTTCGCTATGTGGTTTGTACCTGGGGTCCAGTTCGTTTAGGAGTTGCTTAAACCCAAGCGTCTCAACAATCGCCATTGGCAAGCTCTCCTTTGCTATGCAAAAAGTGACAGCGTTCGTGATACTTTGCCACTTTTTGTCCCCTCTCTGGTACAATGTTCTCCTCTTAAATAAAGCAGGAATTGTTTGAGCTGCACTGGCCCCACTACATGTCGCTTTCTCCGAAGCGCTGGTTCGACTTCCTGCTGTTGTCGACAATGATTTCGCTCTGAGGGCAGCGTGCTGGGCGGGGTGGTGCTGCTTAATGTGATGTCGCAGGTTGCTCGTGCTCGAATCAGATGTCTTAACCAAGACCTTGCAAACTGTACATCTATACACACCATTACTGACTGCATTGTTTTCAAAGTAGTCCCATACGGGGCTTCTTTTCCCCATGATGAGAAAGGTAAATTTTCAAACTACAATTTTCAGCGATGCGACTTTGTTAAGACGCCACGACTCACGTCGAGTATACACAGTAAAGTGTGCGCGCGCATCGGATGTGCGCGCCCGTTAATTGTGCGCGCGCACCGAATGTACGCGCATTCCATGCTCTAGGTCTAGGAGGTCGCAATGCCGGCGACAAGGTAAGCTGGAAAAGATCACATTACACTGATAATACCAACAATATTGATATATTGCCAGGAATGATATTAAAAATATAACGATGTATATTTTTTAAATCGAATCTCTCGATATAACAGTTTTTTTAGAATCACCATATCGGCATACCGATCTGAAAATCATATCGAGTTTAATCGAAAAACCGATACATCGCCGTTCCCTAGTCAGGCAGTGATTGTCCCACAGCCTGTGGTTGAGAGCACTCTCATTGCGGGCAGATGTGGTACAGTTTCCCATCGGAGATACTTCTCAATAGCAGCTTAAGCAGAAAGAGTCATGGAATCACTCAATGTTAAAAGCGCAGAATATGCCGTTCAGCTCATTAACCTCTGACATTCCACTTAATCGTGGAGACAGTTTATTCTGCAGAAAAGTTATAAATCCTTGTTTTTGATAAAGCACCCTTCACGTCGGGCAGATGTCTCAAAGCATTTCACAGGATTTACTGTAACATAGCTATACTATTTCACAGGCCAATGTGAGTTTTTCAGAATTCTGAATTTCACAATTCATTTTTAATGGCTAAGACTGGGTGAAATTTCAGGCCTTATAAGGGCTGAGTGGAAAGACTGACTTTACACTCAGCATTTTCTGCTCTAAGTCCACTTAATGACATTGCCGCCAGCAGCGACTTGCAGTCAGGATTTACCGACCTGAAATGTGGTCAGTAAATCTCCTTTAGGAGACAAGTGGCTCCACTTGAAGGCTCTCATAGAGCAAACTACCCCTGCAGTGACAGAGAAAATTATTAATAACAATAATGCTTACATGTGATACAGCGATTCTCATGTCAAAAGCCCTTCACAGATACGTAGTGACTGTGTATCCTGTGGACAAGCCCAGTAGCCAGTGTGTAAACAGTAATGTCCCACCAAACAACCAGGAAGTGAATGTTGATCAGAAAAAATTCTGTTTCTTTTCAAATCTTGCCGTGGGATCTTTAATGTCCACCTGAACAGGTAGACGGGACCTCAGTTTTAACACATCATCCAAAGGACGGCACCTCTGACAATGCAACACATTCCCAGCACTGCAATGGCAGCCTAGACTGTGAGCTCAAAGTCCTGATATCCAGCTTGAACCACAACCATTGCATGGGAAAGCGACCAACTGAACTGACATGGCGCACAATGTATATAGTGTGTAGATATTTTTTGCTGTGCGGGGAGTGGGGCGTTGTACACTGGATCTTGAGAAATCCTGAGCAGGATATTGAAGGGAGTCAGACACGTAGCAAGTGGTTCAGATTTATTGGTGGAGATGTGTGTTTGCTACCCCAATGTTCTGATAAGTACAAACTGACACCTATTTTCTGCCTGATGGCACAGTCAGTCATTGTGCAGCTCATCTATTGTATCGTATGTAAACTATCTTCTCTTTCCAAATAATGGCGTGGGATGAGATCTTTATCATAGAATCATAGAATTTTACAGCACAAAAGGAGTCTGTGCTAGCTGTTTGAAAATAACTATTCAAAGTCAATCCCACTCCCCGGCTCTCTCCCCATAACACCGCAAACTTATCCTCCCCAAATAACCATCCACCTTTCTATTAAAAGTTGTTATCGAATTGGCCTCTACCATCCTTTCAGGCATTCCAGATTCAAACAACTCCCTGAGTGAAAACATTTCTCCTCCCCTCTGCTTCTTTTAGAAACTTCTTTAAATCTGTGACTGCAAGTCACTGACACACCCACCAGTGAAAACAGTTTTTCCCTGTTTACTCTATCGAATCCCCTCATGATTTTAAAACTCTCTATTAGGTCTCCTCGTAACCTTCTCTGCTCCATTGACACTAATCCTAGCTTCTCCAGTCTTTCCTTATAACCAAAGTCCCTCATTCCTGGTACCATCCTGGCAAATTTCCTCTGCACCCTTTCCAATGCCTTAACATCCTTCCCAAAGTGTGGTGTCCATAACTGAACATAGTCTTCTAGCTGAGGCCTAACCAACATTTTGTATTGGTTAATCATAACTTCCTGACTTTTATAATGATAATAGTAATAATAATCTTTGCATTTGTTATAGTGCTTTTCACATCTTCTAGACTTTGTACTCTGTAACCCTATTTGTAAAACCCAGTATTCCATGTGCTTTTTTTTAACAACCTTATCTACCTGTCCTGCCACCTTCAAACAGGCACAGATGGGACCTTGGTTTCATTCAAAGGACCAACATCTCTAACAATGCAGCACTCCCCCAGTAACACATTGGAGTGTCATGTGAGACTGTGAGCTCAAAGTCCTCAAAGCGGGTCAAACTCACAAACTTCAGACTCAGAGGAGGTGAGAGTGCTGTCGATTGAGCCACGTTGACACCTAAGGAAAGGGAAGAAGGATGCCTTTCAAAAGTGTCGTTTTACACTTTGTTAATGGTATCACCATCTACTGTGCGCTTGATTCCCCAGTTGAACGAACGATAAGTGATCGCAAGGTCACCAGAGAGCAGAGACGTTCACACACGTCGTGCACTGTGCAGTGTGCACTGTGTTCACTGTGCAGAGAATGTGAATCATGCCGACTCACTGCATTGCGTCACTCATTCAGGAAGGGACGGCGGTGGGAATGTCGTTCCATGTGATCACAAGAGACATTAGGGTGAATAAGGCCCTTTGGCTATTTCAATCTCATCCTTCCAGAAAACCAGCCTCATCTCCCTTCCCACTAAAATGTCAATAGGATGAAAATGGTCTTGCACCTAAGCAAATGGCAAAATACGGCAAATGCTGGAAATCTGAATTAAGAACAGAGGTCGCTGGGAACACTCAGCAGGTCAGGCAGCATCTATGGAGAGGAACATGAGTTAATGTTTCAGATTGCTGACCTATCATCAGAACTGGTGCATGTTGAAAGATAGCAGTTTATAAGGAAAACAGAGAAGGGGCATGGAAAGAAAGACAAACAACAACAAAATTATATTTATAAAGTGCCTTTCATGTCAGGAGGACATCCCAAAGTACTGGGGAAAATTTAGGCGGAGGACAGGAGATGATGGTAATCTAAGAATGCAGTTAAGAATGGGTTGAATTTGGGAGTTTTCCTGACTTTCAGTTGAATGTTTGGATATTGGCTCTCTGTGAGTTTCTGTCAGAATGAACCTTGCTCTGGGTCTCTGGGATAACACACAATCGGGGAATACATTCCAACTGAATCTAGAGTTACACTATTTTCTTAGCATTTCAGAGCATGCAGAATTCAGCGAATTCCTAACATCGGTCTGATTTTGATACCAGCTCTCTGTAGTTCTCAACAGAACTGACAGAAAACGAGCTTCAAAATGAAGGATGAGGTGAAGAATCTGTCAGACTCAACACACTCGAAACACTAAGAAATGGTGTAAGTCTAGACCTAGAGGTGGAGTTTCCCCCACGCCACCTTCGTCCCCTTCGTTGCCCCCCCTCCTCCCCCCACCCCGGGATGTCTCCAAATGAAATACAGTATCTTATAAGAATCTTCACAAATATGCAACATTTGGGACAAATATGTATCCCACGATACATACTGGATACCTTTGGATTGGAAAATAGAAGGGAGTTTTTGGTGGTGTCCTGGTCAACAATTCTCCAGATAAAATTGGTAGTTCACTCTGTGGCTGCGTGTGAAACCCCTTCTGTGAGCAAAACAGTCTCATGTTTGCCTGTAATTACTATTGATGGAGAAGCCCTTCTTGGGTTCAGATTTATTCTCCTTTATTTGCATGTAGAGGCCTTTAGTTCAGTGGTTAGAGCACTCGACTTACAAGTAAGAGACCTGAGTTCGATTCCATGCCATGGTTGAAACCTTGAGCAAATTTTCTTACTCCACATGCCTGATTTTTTTCCATCAAGGAAAAATCCAATAATAAATTGGTCATTTCACATTTCACCCACATTTATACAGTCAATTCACTTTACAGTATATTCTGTGAAGCGCTTTGAGACATCTAGAAGACATGAAAAGCACTGTATCAAATGCAAAGTTTATTATTATTATTTCAGAGCTCCCAAAATTTGGCAAATCGATGATTTTAAAAAACATATTGAATGAAATTGCAAATTTTTGAATTCCATCTCAACTCTGGAGGCTGTTTCCTGTAGTTCTGAAATCTAGACACAGGTGGAATTTCCCCTCCACAATCCCTACACTTTACAGCAAATACCTGTGAGGCACTTTGAGGTTTTTGGAATGCATCAGAGTGGACCCGAAGGGCCAAATGGCCATCTTCCAAGCTGCAAATTTCTTTGGGTTTGCAATGATACTATTTTAAACATAAATCAACTCAAACTCGGCTACAGTTTGAACCATTCAGGGAAAACAAATCCTTTGCTGCCCGTGGCTTGAGGTTAAATTATGTCTCTGTCCACAAGTGATGATAAAGCAATGGGTTATGTGTTAATATGCAAGGTCTCCCTGCCGCACAGCGAGCCAGTACCACGATCCGGCATTTGTTTCAGTGCTTTATTTCACAATCCAATACTCTTATTTTGTTCGTGTTTCCCAAGCCTTTCAACAGGAGCTGTGTGTTTGCTTGGCCAGATTTAATACTGTGTGTATGTGCGCGGGGCGACTGGGGGTAGGGGATGTGGGTGTAGAGGTTAGAAACAGAATGGAGAGATGCTGTCTTTTCATATCAGCCCAGCTTGTGTTGCCATGGGACTGGGTAGAGGAGGGGGAGATTGGAAAGGGGAGACGAAAGGGGGAAGGGGGAGGGGTTGGTCTCTGTCTGCCTCACGACAATTTGCTTCAAGTCATTTCCAACCACAAATCAATGTGAAACTGTCCGCCACCCAGGAACTGTCTGAGCTTTTGTGTATGATTTATCAATCAGAGTAGGATGTGGTCACATTACACAAACTCATACCTGACTGTAATATTAGAAGTTGACACATATCTAGACAAAGATCATGCGGCAAACAATGAACCATTCTAACAATAACTACCCAGTGCAGGAGGCAATATAAGCTGGGCTGATATGAGGAGGCACCACCCACCCCTTCCACTCTGTCTCTAAACTCCAGTGGAGTTCTGTAGCTCAGTGGTTAGAGCACTCGACTTACAAGCATGAGACCTGTGTTCGAATCCAGGCAGGTCAGGGCGAAACATTGGAAAAGTTTCCTTACTCCACACCCTATTAGTAATTCCTCCACAAAAACAAACAGTAATAAAATTGGTCATTTCAATCCACGACTGTTTGTGCGACACTGCTGTGCACAATTGGCTCCCTCGTTTTGCCAACAAATATACAGTCAATTCACTTTACAGTATATTCTGTGAAGCGCTTTGAGACGTCTAGAAGATATGAAAAGCACTATGTCAAATGCAAGGATTATTATTTATTATAGCTACGGGTTTTAAATTTGCAGTTTAGCTTAACACTCTAGTCCAGTGGGGGGAGTCCTTGCTTTATCGGAGATGCAATAAACTGAGGTCCTGTCTGACAGCTCAAGTGAGTGTTCAAGATCCAGTGGCTTTACTTGAAAAGGCAAGGGAGTATCACTTGGTGTCCTGGCCAACAATCCACCACATAAAATCTGTCATTTATTTTATGGTAGTTTGTGGGACGTCGCTGTGCGTAAACCAGCTGCTTCATTAGTCTACAGAATGCACAGTGGCTACACTGTATAGAACACTTTGCGAAGCACTTTGAGATATTCTCAACATTAAAGTGCCATTTGCCAAATGTAAGGATTTTTATCATCAATTATATTAATATTCTTATAATAGAAAAATGTGCAAACACCAGATACACACACACACATAAATATACATCTGCCATAAGGATCTCTGGATAGTATGTCTGATTTTTCCCTTCTATAAAGGGAATAGGTGAGGCTAATGGCAATGTTACCAACACTGTCTCTGTAGGATTCATCCCAGTCATCTCCAGGGTAGCTCAGGGTCAGTCCATGAGTGCAATTTACTCAGTGAGCCAACGTGGCCCATTTCATTACAGTTCAGTTCAGCCTTTGTGTCTCCTCATTCACAGGATCCCAGGCATGAGAAGCAGATTTGGCAGCTGGCCAGCACACCATAGACTAAAAGGCTATTTTAGTCACCGTAGACTATTCGCTGTAAAAATTAAAATTTTATTTTGAGAGTGGGACGCCTAAGAGAATACATGCTATTTAAACCTCCACTCATAGTTGCTGTATTTAATCAAGCCTGAAGTTTCTAATTTTTTCACAAGCGGTCTGACACTCTGAATATTTACCTTCAACTGAGCACATTAAATACCAAGCCATGAGCTACACAATTAGGGATGGAAAAATGCGACATTGGTTATCAACGTGATTATTTATATCACATGCAGCATTTTTAAAAAATGTGAATAATAATCCTTGTATTTGATATAGTGCTTTTCACGACTTCTAGATGTCTCAAAGATGTCTCAAAGAACATATTGTAAAGTGAATTGACTGTATATTTACGGCAGCTAATTGTGCGCAGCAATATCTTACAAATTGAAATGACCAACTTACTATTGCTTTTTTTTGAGGGATTATTATTAGGCGTGTGGAGTAAGGAAACTTGCCCAAGGTTTCACTGTGCCGGAAATCGAACCCTGGTCTCTCACTTGTGAAGTGAGTGCTCTAATCACTGAGCTACAGGACTCCACATAATAGATTCAACCACCAGCTTCAGCTTCAGGCTGTGTGGTGCCTCTGATCAGGCCACACCCAGAATACTGTGGTCACTTCTGGTCACCTCGATATAACAACAAAAACAACAATAAAATTACATTAGTATAGCGCCTTTCATGCCCCCAAGACGCTGGACAGACAGTATTCCGGACCCGAGCTGGGGCTAGGGATTGCTGGAGAGTGGAGGGCAGTGTGAGTGGGAGATTGATCGAAAGCACAGTCAAAGAGGAGGGCCTTGAGGCGGGGATATAAGGCAAAGGCCTTAACATTTAGAGTGAACAGGGTGCGTCCCTCTGGGGAGAGAGGGCATATTCCACTCTAGCCACAGGAAACGACGGTGTACATGTGTACACCGTCGTTTCCTGGAACCCTCAGTCTGGTTTGAATACTCTTAAGCAAGGCAATGAATTTCCACACAGGTCAGACACCCGACTGACGATACAAAACAAAGCCCCAAGCGCTAGAGAAGGTGCAGAGAAGAGCAACAAGGATGATCCCCAATGTTAGAGCAAGGAGCTATAATCAATGAGCTATGAAGAGCTCTTCAGTCTTTGCAGTAGGGGGGAACTTTACAGATATTTCAATAAAATTGAGAGCGTAATCCCCAAACAATACTTTTGAATGCACCAAGTCAGCAGCACAGGAGGTTTCAGTTTGAAAGGGCAATTTCAGGACAGACACAAGGAATTATTGAGGTATTCTCAACCCTATAGGCATGAAATCAAATGTAACGTTTATTATTATTATGATGATATTATTACTACCTTATTGCAATTTTCACTGTAAACATATCAGGGTGAGTGACTGGAAATTAGTGTGGGGTTGTGGTGAACTACTTAAGGAAGCATAGGTTAGGAATATTCTGGCTGAGTGTATGAATTCCTTAGTCTGTGAGAGCATTGTTGTTCTGCCTTTGCGTGCGTGTGTGCATATGTGTGTGTTTCAGGGAGTGCACTGTCTTGGGGAATCCTGCAGCTTTCTCAACTCAAGCTCAAACTTCAACATGACCTTCCAGGCACACTGAGCCCACTCAACCTTGCTCACAGCCTCAATGCCTGCTCTGTACCTGCTCACCAGCGATGACGACACTCTTGGAAAGAATCAAGATTCCTTTGCTCCCAGCTGATGGTAGTGACATTAAAAGGCCCTAAAGAGCAACAGGGGAATTCTCAAATTCCTGGCTTCAAGACAAAAGAAAACACTACGAACAATTAAAGCTAACAAGCTCCCCCACCCCCCGCCTTTCCTCTCTACTGTACATTTAAAATCTGCCAAAATAAACCTACATCTTTGACTGCTCCTTCAGCCACCTCCCCACTCCCTCCCACCTCTCTTCCCCCCACCTCCCCCAGCCAGCTTTGAGTCCAACCAATTGCAATGTTTCTCAATCCACAATTTATTAAATGCCCAGTGTTGTGCTTTATTCCCTGGCCCCAACAATCCAAAACCCACACCAGTTTTATTCCCAGAATCTCCTTTCATACTTTTGTATCTGCTTTCGTTGGTTCCCAGTTAATTGTCTATTTCATCTTAAAGGCTTTGTAATGTGTTTTGAGCCATTCTCCCCATGTGAGTGGGTCGGTAATCCGATGGCACCAATTTAAAATAGTTGTTAAAAGAAACAGAGGGGAGGGGATTAGGGGAAAATTATTTTTTTCAGACAGCGAGTGATCTGGAATGCATTGCCTGAAAAGGTGGTGGAAGCTGATTTAATAATAACTTTTAAGAGAGAAATAGATAATTATTTGGGAAGGACAAGTTCAAGGAGGTGGAGCAAGAGGGGGTGAAGTGGAGATTGAAGTTGCCGAGGATGATGAGGTAATTGGAGCAGAAACAGAGGGAAGCTAGGAGGGTGGAGATGTCAGAGATGAAGGTGTGGGAGGATTTTTGGGGACGGTAAACGAGGAGAATTTTGAGTGAGAGATGGGAGGGGTGGCAGAGGGAGAGGTGTTCAAATGAGAGGAAAGATCCAGAGGTGGATAGGGCAAGTGACGCCCTGGAGTGCTGATAGGAGGCTAGGTCGGCGGAGAGATAGCAGGACAGAGTGGGAGATTTGTAGGGAGTGGAGCGTCTCGAGGGAGGCCAGATCAGGTCTGCTACAGCAGCCGGAATGTATGGGTTGAGACTTGAGGCAGAGGATTAGCGGGACATGGTCAGCCTGCAGGAGGCTGTGGGGGCTAGAGGTTGCACAGAGGTGGGGAGAAGGGCATGGCATTCATTGTGGTTAGCAGTGAGCAGCTTGAAGGGAAAAGAAAGGGGAGGGAGATAGATAGACAAGGGAGGGAGACAGAGGAGAGGGAGACAGAGTTGGGGAGAGAGACAGATAGAGGGTGGGAGGGAGACACACTAATGTGAGCTATACTGTACCTGTTACCAAGGATTCTAACTTGGCAGGCGGAACCCTTGTAAAAAAGTACCATGGTAATGGTGGTAGTACCATGCTACTACTATAATAACCATGGTACTTTGTTTTCACAAGGGAAGGGATATCACAGAGGAGGAACTCAGCGGGAAAATCCAAAGCCGAAAATGGCAGCTCCTCCTGAGCACAGGGGAAATACTTCATTACCCTAGCAATCAGTGAAGTTGAAAATTCCCATCTCCAAATCTTAATAATAATAATCATTGCATTTAATATGGTGCCTTATCATGTAATTGAGACTTCTCAAAGTGCTTCGAAGGATATACTGTAAAGTGGATTCACTGTGTATTTTGTGGGTAAAAGGTGGCAGCTAGTCGCTAGTGTGCACAGCAGTATCTCACAAACAGCCTTGGAGTGAGTGACTCATTTTTTTGGGGAGGCATTTGTTGGCCAGGACCCCAGGAGCGAGAAACTCCCTTCTCTTTTTGAATACTACCATTGGATCTTTAATAACCCCACTGAAGAGGCAAATAGGACCTTGGCTTCAGGTCTTATCAGAAGGACAAATCTTTGTATTCTTCCCTGGAAGAAACTCAGTAACTTTCAACTCGATGCTCCTCTCTCCTACCCCGTGGTCAGGCTCAGCTTCCCCTGGGAGACAACACGGTCTCTGTTGCCCCACATCGAAACTCATGCTCTGCACTATCTGCTCTCAGTAATGTGCTTGAGCAATATTCATGTCTTAAACCTGAACCGCTGGAGAGAGAGAGAGACCCACCGTATCTATTTTTATACGACCTTCAACAATATATCATACATAACCTGCCTTTCAGAGTATTTCTACTGCAGCGAATAGACCAGCCATCTGCTAGGCTGCGGCATGAATTCGTCAAAGATTGAAAGGAACTTCCACTTGCTGATTTCTCTTCTGCTATTAGAGCCATAGAAATATTTTCTCCCCATCTGTCAGATATTTGTCTAATTGCATGTTACAATCTATACACTATACAGCTAAATCACCTTTATAGGTTAGAGTGAAATGACATTCATCAAATGCAATATAATTTACATTTATACAGTGCCTTTTACATCGGGAGGACGTCTCAAAGCATTTTGCACTGCTGGATGGGCATAGAGTCAGGGGTGGTTACAATAATAATCCGTGCATTTGACATAATGTGTTATCAAGTCATCGAAACATCTCAAAGCTCTTCACAGGATATATTGTAAACTGAATTGACAATGTATTTTGTGGGTGAAACGCGGCAGCCAATTGCGCACACAGTGTCCCCAAAACATTTTTCTTTAGAAATGATTACCCCTGGAAAGGGATCTGCAAATCGTTTAACCACTGGATTCCTACTCAATACCATGTAAACAGAGGCGGTTGGAATAAGGAAACTTGCCTAAGACTTCACCCCGCCCTCGAATCCAACCCAGGTCCTCTCACTTGTGAAACAAATGCTGTAACCAATATGCTACGGAACTCTTCAAAGTGTCGCTCACACACCTTGGAAGATCTTCTACCAAGTTGGTGAGGCATGCTTCACACCAGGCCAGCTGGATCTGTGATGCCTTCCTGCCGTTTACAGCCTAATTTAAAATGTTCACAGATGCTGAGAATCAGAACGACTCACTTTTAACTTTAGACGTTCACAAGTACAAAGCTGGATTTAGGTCTGAGCCGAAAGAGCTGCTTCGACACTCAGCAGTAATTGTGAAAGAACACGGTACTTTCTAAAATAGTTTACATCAGAGAACTTTAGTCTCTCTTACCGTGGAGCGAGATTAGATTCTACCTGACTCTTAATAGTCATCCTTGCTTTTGATATAGCTCCTATAATGATAAGAGCAGCAACAATAACACATAGGGTAATGACTCAGAGTGCTTCACATGGTCGGGAGCAAGAGAGATGGAGGTGTGGGAGGTGGTCATATAAAATAATTTACATTTTTCATTGCCTTTTGTACTGGGAAGACATCTCAAACTATTTCCAAACGTGCATTCAAAGTTTTGACGCAGGACACAATTTTTTAATTGGTGTCTGAGACATGTGGAAACCCGTTCTTAAGACTATCCAAACCAAGGTGAGAATTCCAAGCATCCCACCTTTACATGGAAATTCCACATATATTTAATTGGAATACTCTCTCCCTGGAGGAATGTATTCTGTTTACCTAATTCTGGAAAGTATGAGATGCAGGCTGGCAAGGACCAAGGCTTGGGGTACTGCTGGAGTTTAACCAGCTAAAACAGCCCTACCCACAGAGGGCTTTAGTTTACAGGGTTAATTGGAGCTGAATGGGAGGATTCCCTGCCCCCAGTAACAGCTCTACTCTCCAAGTTCTGCCGATGAGCCAGGCTGGCTGTGCTGTCATCAGCACTACCCTGGAATACTGTGGAACCACCTATAAGAATTATTATTGCATTATTATTATTATACATGTGGAGGAAAACACCAGCCAAGTGGCCTGTTTCTGTGTTGTAATATTCCAGCTTTAATCCTATGTGTGAAACTATCTCAAAAGACCTACCTCTTTCACCATGCCTTTGGTCATGTTTGCCCTCCTCACCCACCTCAGCTCTCACCCCTAGCTCGGGTGCCAAGCCAGGACCATTGAGCCCTTAGAGACATCCTCGCGATGTGGAAGGCACTGTTTAAAAGTAAGTTGTATTTGTATCATCACCATAGATGGTGCCAGCATTCACTGAGAACACTGATGAGAAATAAGTCTTGTGGGGTGACCCTGTCTGCAGTCATGTTCCTGCCCACTGGATGTTCATAATTATTTCATGGACTTAATTACTGGTGTAAATGCATTGGTGTCCAGAGAGAAATTTCCCAAGTAGACCAGTTATTAACGGCTGTCTTGGCTGATCTGAACCAGCCACATGCATTGTTTTAGTCACATGCGTTCTAGATGCATTTAAAGTAGCTGAGAGCAACTTCACTGTTAGTCACGAGCCTGTTCTCTATATTCCTCTGCATCCGTGACTTATGAAAGTGTTGGGATCCATTGGGATTCGGTAACAATAATAGAGGATAATAGAGGAGGGAGGTTTAGACTTTTTTCTAATGCAATTTTATTTTTTTCACGAGTTGCAATGTTTTGATCCCTGAACAGTGCAGTGAGTGACGTTTGTGACAAAGAAATGGAAACTGATCCACACTGAATTTTGTGAGCAATCAGTCAATATGCGCGCAACAATTTTTCCACAAACAGCCAATGAAGTGAATGGCCCATGATATTTGGGGGATTGTTGGGACAGGAAACCGGGAGAAACTTCCTTCTCATTTTTGAATCCTGGTATCTTTAATGTACACCTGAGCAGGCAGATGATACCTTTGTTTTACAACAACAACTTGCACTTACATAGCACCTCCACGCAGAGCAGTGTCTCAGAGCACTTAGAAATCCAGGCATCCTGAGCTTCTACCATCTCATCTGAAGGATGGCATCTTCTACAATGCAGTGTTCCCTCAGCACTGCATTGGAGTGTCACCCTAGACGGTAGGAAGTGGTTCCTAGTCCTGATGTGGGGCTTGAACCCACAAAATTCCGACTAAAAGGAAGCAACAACAAATTAAACTTATATAGCATGCTTCCCCACCCCCACCCCCCACCACCTCCATACTCACCTCGGGTCTGAAGTACCTCCTGACGTGAAAAGCGCTATACAAATGTAATTTTGTTATTGTTGTTGTTTGTTGTTGACATCAGAAAGACGGGGCGCTGGGCGTCCAGAGCGCTGTGCTGTTAGCAAGAATGCTAATGTGTTACCAACTGAGCCAATCTTACACACACACACAGATAAATGAAGCATAAATTATTAAATCATTAACTGTGTCTAACAGCCTAATTCAGTTCAAAGGACAGAGCTGGACCCCTTCTCCTCTCTGTGTCTGGCTGTCCAAAGTTTAGCAACTCCGTGATTCTGTTCTTGTGAAACAGGATGTTTTTCCGATGCGCAGTCGCAAAATTAAACGAGGATAGTTGTTTTCAAACGAATACCAGTAGGAGCATCAAAATGGTTGGAGGTTGGCACGCCTGGATTTCCTTTCTCAAATTAGTGAGTTTCAGCTCTGGTCTTGAGCCAGATCCCGGATAAAGACAAAATTAGTTTGTAGAAACATCGCAGTATTAACACAGCCACAACAGCATCCTGAGCCATTGTGGCTGTGTTTATCCATCAGTTTGGTTGTGAATTTCTCATCACCGGTTCCCCTGAAGCAGGATTGTAGTATTAATGAGCTGTCTCGTCTAATTCAAGTGACGTCTTGAAATCGGCCTCTTTCCATCCACGGTTCTGGCTTGAGCCACGCGCTGTAACCAGCTTGGAGGAAGGGTGAGCAGGGAGATCCTTACATTGACCTGACCTTGTGTTTATCAGAGATTGCACCGGTCTCTGAGTAACGCCTTTGTTCTGTCTTCCTGTGTCCTGTCCTCATGTGCCCTCTCTGCCTGTGTCCTCTGTGTCTGTGTTCACTTGTGTTTTCCATGCCTGTGTCGTATCTGTCTGTCTCATGGCTAGTTGTGCGTGGTCTGTGCATAGCCACATACATATATTTTATATATGACCAAACAGTCATGATATCATTATAATGTCTAATAAGTCTTAAAGAAATTATGAATTTTCTTTAGATAATAGGGTAGCTATCACGACTTTTTGTTCACCCTATATATATAGACACACATAATAATAACAAAAATCCTTGCATTTGATATAGCTCTGTTCACGTCTTCCAGGAGTATCAATGCATTTCGCAGAATATACTGTATGAATTGACTGTATATTTGCGGGCAAAACGCGGCAGCCAATTGCATACAGCAGTACCTCACAAACAGTCATGGATTGAAGTGACCAATTTGTTATTGTTTTTCTTGAGGGATTACTGTTAGACGTAAGGAAACTTAGAGGTGAGTGCTGTAACTTCTGAGCTACAGGACTCCACATATAATATATCCAGATATGTATCCATTTGCACACACACATAAACACACAGACGCCCAAACACACACGCACATACTATATATACCAAGTAAGCAAATGGAAGCATTTTGCGTTGACTTGAAGTTGTGCTAAGGCGCTATATCAAAGGCAAGGATTTTTATTATTATATGTATATACACATAAAGTAAACATACACACACACAGAGACACAAATGGACATACAGTACAAAAAATATATACGCAGACAAACACATTCAAAGCGATAGGTAACCAACCACACACAGAACAGCATCATATCATCAGCACTTTGCTAGCACTCGATCCACTCGCTTCAATTACAGGCGTTCAAGTATCATCAGCACTTAATTCCAATGCATCGTGCAAGTAATCTCAAAGGATATGCTCTCAATCACCTGCCGGATCAGAGAGGTTTTTACACTTTTGTTTAAACATGATGAATAACAAGTGAGATGACAAGCTACAAAAGGAATTACAGGATCATCTTTTGGCTCAGAGTTAGGTGAAGTGTTCCTGTGTGCGGAAGGTCACCAAAATTACAATTAACAGCGTGGATTGATGCTGGTTGGGCATGGGGAGTAAGGAAACTTGCCCAATGTTTCGCCCTGCCGGGAATCAAACCCAGGGCTCTCCTGATGTGAAAGCTGCCATATAAATTTGTACTGTATTGTAATTAGGATATACATGTAATGAATGACCAAGCTATTATTTCACTGATAACCCACTGATATCCAAGGACAGTGATGTAGAACTGAGGCACGTTGGTAGGCAAACTACGGAGAAAGGAGAGAGACAGAAAGAAGGTTGTGGGTTTAAGCCCCCATGTTGGGAATGCTATTCATAATTTCCAGTGATTTTAGTTCTGCTAATTATTTTCTGAAACTGTCTGAATGACGTTTAATGTACAAAAATAACAGTCTTACTGGGCTGGAGTCATACCCTATGTGCTACTCAGGTGCTAGAAAATAGTGAAAATCATGGTGTAAGGTGTGATTTAATACCTTGAGTCCAAAATAAAAACAAGTTACACACACGACAAACACACAGCTTTACAATTAGCTATAGCTTGTACTAAAAACATGACTATTAAAGAAATTGAGGCTCTCATGTCTGTTTGAGAATGTGCCTCCAGCAACTGTCAAAGTCAAATGTAAAATTTTTGTTCAAGTGTCTGACGATGTGGAAACCCATTACTATGCTTAAGACTATCCAAACCAGGCGGACAGTTTCACATATGTTTGTCACCCGCGCATGGAAATTTTTCCTATGTGTGAAATGGAATGCACACTCTTTCTGGAGGGACACATCCTGCTTACCTCGTCTGGGGAGTATAAGGCACAAGAACCAAAGCTTGGGAGCTTTCACCAGCTCAAACCACATAGCTTACTATTGAGGGCAATCTCTGGCAAGATTTCCTGCTGTTTGTCCAGCCAAGATCATCGTACTCATTCGGGCTTTAGCTTTCAGGGTTAACAGATGAGAGGGAAGAATCCCAGCTCCTAGTCTGCTGACCAGCCAGGCTGCCTGACCTGCCATTAACAGTGCCCTGGAATACTGCCAACCCACCTGGCCCAGGAACCAGATATTGAGTCTTCCACAGTGGATTGAGTCCATCGGTAACCATCACTATGGAGCAAGTTCAGTTCGTAGGAGAGCCTGCTTACCTCCCTTCCTCTCTCCCCTCCCTCCTCCGATGGTACTCATTTATTAGAGACAGTCAAGGGTAGGAGGCACTTTTGCTTTGCTCGTCTCCTCTCACCGCAGTTACAATAAATATTAATAATACTGTAATCCTATAAGCCTTGCATTTGGTATAGTATAAGTGTATATTTATATACAGGTAATAAGTGTTTAATGATAGTGGAGTGAAGTATAGTGGAGTCCTGTAGCTCAGTGGTTAGAGTACTCGCGTTACAAGCGTGAGACTTGTGTTTGAATCCAGGCAACTCAGGGCGAAACCTTGGGCAAGTTTCCTTACTCCACATGGGACCAGGAACGGCGCAACGGTATTTGGCGCCCTAGGCAAGCCTTCAGATGTAACTTTTGATCAGCTAATGTTAATACTAAAAATTCATATAATTAATTATCAATGAAAGTAATGGTAATAGTTATAATTTATTTATTTATGAAACATACTTCTGTTTTATTTAAGTATTAAGCATTCTCCAGTCAATTTACTGCTAACTCCCATGCCTCCGCCACTATACGCCAGCAGACGACAACAGTAATTTTCACCATGCACGGCAAACCATATGTGCTCTGTAACCAGGGGCGACGCTCCCCAAATTTTAGCGCCCTAGGCGACCGCCTAGTTCGCCTAAAGGTAGCACCGGCCCTGGACCTGTAGTTGAAGCAAAAAGCATCAAAGTATTTAAGAGAAAACTTGATGCATACAAGGATAAAGAAGGAATGGGGCCTTGTGTGTAGTTTAAACATAGGTATGGACTAGTTGAGCCGGATAACCTGATTCAGTTGCTGTGTCACATTATGTCACTCTATAAATCATTCATACGGGAACTGGGTAAGAATGTATGCAACATTGTAGGGTTAAGGGACAACAAGTTGGAAAGTGGGATTAATAAAAAGGATTGTGTAAAAAAATCGAGAGGTGGCAGCATCTAACAATTTTGACACTTTAGGAACTGTCCCGCATCTGACCCCACTGATTACTAGACTGTGTTATTTTTTGTACGCTTGACGTTTTTCATGTGCCTGATTGCCGAACCGCTGGGATTTCTTTTAATTGGCTTAGACAGGACCGTTCTCTACATCTTGTAGACTGACCTACATTAGTCCCATCTGATCAAATCTGGGATGTTTAATACAAATCTAATCAACAATTGAAGCTGATATACTACATTTGGACTGACATACTTCCTGTGACTTCCCCTTCTCTCCCCTGTACGAACCGCGCTCCCTGCTTGCCACCGCTTCCCCCCCCCGACCCCCCACCTCCTCCCTCCCTTCTCCTTGGTGCCAAAGCCCTGGTCATGTGAAATGATTTGGGTGTTTCCCTTGTTCCAAGGTGACTGTTTCCCCCAACTGTGCGTTAATTGGACAAAATATGGTCATCAAAGCAGGGACAGTCCAGACAATCGGTCCACGGGCCACATCAGGCCCAGGGAGTGATGTAATCCGCCTTGTGAAGCATTTCCAATTTAATTGTGCCGACCAGCAAGGTCACAAGCCAATCAGAAGATAGTCACCAAGAACTCAGGCTCTGCCCGACTATGGGATTGGCCAATCAGGATTAAATATTGTTTATGTGGCCTGCGGCTACTTCCCAAATCCAGCATCTGGCCCTCAGCAGCCATAGGTTATACCACCTTGGCTTTGATGATGGATCTTCGCAGGTTTTAGAGTCGTGCCTCCAGCCTGACTCTTTGTATGGAGTCCTGTAGCTCAGCGGTTAGACCACTTGCCTTACAAACGTGAGACCTGTGTTCGAATCCAGGCAGGTCAGGGTGAAACCTTGGGCAAGTTTACTTACTCCACACGTCTAATAATAATCCATCCCAAAAACAAACACAATAATAAAATTGGTCATTTCAATCCACGACTGTTTGTGCGACACTGATGTGTGCAATTGACTGCCGTGTTTCACCCACAAATATATACAGTCAATTCACTTTACAGTACATTCTGTGAAGTGCTTTGAGACGTCTACAAGATGTGAAAAGCATTATATCAAATGCAAGGATGATTATTATTATTTATCTCAGAATCCATGTTTCAGTCCCCATGAACTGTGTGACCCTGGGCTCAATTTAAATCAACACTTCACTGCTGTACGTGGTCACATCTCTCTCTGCTGTGTGTGTTGTGTTGGACAAATACTTCTGATTGCTTACCATTTCTGTCATTATTTTGGTCCATTCAGCTCTCTCTTTCACTTGACCTGGCCCACTGGTTTTGGAGGTTGAATGATAATGATTTGTTTGGAATTAATGATAAATTTGATAGGTACTCATTGTTAAGAGTACAGCCATTACAGTATCATGTCATGAATTTATTTGTCAGCAAACATAACAGCTTACCCAGGGGCAATATATTGCTGAACAAACCTCAGTTTTTCCAGGTTGCATGCTTACATTCTCATTGATGAGTCAGAACTCCTTGTCAGGACTCAAAATCTAGGCTGACGCTTCAGGAATTATTCGAATGAACGTAGAAGGGTAAAAGACAGGTAAATGAGACCGAATGGATTTCTCTTTCAAAGAACCACCACAGACGTGATATGCCCCAAATGCCCGTCTTCTGGGCTATACATTTCTGTGGCTCTCTGGGAAGTGCTCAGAAGTGATGCCTTTCGGATGAGACATTAAGCCAAAGTCCCATCTGCCTGTTCAGGTGGATGTTACCGATCTCAATGTACTACTGAGACAATAATTACTGTGAAATACTTTGAGATGTTTTTGACATTACAAGCATTATAAAAATGAAGTTTGTTTGTTCCTGAGCCTCCCTCTCTCATTTTAGCACCAGCGCTTTCAGAATCTGTATCCAAATGAATCCAAGAAGCAATGTTGGAAATACTGACTTTTATTTTTATTTACCAGTAAGTCAGATCTTACACTGAAACCCTAAAGACATCCATTACATTATTAACTTTGAACAATATCTCAATATGTTCCCCAAAAAATTGTCATCAATACTGTACACAGACAGTTGGACCTATTACAATAATTTAGTTAAAAATGTCTTCTTCCTAGTAAATGCAGGAACACCAATTAAAATACAATACATAGTTTATCACACAACTTGGGTACAGTGGATTTCTCTTATGAACGGTGGTTGGGGTGAAGGGTGTACGATAGCTATATACATGCACTAAAGTGCTAATGGACGCAATGGCATGCAAGTCAAGTATTGTACCATCATTCAGCTATCATATTAAGACTATCCGCATCCCTCTTGTTGTTCATTGTTTCTCTTTTGCTTCAGCAAAAGAGAACTGAAAGAGTCTATACAATATACAACATGGCCTCGCTGCTAGACCTCCCAGAGAATGCTTTGCCTTCCGCACGGCTCTGCCATGGGGGTTCTCTGTGACAGAGAAGAAAAGGCAACGCTTCGGTTGATATGAAAGCACTTCGCAAAAAGGAGTCACACTGGCATTGAAGGCAGAACAAAAAAAGTCAGCGTTGTATAAAAGAATATTATTGTGACTATTTTACATGGGAAAACAAGATGGGGTGAATGTAACCGAATATAAAAAAAAGGGGCGCCCAACATTACTGAGAGACCACTCCTGTCCTTTCAGCTTTCAGAATTCCCACCCAATTTTTCCTCAGCTTTCTTATCCACAAATCCCCACGTTATTTTACAGCCAAATATGCACTACCATTCTATGTGTGCACACCCGTAATGGTGATCAGCATCGAAATGACCAAGCAAGAAAAAAAAAGAATTTATGACGTTATTGATATAAAGGCTAAACATTTTATTTGTACGAAAACAATCTCATTTTGACCCTTCCCCTCATCTTTCACCTCCCCCCATCATGCGGTACTCTGGGACCCACCCTAACTCTACCTGATGGTCTAACTGACAGACAGTCCTGGAGCCTAATCCTATGATTACTTTATGGGGAATTCAATGATGTAACCAACAACAACTTGCATTTATATCATGCTCCACATGCAGGGTAGAGTCGCAGAGAGCTTGATAGTGGCGGAGCAGAATGCCAAGCTGGAGGGAGGGGGAGGTGAACGTAGGCTCGGTCGATGAGGAAGGTCTTCGGGCGCAACCCAAAGATGGGGAAAGAGGGGGTAAGACGGAGGGATAGAGGAAGTGTGTTCCAGAGTTTCCAGAGGTGTAGTGGCTGAGAGTAGGGCCACCGATAGTGGAATGGAGAGCATGAGCGACAAGCAGGAGGCCGGAGTCAGATGAGCAGTGGCATTGGGTTGCATGTTGGGGCATAAGCAGGTTGGAGAGGCAGAGAGGTGAAGAGATTTGAAAACAAGTGTGAGGATCTTGAAATTGATCTGTTTGGCGATAGGGAACCAGTGGAGCCTGGTTAGAACCGGTGTGATCGGGTAACCACCTGGCTTGTTACCATCGGGGAACTTTAGTTAGAGGTGTGGGAGGGAGGGAAAGGAATAACTTATTTAAAAGAGAGGTAGCCATTTATTTGGGGAGGACAGGTTTGCAAGGTTATGGGAGAGAGCTGAGGAGTGGGATTAAATTGCTCTTTTTAAAGAGCCGGCACAGACTCAATAGGCCGAATCGCCTCCTTTTGTGCCATAAGATTCTATGATTCCATGATTTCAGGAAGTACAATATGATCTTTTCCTGCTGTAAAATCTTCCTCAGCCACATAATGGTGACATGAAAGGTGCTTTATAAATGTAACTTATTGTTGCTGAGCAGGGGCCCTGGGCAGTGGGTACATATATAACATAATGTTACTTTACCAACCCTTCGCGTGTGGCTAAATATGATAGAAGACCCCAAAGAATTGTGTTAGAAGCAAAGACTCAATTTCTACAGGCACGTTAAACCAGTGGTCTTGGTCTACAATCCAGACACAATCAAAGTTTCACACTCAGAGGTTATTGTGGTGGAGGTGTGAAGAGCCGTTTGTAGGAGATTACATCAAATGTTTATTACCTTGTGATCACACTCATCCAAATGTGTTTGCACATGTTACTCACACTCATTCGATAGTGTGCCAACACAAGTGTTTACACAATGCGGTCACACTCATCCAATAGTGTTCAACAGTGTGCTCACACTCATCTGATAGTGTTTACACAATGTGCATACTCATCCAATCATGTTCAACACAATGTATTCACACTCATCCAATAGTGTTCCATAATGTGCATCCAACTGTGTTTACATACTGCAGTCACACTCATTCAATAGTATTCAACAGTGTGCTCAAAATCATTCAATAGTGTTTGACACGGTGTTCACATTCATCTATTTGACCTTCCATAAACACAATGCAAACAGTCTCTGTGCTTGACCTGGCAAAACCTGTGATTGGGAACCTGTTGCTTTCGAGACTGGTTTCCCTGTGGGTTTCCTGGCTGGGACCTTGTGCTGTGATGCGAATTCCTTCCCGGATACATCATGCAGACTCCTGTCCGGGTTCGAGGTCTGCTTCTGTTGTCGTCGATCCTTTGGTTTGTGGCTGTTGGGCGGTAACCACGTCCCCAGAGGGTGAAGGGCGTGAGGCAGAGGGGGAGCGTGATGCCCATCGGGATGGTGGGCGCCGGGCTGGCCTGGCTGGGCGTGAGAAGCGGGGTTCGAGTGGCGGAGGCCAGGGAAGGTCCTTTCAAAACAGCAAACAGAAAGCACACAGTGAACGAGGGTGGTCCATAGACAACGCGAAAGAAGCAAAGAGCATAAAAAGCACGTGGAAAAATCCTAACTCTCCCCTGACCCACCAACAGCATCTCAATTGGGTGTTTTCATCATCATTTTTACTCCCAAGTTCATGCTACAAGTTTACAAAGAACAAAAGGAATGTGAGCTGAACTTTTGTTGCTACCACTTGCTAACTTCATTCTCCCTGCCAGGAGCAACAACAACTACAACAACAACAAAATTGCATTTATAGAGGGCCTTTCACGTCGGGAGGATGGCCAAAGGTGCTGAGCAGTGGTTGAGGCAGAATCCACATTATCTTTCAAGGGGGAAACACAGAGATAACTAAACAAGAGTAAACTACAACAATAACTTGCACTTATATAGCACCCACCACGCAGGATAGTGTCTCAGAGAGCTTGAACTACAGGAGTATAATAATAATAATAATCTTTGGATTTGTTATAGGAATTTTTCACATCTTTGAGATATCTCAAAAGCAGAATATACTGCAAAGTGTAGAGCATGCGCATTTTGTGTGGGGGAAAGGTAAAGGTAAATGGGACTTAAAGGATTACTCTTAAGCAAAGATCCAGCACAGACACGATGGGCCGAATGGCCTTCTGAAGTGTCGTGAATTTCTATAGTTCTGCTATAGATTTTACTCACAGTAGCTGACTTCAAAGAAACCCAGGCTATTGAGAACACCTGACTTGAGTGTAATCCTGTACGAGCAATGATATCCAGTGAACACAGTCACTTCCCAGTCACTCTTACTAAATTACTCTTTGAGGAGTCAAGCATTCCCAGAATGTCTCATCTCAAATTCCCCCAACACTTTCTATGCTCTGTCTGCATTGTCAGCTTTTGCCGAGAGCTAGTGACCCTTTAAGGAAATCCCATCTGCTCTGTGCCCAAACACATGCTTTTTGCAAGATAAAACCGTTGAGTGAATCATTAAAAGTCCGTGGTTATCAGTCGGTGTGTTTAACACTGACAGGTATTAAATGTGCCCTTTTTCAATATGTGATGGGGAGGAAAAAATAAAACCTGGTTTCAAGAGAGAGCACAACCACAATATAAAGCTCCCCTTGTAATGTTAATGACAATATTTTAAAAAACATTTTGTTTGGTCATCTGGGTGTCTGACCCATACAGAAACCCAACACGGATGATTAAGAGTTTCTAAATCAGAATAAGAGCTCCACATACGTTCACCACCTGTACATGTTAAATACAAAGTTCCCTGTACCTGGAGTGGAAAGCGCATTCTCTCCTCCCAGACACACCCTGCTTACCTAATTCTATAGAGCATTACACACAAGCCAAGGCTTGATGACCCCATAGTATGTGTTGGGGTATTGCTTGGTAACCGACCAGCCAACACCACGTAGCTTCCATTGAGAGCACTGTCTGTCCAGGTAGGATCATCCTATCTATTCGGAATTTGGGGTGCAATGTTGACAGAACATAGTTAGGAGAATCCCCTCCCCACCCCCCCGTCAATGATAGTGACAAGTGTCAGTCTCTCCCATTGTGTATCCCATTATTGAAACTGAGACTAGATCAATAGGAACATTCAAAAGGGAACCGAATAAACATCTGAGCAGTGAAAACATTAAAGGATGTGGGTAGAGAACTGGAAGGTTGGATCAACAATAAGCGGGGAAATAGGGATCAGATGCACAGATACGATCATATCTGTGTCCCTCCTGGCTGAGATTTACAGAGCTGACTATCTTTTAATTTGTGCATCCCCTACAGTGCCACTAGCTGGATATCACATTCAGGGAACTCCCTCCACAGTCCCTTGTCTACTTGTCTTATTAGATCTACACCCATCTCCTGGGTCTGAATCAACTCAACTAATCCTCTCTATGTCCGTCTCCTTTTCCAACAAGGCACCCCCTGAGGCGTGCAAGGATTCAACTCCAATTACGGCACAACTCATCTACACCCTGAGAGGTCCTTTGTGGTACAAGTGGGAAATGTGGCTGTCATCAAGAGTCATTGCAACAAGCATGCACATATTAACTCTGGGTGAATTTGCTGTTCACTACACTATCTCACTCAGAGATGGCAGGTAGGAAATGGAAAGATTCTCCCAATGTCCCAACACAGTTGGTCCCTTCTTCAAACTTCGTCTCCGAGGCACGGACAGATGTGTTGCTGAGGAAGCAATAAACAGACTGCACACAAGGCCTGAAATTCCTCCTGGTCTTAGCCCCACTTTTTTTTTAAAGAATTGAAAACAATAATACTATTAACAATCTTTACATTTGTCATCTAGCCTTTCACATCAGGATGAAGAACCATAGCGCTTCACAGTATAAACTATACTATAAATACAGTGATGGTGTATTTTGTAGGTGAACACGGACGCCAATTTGCGCACTGCAATGCTTCACTAACAGCCACGAAGTGAATGACCAATTTTATCTGGGGGACAACTGGCCTGGCTACCGGGAGAAATTCCCTTCCTTTTTCGAATAGAGATCTTTACCTGAAAAGGCAATCGGGCCCTCAGTTTAACATCTCATGGCACCTATACCAATGCACCACTCACCTAATATTGGAGCGTCAGCCTAGACTGTCAGGTCAAAGTCCACGACATGGAGCATGATCCCACAACCCTCTGACTCAGAGAATGCTACTAAGCAAGCGAGGCTGACACCAGCCCGTACATTTCTTGAATTAGCAACAAGCAATGGCAAATTGTATACTTTCAAATAAATCAGCAGCCTCATTTCCGAGGTAGATTCTTATTCTCAGACGTTAAATGCATTCAGTTAGCATTGGCTTCAAGGACCTGCGTCCAACCGATGCATGATTGAGACTGACTGTGTACATTCGAGATCAGTGACAGGTCCTTAACGAGGTAAGACTGTATCAGCATCTTTCTGGGACAATTCAGATCCAGGTCTCAGAGTCATATCGTTAATGTTCTAACACTGTGAACCACCCAACCATCTCCTTCATTCCAATTTCAGCCTCGGTCATCATTCTAGCAAAATTCTTATGAAATCCTACAACTCTCTGTTAATCTATCGCGTGGACAGATATCCATACTCAGTGATTGCACCTTTAAACTGAACCCACCCAAATTACCTCCGATCATTAAACGGATACTGTAGTTCAAACATTAGGTTGGAAAGGAGGAACAAAGAAACTTACAGCAGTGAGGCAGGCAGAGTTAGTGTCCCCAAGGGGTAGTTAGTAAGAGAGTTTGGTTCTGGGCAGAACAGACAGGAAAGAGAAAACAAGACAAGTTGGAAAGAGAAAAGAGTTAAGAGTACATATCAAACAGTTGCGTTTAACCAGGGGACAGATGAAAGGACGTGTTCCTGCAGCCTGTAGGGAGCAGTATTATAGGCAATACTGCAGAAAAAACAGTTTCGTATCAACATGCAATGTGTCCAGGTATACAAACTTACCCCAGTTATTGAGTCAGTCGCAGAGACAGAACTCTGTGCCTGGAGCAGCCTTTTTGCTATGGTCCATTTGCAATTCTATGGTGGTATGTGCCAAGCAGTCACTGACTCAATTCAATTGTCGCAGGAAACATTGAGTTTAGCCAATGTTAGGTTCAATTTTATTGCATACAAATGAGTTAGTTATGATTGGGTTATTTATGGTTTGGTAATTCAGCTTTGGTTAGCTATGATTGAGTTAGGCATCATTGGCTGTAACATATTTACTAGTGGCCATTGCCCAGCTTGGTCCACAGAGTTGTGAAAGCAAAGCTTTTGTCTGAAGCAATCTGTGTAATCTTCATTACACTTAAACTTAATGTTAAGGAAAAGGCTGGGCTCATTTCCTGTGATATGGTGGCAGCTACACAGATGAACTGCAGATTCATTACACTCAGTTCCGAAAGCACCAGTAAAGCCGCTAAACCATTACTCAAGAGCACAGGGCAGTTGACGTGCATGATATTGTGCATTGAGCAGCGTGATGCTCCATTGCAAACAGCTCTCTGTAGCCTTGGAGAAATCGTACATTTAGCCAGTGGCTATTGGAAGAGCAGCGATTCCCATTCCATGTCTATGCTGCTAGCTGTAGAGGAGACATGGTTCCAGAGAGGCATGGTAACTCATGCCATCTTCAGCCCAGGTTATATTAAAGGAATGAATTCTTCGGGGAGCAAGGTATTTGCGAGGATAATCAATAATAATAATCCTTTCATTCGATAAACTGGGTACAAAACAGATTTTTCCTTCTTGTAAACTCTTTACAAAGGCCTATGGACAATCCACAGATGGCAGTACAAATGGGTGGCCAGGCTTAAGACTTGCTGACGTTCACCCTTTAATAATATTATTATTTATAATCCTTGCATTTCACATCTTTCAGACGTCTCAAAGTGCTTCACAGAATATACTGTAAAGTGAATTGACTATTTTTTGTGGGTGATACACGGCAGCCAATTCCAGTGTCCCACAAACAGTTGTGGATTGAAGTGACCAATTTATTATTGTATTTGTTTTTTTCGAGGGATTGTTATCAGGTGGAGTAAGGAAACCTGCCCAAAATTTTGCCTTGCCAGGAATCAAACCCAAGGCTTTCGCTTGCAAGGCGAGTGCTCTAACCACTGAGCTGCAGGACTTTTTCTACACGCTAGATCTGTCCTCTGCTACTGTTGACTGTGCCACAGCGGCTTTACTGGAGTAAAAGTTTGAGCGTAAAGTCACAGGTGCACACGGTGAACGATGGGTGTGTAAAGAGCATGGGCAAGAATGCAACAAAGAGCTCGAAAGATGACAGGACTCAGCCCAGCAACATGTTCAAGTCAATCGAGGATGCGGTGACTTACAGCCCATTTGATGTGACAGATATTACGTGGCCTGCAAGTTTGACCATCACCACCACTACTATAGTTATCGCAACATTGCAGATGATAATGTGAGATAAGGGATTTGTGGATGTGGAACCTTTACATTTGGTGCCTAATACCCATGGATGCACATGGTACAAATTACACAGACATTGACACATGGCGCCACAGTATGTGTAATATGTGAGCAATTATGCTCACATATTACACATACTTTTACAAATGAGCGCATAATACCACTCACTGCATTCACACATGCCATAGGCAGCACCCACCCCCCCCCCACCCATTGTCTAAAGGGGAGACACACAGGAAGACACAACCTGTATATCCAAATCCCGCACACGCTCACTCGCGCGCACACTCATGTATCACTTACTCACTCATGCAAGCGACACGTGCCTAATTCCAACCCACCCACCCGCTCACCCACTCACTCAAGAACACACTGAAAACCCACGCACACCCACCCACTCACTCACCAAGGATTTGTTGCCCATCGGGTTATGAACAAATGTTGTCCTCCCTGCACCATCTTTAGAATATTCCTCACGGTCTTAGTCATTTTGAAAATGTAAGATTGCGCGAATAAAAGTCAAGCTTCTTTTGAGCATAAGATTGCTTGTCCCATCCCAACCCCTCAATCTGTGGAGGTTTGCTGAACCCAGCATCCCGCCCCCCACCACCTCCTCCCTCCCACCAGAGCCACCCCATACTCCCGAGATCTTTGTTGAAATCCAAGTTGGGCATTTTCTTTCAGGAAGCAAAGCGCGAGGGGAAGTGGAGCAGGTCAGCCCCTGTGGTACAGAGGGAGCCGACAGGTTGGTAAGGTTTTAGTAGTTGGCAGAGGTGGGGAGGGGCAAGACTGTGGAGGGGAATAAAGGGGAATAGAACTCCTCTTGGCCCTTTATTTTACTTTGCTTTGCCCACAGCATCGGCACTCACAAACTCTTCCAGAACAAACTTAAAGGTGCAAAGAAAGCGAGCTCACCTCCAGGGAAGCAGGGGATGCTTGGTCCGTGTCTCCTGACTCAGAGTCCTGGTCAGTCAGCACCCTCTGGAGCCTGTGGTCCTCACCATACACCTGCTCTAGCAGACGCCTGTTCAAGAGCCTGGCGGGACTGCCGGTCAGGTGGTAGCCGGGAGACAGGCAGAGTTCCTGCTTCACCACAAGGGTCTCCCCGTCCGAGTCCCTCTCGGAGTCTGTGCCGGCGCACACCGGGCTGGGGGATCGGCCCCGAATGCTCTTCAGGAACTCCTGGACTGCTCCGAAGCTGGAGCGTGGCTCAGGGGACTTGGGCAGCTTGACAGGGGGTCTGGGCAGTCTCTGAGCTGCTTCGCATGCCACCGGCGTGTGGTCGATGATGTTGAAGAGGCTGGAGAGGCCATCGTTGATGGTGGTGTGGACCGGGCTGTCGCGGGTGGTGGTGGATCTGGCCCAAGCCGACTCATTGAAGCCCTTCTGCGGGAGTGCGGGGGCTGGGGGCGGGACTCGCTCCTTGGGACCATCGGGCTTGGTGGACGCCGCCTTCCTCTGCAGGTTGGGGGAGCCGTACTTGGGCGAGCAGCAGGCCCGCTCGAACTTGGCTTGCATCTTCTCCACGGCGGGCGCCACCTGCTTGCCACGGAAGCTGCGGGAGGGGGAGCAGACAGGGGTGGAGCCCCCCCTGGGTGTTAGGCACTTGTGGGGGCTGCCGGCCAAGCACCGGAGGGTGTCTGTCTGCAGCCCCACGCTGACTGAGCGGGTGGTCTGTGTGCCTGCGCTGGAGACCCCGTTTGTCTGACAGCCGATGTCATTAGACTGTCGCTCGGCCAGGCCTGAGCCCGAGCCCGAGCTGGAGCTCGAGCGCATCCGACTCATGACTGAGTGAGCCACCTCCTTCATGTCGTCGCTCATGTTGCCTGATATGTCGAGGCCCCGCAGGGAGGAAGCAAAGCCTACTGTGGCACAGACAGGACGCTCTGGGGGACGCAGTCCACCGTCCAGCACCTCCCTGCCCGGCTCACACCCCCACATGCCGAACACCTCCTGTGCCGGGCCCTCCTTCGGTTCCCCGCCGTTCCCTATCGGCACCCCCTTGGGGAAGGCAAAGTCGATGTCCAGCGGTTTGACCCCGGTGTCGCTGCGGAGGACGGTTGGGCTGTGGTAAACCCGGACCCCCGCTACGTCTGGGACCGGGCCTGGGACCACCCTCTGCGGCAGCTGTGGCTTCTGAGCGCAGGCGCTCTCCGAGAAGGTCACGGTGCTGGTCGTCATGGTGACGCTGGTGGTGAGGTACCACGAGGTAGCTTGGAATGGGTCCAGAGTTAACGCACCGACCTCTCGTGTTCTCTCGCTCTTCTGCCAGTCCCCGTACTCCCAGCTCTTCCTGTTGAACTCCTCGATGTACTTGAGGTCGTCTGGGGACAGCGGGGGAGTGGGATCCTCCCTGGGGACACACATCTGGACATTAGGATTGCCCAGCAACGTCTTCTCTGGCAGGAACGGGGAGCTGTTCATCAGGCGCTGGAACTCTGACATGGAGGAGACTGACTTTGCTCTGCCATGAGCAAGGAGGGAGGGAGGCAGGGATTGAGGAAGGGAGGGAGGGAGGGAGGGGGGGGTGGAAGGGAGGGGGGAAGGAAGGAATAAATGAACAACAACTACAAACACATATAAGCAATCCTTGCATTTAGATATAGCATTTTGACGTCTTCCATACGTTTCAAAGTGCTTTACAGAATATACTGTAAAATGAATTGACTGTATATTTTGTGTGCGAAACATGGCAGCCAATTACGCACAGCAGTGTCCCACAAACAGTGTGGATTGAAATGACCAATTTATTACTGGGTTTTTTGAGAGATTATTATCAGGCGTATGGAGTAAGGAAACCTGCCAAGGTTTCGCCCTGCCTGGAATTGAACCCAGGTCTCTCCCTTGCAAGCTGAGTGCTCTAACCACTGAGCTACAGGACTCCACTAATGCGGCTTTTATGTTGGGAGGACTTCAGCTACTGGACAGCCCAGGATTTGCACCCAAGTTAAGCGGAAGAACGGAAGAAACAAACAATAAAGGAAGAAAGGAAGCAAGCAAGAAGGAATATAGGCAGGAAGGAACAAAGGGAGAAACAAACAAACAAAGACCTTTACGAATAACAATCCCGGTTAAGTGCTGCTCTGAGCAGTGAAAGGTGTTAATAGCATGCGACAGAGGTCCGGTTTTGTACCTTTGAAGATTTGCCTTACACGCATCTTCCTTATCAAACCTCGATGAGTCCTTGGCCTCGCAAATTTCATTCAGTGCCTGTGGGAACAAAGTCACACTTAAGGACTCCAGTGTTGCTCACAGTACTGATACTCTAGACCAGCGGTTCTCATCAGGGATCAGGTGTACATGTACCCCAGGGGGTACAAAATTACTTCCAGGGGTACAGGTGGCGGTACATTGATTTATTTAGCATTTCATAGCCTTCCAAATTGTATATTTAATTGTTATTCCCCTTGTTTTGTATGTGCTGGTTATTTTGTTATATAAGAAAAGCTTGGTCATAAAATGCAAGTGGAATAAGGGGGTTGGTTGGTGTGTGTGTACGTGGTTGGGTGGGAGTACACGATAATGTTGAAAATTAACACGGGGTACATTACTGAAAAAGGTTTAGAACCACTGGTCTAGAAGCTGAACTTGAATCATTATACAATCTGACCCCCTCCTATATTGTGGAAGTTTGACTTGCCCTCCTTTCCCTCCACCCTCCCCGTCCTTCACCCCACCTCGGGTCTGAAACAATGACTGTCCAGCGCCTTGGGACGTCCTCCTGACGTGAAAGGCGCTATACAAGTGTAATTTTGTTGCTGTTGTTGCCGTAAAAATCAGACTCATTATGATGATCTAAAATGGACAGTTTCATACGGTGATATGGATGGACTAACCTCGTAGGTGCCGGTTGTAAATTTCTCCCTCTCCAGGCTGCAGGAGTCGGAAACGGAGCCTGAGGCCTCACTGAGTGAGTCGAGTGACAGTGCGTCCAGGAACAGGCTGGGGGCGGCCCGGCATCTCTCGCCCTCCCTCGGAGCCGGCAGTGCTGAGCGACGCTCCCCAAATCCCCGCTCCTCTCGCTCTGGAAAGGTGTTGCAGCCCTGCAAACGGCCCCCGGGAAACCACTCTCGCTCCGAAGGCTCCGGGGATGACTCCCGGAGGCCAGCGAAGGGCCTGTCTCCGCTCTGGGGCCGGGCTTCCTTCTGAAGCTGTATTGGAAACAGAAGAGGGTTTCCTTAATAATCATAATAATAAGCCTTGCATTTGATCTTGCGCCTTATCATGTCTTCGAGACCTCTCGAAGTGTTGCACAGACTATACTGTAAAGTGAGTTGATTGTATATTTTGTGGGTGAAACGCAACAGCTAATCGCACACAGCAGTATTCCACAAACAGGCGTGGATTGACCAAATTATTATTTGAAATTAACAACTAGGTTCCTACTTACTACTATGTAAAGAGCGGCGTGTGGAGTAAGGAAACTTTTACTAATGTTTCATCCTCCTGGGAATCGAACCCAAGTCCACTTGCCTTGCTTGCAAGGCAAGTGCTCTAAACACTATGCTACAGAACTCCACAATATAATAAACTGGCTTGATGGGCTGAGTGGCCTCTTCCTGTACGTCATTGACTGTACAAAGCCAGGAGCTGCATGTGATGAGCTGACCTTTCACTTATACAGGATATGAGTCAACAGTCAGTCAGTACAGTAAAGACAGGCAGATTGGAGTCAGGATGCTCTTCCTGGGGACGTTCAAATAAAAAACCACAATCAGCATTTGAAAAGAGATATTCTCTCCCATTGTCCTGGTCACCAATCTCTTAGTTAAAACTAGTCACTTCATAACTGTTTGTGGGAAAATTGTGCACACAAATTGGCTGTCCACATTCTCTTGCAAAATTCATTACATTTCATAGTAAATCCTACGAAGTGCCTGACACAAAAGGCGCTGTATCAAATGTAAGGAGTACTACTTATTATAAATGCATAATACAGTAACAAGACTACTGGAACCAGCAGAGAAAGGCTTGTTAGGCTCAGAGATACAACCAGAGTTACTGCAGAGGAGGTTTGGGTGGTTTGCATTATGGTCAAACGCCATGAGGAAAAGTGTGATTCATCCATTGCCTCATGCCAGTGATATGCTAACCGCAGTTACAACTGGCAGATCGCAGCATATGTTCGGGTGAAGAACAGGCCTTCAGCCCATCTGATCTCATCCTTCCAGCTATTTATTACCTTCTTGGTAACAAAATACAATCTGCCAATTGAGGTCTGCTTCATGTGTCTTGCCTACTCTACAAGATCACAAGATTGGTCTGGATAAGGAAAGAAAGCCCTTTGACTCCTTTAACTTAATCCTTCTGGAATCCCCATCCCCCCGTTCCCACTTCACAGCATCAAGCTGCTTTTTAAATATATACCCCACCACTGGAAGCCAAGCTTTCAGCCACTCTTTTGCTAGTCCTTCACTAAATCCCTTGTCTCAAAGCCTCCATTCTATTTGCTCTCTTTTAAGCTCTGTCTGAAAACAACAGCATTTATGTAGTGGCTTCCACACCAGGTATCTCAGAGCACTTAAACAAACGTGGAATAAAATGCATAGCCAACAACCACAACAACAAAATTACATTTATATAGCGCCTTTCACTTCAACAGGACATCCAAAGGCGCTGGCGAGGAGGGGAAAGGTAACCATAATGCACAGTCGAAGAGGAACGTCTTCAGATGCAATCTCAAAATGGGGAAAGAGTGGGCAAGGCGAAGGGATTAAATTTAAAAAAATCCTTGCATTTGATGTAGCGCTTTCCACATCTTATCAACGTCCCAAAGCACTTCACAGAATATACTGTAAAGTGAATTGACTGTATATATTTGTGGGCGAATCTGGAGGGAGTTCCATTGTTTGGGTGCATAGTGGCTGAAAGCATGTCCGCCAATGGTGGGGCAGAGGATTTGAGGGAAAAGGAGGAGTAAACCTACATCTTCGATTGTGGCTTGAGACACCTCCGTTACCTCCCACTCACCTTCACCCCATTCTTTTACATTTCCCATCATAAATAACTGTCCAATTCCTTTAAAAAGCTATTATTGTTTCAAAAGCTGGCCTGCTGCTTTGTGTTTCAACCAGTGTTTTGGCAGAACATTCCATGTCCAAATAACCCACTGTGCCCCCACCTCTAACATCCTCCCCCACCCCCAAATTCTCATAATCTCTTTTTTTGTGTGTTATGGCGAGGGATTGTAAACTAATGCTCTCTGGTTACTGATTCCCGGACCACACTATGGTGGAAATTCTTCTCACATTTCGTCAGCCTTGTTGTATTGTGGTTAAAGTGATGCATACGCAGGATTTCTGCTCTTTACTTGCTGTTCGGGTGATGGTGGTGGAGCCAGATCCAATGTTACCAGCGGCCTTCTTACAATGGACACCTTATTCTGAACGTACTTTGAGTTCAGGGCTGGTGTCTCCCAGTGGTGCACGTAACCCATTGAAACACTTGTGTCAGCGCTGTCAGCCCGTCCACTATTAGCAAACAGCTCAACCGACCATCTGGCTCCTCCGTCATTCCCCCCACCTCCTCCCCCCACCATGTCTCGTCTGCTTCTCTCTGTCACCTTCAGGTCCCATCTGCTGTTTTTTCATCTTTATCTCCGCTATCAGCTCCTCTGTGCCACCCCAACCCCCCAACCCGCTTCCACTATGACATTACTGTGCTAAGGATGTGCTGATACGTAACAGAACCATTGTATCTGATACAGCACTGTGACGTGGCAACATCTCAAACTGCCTGAGCGACAGTTATTTGCTCTCATGTGTAGCGACTATGTAGTTTGTAGGCAAATGGGGCAGCCATTTTGCCCACAGCAAGGTCCTGCAAACAGCCAATTTGAATCAGGTTTCATTGTTGGCCAGGATACTGGAGAAACTCTCTTCTCTTCTCCAATACAACAGGAGTAAAAACCTGCATTTGTATATTGCCCTCATTGGGACAGCATCTCTGAGTGCTTCACGGTGTCGGGCTTCGACCACAAGGTAGAGAGAAAGAAGAGGTTGGCCTTGTGTGTGTCACTCTCTCCCTTCGCCCCCAGTGTCTTCTCACCCACCTGCTGGAGTCTGTCTCTCAGCTCCCTCTTTTGCTGCTCCCAGTCTCTCCGCTCCCTAGCAAAGCTCTCCAGTAGCTCCAGCCTGTGTCGCCGGCAGTTCCTATGGCAGGGCTGCAGCTGCCAGTGTGGCTCGCCCGATGTGCCAGGACCCTCTGCCAGCCTCTGCTGATCCTCCCGCTCCCGCTGCAATGTCTCGCTCCCATCCCCACAGCCCAGATTCCCGGCCTGTTTCCCGGCTCGCTCCTCAACTTCCTAATGAGAAAGACAAACATAATGATTAGAAAACCAAGGGTGATCAATAATATATACTTCCATAGAGTCCAACTAGGCTCTGCTTCCCTTTCCCCCCTTATGTGCATTGAGTTTCCTCGTCAGTACATTGATGGTTTTTGCTTGAATCACAGCTTTCGACAGTGAGTTCCTCATTCTCAGCACCCTCTGTGTGAAGATGTTTCTCCTAAACTCCTGGCTAGATCTACCACCGACAGTCTTACAGGTGAAAACTTTAATTTTGCCCACATGAAATTCACCAACTCTATCTGTCGCTCTGACACAGGAACTCAAACTTGGTCTATGGCAGTCACTGTGTGTATGGCTGTCAGTGTGGGTATGGCTGTCACTGTGTGTCTGCTTCTCATTGAATGTACCACTCGCTATGTCCGCCATGCTTTCAGTTACCTGAAGGGGATGACATTTCTGCTGGGGGCTCTGTGTATTCCAGGCAGGTCTGTTGCTGTGGGTTTGCTCCTCATCCCTGAGTTCAATGTGAAACTCGTCCAGGACAGACTGCAGAGCTGCTAAGACCCTCCGATTCTCTGCCGCCTGTGGGGAGAAAGCAACTCAAAATCAGTTTGATTTAGATTGAACTGTGGGAGTAGAGCATAGCTCGACCGAGACCCCAATAGCACCGAATGAGCTCTGTGATAATGGAAGGCTGGAGAAACACTTTGTCATTCAGTCTTCACTGAATTGAAACACTGCGCTCTCAGCTCTCTCTGGGGCAGAAGGTTGTGAGTTCAAGCCCCCAGATCGTACACACACCAGTAACAGTGCAGTGTGTCAGACATATCAAAATCACAGTGCTCCCAGTCTCACAGATGGAGACAGTCATGTTCATGACTGAGCAATGCCACAGCACAGGTGCCTGATAATTATCTCCCAAGAAAAAAACACAATAATAAATTGGTCACTTCAATTCACGACTGTTTGTGAGATGCTGCTCTGCGCCACATTTGCTGCCGTGTTTTGCCAACAAATATACAGTCAATTCACTTTACAGTATATTCCGTAAAGCACTGTGAGACGTCTAGAAGACGTGAAAAGCGCTATATCAAATGCAAGGATTATTATTATTATTTACTGGATATAGCCTCGTCTGCTGCAACTATACTGGCAGAGACTGCAATTGAACTGAAAGCTGGGCCTTGGGAGGGGGAGTAGGAGGGAGGCGAGGAGGAGAAGAGATTTTGAATCCCTCCCAGACTTATGTTTGAGATGTACTCAAACATAATGGTAGGGTGGAGGTGGGGGGGTGGGTTGAATTGAGAGCCAACAGATAAGCAGAAGGATGGGAGGGAGAAACAGATAGATAGACTCATGGACAGGCAGAAGGACGGTTGGATTGAAGGACAGAATGGAGGGATGGACCGACTGGCGAACTGACAGACGAGAACACAGCGAGAGACCTGCCTCATCTCTGCAAAAATGGGAGCGGAGGAGATTGCCTCTGATTGGAGTCGCGCTGCAGCTGCTGTCAGTGTAACAGCTGAGGACACGGCTGACCCCAGTAGAACGCACTCGCTGCTGGAATGGGAGGGGCAGAGCTGGAGAGTTCGAGAGCAGCCTCACAATGAGAAGTTAGTTACACTTTCACTGCTCAATAATTGAGATAGCTCAGCCTTTCTCTCTCTCTCACTGTCTCTCTCTCCCTCCACACTGAGATTAGCAGTAAAAACATTCCATCCGGACTAGATTTTGTACCTGGCTATTTACCATTACAGACACACACATACACAACCCAATATACACACAGGCACACACATATACATACACAGATGCAAACATAGATAGATATACATACAAACAAACAGAGGTATTCAAATACTCACACACACACAACAACAACAAAAAAAATACATTTGTATAGCGCCTTTCACGTCAGGAGGACTTCCCAAGGCGCTGGATAGTCAATGCTTCAGATCCGAGCTGGAGTTGGGATTGGGGAGGGTGGAGAGAAAGCGGGAGATTTGGGATGACCATCAAAGAAGAGGGTCTTGAGGCAGGACTTGAAGGAGACTAGGGAGTGGGCGAGGTGGGGGAACTGTGGAAGGGAATTCCAGAGGTTAGAGGCAGAGTGGCTGAAGGCTTGCCCGCCGATGATGGGTCGGGGGACATGGAGCAGGCCGGAGCCCAATGAGCGGAGGGAGCGGGCAGGTTGGTGGGGGTTAGGAGGTCGCAGAGTTAAGGCGGGGCAAGGCCATGGAGGGCTTTGAATGTGAAGACCAAGATCTTGAATTGAATCCTCTCGGTGATGGGGAGCCAATGGAGTAGGGCGAGAATGGGGGAGATGGGGTTACTGAGCTTGGCTTTGTATATACACACACTCTCACTCTTCCACACACATAGGATACACATACACAACCTCAACACCACAATGGTATCCATTGTATTCTTTAAACAAGGAGGTCAGATTCACTGGTTGAGCCCCACCTGTTTCTGTTGCCGAAGCAGCTCCTCAGTCTGCAGCTGTGGCCCATGTCCTGGACTCTCTGGAGAGAACTGGGAGCATTCTGTCAGCTCACAGTCCACTGCCTCGGCCTCGGCAGCCACCAGCTCCTTCTGTTTGAGCAGCAGACTCAGCTCGGGCAGGCTGTCGATCTGTTCAAACTAAACACATCTCCCATGTAACACGCTCGCCACCCGTAAAACAAACACAGAACCCTCCGCCACCGCACTTAGCGAACACAGCCCCCACCCACCCCAACATGGAACAAACACAGCCCCCGTGTACACGAAACGTAGACCCTCACATAAAACAAACACTCCCACATATAATAAACAAATGCTGCTCCCTCCCTGCCTATATTAAACACACAGTAACCCCCACTGCGTAAAACAAACGCTTCTCCCATTAGATCAACTCAGGCAAAACACACAACCCATGTAAAACACACAGCATGCGTTATACACATATAGTGTGCATGTATAGTGTGTATAAGTGCATGGTAGTGGACAGTGCCAGTGGGGAGCTATCTGAGCTGAATGTTAGTGCTACTCTCCATCTCTCTGTGGTGTCTTCACCAAATAATAATAAAATAATAATAATGCTAATAATAATCATTGCATTTTGATATAGCGCTTTTCACGTCTTCTATATGTCTCAAAGCGCTTCACAGAATATACTGTACAGTGAATTGACTGTATATTTGTGGGTGAAATGTGGCAGCCAATTGCACACAGCAATGTCCAACAAACAGTCGTGGATTGAAATGACCAATTTTTTTATTATAGGTTATTTTTGGACGGTTTACTATTAGGCGTGCGGAGTAAAGAAATTTGCCCAAGGTTTCACCCTGAACTGCCTGGATTTGAAACACAGGTCTCACGTTTGTAAGGCGAGTTCTCTAACCACTGAGCTACAGGACTCCATATCCTGTATCCATACCCTCCTGAATGTGCTGCCACAAACCACCCACCTAGCTTAGTTTTGCTGTGGCTCTGGCAGCACCTTCAGTCAACCTGACACATCTACTGCCAACAGGCATCATCAACATCATCGTCATTGTCACTCAAATAGCCCTACACTGGGCAGCTTAGAGACTCAGATTGGCCACAAGAATTGCTGTCCCTGTACCAACAGGAGCATGAAATAAAGAAGTGCTCTGAGACACCGTCCGGCGTGGAGAGCACTATATAAATCAAAGTTGTTGTTGTTGAATAGACAAGACACATGCGGAGAGAACTGTCTCTCTTTTGTCACCAATTTTCCTTCATTCTGACCACACCTTCAGCCCCCAAACAAACACTCGATCTATCATTCACAGTAACTCTACAGTAAATCCTGCGAAGTGTTTCGAGGCATGTTCCCGACCTGACAGGCGCTAAACCAAAGGCAAGGGTTATTTGTTCTTTATTGATCGGATCGCTACGGTGGGAATGCTAAGGCGGTGTTGAAAGTTTGGCCTACCTCCACTCTATTCTCCCCACTGCAGTCTAGTTCCTTGCCTTGCCTCCAGCGTGTGAGCAGCCACTGCAGCTTGACGTAGAGCAGGATGGAGTTGTGCTCGAACATCTTCACCTCCTGAGCCAGGAGGCTCCTCTCGTGACTCCATGACTTCTGCTCTAGGCGGTTCTGCAGGTTCAGGCTCTGTACCTCAAAGTTCTTCCTTAGCAGCCTCTTCTGGCTCTCCTCTTCCATCTGTGATCAAAACCACACAACTCACACTGCAATTACCAGCTCCATAAACTACTGAAGATTGTACAGTATATGTGAGTATATGTGTGTACATCTGTGTGTGTATGTGCTCTTCTATCTACATGTGTGCGTCCACCTGCATGTGTTCATCTGTTTGTGCCTGACTGTATGTGTGCACATCTGTCTACGTGCATCCGTGTGTATTTGTGTCTCTGCGTCTATATGTTTATGTGTTGTGTGTGACTGTGTATACGTGGTATGTATGTGTCTGTTTATTTGTGCTGTGTGTGTGTATTTGCCTGGCTCAGTTGCTTGAGTTCTGCTCCCTCCTCTTCTTCCACAGATCTCGCTCATCAAAATTGCTTGTCAAAGATGCCAGCTCCCACCTACCTCGATAAGCTTGTTGGCGAATTTTTCTTTCTCCTCCTCCCGAAGCTGTCGCTCTTGTTCCAGGCAGAGTTGAAGTTCGTGAACCGATTTGCTGCTCGATTCTGGTAAAACATGGGATTCCCTGAGCTGTGGTCGAGGCAGAGGGGCAGGGTTTTAGTCAGAGTTGTGCAATACAATCAACCAATCCCTGGGTTAAATGCTGAGCATTTACAATGCCGATAGCAAATTATCAACAATAATGTTACATCATTTTATTTGATCGGACTCTAATGTTGAAATGCCTCAAAGTACTTTACGAGAAATTGCTGTTAAGTGTGGTGACTGTGTATCATGGAATCCTGTAGCTCAGTAGTTAGAGCACTTACAATAATAATAATCCTTGCATTTGATATAGCGCTTTTCATATCTTATTGATGTCTCAAAGCGCTTCACAGAATATACTGTAAAGTGAATTGACTGTATATTTCTGGGCGAAACACGGCAGCCAATTGCGTACAGCAGTATCCCACAGTTGTGGATTGAAAATGACCAATTTTTTTTGAGGGATTATTATTAGGCGTGTGGAGTAAGGAAGGTTTTGCCCTGATCTGCCTGGACTCGAACACAGGTCTCACGCTTGTAAGGCAAGTGCTCTAACCACTGAGCTACAGGAGCTCCACAGGCAAATGACCTGTGTTCGATTCCAGGCAGGGTGAAACCTTGGGCAGATTTCCTTACAGCACACCCTGACAATAATGCCTCAAGAAAACCCCCCAATAATAATTTGGTCTCTCAATCCATGACTGTTTGTGGGATACTGCTGTGCACAATTGGCTGCAATGGTTCACTCACAAATATACAGTCAATTCACTTACAGTATATTCTGCGATGCGCTTTGAGACTTCTAGAAGGCGTGCTCATGCGCTATATCAAATGGAAGGATTATTATTATTATCCAGTAGGTGAACTCTGACCTAATTTTTGCACAACCATGTGCCACCAATAACGAATGACCTGAGCGCAGTCAGAGGTCGGGATTCTAAACTGGAGGTTAGTGTTAGTGACCGATAACAAGGCCACTGTTATACCGCCTACTCCACCCACATCCCGAGATGAGTGTAAAATGTAAAGCTTGGGCCAGGATGCTAACAATGAACCATTTATAATAATAGCAATAACGACAAAATACATGCGTCTGATGCCACAGCCATCACGTCAGGGGGATGTTTCAAATTGATTTACCCGATATACATAGAACCAAAGAAATGCACCAAAGTGGTCTTTGCAGACTCTGTAAGTACAATCTTTTCTGTGCCATCTACCCACCCTTTCCCCCACACCACTGTAGTTTACTCCTGTGAAGTGTAATGGCTGCAAACTTTAGAATAACACTAATCCTTACATTTGATATAGTACTCCCCAACTCTGCAGATTATCCAGAATCATGTTCTGTCCTGTACCAGGCTCCATGAACTGATAACCCCCACCCTCGCCTGGTTCCTTTTGAAGTCCTCCGCGGCCTTGCTCCTCCCCATCTCTGCAACCTCTTAATGCCTTACCAACCTTCCCGCTCCTTCCGTTTCATGGGCATATGTCGTGCCCCCTGCCCACCCCACCATCAGCGGTCGAGCTACAAGCTTTTCTGTCCCCACCCTCTGGAACCCCATCCCCAATTCCCTCCGCATCGCTCCCTCCCTTGCCTTCTTCAAGACCCTCCTCTTTGACTGTGCCTTAAGCTTCCATCAGCCACACTCCCATCCCCGCATCCCCAGACCTTCCACCCTTATTGATTCCAACCTCCACCTTGGGTTCAAACCCTTAAGTGTCCATTCTACACGGGAAGGCACTATATGAATGTAATACGTTGTTTGTTGTTGTTGTCTCATCCGAAAGATGGGATGCAGGCCAAAGTCTGCATCTGTTAAGCAACAAACAACAAAATTACATTGATAGAGTGCCTTTCACGTCAGGAGGACGTCCATTAAGGCAATGGACTCCAGTTTTACCTCTGTACCGAAACAGTCCTGGTTTTCGGGCCTGTGGCCTTTGTAGCCTCCATCGGCTTTCCGGCAGGGGTCTGTTGAGCTTCCGGTTTGATGGGTTTCCCGGTCGTGCCCACCCTCGTGGATGGGCTGCCAGTCGGACTGATCCCTCAGTTTAGACTGTTGAGTGCATGGGCGGTTTGAACGAAAACAACAAAAGGACAAGGGGGGAGGGAAATAAAGAAAACAAAAAAATGGGTATAGGCAGACGACTAAAAAACTACAAGACAAAGAAAAGCGTGAAAAGAAAAACCAACTTAAACACAGTGGCGTAAGAAAGTGATGAAAACAGAACCAAAATGAGAATGAGCAAAATGATGGGCTGAAACATCTGAAAAGAAAAAAGAGAAAGAGAAGGGGAAAAAGAATGCAAACACTGGTTATGAGGGCGCATGCAATGGAGGATGCGTGAACCAAGCCAACAGCCAAGCGGTCGGGTCATGGGAGGGTTTGGATGCGGAGAAGGACCAACCCCCCGCCCCTTCCACCACTACCCCCTTCCCGGGCTCAAGGACTGTGCTGGGCAGCGGGGCCTATGCTGTTTCGTTGGTCAAGGTCCAGCACCATCTGTAAATTGGGGGTGGGGAGGGGGTGGGTGTGGGTGGTGGAGGGGGTAAGGAGTAAGTTGGAGGTGGTGGAGGTAACAATGCTTTCATTGCCGACCCACACTCTCCCTGTTCTTACTAAAGCTTTGCTTAAAGGAGCTAGAGAGCCATCCGTGGTTATTGTCCGTGTAAGTTCATGGGTAATTCTGATCCCACGCACAAGGCCACTGGTACCTTGGTCCCAGAACACTCCCAAATGAGGAATCCTATAGGAATCCTGCTCTGCAAGTGAGTCCCATCAGAGCTGAACTCCCTCGAAGGCTGGGCCATGTGCTCCTGGCAAATGGAGAGATTCCTCATTAGAGCAGCATAGATCCTTTATTAAAAAATCCCCCCATTCCTGCCCTCTTTATATAAGACGGGCCATCAATCTTGTGGTTGAGGCATAATTTTAAACTGACCACAGTAGAGCCTGAGGGATCACATCACAGCAGCAACTAATGCTCAGTTGATGACAGAACACCTCTCATTGCCCCAGCCTTCACTCAAGGTACTGGCCACTGGCAGGTCTTAGTACCCTGGTTGGCCTCAAGTGATGAGGTTCCATAGACAAATGGAAAGGACAGTGAGCGTCACCACCAACAACAAGAAGTTTGATTTATATAGCGCTCTCTACGCCGGACGGCGTCTCAGAGCGCTTAAAAGTCAAGTTGAGCATGGTCTAATCCCAGTGAGGTCACCTGATCATGACCTCACTGGAATTCCACGTTTAAACATTTTGCAGTCAGGGGAGGGTTAATGGTTAATTGAGGGTTAATCACTGCTTTACCCACTCTTCCCCCCTCAGTCTTACATCCACTTCCTTCTTCGTCTCTGATGCCACTGTTTGCACTCCTGCCACTGCAAGGAGTGATCATCCAATCAGGGATCTTCCAAGACAAGTGAGTGAGAGTGAGGGAGGGAGAGAGAAATTCCATCTGCTTTTAGGATTCCACTGTTTTACTTGAGCTTTTTAAAATTGTGCAAAATTTGGCAAATCAATGGACAAAATAAATTATTTCCTCTGGAATCCAGAACAAGGGGGCTTAACCTTAAAATTAGAGCTAGGCCATTTAGGAAATTAGAAGGTTTTCACCCAAAGGATAGTGGAATTCTGGAACTCCCACCCCAAACGCCTGTGGATGCTGGATCCACGTCTTCAAGACTGAGGCAGATAGTTATTTGTTAGGTCAGGGTATTAAGGGATTAAAGGAGTTCCAGAATATTAAGGGATTATTAAGGATACCGGGCAAGGGTGGATAATTGGACTTGAGATACAGATCAGCCATGATCTTGTAGAATGGCAGAACAGGCTCAAGGGGCTGAATGGCCTATTCCTATTTCTATGTTTCTAATTTTATTTGGAGGATTGGTGGTTAGGGCACAGGGAGAAACACCTTTTGCTTTACGAATCGTACCATCAGGGATCTTTAATGTCCACCTGAAGAGGCGGACAGGACCTCGGTTTAATGTCACATCTGAAGGATGACGCCTCTGACAATCCAGCGCTGCCCTAGCACTGGACTAAAGTGTCAGCCTAGACTGTGTGAGTTCAAAGTTGGAGGAAAGAATGCTACCAACTGAGCAAGGCTGACACCTTCTACAAATACTGCAAGTTAAGGAAATCGTGAAGGTTTCGCTGGTGAGTCTTGGTTTCCAACTAGGGACCAATTGAACACTGAGCCATCAATTAATTAACTTTGTCTGTTTTCAGCCAGGATGGGATCCTTGAGGTCAATATTAACTGGACGTGAACAATGTTCCTGAGAGAACAGGAAGAAATCTTCCCACTGAGTCAAGCTGACCTGCGTAGGTTCACTCTTTCTTCCCCGCACTCCACCCCCTCTGCCCCCACCACCAACAACCTGCCCGTCCTCCAACCCACAATGTTTTATAACTGCTCCTTGCACCAGCAAGATTTCTTTTTCATTCAAATAACTTCAAATTACTCCACTTCCAGATCCTTTAACCTGAACCCTGTGTCTGGTTGTTCGCAAACACATCTACTTTCTCAGCTGTTCTTGTGTCTATTTGTAAGTGTATATATGTGAATGAGTGCACCTAGGTGGGTGTGCGTGAGTGAATGTATGTATCTTGATGTGTGTAGGTGAGTGAATGTGGGTGTGAGTGTGTGTGAGTGAGTGTATATGATGTGTATATGTATGTGAGTGAGCATATGTGTGTGAGTGAGTGTATATATGTGGGTTTCCGTATGTGTTGAGGGAGGGAGGGAGGGAGGGGGGAGGAAGGGAGGGAGGGAGGGAGGGAGGGAGGGGACTTTTGGAAAAAAATAAATTTTAAAGCTCGAAGCTTCAAGTCGAAGCCGGGCGAGCTGAGTCACGAGAGGGTGGGGGCATGTAGTAAAGTAAATGGTCATTTTTGCTTTATTTTAAGTGTGGTTTGGTTTATGCATAAGCTGCCCCGAGTTTCATTGTTAATTAGCTTCAGAGCAGCAGCAGCAGCAGCAGCAATAGTGGCGACAGCAATAGAGGCAAATAGCAGCAAGAGCAGCAAATAGCAGCAACGGCAGTAGTTGCGAATAGCAGCAACAGCAACAGCGGCAGCAGCTGGTGGTCTCTGAGCAGATTACCGGCTGCTTACCTGGAAGTCAGTGATGAGCTCCTTCCCCAGAATGCCTATGGGGGAGTCTCGGGACATGGAGGTGACGGAGGAGAGGAAGCTGGGAGACTCGGTCAGGTTGGGCAAGGGCGACAGATCGTCCATTTGTTCCCGCAGACCCTCCCCCAGGTGATCCACCTTCTCCATGAAGCGGTGCAGCTCTGAGCGGAAGGCCTTCATCCTGCTGTTGATGGAGTCCAGGAGCTCAGGCTCGTTCTCGCTCCCGACACTGTCCTGCTCCAGGGCCCTCTGCAGGGCCAACAGCCGGGCGTCGTAGATCAGGCTGTCGGTGTCTGTGATCAGCCTCTCCACCGTGCGTCCCAAACGCTCCGCCTCCCGCTTGATGCTAACCAGAGACTCCGAGTCCTCCCGTTTGCGCAGTAGCTCGGCCGAGCACGTCTCGCTGGAGTCCGAGGGCTTTCCGCTGCTCCCCAGCCCCGAAGTCTTCTCGAACATCTCCTCCGAGTCGCTCTCCCCTCCCACTGGGCCCTCTCGCTTCGGGTGAGGAGGTGGTGGCGGAGGGGGAGGGGGCGAAGGAGGGTGTGGCGTGTGGAGGTGGCCTGACTCCACACCCTCCTCCAACCCCTCCTCTTCCTCCTCCCCCACTCCCGCCTCTCCGCCACCCCCCACTCCCCCGCCCTCGCTCTCCTTCCCGCCCTTGGGGCTCTCGGCCTCCGCGGGGTCCAGGGCCACGGCTCCGCGGGGCCCCAGGTTTGAGGCCAAGTCATAACGCTGCACATTGGAGATGAGGACCCTGTTCTCGTACTGTAGCTTCATGACTTTGCCGCTCAGCTCGTTTACCTGCAGCCTGGCCGCCTTCAACTCCTCCTGGAGAGACCCGTTGGCCTTGAGAGCCCCTCCCCCGTCTTCCCGCCAGCCCCCCTCGAGACCCCCTCCCTCCCCACACTTGAAGCGGTCCAGCTCGCTGGATAGCTGCTTGTTGTGCTCTTCGACCTCACCGATCGACCTCCGTAACAGCTCGGCCTCCTCCTCCACGAACTGCAGGTGTCGCCGCAGCTCCCCACAGGACTCGAGGGACTCGGCGTAGGGTGAAGCGGGCAGGCTGGAGGGCGGTTCGCGGCCCTGCAGGTCCCTCTCGTACTGGCACCTCACGTCCTCCATCTCCGCCTTTAGGCCCCTGTTCTCCACTTCCAGCTCCACGATCTTACGGCCCAGTATGTTGGCCTCCTCCTCCACTAGCTTGAGCCTCAGCTTGAGCTCGGCCTCCCGTGTGCTGGGGGGGCCGCCCGCCTCGCCGGTAGGCAGGGGGCTGTCCACGTCGCCGTAGATGGACCTGTACTTCTGCAGCTCGTGATCCAGATTGTCCTTCTCCCTCCCCAACTTGGCCATTTTCTTCCGCATCAGAGACCCTTCCTCCTTTGCAAACTGCAGCTGGCATTTGAGGTCAGCGTTGTCTTCCTGCGGTGCAACGGAGAGACATTTAATAATAATAATAATCCTTGTATTTGATATACCACCTGATCACGTTGTTCAGACGTCTCAAAGTGGTTCACAGTCTTAACTGGTTTAATCTCTCATTGATCGTTTTTGTGCGTATGTTAAGATAGGAGTCACGGAGGGCAATTTTAGCCCTCGTAAAGTAGGACCAGCACGAAGCTGAAAGCTCCGCAGTAAATATTTCCAATGCACAGCATGGCAATAGGTTATTCGGCCCAACCAGTCCATGTTGATGCTTATACTCCACACAAGTCTCCACTCATACCTTCACTCCATCCCAAACCCTCCTATTCCACTCTGCTTCATCTAGCTTCCTCTTGAATGCATCTATAGATGGAGAGATCAGCTTTCCTTTCAATTAACCCACTCTCTTCCCCCCTGCCCCCCACTCCCCCCCCCCCCCCCCCCCCCCACACACACACACTCAGACAAGTGTCTTTGAGTTCCTTTGTTGGTTTCTTCTTAGAGATTTTTTCTAGTTTAAATAATGTCTTTTTACTTCATTCTGAGAAGTAATCTACCATGTCTAATCTGATAGCTCCCACCAAATGAGTCAGCCCAGTAGTGACAGAGAGAGAGAGTGAGAGACATACAGACATAGCAATCATCTGTCTGAATAGCTGATACTTCCTGGCAGGAATTTGCAAAAGGCTTCGCTGCCCCTCACAGTCCTACCTACTGACTTACATTATCCCCTGAATGTGTCTCTCCCTCCTTCTGTTAACCCACAGCATACTGCATTTAGCTACGCAGCCTGGCTGAGCCTTGCAAACACCACCCAAAGCAGATTAGTATCAAAACAATGTTTCCCCTTCAATAAAAAGCCTCAAGCCTCTCTTTAATTACTGACGGGAGTTCTTTCAACCCAAAACTGTGAGCCCCGTAGTTGGTGCGCTGGATGAAGCAGGCGTCATACCAGGAGTGCTGGCGTCCACTTGCCTGTGTCCCCACGCCACCCCCCCTCCCCTGTTAAAGTAACTTAATGGAGCAGAGCTGTCCTTACCTGAGTAGCACTCTTCTTCTCTTTGTAAAGCTCTCGGCTCCCTCTTCTCTTCAAAGAGCTCTGAAACACCACAGAAAAACCAAAGGGTGTCACTTAAAACAAAAAAAACCCTGAACAAATTACGTCAGCCTTTGATGCCAGGAACACCAAACTTGTAATCTATTCGCTCCGCTGCGCCCAGTGCTGGCACTTCTGTTCATGAATAGAGGCCCGGATTCCAACACCCGACAATGGCGGGTTAATCCTCACCACATTACCTCAGCCTTTTAGCCACGTATCAATAATGATATTCACGCCGGGAAATGCTCTGAGCACAAGGAGCCCTTCACAACTCTCCTGTCACACGTCTGTGAAAAGGTTTTGAGCTCAATGCTGCAGTTTGAGTGTTTCTCCAGTCTGGCTGCGGAGAGACCAATAATAAGGCCACAATGCTCAGTCGACCTTTGTGTCGAGTCCACTCAGTCTTCATCAGGCAGCCTCTCCTGTGCCAGCCACTACTACGTCTGTCATTCTCTTCTCTCACTCCCTTTCTCTTGCCCTGAATTCATTTCACTCTTCCTCTTTTTCCTTCCTGCTCTGACTTTCTCACTCCACATGTTTCTCTCTCTGCTTCTTTCCCGCCCCCCCTTTTTTCTTTCTTTCACTCTTTCAGAACTTTTAATTATGCTAACAAGCAATATTTATTGGATCGGATCATAGCTTTATTAGAAATTACAGAGTAGATAGCACTCAGGCATCCTATCAAGTCTCTGCTTGACTGGAGCACTGAACTCAAATCCCAATACTCTGCAGAATTTAATATCTTTCCTGTTTAAACATTTAGCCAACTCCCTGTTAAATGTTATAATTCAATTGGTATGTGTAGCAAAGCCTCCAATGTTTGGATAAACACTTTGTGAGGAAAAGAAAAAATGTGAAGGTACTTTCTCCCATTAATCTGGCCAACAATCCTCCTGTTTAAGTGGTCATTCACCTCATGGATGTTTATGGAAAAATAATAATGATCCTGGCGTTTGATATAGTGTCTTATCACTATTATTGAAATGTCTGAAAGGAAGTCACAGGATTTACTGTGCAAATACCCTCGGTGTTTGCCTTAAACACAGTTGCTGCATATGCCAGTGCCAGTAATTGCGTGTCAGCCTGGCTCAGATGGAAGCATTCACACCTCTAGAAGTTAGAAGTGGGTCGATGTGGGCTCAAGCCTCATGTTGCGATATGGAACTCATATAGTGTAGGCTGACTCTCCAATGCAGTACTGGGGGTGCGTTGCATTGCTGGAGTTGCTGTGCTTTGGAGGAGACACATTCATGACAGATGAACGTTAAAGATCCCATTGTTGTGTTCAAAAATGGAGCTTGCCAGAAAATGCTCTGTGGTTTCCGCTAGTTAAACTCCAGAACGACCCCTCCCAACAACTCTTGGCCCTTGCCAACCTGCTCTCTGGAATTAGATAATAAGGGTGCGTATCTCTGGGGGAGAGTGTGGGCTTTCCATTCCAGACACGGAAATTTCCACGTGTAGGTGGCATGCAGATCGAGAACTCAACAGTCTGCCAATTTCCATGGGTTTCCACATGTATCAGACGCCTGACTGAGCCAGGGAAAACCCACCCTTCAGTGAGGTTTACATAGGTTACGTTCAATTGTCTTCATTATCCTGGTATCCTGGTGTAAGCTGGAAATGAGATCTTGACATTCCACACTTTATTAGTGGGTCTGCCTCCCTCTCCACAGCGAACTCCAGCAGTGCTCTGTTTGATCACAATGATTAAGGAACTTCCAAGGAACCTTGACCTCTTTTCATTCATGGTCAGGGTTTTTTCTCTCCCCAGGCCCCAAGAGCATCAAAACCAACACATCCTGTGAGATATCTGTGTACTTCGCTCTCAATATTCTCATCCCTCGCTCCTCAATATTCTTCTCAAGCTAGTCCTGGCTCAGTTGCTTCCTTTCTTTGAAGGAGTGAACAACAAAAACAACATCACACTTTAACAACTATAATAATCCCTGTTTATATATATATATATAGTGAAATTCACATGTTATATCATTCCATGTGCATACGTGGACAGGTGAGGACGTAATTTCCTGTGATTCAATACAGCCAATAGTTGCAAGAGTAATGGAGGGTAGGGAAACCGGGGTTATTAGTTAGGAGGTGATTAATATGAGTAGTGTGAAGAAATCTAAATGGTTTTGATAGGAAACTTGATAGGTTTTGAGAGAATACATTATATGACTTAGGCGATTATATGATTTATAAAGATAAGACTTGTGCGAGTTCTACTATAATGCTTTTCACTCCAGGAGGATGTCTCAAAGCACTTCACTGTATTCACCATGAATTGCAGAGACAGCATTTCGTAAGGGAATGCGACAGCCCATTTGCGCATAGCCACAAGGCGAATTACCAATGTCTTTCTGAGGGATCGATGGACAGGACACCAGGAGTTCAAGGTCGTTGGGTGCAAGGCTTTCTCAATGTACCGTACAAGAGACGACGACATCAGCAAACTCTGAAATGTTTAGACTTGTACAGCTTGTCGTGACGTATTGAAATAGATAGGTATAGATCGTAAGTAAATACAATATCTAGGGCTCTTGATGTTTTTTTCAAAAGCAGAACTCTTTACGGAGAGCCTATCTTACATTGCACCTTCAGTACAGTGATGGTCTGGGTGAAGCACAGCATCGCGGGCAACTGTTACACTGGAGACCTGGGTAGGTGAGTGACAGACACCCTCTGCCTCCCTCAGTCACTGATTGGCTTCTTCCTGAACACGGCCCATAGCTCTGCTCACAAAGCCCCAGAAGTCCTGATGAATGGCTGCCATACAATGTGGCCCATTATCTTACGTGAAGGGGGCTATATAAATGCACACAGTCCATGTCAAACCACAACTCCACCTAAACCCCCCATTAACTCTACCCTAAACGAATCAATAAAGATAAAGGAAGTGCGTTGATAGAGATGTGCGAGGTTTCCAAACGGAATTCAATGTGTTCATTATCCAGGTTCCCAGTGTGATCTGGAATCGGCCAGAAAGTCTGATGATGTCTATTGCCAATCCCCAGCCACGTGTGTAAGCCACAGTCTTGGACAGTAAAAGAGGTTATAATAATAATCCTCATGTTTGATATAGCGCCTTATCACATCTTTGAGACGACTCAAAGTGCTTCACAGAATATATTAACAATATTCCTTGCATATCACGCAAAGTGAATTGACTGTATATTTTGGGGGCGAAACACGGCAGGCATTTACGTACAGCAATGTCCCACAAACAGTCGTGGATTGAGTGTTTTTTTAAGGTTATATATAACCGTTTAAATATATTAAAAGTCAAGACAGTCATCAAGATAAGTTTCATCCTCACAGATGGAGACCATCATTCCGCAGGGAGGAGGTCAAGGTCACAGCCCCGAACGATGCTGGGAGCTTGCATTGCCAGAGAGAGCAAGAGAGAGAGAGAGAGAGAGAGAGAGCGTGTGCGGAGATAGGGAGAAGTAAGGCCACATTCCTTGAGGCTTTATGATCTTTAATGAGCGTAGGAGGCAACCTTACACGGCACAGTCGACTCCATTCACCCCCCTCCCACTCACTCTTCTCATGGATCTTCACAGTGCTTCATTTCAGAAAAGTGCACTCTCCCTCCAGCAGCCTTGCTTTTAAGTCTATATAGTTTTGCTGGCAAAACACACAGTCAATTCACTTTATAATATATTCCGCGAAGTGCCTTGTGACGTCTTAAGGACGTGATAAGATACTCCATCAAATGCAAGGATTATTATTATTATAGTAAGCTCATCTCACTCCTCCCTCTCCCCTGTGACTGAACATATTTGCTATCGAAACGCTCCCAACTTGTGGTTACTTTTGGACAGATGCAACATCTCAGCACAAAGCTCCCCCCAGATTAAACCATTGTGTTCCTGGAAAGCGGAATTATCACAATTCCCTGATAAATCCAAGGTCAGCTCAATCAAGTTATCTACCATAAACACGCACTCTATCGGACTAAAGCCAGGAGCTCACCGCGGGAACCGTTGTATTCTTATTCTTACATGTGTTCGGCGCCTCTGTAGCATATAAATACATTGACTCATTAGACTGCTTCATGTCTGGTTTATCAGTGAGTGTTTCAGGGGTTTGTTGTGTTATTAATTTCGTCTGATGGTGAGAGCCATACACAATGTCACATGCAGCAGACACTGTGTGATGCATCAAGACTATAGCAGAGGGGAAAGAGGCAATTTATCTCTGGCCCATATCCAAAATTGCAGTATATCAAGACAGATAGGCTCCACTGAAACCACTGTAATCTCAATTTCGAGATCCTCAAACTTGTCTACAAATGCCTTCACACCCTGGCACCTGCCTTCATCTCTGACCTGTTTACTCCCCATTCCACCCCCGCCACCTCCACTTGGCTGGCTCCACCATCCTCTTGTCCCCTCCGCTCCACCATCAGCAGCTGTGCTTTCAGCCATTACTCCCCAAAGCTTTGGAACTCTCTCCCTCAACCCCTCCATCTTGCCCCCACACCCACCTCCCCAGCCTGGTAATTTTTCAGATCAGTAAGCTGGCTGGGCTGTCATCAGCAGTGGTATGGAGTACTACAACAACAACAACAACAATTTACATTTATAGAGCGCCTTTCACGTCGGGAGGACGTCCCAAGGCGCTGCACATGAGGCATGTGACCCGAGCTGGGAGGGGAGTGTTTGGGAAGGGGTGAAACACGAAGGGGAGGTAAAAGAGTTCGGGGTGGAACAAAAGGCACGATCGAAGAGGAAAGTCTTCAAATCGGCCTTGAAAGAGGAAAGGGAAGAGGCGAAACGGAGGGATTGAGGGATGGCATTCCATAAGGTGGGAGCGGAGAAACTGAAGGCCCGGCCTCTGATGGTGGGGCGGTTCGGGCGGGGGGCTTGGAGCAGGCCAAGTCCTGTTGAACGGAGGGTCTGGGTGGACATGTAGGGGGAGAGTAGATCGGTTAAGTAGGATGGGGCAAGGCCATGTAAGGCCTTGTAGGTGAGGACGAGGATCTTAAACTCGATCCTCTGGAGGATGGGGAGCCAGTGGAGATGGGCGAGGGTGGGGGTTATGTGGTCGCTGAGGTGGGTGCGGGATAGTACACGGGCTGCAGAGTTTTGGATGACCTGCAGCCTATGAATGGAGGAACTGGGGAGGCCGACTAGGAGAGAATTTCCGTAGTCCAGCCGTGAGATGATGTATGCGTGCACGAGTGTTTCGGCAGCGTGGGGGGTAAGATAATTACGGAGCCTGGCAATGTTGCGCAGATGGAAATAGGCGGTGCCGGTCAAGGCGCGGATGTGGGGGAGGAAGGAAAGTTTTTGATCGAACATGATGCCGAGGTTCCTGATTGGCTTTGTGAGGTGGAGAGTGCAACCTTGGATATTGAGGCTGGCAGCGCCCGATGTGTGGAGGCGCTGGCTTGAGCCAATCAGGAGGGCCTCGGTCTTATTCACGTTCAATTGCAAAAAGTTGTCCCTCGTCCACGACTCGATGTCGGACAGACATGCTGTCAGAACATCGATCGTCTGGGGGTTGAGGGATGAGGCAGAAAGGTACAACTGTGGAGTTGCCTGGCTCAGGAACAAGGCTACCCCTAATATCACAGAGGTTGGCTTGATTCTGTTATTCCATTGCCAGGTACATCACCCTGGAACCATTTCAGCCCCCAAGTAATCCATTTACGTCACTCCGCCCCCACCACCACCCAAAAAAGGAGAACAGAAACTAACATATTATCGCAGACACATTAGTGATATGGAGGCCCCACACATTACAGGCTGCTCTGTCCTGGCCCTTGTTCCATCAGACAAAATAAACTCTGCTCCTCCAGCTGTCCTATGCAAATGGGACATAACAAGAGACCTGAAGGCCTGAAAATCCTCATGGATTTTCTTTTACAATTTAAGAATGGGGCCCGACTGTGGGAAACTGAACAAATCCAATCTCAATTTTGGATGCCGGCCCCTTCTTAAAAGCTACGTGGAAAATGCTTCCAAATTGAGTCTGAATTTAAGAATTTAGCATAATTCAGCGCTATCTGCCACTTTAAGTCTATCAAGCTACTTTCTCTTTTAGATGATTAAAATTTCGCAAATTTGCAGAATTCAGTGCTAAATTAGAAGAGGATTTCCTGTAGTTCTTAATAATAATCCTTGCAATTGATATAGCGCTTTTCACGTCTTTTAGATGTCTCAAAGATGTCTCAAAGAATATACTGTAAAGTGAATTGACTGTATATTTGTGGGTGAAATGCGGCAGCCAATTGTGCACAGCAGTGTCCCACAAACAGTCACAGATTGAAATGACCAATTTACTATTGCTTTTTTTTTAAGGATTATTATCAGGCATGTGGAGTAAGGAAACTTGCCCAAGGTTTCACCCTGCCAGGAATTGAACCCAGGCCTGCGCTTGAGTGCTCTAACCACTGAGCTACAGGACTCCACAGGACTCTTCCTAACAAAATCCTGCTTCCAAATTAAGGCTGAGGGGTTTGTTTTAATTAAAAGTAAGAATTTTCCACTGATCTCAGCAATCTTAATTAAGCTTCCAAGATAAAATGGTTTGACGGGCTAAGACTAGTTAGAAGTCAGGGCAGTTAGAATGACAAGTCTTATTCCTGAAACTACAGCTAAAATCCAGTGGAACAAAGGGCAGGTCGCTAGGAGAGTAAGTGCGCAATGGCTCAAATAACAAAATCTACAAAAGCCCCATTGACCCACCAGCCCTGACTATGTTTCAAAGCAGCCAACTCGTGGGCCACCTATGGTTAACATTCGTACAACTAATGCCTCAGTCAAGCACGTCGGCTGTTGCTGCCTGAATGCTTCAGACTCTGTCTCTTCGTTCCTACTGCCTCAGCACGTTTGGAGTCCATGGGGACAAAGGCTGGGGAAATTAGTGTCATTCCAATCTCCTTTTCAAGAACAACAGCTGGCACTTGCACAAGCTCCCTTCTCACAGGGTGACGTCTCAGAGCTCTCATCACAGAGACAGTAGAGTGGAAAGCCAGGCGAGGTGGGAAATAGAAGTGGAATGAGGAGGGAGTTCGCTGATGCTGTGGATTTGTTAGGTGGGCTTCAAAACCAGAGTGGCTGGTTTGGGTGTGAGAGATTTCAGGAGAGAGTTCCAGAGAGCAGGGACTACTGAGACAATTTTTCTTCCCAATCTGCGCTCCAAGGAATATAATAATAATCTTTGCATTTGGCATAGAGCCTTACCACCATTGAGATGTCTCAAAGCGCTTCACAGGATACCATAAATTGTAAAGTGGATTGACTGTATATTTTGTGGGCGAAATGCGGCAGCAAAGAAACTATGGGCCAAAAGGCCTTCTACTCTGTGTACATTGCTACGATTCTATGGATGAAGTTAATGGGGATTAACTTCTCCAGGACAGCCAGAGAGCCAACAGTAAGAGGCCAGGGGAAGGGCAAGGGTGGCAGATGGTGTGTATGCGGGAGGGGGTGGGGTATGCCAAGATGGCCTCAATTTAATCTTACGTTAGTAACAGGCACAATTACCTGCCATGCTCTGCAATGTATCTGTCTATCAACTGTCAAGGGTCATTTATTGGACGAAGAATAAATCTCTTTCATTGACAGGTCAAAGCGAAGCTTCTGTCACCTGCTTGTATCCCAAGCCGGACATCACAGCTTTCCATACGCCATCAAATGCCACTTGCCTCCCCTGTGCTGGGAGGCTAGGAACAGAGGAGACCAGTCAAACCTAGTAGGTGGGAATGGGAAACAAGGGACACGACGAAGAATAAAAGAACTAGCTTTTATAAAGGGTGTCATCACATAGCAATGTCTCAATGTACATTCTAGTAATAATAAGTTGCCCATAAATACAGTCAATACACATTCACTGCAAATACTGTGAATCCCTGTGCTCTGGAACTCCCTCCCAAAATCCTCCTAATGTGAAAGGTGCAATATAATAATAATCATCCTTGCAATTCATATAGCGCCGTATTATGCATTCGAGTCATCTCAAAGTGCTTCACAGAATATACTGTAAAGTGAATTGAGTATTCTTTGTGGACGAAACAAAACATATCAAATGTAAGGAACTTTTATATGTATAATAATGTGTACATTATGTCACATTGTCCAAAAGGCTCAACGTGCTTCCCAGGATTAACTGTAGTGTGATGTGTTGCATAGGCAAACACAGCAACTCATTTGCACATAGCTAATGTCCCATAAATATCCGTGAAGCAAATGACCAATTTTATTTGGGGGTATTCTCTAGCTAGGACACCAGGGGAAACTACCTTCTCTTTTAAAAGAATTGTGGGATCTTTAATGTCCACACAAACAGGCAGACGTGATCTCGGTTCAATGTCTCAGCGAATAACGGCACCTCCAACAATGCAATTCACCCCCAATGCTGTATTGGGAGTCACAGCCAACACTGTGAGATCAAAGTCCTAGCGTGGGGCTTGAACTCACAACCTTTTGACCCAGAGGTGAGAGTGCTCCCAACCGAGCCAAGCCAAGGCACAACATGCTGCCAAGCTGAAGAGAGGTAAATTAGAGCGGAACAATTTTTCTCTCTCTCTCTGTGGAGCAGGCTGCCACGTCCACTTTGATCCTGATCAGTTAATGAGACAGTACGTGAGCATAGCACACGACTGGGTGCAATTAAATAAGAGACAAGATAGATGAGTTCAGGGTCTTTACACTGCAGCCTTGGAGAAGGGGGCAAGCAGTCATATGATAGCTGAACGACACTGCCCTTCAAATACCTATTAGAATTACACAATCTACTCAGCACAACAAGCGCTTTGAGAGTCCCGAAGATATCAAATGCAGGATTACTATTATTAAACAATAATAAATTGGTCATTTCAATCCACAACTGTTTGTGGGACTCTGCTGTGAGCAATTGTCTACCCGTGTTTTGCCCACAAATATACAGTCAATTCACTTTATAGCATGTTCTGTGAAGCACTTTGAGACATCTGGAAGATGTGAAAAGCGCTATATCAAATGCAAGGATTATTATTATTGTAACTAATTCATTTTGGTGTTTATAATCCATATGAGCCTCCATTGTTCCTATTCCCCTCTCTCGAATCTCCCCCAACTCCAAACCTGATTCCCCTCTCTACCCCTCACCATTGACATTTCATTGCTTCCCTTCAGCTCCATATTCCTTAAACCATCGCCCAGCTACTCAAAATCATTCCTTAGTCCGGACTCACTGGGGAAAGTGCTGTTTTATCAGAGGTACTGTCTGAGAGATGTTAAAGCCAAGGTCCCATCTGTATGTTCCGATGAACATTGAACATCTCTTGGTGCTATTCAAGTTTAGGGATGTCTTGGCTGACAATCACGCAAATTAAAAGTTAATTATTTGCTTCCTGGCTGGTTGTGGGACCTTGCTGTATACACAACGGTTGCCTCATTTGTTACACATATACAATCACCACACAACAATTTCCCGTGAAGTGCTACTTTCATGTGAAGTGCACATTCTAGGTTCTGTCACTTCAATCGCCCCATCCCCCCATCAGCCCGGGCTTCTAATTACTTCTGTGAAGGGCTTGGAGATGTCTCTCCCGTCGTGAAAGGCACTGTATACATGTGAATTGTTGTTATCGTATTTATTCGATTGTGTAGTACAGAGTCAGTAATGGTAATTGAAACGGCCAATCTAATCCGTTAACCATGTTAAGAATTCACATCGGAATTACAGCTCAAAGTATCAATCACCAATTTCTGTGCTGAACAGTAGGTCTACACCCAGTAAAACAGACCTTCAGTCACATCAACAATGAGAACAGGAAAAGGGTTGTACTTCAGTGACTGGCAGTGCACTATGATAACCCTACTCATTTGGGTATCTCACTCCCTTCCCAACAAAACTCTGATCCAACGAGCAGACTGGAATGAAGAGGGAGGGGGAAATGCGATGTCTTTCGGGGGCACTTTGTCCTGGTTAGTAAATTCCACTGCAGACATTTACAGTTCTGCAGATTTATTAGCAGCAATAGCTGGACTCTGGGCAAAACCGGGGAGGCCTCGGCTTGTTTTAAGAAGCCGAAAACTGCTGCGATAAACAGTGCAGTGTTCACTGCTCCCATGTAAGGAATTTCCTCCTCCTCCCACCCCCTGTTGAGGCTCCTCCATGTGAACCTCAGCATGGGTTCAGCTGCGCGCCGGACCCCTTCGGTGCACTGATAACAGCCCCTGAAGTCGAAACCACACGGCCGCTGGTCTGTGACATTCTGAACTAGATTGTCTTCATAGGAAACGTGTAATTATGGAATTTCTAAAACAATGACTGTGTCGGGAAGGAGTTGATGTTTGAGAAACAACACAAATTAGACTTGGTCGGGAATATGGCCATATTTGCCACATTGCCAAAGTGTCTCCATTCTCTGATCTTCATCTGATGGGGCTGCTTCTGTAATTTCCCCCATCCCCAATAAAAACCTGACACACACACACATTCATTGAGAGACAGACCTACATTTACAACTGACATTGTACACAAACTCTGACACTGACAGCACTGACACACACTACAACACAGACATGCTCACACTCACAACTAACATTACATTCACACACGGTCAATATTCAGACAAGAATATGCATACCACAGACACACACACACACATAATTACTAAATCTACAAGCTGTAATATTAGAACAAGCAGAAACATATGAAGAATATTCAAGTTCATACAAAAGGGAATTATATAAACATTTCCAGCATAAGAGTAGGATGATGTGATGGGAAGACAACAAGCTTGTGGAAGGATGAGATCAACATCAACTTCAATTTATATCGTGCCCTCCACACCAAACTGCGTCTCAGGGCACTTCACAACAACGGATCCTGGGACTGAGCCAGGGGCAGGGGTAGAAAGGTGACCAAAAGCCTGGTCAAAGAGAAAGGTCTTTAGCTGGGTCCTGAAACTGGGAAAAGAGGGGGAGAGGCGAAGGGAGTGAGGAAGGGAATTCCAGAGCCTCGGGGCGTAGTGGCTGAAGGCACGGTCGCCGATGGTGGAACGGAGGATTCGGGGTACGTAGCAGGCCAAACCCAAGGGAACGAAGGCAATGGTTGCTGGTTTCAGGAGAGAGGTCGGAGAGGTAGGGTATTTAGAGGAGTGGAGGGATTTGAAAACATGGGTGAGGATCTTGAAATCGATCCTCTCTGGGACAGGGAGCCAGTGAAGTCTGGCAAGGACTGGAGTAATGGGGGAGCGAAGTTTGGTGTGGGACTTTGGTCCAAAGAACCATTTGATCCAAAGAACCATTTGATCTGAAATGTGTCCTGTAACCTTGGGATGTAATACAGTGGCTTAAAGAATATGACCGCTCAGATCTCAAAATGTAACTGTGTGTGTGTGTGTGTGTGCGTGTGTGTGTGTTTTTGAAAACATGATTCCATGCAATATAAATGAAACTGCAAGTTTATGTGGAGTTTTCTTGGCAAACATTCAATGAATAAATCTGAATTACTGTAAACAGTCAGGGCTACAGCCATTCTCAGTGCCTTAATATGGGCAACACAGCTCAGTGCTGTAAGGATCACTGAAAGGCAATCACTGTGCCTTTCAAACTCAAGGATTAAAGTGTTTGAGCGATCTCAAAATATTTTGTTTCAAATTGGACTTTCAATTGGATTTTAGTTTTGGGCAAGTTTTTTTTCAACCCGAACATACTTGTGTGAGGGCTGAAATTCATCTCACAGCTAAATAAGTCGCTGAAACCAATAACCAGTCTTTAAAACAATAAATGATCATCCTTACACCAGATACAGAGCTTTTCAGGTGGGGAAGACATCTCAAAACAGTCATGAGATTTTATGGTAAAGTGTAGAAACTGTATATTTTGTAGGCAAATACACCAAACTCCCACAAACAGCCACAAAGTGAACAAACTATTCTATCTGGTGGATTGTTAAGCCAGGAAACCGGGAGAAATTCCCTTCATTTATTCGATTAGCGTTATGGGATCTTTAACATCCATCTGAAAGGCAGACAGGATTTCGGATTTCATGTCTCTTCCGAAAGGTGGCATCTATGTTAATGCAACACACATCCCCAGCACTTTATTGGAGTATCAGCCTGGACTATCAGCTCAAGTCCTGACATTGGGCTCTAACCCACAATCTGCTGACTAAGAGGCAAAAATACTGAGCCAAGCTACCAAAGCAAGGTGATGGACTCTGTCTGTATCAGAGACACCTGTTGTCCAAGACGCCCAAATTAAATGGATCCAGTCCTCAGATTGTGTTCACATGGGTTGGGGTGGAGTGCAGATGTTTCCTGGAAAGGGACTGATCAGAGGTGTGTAGGGTGGGTCTTGTCCAACAGCCGTTCGCACAAGACACAGCGCATGTGGTGCGTGTTTTGAGTCTATGCTCCAGTCTACGCTATCGTTAGCTATTCACACTGAGTCACAGAGATAAACACTGAGGAGTCATGATGGCCTGTAAGTGTTGTTTATTTAATGCTGGAAAATGCTGGCTCAGTTCTTCCCTTCAAGAGTAACATTGAAGCTTGGCAGCCTTTCAGAGGGAAAAAGCAACACACAAACCTGTGTAAAGGTCTCTCGCATCTGCTTACAACTATGGGTCCCATCAACAAGAAGAACATTTATATAGCACCTTTAACAGTGGCAGAGTCACTGTGGGTCACACAGGTATCTGCTAGCCTCTAATTCTCCTTTGTTTAACACAAAGGATAATTGTTCACTCTGGAGAAGGCTCGACCTCCTTGGTGGTGGTGACGTTGTTGGTGTGAAGGGGTGGGGGCATATTATGGACGAAGTGACATGCTTGTTAATGAAAGTGTCAAGTAGGGAACGGCGATATGGGATTTTTCCGGATATGGATATATCGGTTTGCTCATACCTGCTTAAACCGATCTATCGAGTTTTTATACTGCGCATGCGCGTGCATTCGAAGTGCGCGTGCATTGATGGCGCGCGCGCATTTATGGTGCGCGCTCAGTCGCGGTGCGCGCGCATTGACGGTGCGTCTGCACTGACGATGCGCGCGCAGTCGCGGTGCACGCACATTTCGAAATGCGTGCTCTAGGTCCAGAAAGTTTGTAATGTTGGTGTCAAGGTCTGTAGAATTATACGATGTTGTTTGCTCCCTACCTCCCCCTCTCCTTCTCTCCCTCCTCTCCTCCCTGTCTCCTCTCCCTCCTTTCCCCCTCTCCTTCTCTCCCTCCCTCCCCTCTCTCCCTCCCTCCCTCCCCTCTCTCCTTCTGTCCCTCCCTCCCTCCCCTCTCTCCTTCTCTCCCTCCTTTCCCCTTGCTCCTTCTCTCCCTCCTTTCCCCCTCTCCTTCTCTCCCTCCCTCTCCTCTCTTCCTCTCTCCTTCTCTCCCAACTTTCCCCCTCTCCCTCCCTCCCCTCTCTCCTCCTTTCCCCTCGCTCCTTCTCTCCCTCCTTTCCCCCTCTCCTTCTCTCCCTCCCTCCCTCTCCTCTCCTCTCTTCCTCTCTCCTTCTCTCCCTCCTTTCCCCTCGCTCCTTCTCTCCCTCCTTTCACCCTCTCCTTCTCTCCCTCCCTCTTCTCTCTTCCTCTCTCCTTCTCTCCCACCTTTCCCCCTCTCCTTCTCTCCCTCCCTCGCCTCTCTCCTTCTCTCCCTCCTTTCCCCTCGCTCCTTCTCTCCCTCCTTTCCCCCTCTCATTCTCTCCCTCCCTCTCCTCTCTTCCTCTCTCCTTCTCTCCCAACTTTCCCCCTCTCCTTCTCTCCCTCCATCTCTAAACACAAAATAGAACACACACACACACCAAAAACAAAATCTAGAGATTTATTCTCCTCCATTTCTTGCTTGAAACTAGCATGTAATGTCCACGTGTAAATGAGATCTATTACAGTAGAAGAGAGACAGACAGTCTGACTGTTAGAGTTAGAAGCCAGATTATCACTGCTGTGTGTGTCTGACTAGACACACACATAGAAGCAGCGATAATCTGGCTTCTAACTCTCTCACACACAAAAATAACACTTACAGCCACAAAATGCCACTTATTTTTATGTAGTCTGAAGTCTGAATTAATGTCCTTCGCCACTGGCAAGCTCTCCTTTGCTATGCAAAAAGTGACAGCGTTCGTGATACTTTGCCACTTTTTGTCCCCTCTCTGGTACAATGTTCTCCTCTTAAATAAAGCAGGAATTGTTTGAGCTGCACTGGCCCCACTACCTGTCGCTTTCTCCGAAGCGCTGGTTCGACTTCCTGCTGTTGTCGACAATGATTTCGCTCTGAGGGCAGCGTGCTGGGCGGGGTGGTGCTGCTTAATGTTGTCGCAGGTTGCTCGTGCTCGAATCAGATGTCTTAACCAAGACCTTGCAAACTGTACATCTGTACACACCATTACTGACTGCATTGTTTTCAAAGTAGTCCCATATGGGGGGCTTCTTTTCCCCATGATGAGAAAGGTAAATTTTCAAACTACAATTTTCAGCGATGCGACTTTGTTAAGACGCCACGACTCACGTCGAGTATACACAGTAAAGTGTGCGTGCGCATCGGATGTGCGCGTCCGTTAATTGTGCGCGCGCACCGAATGTACGCGCATTCCATGCTCTAGATCTAGGAGGTTGCAATGCCGGCGACAAGGTAAGCTGGAAAAGATCGCATTACACTGATAATACCAACAATATTGATATATTGCCAGGAACGATATTAAAAATATATCGATGTATATTTTTAAAATCGAATCTCTCGATATAACGGTTTTTTTAGAATCACCATATCGGCATACCGATCTGAAAATCATATCGGGTTTAATCGAAAAACCGATTAATCGCCGTTCCCTAGTGTCAAGACACCTGGCTGGTCAAAAAAATAGTTGTTCATAGTGAGCATACAACTGTTCTTATAAAAACCATTCAATCGGATAGTTGCTTGGATTCTCAGCTATTTGAAAATTTCCCCCATCTCATCCCAGGTCAGTCTTTTAGTTGCTGGGGTTCCTTCTGAGTGAGGACGAGTTTCTGTTTTGGTAATGGTAATGTTAAGTCCACATCCTGATATATGGCCCAATACTTTTTCATTTTGGAAGATAGCTTGGAGGGAGGTTTCAGGATTGGAGTGTATCAGTGACAACACTCTTGTCTCTGAATCAGGCTTCCAAAATGAAAAAGCCTGACATCAGGACGGCGACTCACTTAGTCTAAGCTGACACTCCAAAACAGTGCTGGGGGTGTGTTGCATTGTTGGAGGTGCCATCCTTCGGATGTGATGTTAAACTGAGGTCCGGTCTTTCTGCTCAAGAGGACATCCCATGGCACAATTCAAAAAGAGAAGGGAGTTTCTCCTGGTGTCTCCAGGCAGACGGGATCTCATCTCAAACTGCTTCTAATTCAGCCGTTTCTCCTCAGGCAGCTTCCACCAGGACCCAATCCATAACACTATTTATTAAACAATAAATCAGCTTTGTTCAATATCCAGCATACTGGATAGCACTCTGCAAATTACTAGACTGTGATACAATCAAGTGGTTCAGATGCCAGATGGGGGAAGGGGTAAGGGTCATAAACCATGGGATGAAAACCATGAATTGGTTTACTGTTACCTCAATACTGAGGCTCAATCATTATGATAACCTCAGGCACTGAAACATTGACACTCTGAGCTCGCATAGTCCAGGCTAACACTCCAATGTAGCTGCTCGGGGTGTGATGTACTGTTAGGTGCCATCATTCGGATGAGATGTTAAACCGAGGTCCGTCTGCCTGTTCAGGTGCATGTCAAAAGATCACCTGAACTGGCATCCAGGCCAACAATCCCCCAAATAAAATTGGGCATTCACTACATGACAGTTTGCGCAAATTGACTGGCGAGCTCACCTACAAAACTCATAGCCACTACATTTACAGGAAATATTGCAAAGTACTTTAAGACATTCTCCCGATGTGGAAGGTGGTATTTCAAATACAAGGATCATTAGTATTTGTTGTCAAATTCTAGTAATCGTAGAATTTGATAGTGTCTGTAACAATAAAACGTCTCAAAGTGCTTCACAGTTATTGTGATTAGTGTAGTGATTTTGTATTTTGTGGACAAATACAGGAGTTAATTTATGCACGTGAAGTGACTGATCAGTTTATCTGCAGGTTTGCTGACTGAAGGCAAAGTGGTTTAACATGTTAAGGCTAAGTGGAATTCCAGGCCTCAAGAGAGAGCGGGAGGGTGGGGTGGGGGAGGAGGGGCACGGGGAAGGGGTGAAGGAGGGGGGAGAAAGACACATGTGAAGTGAGCAGGGAAATGGGAACACTTAGTACTGCTCTCAATAACTAAAGCAATTTTCCTTTGTAGAGATCGAATAATCCCCTCTTTACTCCCACGTGTGAAACAGAATCATATTACTTGGCCCTCACTGTCTGCAGACAAGGTAACCTCAGCCCCTCTCCTGACAGTAAATCATAGCAGCTTTCTTTTATTGATACAAAAAAACATAATACAGAAAAGAGTAGATGGTTTCGACGAATCACTTCAGCTTAGCTCTTTACGACTCGGGAACCTGTACTGAACTTGCTGTCTCAACAAAAAACGGCCCAACATGGGCAATAACGTAGTCAAGACTCCTATGTCGTCACGTCTCTGTTCACCTAGCAGCCAGTATGAACCCGGTTGTTGGTTGATTGGCGTATTGCTAGTAATTCCTTAAAAAAAGATGTTCACTCAATCCATGACTGTTTGTGGGGCACATTGGTTGTCGCGTTTCGCCCACAATATATAGTTAATTCACTGTATGGTATAGTTCTGTGCACACTGAACAAACGGTCTGTTCCCTGACCTCTGGAAATAAAAGACTTGCGCATTTCACCATCCGGGGAAGCCAATTTGCACGCTGCAATGTCCCTGAAAGTGAGTGACTGATTCTAGTAGGTGTTGTTGGTCAGGACACTGGGAGCAAACATTTTCTCTTTTTAAATAGTGGCATTGGATTTTCAGCATCCACCTGGTTTAACGTCTCACCTGAAGGACGGCACCTCTGACAATGCTGTGGCCTCGTCCTACAGGGCAAGTTTCTTTACTCCACACACCTAACAATAGTCCGTCATCTCAATCCACGACTTTTTGTGGGATGCTGCTGTGTGCAATTGGCTGCCACGTTTCGCCCACAAGTGTACAGTCAATTCACTTTACAGTATATTCTGTAAAGCACTTTGAGACGTCGAGAAGATGTGAAAAGCGCTATATCAAACGCAAGGATTATTATTATAATGCACTGGAGAGTCAACATGGAGTCAACAGCTCAAGTCCTGATATGGGCCTTGAATTGAGTCAGTAATGCGCTGGAGGACAGCCAGTGGACATGCAACCATCTCCCCCACCTCCACCTCCCTCCCCTGCAAAAAACAACAACCAGAAGAGAAGTAGAGGATTTGGATTATTTGTGACTTTTACATTCTTAATGTAACAACCCTATCACACTGAAAACTCCCAACCGGTTCCCCATCTTGCTAGAGTGGATTTCAGATTTCAGTGCAATGCGAGAAGGACATGGTTAGACACTGGAGAATACCACAGTCGCAGGAAGGTTCCCCGTTCAATCTGAATCCTGTTTACATGGGAATGAGAGCTTCGAGACGCAAAGCACATACTCGTGCTCGTTCACCGGAGGGCTCAGGGACGTCTCTGGCAGTCTCAGGAACATTGTGTGTCAGCGTTTATTCCTAGGACACTGTCGCTCCACAGCGCTCTCATGACAAGGGCAGAACTCTGCAAACACGATTGTGTGGGAGAAGCACATCAAGAACTGTATGCAGTTGTAGAGTGCCTTCCATATACAGGGGTAGTCCCAGTCATTGACGGGCCCATTGGTCACCCCAAATCCCCCCTTATCCTGACCCCAATCCCAGCTTGGGTCTGAACAATGACTGTCCAGCGCCTTGGGATGTCGTGCTGATGTGAAAGGTGTTATACAAGTGTAAATTTTGTTTTTCTTGCAATGCATTTTTATTTGCAGATGAGCTGAGTGTAACAAGCATGATACCAATAATTTCCTCCTCTCTCCATCCATGTTACAGAACATGTTGCAATGAGCATGCGGATTTATAAATGTTGAATTGTCTTGAGTATTCATTTATCATTCATTCATTCATTCATTCATTCATTCATTCATTCATTCATTCATGCCTTTCTTTTGGTCAGTCTATGGAAACCCATTTGAGAAACAAAGGTTGATGCTCCCAGAGTGTGTGTTGAGGTAACTGCTGGGGTTTAACCAAATAAAACCACACAGGTTGCTATTTCTAGCAAACATTCCTGCTGCCTTGAACTGCGTGGACTATGTTTAGTGTCAGGCTTGCTGGGTTAGCAGGAGCCGAGTGTGCAGTATTCCTGCTCCCAGTTGACGGGTCTGGTCCAGTAATATAAGGGAGAAATCGCAGTTTGCTTTAAGAGTCAGATAAAGGCGTCAAGTAAAGAGTATAAATGTAACTTACAATAATATGACCCATCTCCAGCACTGTGGGATCCTTTTGACTCGGTTATTGGCTCATTGAATAGACTGTTTGTCACCCTAAGCAAGTCTGGCCCTTAACAGGGTTCAATTTCACCAGCGTGTGTGGCTGGCTCCATGTGGCTTCTGGATAGTTGGACTCCAGTTTATATAGAGCACAGTAACTTACTCGCAGAGACTGCTGAGTTTGTGGGTCTCATTCCTTCACTGCTCTACTAGGCGTCATCAAGCATACCCACCCCTACACTGTGCAAAGCAATGTCCTACAAACAGCTATAAAGTGAATGACTGATTCATCCACGTGCACAGGCAGACCTATACTAAAACCAACTTGCATTTACACAGCACCCTTCACCCCGGATGGCGTCTCAAAGCGCTTGAACCAAACCAAAATTACAATCAACCAAATCCACAGCAAAATGACAACTACTTGAACAACCACATCAACACTACAAACAATTCAACAAGCAAACAGCACTACAACCAAACCAATTCAACAACTAAACTCAAACTACAAATGAACTAAACCAAATTTGTCTCCATGATAAGTGTTAGTAATGCCAGCCCCTCACATCTAAACCCAGATTCCGAGAAGCCCAATTGCATCCGACCCTCCATACTGTTTGCTACCCAAGTGTCGATCCACCCCTCTCTCTCAACTCATTCCTCAGCTCCGGGGCCATTTGATTCAGAATTCTTATCACTCTCTCGATAATTAGGAATTATTTCTTAAATCTCCGTCTTAAGTCTGTTGTGCCTGAGTGTTAAGGTAAATAGTTTTGACCCCACGACTTCGCCACTTGGGAGCTCTTTAAAAACTTTCTTCGATTTTGTCCCAGTTATTTGATGGAGGAAAATAAATCGCACCCTGCTCCTCTCACTATTGGTAAGTGACAGTTCTTGCTGACCTTAGCTGAACTCAAAGTGATGGGGGAGGGGATCATGAGCTCCCCTGACCCTCACTCCTTGCCACTGCTGTGCAGCATAATTTACAATGTGTGCCTTACTATGGAATTCACACACAACAGAGATCCTCATACACACACTCATGCGCAACAGGATTGCCAACGTTGACGATATGCTGAGAACGAACGGTTGGAATACTACTACTAATAATAATCCTTGCACTTGATATAGCGCTTTTCATGTCTTCTAGACGTTTCAAAGCACTTCACAGAATATACTGTAAAGTGAATTGACTGTATATTTGTGGATGAAATGACGCAGCCAATTGTGCACAGCAGTGTACCACAAAGAGTCATGGATTGCAAATAGCCAATTTTTTTCCCAAAGGGAGTATTATCAGGCATGTGGAGTAAGGAAACTTGCCCAAGGTTTTGCCCTACCTGGAATCGAACCCACTGAGCTCTCACCTACTCCACCTACCCGACCTGCCCCTAAAACTCTCCAAACCAGTTTGCAACCTTGGCGTCAAGTTCGACCCCCAACTGTCCTTCCTCCCCCACATCCGGTCCCTCACCAGCAATGCTTTTTTCCACCTGCGATGTATTGTCCGTCTCCAGCTATATCTTGCCCCAAAAGCCGCTGAAACTCCGGTCCATTACTTTGTCACCTCTCGGCTGGACTACGCAAATGTGCTCCTCACTGGTCTCCCATCCACCACAATCCATAAAATTTAGCTCATTCGGAACTCTGCCCCCCGCGTTCTCATCCACACCAAACTTCGCTCCTTGAATATCCTAGTCCTTGCCAGACTTCACCGGCTCCCTGTCCCGGAGAGAATTGATTTCAAGATCCTCACTCTTATTTTCAAGTCTCTCCACTCCTCTGCAACCCCTACCTCTCTGACCTCCTCTCTCCTCAAAACAACACCCTTTGCGTTCAATCCTCCTCTTCTGGTCTCCTCCTTGTCCCCCGAATCCTCCGCTCAACTATCAATGGCTCACCCCCTGTTCCTAATTTCAGGACTCAGCTGAAGACGTTTCTTTTTGACCACACCTTCGGTCACCTTTTTCCCCCTCCCCCTGGCTCGGGCCCAGGATTCATTATTGTGAAGCACTCTGAGACACTGTCCGGCATTGAGGGCGCTATATAAATCAAAGCTGTTGTTATTGTAGCTACAGGACTCCAAGATGTGCATTACCTGTACCAGGGAGTTCCACTGCATCGGGAAAATCTCAGCTGAGCACGGGAATACCGAGCCAACGGCAGTGTGAGTCGGAAGAGGGCTTACCTCTCGGATCCTGTCGAGTTCGTTCTGCAGTGTCTGCTTGGAGATCTCCACTTCGATCAGCCTCTGTCGCAGGGACTCGTTTTCATCCTCTGCGCTCACCCGTTTCTCCTCCACACTCTCCAGCTCGTGGTGGAGCCGGACAGACACGTCTTTGGCAACCTGTAAACAGCAGCAAACAGTTCACAACGCACTGCTTCAGACTGTCTGCCCACCCCACCCCCACCCCACTCCCACTGCACTCACCATCACTGGCAATGTGCCAAATATCATTTTCCACTCAAAATCAATCTCTCTAGTGGGCCAACAATCAATAATTATAATACTAAGGATCATAATCATAATCAAATATAAATCACATTGAAAATGAATCACATTAATACCAAATAATCTCTTAAAATAATAATTAAAATAATCAGTCATTGTATTTCATTACAAATCAACAACAATAACAGCAAAATTACATTTGTAGAGAGCCTTTCACGTCAGGAGGACGTCCCAAGGCGCTGAACAGTCAGGGCTGGGACCTGAGCAAGTAGGGTAGGCAGGGTTGGGATGAGGGAGGGCACAGAGGGAGGAGGACAACTGAAGGTGTGGTGGAAAAGAAAGGTCTTGTGACAAGTCTTGAAGGAGGCAAGTGGGGGAGCAAGGTGAAGGGATAGTGGGATGGAGTTCCAAAGTTCCAGAAAGGATGAAGGCCCGGCCACCGATCGTAGGGTGGATCAGGCAGGAGACCTGGAGTGGGCTGGTGCCTGCTGAACGGGCGCGGACAAATTGATAGGCGGTCAGCAGGTCAGAAAGGTAGGAGGGTGCAAGGCCGTGGAGGGTCTTGCAAGTGAGGACAAGGAACATGAATTCGATCCTCTGAGGAATGGGGATCCAGGAGAGCCGGGCGATGGGGTTGCGGAGCCTGACGCTGGAGAGGACACAAGCTGCAGAGTTTTGCAACGACTTTTTCAAGGACCTTGGAAAGAAAAGGTAGGTTGGAGATGGGCCGGTAATTGGAGAGCAGGCATACATCCAGGGAAGGTTTCTTCTAATAAATGAATTAAAATCACATTAATGTACCATCCTAATAATCAATAATGAAATAAATATTGATCGTAATAAAGGATTTGGAAATAATAATTCAGATTACATAATGATTGCATTGGATAATAATCAATCATATAAAAATCCTCAGAAATATTGATCAAACTTGATTATATTCTATAGTAAATCAACAATCGTAATTGCATGATGAATTAAATCTGATGCCTTATGCCAAAATATTTTGAAGCATGTTGCACAATTGGGTGTCTGTCTCGCTCTGATCGCTAACAGTAGCAATTGGTTTATTACTCCTTTCCCTCTATAAAGACCAAATGAAAAACAAGTCACAAGCTTACACTACTGGCAGAGACTGGAGGCCAGACAAGGTGGCTTCCTTCAATCGACACACCATTAGTCCGTAGTGTGACATTCTTTTGACAACTGCAGGAAATTGACTTTAACATTAAGGCTGCTATTAAGAACTTGCCGAATGCTGTACGCTGTAGAAATACTAAGAAAAAACATGTGTGGGTCTAAATCTAGGTGTAAATTCTCTCCCTCCACCTCCCCTTTGGCCCCACACACACACAAACACCCATATACACTCCTATCCTTAATGCCCTCATCAGCTACCTCAACCCCTACTCACCCCCCATTTCACACTTTCAACCCCACCACCCCGCTTTCAGTCACAAAAACAATTACCTCCATGAAACCCACCACGTGCTCATTGGACCCCATCCCCAACCCCCTCCTCCGCACCCAGCTCCATTTGTTAGCCCCGATCATTTCTGACACCATTAACCTTTCCCTCTCCTCAGGCACCGTCCGTACCTCCCTTAAAACAGCCACCATCACCCCTATCCTGAAGAAACCCTCCCTTGATGTGTCGCAACCATCAAGTTATGGTTGCGATAACCATATTCTGAAGAGCGGAGCGATGACTAGAAATGAATCTGTCCCCATTTTTGCCGCTCCTGTAGCTGCGACGTTGAACAAATATCACATGGACACGAGGAAACTCGTATTTAGGTGACGAGTTGCTTGTCCCTTGATATTTTGTGGCAAGAGGGATTTGATGGCACGTAGTGGCCTGGTTTTGCTCAGCAGTATCCGGGACAAGGTCACACGGAACACTGAAGCATTGAGAATCTAAATAGTAGCACCCTGAGCAACAAGATTCTGACTTAATGAGAGTCTCCGAGCTACGAGACTCTGAGCAACGAGGCTCTTATCAATGATGCTGTAGAAGTTTTCTTACCTTCAGATCTTGCTCGAGGTTACGGATCAGCTCCCCGTCCACCTGGCCGGTCTGGGCGACCTTCAGGCTCTTCTGCTCGGTCTTCCTGAGCCGGTACTGTAGGATGCGGCAATTTTTGTTGGCTCGGTCCAGCTCTCTCCGCAGCTCCTGTACTTGATACACGTCTTCTTCCAGGTAACTGTCCCGCAACTCCTCCATCTCTGCCCGCAGCTCCTCCAGCTCATCCTGATGGTTAGAGAAAGACCAGAGTGGGTGTTTATCTCACAAACTCAGCCTAGCTCAACTTGCCTCTGGGTCAAAAAGTGCTGGGGACTCGAGCTCACATCCTAGGCTGACATTCCAGTGCAGGACTTGAGGTGGGGGGAAGGGGGTGGGGCTTGCATTGTCAGAGGAGTGATCTTCTGGATGAGACATTAAACTGAGGTTCACTCTACCTTGGGACGCCTTGGTTCAACACCTTGGGATGTCCTCCTGACGTGAAAGGCGCTCTACAAATGAAATGTTATTGTTTTGTTGCCTGTTTTTCAGTGGTTGTTATAAATCCTGTGCCTATTTTTGAAAAGAAAAGGGAGTTCCTCCCAGTATCCTGGCAGAATAATTGCCCTGTTAAAATTAGTCAATCATGGCTTCATAGCTGTCTATTTTGGCAGGGGAGGGGGGCGCGAGGGTGACAGAGTTTGCTGCGCACAGTAATTGCTAATGAAGCAGTTTGTGATGTTCGGATTGATAAATATTTGCGTATTATAGTGTCTTCGATGATAAAACATCTCAAAAGTGCTTCACCTGTGGTTACTGGGTAATTTTGTGGGCAGGTGAGACAAGCGTTTAGCACATAATACAGTCCTACACACAGTCATGAGGTGAATGTTTAATTCTATCTGGAGGATTGTTGGCCACAACACCAGAGAAAACTCTCTTTCTCTTTTCAAATAATGCTGTGAACGTCCACCTGATCAGTTAGACAAGGCCTTGGGATTCACATACAACAACAACAAATTACACCTGTACAGCACCCTTCGTTTCCATCGGAACGAGATACTATGGCGCTTAAGATTGGAGGGCTCTCCATATTGGCAGTTATAGAAACACTCTTATTTGATAAGGAATGCTTAATAGTACAGTACTACCATCTACCCCAATCTTTACTGTTTCAGACAAATAGAAACATAATCAAAGCAAATGGACCAAGTGGTGTTCCCTGCCCACATGTTGGGACAATTCTAGGCAGGAATGGACAAATTGCTCCAAATTCTCCAAAGAAAATTCTTCAGCATGTCAATTTCTGCGCCTCACAGGCTTGAAAACTGAGCATTTTCAAGAATTTCCCCAGTTCCCCTATTTGAAACATTTTAATAGTTCCTGTCGTAATAAGAAAAGGGGATCACTTCAAATTAAGAAATTTAATGGTTATATATCCAGGACTGTTTATGGATATTAAATTGTAATATACTGTATACAGTAGTGTCCGGCGATATATTGGTTATATCGATATAATTTTTCATATTGATATACCGATATCGGAAATTTTAATATATTGGTATATCAAAAAATTTGGTATGAAAACAAATATTGGTATATCCACAAAGTATCGGTATATCGTCAACAAATGCCACGTTACAGCATACAGAAAATATACAATCAAAGGTTCAAATGCCCATTACGCTCCCGTAAACTAACAAAAAACCATAGATAGCATTTAACTGACCTTGTCGCCGGCATCACAAACCTCCTGGGCGTAGAGCACGCATATCTGAATGCGCGCGCATCCCCCTTCTTCTCTTCCCCCCACCACCAAACACAATCAGACATGCGCAGACCGGTCGTTCCCCCTCCTCCCACTAAACACCATTTCCGCGCATGCGCACAAGATAAAAAACCTGGTGATGTTGATATATCGGTATGAGCCCATCAGCCCACCGATATATTGATATCGGAAAAATTCCATATCGCTGGACCCTAGTATACAAGATCCACCATTGACGTGTATGTTTTCTGCCCCCACTCTTTGAACTCCATCCCGGAGTAATCCCTCCATCCCTCCAAAGTAATCCCTTTATCACCAAGGCCCATCTCAAGAACTCTTTGACCATGTCTTCAACCATCTTTTCCTTCCCCATACTTCTTGCTTCCCACCCTCAAGGTGGGAAACCAATGCTTTAGGACACGCTCCCTATTTGAAAGGTACTAATATAATGTAAATTGATATTGTATGCATATTAAATTATTATTTAAACTGGTGTGTATATACATATTAAATTAAGAACTTGAAATTTTATAGCATCATAAGAAGTATCATTAGCATTAAAACATCTCATGGTACAGTACTTGAAAGCAATTATTGCTAAGTCATTTTAAGTTTGGCAATGTCCTACAAATAGCCAAGAGGTGAATGACTGATTAATATGAAGGATTGTTGGTCAGGGCATCGAAAGAAGCCTCCTCCTTTGAAATTGAGTAAAAGGACAGCACCTCAGATTATCATCTCATCCATCAAGGATGGGATGTATAACAGTACAGCAGTTCCCAGTGCTGTATTGGAAGGTCAGCCTGGTGTGTAAGCTCAAATCTCAAAGAGGGTCTTGAACTAAAAACCTTCCACCCGAGTGCTGCCATTTGCACCAAGCTGACGCCGACTTATTAAATACATTAAGGTTACTCTCACTGACAAGTCAGAAGATTGTGGGGTTCAAGCCCCACTTTGGGCCTTTGAGCTGCTAGGCTGACACTTCACAATCAGACATTAAACCCATCTGTCTGTTCAGTTGATGTTCACGTTCCCATAGCACATATTCATAAAGAGAAGGGGGTTTCTCCTAATCTCCTGGCCAACAACCCCCCCAAAATAAAACTAGTTACCCACTTCAGGCTGTTTGTCAGATATTGCTGTGCTACAATTGGCTGCCGCATTCGCCTAGAAATACCCAGTCTCAACGCTTTACAGTAAATCTCCGTGACGCGCTTTAGATATTTTGGTGTGATAAGGCGCTATGTCAAACACAAGCATTCTTACACAGACTATTTTTGTACATGTACAGTGGAGAGACATGGGCGTCTGTTGGCAGCGCTGCCGAACACGAGGCACAAGACCCACATCCACTGGAGCACACACTGCGGGACTATATTTCCTGGGATCCACTCCAGCAACACCTGGAATGGGGCCAGAGGAAGCAGACACCAGTTTTTTTTTTTTTAAAGTTTCATTTTTAAATTAGCTTTTGAATTATTGGTCCCGTTAATTAAGTTACACTTCGATTACTGAATGAACAGCCAGATGGATCAATGGTCATCTCCCATCTGACATTGTTACTGTGTCACTTAATAAGAGGCTGCCTATCAATACTACAGTACTATGAATCCATACTACAGAACAAACAGTCGAAGTGCAATTTTTTAAAATAAAAAAACCGCTCAATCTTTATAACGCAGTTTTTTTTTTTTAAAATGACCTGACAAGTAAATTCGGAGCGTGACAAGCGGATTGCAAACCCGAAACCTTTTGGGCAACAAGTAGTTTTTTGAACTTTGAAATAATCACTGTGGACAACCGTACACATACTTTGCACTGCTGGGGGGTGGTGGGCGGGAAATCGTGTTTACCCAGCGCGGATTGTAAACAAATGCTTAGATACATAAAATAAACGGGGAGCAATTCTGTCCGCAGTTTATGTGCAACAAATGATATGCAAATGATCCCAGGAGAATTGTGAACACGCTTTTGTTGTAAGTGAGGGGATCAGTCATCTGGTGGGTATCTATTAGAATAGTCTGAAAGCCCCTCCAACTCCCCACCCCCACCACCCCCGACACTGTATGGCAATATGTACAAATAATCCATTGTCATTCATTATCTGGCAATGGCAATGCTATTACCACAGCACAGCTGGCTAATGAGCCCCTGGATCATGCACGGTAACTGACTTGTAATTAAAAACTGAAGGGCTGTCACTTCTGTCCACAGTCGCAAGCATTTTCCTGAAACCCCCATTCTCTTCCCTCTCTCCATTGTAATTGTTCCCCATTGCCCCTGTGTGCAGACCAAGGGTATTGTGCATGAAAACTGAAATGTGTCTGTGCAACAACAACAGACTACACAGCGTCTCTCACACCGGGAGGACATCTCAAGGTGCTGGACAGTCAGGTGTTTGGAGGGCAGCGGTAGGAGGATGACCGAAGGCACGGTTGAAGAGGAAGGTCTTGAGATGAGCAAGAGAGGGGGTGAGAGGGAAGGGCTCCCGGATGGAGTTCCGGGGGGTGGAGGGGAGGGGGGAAGAGAGGCAGAAAGACCACAGGTCCGACCTCCAATGGTGAATTTTAGCATGTACTTGTCTATACATGTCTTTGCTTGTGTGTACTTGGATGTGTCTGTATGTTCAGGTGCATGTTTGTTTGTGTGTTTATCTCTGTATGTGTAAGTTTGTGCATTTGTCTTTGTGTATGTGGAATGGGGAGAGGGGTGGGGGGTGGGGAATGTGTGCATGTGGAATGGGGGTGTGGAGAGTATGTGTATGGTTGTCCACAGTGATTATTCCAAAATTCAAAAAATGCTCATTGCACAAAACTAAACGGGATTTTTAAAAATATATAAAAACTCTGATGCGTAAACCAAACCTCCCAATTACAGCTGCTTATATTTAAAACAAAATCCAATTATCCAACCAGCATTTGCTGACGTCTGCCCCAGAATCGACCCCCCCACCCTCCCACCACCACCCAACCACCACTCTCCTCCTCCTCCTCTTGTTCAAGGCATCTCCTGTTGGCTGATTTTGGAATTTGAATCTGTTTGAAATAGGATCCATCCTTAACAATAAACTGTAATAATAATAATAATAATAATAATAATAATCCTTGCTCCTTACCATGTTGTTGCAATGCCTGAAAGCACATAACAGGATTCACTATCAAGTGTAGTGACTGAGGATTTGCACAGAAATGTCCCACAAACAAGCATGAAGTGAATGACCACTTTTATTTGAGGGGTGGGGGGGCTTTTAGCCAGCACACTGGGAGAAACTCTCTTTGCTTTTCAAATGTTGTCAGGGGATTTTTAACGTTCACCCTGATCGGACAGACAAGACCTTGGTTTAGCGTCTCGTCCAAACTCCGACAATGCAGTGGAACTCCCATAGCAATGCAATGGGTCGTCAACCAAGATAATGTCAGCTCAAAGTCCGGCTTGAACCCACAACCTTCTAACTCAGAAATGATAGCGCTAGCAACTGAGCCTGGCTGACACCTGTACAAGGCCTGGACACAGACTTTACTTGGCCCAGGACACACATTCTGTAATACTGTAGTACCAATTAGTTTGATTGAAATGAATCTTGCCTCCTTTCCTCCTGGGTTATTTAGTTTCTGAACGGAGAGAACATCCTGTGCATCGCACGATCAAGCTAGTACGCCAAGGAAAATACATTCCTTTAAAAATAGAAATATATTAATGTGACTCACTTACTGGGGAGATAACTTATTCCATCAGTTTCTATGCAGTTAAAACTACCTTTCTGTTGACGTTTGGTCCGACACATGCGGAAACCCATCACCTTGTATCCAAACTAAACTGAGAATACCAATACATTGGGTGCAATCCGTTACTCGTTGGAGAGACGTTCCATCTGGGTTGAGGCTTGCTCCAGTTTTACAGAATTTGACGCATTCTTGAATTCAGATTTGACTTAGAATTTTTTAAAATTATTACAGAAGATTCAACTTCAATATTACAGCCGTGTTTAAGAATTTACCAAATTCTGGACGTTCTGAAATGCCGCATAAATGGGAGTCGGTGCGAGTCAGGTGGAATTTCTACCATTTGATCTCCCTCATCACTCACACACTCCTGACTGGGAGACATATCAACCGGCGGCGAAATGGACTTTAACCTTGCATTTCAGTGAGTCAGGAAATTGACAAATTCTTAATTGCAGCCTTGACTTCGAAGCTGTTTTTTTTCGATAAACACTTTCAGGAGCTAACTGCAGGAAACAGGCTTTAATGTTCGGAACTGAAAGCAACAACTTGCCAAATTCTGGGTGCTGTAAGGTGCTGCATCAACAGAGGAAATCTAGAGCTAAATGGAATTTCTTGCCTTTGTGTGTGTTGTTTATCATGAGTTTATGTACATATGCAAGTGTCCATGCACTGTACGTTTGTGTGCGGCACATGTCCTCCCTTCCCTCCTTCAAGGCCAGTCTCAAGACCTTCATCTTCGACCGTACCTTCTGCTCCCCTCCTAAATCTCCCCCCTTTCCTCCTCTCCTTCCCCCTACCCCTACCCCGACCCTTCCCCCCACTGCTTGGGTCCCGACCTAACTGTTCTGCGCCTTGGGACGTCCTCCCGACGCTCTATAAATGTAATTTTGTTGTTGTATGTTGCTTTATTTGAACATGTGTTAGTGTGTGTATTATGATACTGTGTGTGTGTGTGCATGTGTTTATGCATGTTTTGTGTCTGTATGTGTGTTGCTCTGTGTGTGGCAACACATCATGTTGTGTAGTATGTTCTGTGTGGTCTCTATATGTCTATGCGTGGCTCAGTTTTCATATGTACATGTGGTGCTTGTGTGCATTGCACGTGTGTATGTGATGTCTCTTGCATGTGTGCATTGTATCTATGTGCATGCATTGTGTGTATATTTTGTACGTAGGTTGCACGTATGGATTTGTATGTGGAGTCCCTTGGCTCAGGGGTTAGAGCACTCGCCAATATAAGTGAGACAGCCGAGTTCGATTCCGGGCAGGGCCAAACCTTGGGCAAGTTTCCTTACTCCACACGCCTGATAATAATCCCTCAAGAAAAAATAATAATAAATTGGTCATTTCAATCCACGACTGTTTGTGGGGACGCTGCTGTACTGAATTGGCTGCCACTTTTTGCCAGCAAAATATACGGTCAATTGACTTTACAGTACATACTGTAAAACGCTCTGAGACGTCTCGAAGACATGAAGAGCGTTATGACAAAATGCACGGATTATTATTGTTAGTATTATTATTTGTACTGTGTGTTCACCTGTGTACATTTATGTGATGGGTACAAGTATTGTGTGTACACACATTGTATGTGTGTGTGTGTTTATGTATATGTGTTTATATATGTACGCTTGGAGTTTGGAGTCCTGTAGCTCAGTGGTTAGAGCACTAGCCTTACAAGTGTGAGACCTGTGTTCGAATCCAGGCAGGTCAGGGCGAAACCTGGGGCAAGTTTCGTTACTCCACACACACACACACGCCTAATAATAATCCCTCCCAAAAAACCTACAATAATAAAATTGGTCATTTTAATCCACGACTGTGTGTGGGACGCTGCTGTGGGCAATTGGCTGCCGCGATTCACCCACAAATATATACGGTCAATTCACTTTACAGTATATTCTGTGAAGCGCTTTGAGACTTCGATAAGATGTGAAAAGCTCTATATCAAATACAAGGATTATTATGTATGTATGTATGTATGTGTATGTGTGTGTATGTGTGTGTGTGTGTGTGTGTATGTGTGTGTGTGTGTATGTGTGTGTGTGTGTGTGTGTATGTGTGTGTGTATGTGTGTGTGTGTATGTGTGTGTGTATGTGTGTGTGTGTATGTGTGTGTGTGTGTGTGTGTGTGTGTGTGTTGTATATCTGCACATGTATGTGTGCAGCAGGTGCCAGTTGCAGACTCTCTCTCTCTCTCTCTTTACCTTCAGATAGTCGTTCTCTGAGCGCAGTTCCTCCATCTCCCTCAGCACCTCCTCCTCCTCCTCCTCCTCCCGCGGGGGGGGTGACCTGCCCGGGGCGGGGGCTGTGCCGCTGCGGGGAGATCCTCTCACCTCCTCCTCCTGCTCCCGCCGCCGGCTCCTGTCGCCCTGCCCGGGGCTGGCCGGCCGGGGGGGTTGCTCGGCGGCGGGCGGGGGGCTCTCGCCAGCCGGGCCGAGGCGGGTGAAGGTCCCGGGGGCGGCTTGGCCGAGGTCCTCGCCGGGCGGCTCGGAGCCGCAGTCTGACAGCTCGGAGCTGCTGTCTGTGCCGCCGCCCGCCCTGCCACCCGCCGCCGCCGCCGCCGCCGCCGCCGGGAGCGATGCCGTCCCGGGCGGCGCCGCCTGGCATCGCTTCTTGCCTTTCCTCTTGCGGTCGGAGGCTGATGTCGGCGATAACGCGGCTCCGGCCGCCGCCTGCCCGCCCCCCCGCTCCTGACCCTTGTTACCGCGGCGGCTGAAGTGCGAGGAGCCCCCGCCGCCCCCGAGGGGGGACTTGCCGCCGGGAGAGGAGGGGGGGGGGGAGGGGGAGACGCCGGCCCTGTTGTGACCCCCCGCCCCCGGCTTGTCCTTACAGCCCAGAGCGGCGGCCGCCGAGCGCCTGGACAGGCGGCTGTGCGGCAATAGCAGCAGCGGGGGCGGCTGTTTGCACAGAGCCAGGGGCGGGGGGGGCAGCACGGCGGCTGATGGGGATGGGGAGGACAGGCTGCCTGGCTTGGCACCTAGCGAGGCTTTACTGCCGCCCCCTCCCCGGCCGGGCAGCTCCTTCAGGGGTCGGGCTGGGGAGGGGGCGCGATGGACGCGCTTCTTCTCGGGCTGTTGCTGTTGCAGGGGCTTGTGCTCAGAGCCCCCGTTTACCGTCTCCATCCCTCCCGCTCTCTTCCCCTCTCCCCCCGCCTGTCCCTCTCCCCCTGTCTCTCCTCCCTCTCCCCCTGCCTCTCTCTCTCCCCCTGCCTGTTCCCCCGCCTGTCCCTCTCCCCCTGTCTCTCCTCCCTCTCCCCCTGCCTGTCCCTCTCCCCCTGCCTGTCCCTCTCCCCCTGTCTCTCCTCCCTCTCCCCCTGCCTGTCCCTCTCCCCCTGCCTGTCCCTCTCCCCCTCTCGCCACCAGCTCACAGCGCCCAACACACAGACACCAACACTACCGGCTCCCACTCTCTGCTTTACCCTGTCTCTGTGCATCACTTCTGCTTTACTCTGTCTTCTCCCCTCTCCTCCCTCCCCGGCTTCTTCTTTCTGTTCTTTGTGTGTCTGTCTGTGTATAATATATATATATATATATACACTGTATATATCTATAGAGAGAGAGAGAGAGAGAGAGAAAGAGATGTTACCAATTTAATTCCTTTACCCCACCAACATCATCTCAGCCACAAGAATACATCTGCGGTTGTAATTCAGGATTTACAATCCCATCGCTCACACCATCACTGACTCCCGATCGCTATTTTACCCCCTCTATTTCTCTCTCATTCTTCCTTTCTTCCTTTTCCTCTCTCTCTCTCCCTTTCTTTCCTCCCCTCTGTCCCTCCCTCCCTCTGTCTTGGCTTTTTCTTCCACCCCCCCTCCGTCCCTCCCTTCTCTCTCTCTCTCTCTCACTCGCGTGTGTATTGTATATATATATATATAGATATTTATATTATAAATTCAAATATCTTACCCCAATCACACCACCAAAGAAAAAAATCTGCAGATGCAACTGAGAATTTAAAATGCAACACACACACACATTTTCTCACACTCACTCACTCACTCACAAAGGTCTGAGGCAGATTTAAAATGCAGCACACACACACTATGTGTGGTGGAGGACCACACAAAAATAACGCGTGGTTATTTCAATCTTCCTGTCCCCTCCCCTCCCCTCCCCTCTGTTACTGATTGCAATGATCCTCAGGAAGATGCGGCATTTTGTATCACCCCCTTGGCGTGGAGGGTGCTTCACTCCAGTCCCATTGCTCGTCTCTCTCTCTCTTTATCTGTGTGTGTCTGTGTCTGCTCTGCTCTACTCCCTTCTCTCACTCACTCCATCTCCCGTTCCCCCACTGAACTGACTGACCCACACACACACACACACACACACACAGAGAAATCTGCCAGCCTCTGTAACGCATGCGTGTGGACTGGAGCCCAGCCCTCGTGTGAAAATAGGCCAGTCAAAGGAGCTGTGTAGTAACTGTGTGTGTGTGTGTGTGAGAGAATAGAGAGTTTAACAAAAACACCTGCAGTTACTTCTTATCGGATGAACTTGAACTTTCCGTATGCAGTTCACAGTAGTTTCTTTGAAACGCTGAGTGTCCAGCGCTTTGGGACGTCTCCTGACGTGAAACGCGCTACACAGGTGTAACCTGTTGTTGTTGTTGCTTTCAAGGTGGGGGCGGGAGGGGGTAATAACCCCTTCAAAAAACATATCAGTCACTCAATCCACCACTGTTTGTGGGGCGCTGTTGTGCACAATTGGCTGCCACGTTTCGCCCACAAAATAGAGTCACTTCACTTTACAGTATATTCTGTGAAGCGCTTTGAGACGTCTCAAAGACTCGATGAGGCGCTATGTCAAATGCGAGGATTATTATTTATTGGTTCGGTTTGGTTTGGAGGCTTTAAGCACGGTGATGTGTCATCACCGACAGCAACACAATTACATCTGTTTAGCGCCTTTCACGTTGGGAGGATGTTTTATCTCCCCTGTGCGTCAGACTCCTGTTTCATTCCCGCCGCTTCTCCTAAAATATATATTTTTTGTGCTGCCGTGTTCCCCTGCAAAATATAGCCACTCACCTTTACAGGCAAATCCTGTGAAGCACTTTGAGACGTCCTCCTGATGGAAAGGCGCTATCCCAAATGCGATTAATGTTTTATCGCTCACAAAATACACCCAGTCACACAGCTTTATGGTATATCCAGTGAAGCGCTTCGAGGCAAAAAAAATTAGCACTTATATAGCGTCCTTCACACCGTGTAGTGGCCCAGAGCTCTCAACAGGGGGAAAGCCTGACTCCGAGCCGGGGGGGGGGGGGGGGGAGGGGGGGGGGGGGGGAAGTCTGAATGGAAGGTTTTCAGGTGCGATGTGAAGACAGGGAGAGAGGGGGCAAGGCGGAGGGATTGAGGGAGAGGGTTCCAGAGTCTTAGGGGCCGGCGGGAGGGCAGTCGGGATAGCTGAAATGGCCACCTCCGATGGTGGGGCAGAGGGTGTGAGGGACGAGCAGGAGGCCGGGGATGGTTGAGCAGAAACCCCTGGCGGTGGTTTGGGAAGTGAAGAGGTTGGAGGGGTAGGGAGGTACCAGGGAGTGAGTGCTCATAGCTCCCACCCCATCTGACCTGCCCTACCATCGGTGGCCGGGGGTTCAGCCTCTGTGCCGTCACCCTTTGGAGCTCCCTCCCTCCCTCGTTCCCTCCCTCCCTCGTTCCCTCGCTTCCTTCAAGACACGACTCAAGACCCTTGTTTTCGACCGTGCCTTCAACTGCCCTCTACACAATAATAAAATTGGTCATTTCAAACCACGACTGTGTGTGGGACACTGCTGTGTGCAATTGGCTGCCGCGATTCGCCCACAAATATATACAGTCAATTCACTTTACAGTATATTCTGTGAAGCGCTTTGAGACGTTGATAAGATGTGGAAAGCGCTATATCAACTTTTAAAAGGGAATTAGATCTTTATTTAGGAAGAACGGGTCTATTAGGCTATGGGGAGCGGGCAGGGCAATGGGATTGAATCGCTCTTTTCAAAGAGCCGGCACAGACTAGATGGGCCGAATGGCCTCCTTTTGTGCCGTAAAATTCTATGATTCTATGATTCTATGATCAAATGCAAGGATTATTATTATTATTACCTCTCTGCCCTTCCTCATCCCAACCCCCACCATCGGTCCTGATTCCCGACTGTTCGGAGCCTTGGGGCGTCCTCCTGAAATGAAAGGCACTTTACAAATGTAATTTTGTTACTGTATTGTTTGTTGCCTGGGAATCAGTTCCAGTTTAATTCGAAGGCTGTTGGAATTATGAAGACTGAATCTATCAGTGGTTTTCTACTGAATTTTAATTAACAGAGCCCACAATGATGATAGATTTCATCAAGCATCTTGATGTACATTAACTGCCTGATGTACAGTAACGGCTTCAACAAAAAACAAAAACCATAACCGGTGGCGGTGCTGTTTCTCCCACAAAACACACAATCAATCGACTACAATATATCCTGTGATACGCTTTGAGACATTGCGACAACATCACAGGGCGCTGTATCAAATGAAAGGATAATATACAGAAATATACTGTACAGTCAATTCACTTTGCAGGATATTCTGTGAAGCGCTTTGAGACGTGTAGAAGACGTGAAAAGCGCTAGATCAAATGCAAGGATTCTTATTAATATCATTACACCTTTGGCTCTTTGTTATCTGTTCCCTCTCTCAGTTCTCAGAGCAGACTCACTCGCTAAGCAGTCCTTCTTCCAGTCCTCTTTACCCCCTTTGCTTTGAAAACTCTCCACAATCAGACATCACCACCCACTGACACAGGAGTGTGAATGAGACAATAAAGATTGGACGTTGATAAGGATTAGTGATGATTACCGGAGCATAGCACCTGGGGCCAGGAGTTGGGTCTAGAAGATGTAAAAAGTGCTACATCAAATGCAAGGATTATTATTTTTATTATTATTACCAACCTGTCTGCTCCCTGCACTCGGCGGGCTCCAGCATGCTTTATGACCCTGCCTTGCCCTCCCCACTATTGGGGAACGGGCTTTCAACTATTCTGCCCCCACCCTGTAGAACGCCATCCCGTAATCCCTCTAGTACTTCACCCCATTGCTTGCCTCCTTCAAGGCCCTCCTCTTCGACTGTACTTTTGATCAACCTCCTTTCCCTCGTCGGCCTCCACTCTCCCTGATCCCTAAATACTGACTGTCCAGTGCCTTGAGACATCCTCTCAAACATGAAAGCCGCTAGAGAAATGTAATGTTGTTGTTGTTGTTGTAAGGCCAAGGCGGCAGCCACACATTATCTCTCTATTGCAGAATAGGAACATTTCTTGGGGCAATAGCTTGTGTGTTGAGGGAAACGACTGGGTGCTCCTCCCCTGCACCATTTACCTGACTCAGCGCTCTACCAAGTCCTCTGTCAGGCACATCGGTCTGAACTGTAAATACCTGCATATAATCAAGATTGGCCAACATTAGTTCTGTGGGCAGGGCCTGCTTCAAATGCCTGAAGGCCTCCTTGCATTCATCAGTTCATTTAACGCCAGTCCGCAAGCTTGCGGTTGGAGTAGTCGGTCGATGGATTGGCTATCTCTCTATAATTGGGAATACAATTCCAGTAATAGTCAACCGTTCCAAGGAATGCTTGTACCTGAGTCTTGATCCGGGACTGAGACCATAATAATAATAATAATTTTTAATTTTTTATTGCAAATAAATACCAGAACATCTCAAAGCACTTGACAGGATTTACTGTAAAGTGGGGTGACTTTGTGATTTGCGGATAAAGTATATTATTAGAAAAACACAAATACCAAATGGCAGGATTATTATCATTAGATGCTGAGAGTCCCTTAAGGGATGGTAGGTGACAGGATTGGAAGCAGCAATGCTAAATGTGAACAGAAACTCTCTTGTACACGTATGCATGCCCACAAAAACATCACCCAAAAAATATAGTCAATTCGCTTTGCAGTACATGCTGTGAAGTGCTTTGAGATGTCTAGAGGATGTGAAAAGCACCATATCAAATGCAAGGATTATTATTATTAGTAGTACTTGCTTTAGGCATTCAGAACAATGTACTGTACATTGTGTTTTTTTCTCCCACTCTGTCGCAGGTTGTGGGTGAGACTGGCAGGGCCATCATGCACAGTATTGCCCTTCTTTGGCTGAGAAAGCAGTGGTGTCGGCTTTCTCTTAACACTAGGCACTTTGTGGTTTGTGGTTTAATTCCAGGAAAGCCAGGCGACAAAAACCGTGTGATTCACAATGACGTTAGGCTGGTCTCGTAGCTTGCAGCCACCGCTCCATGCATTTTATTTGAAATAATTTATGTCTTTTTTTTTAGTGGATTTTGCACTTTCCATTGGGTGATTGGCAGGACTGAGAACGTTTGCAACTCTGGCACTTGTGTCAGCATCTAGCACCTCACGACCATTCACTTCATAGCTGTTTCACCCTCCTTTCCCTCCCACCCTACCCCCTCTTCCCCTCCCTTCCCTCCACCCTCCCTGATCCCGACCACACCTTGATTTCGAAACACTGACTATCCAGCGTCTTGGGATATCCTCCTGATGTGAAAGGCACTATACAAATGCAAGCATTATTAAGGATTATTATCGCTACAGTATGTTGGTGTCTCTGGAAATGCTGACATTATCTCTAGTGGTGGATCTCAGAATTGCACAAAGGAGAAATCTAGCCACACTCTCACCGTTTCCTGATAAAATTGCACATAGGCAATAGAAAACTGGTGAACCTGTTTTCTATTACGTGTACCTCACTCACCCGTATGTTTGGTTGTAACTTGCAATGTTTATTTACAAACGTATTTGTAAATTGGTGACCAAAAACAGAGTTCTAAATCTGCTCTTAAAAAGTTTTAATGGTAATCTCAAAGTCGTTCTGAAAGTCCACATTAAAGCATACAACTCATCTATGCTCCCAAAAAAATTAAATTAGGCACACAAATTGTCCTTTTATAACTCTTGCATTCAATGACCCTGATTATTTATTTTTCTCAGCATGCTTATCAATTTCTCTCCTACATTCCTGGCAAATGATATGATTTCCAGCCAGCAGATGGAAATTAGATGAAAAACATAACAGCAGTTGTCTTTCTTTATAGGAGTTATTCCAGGAGAAATAAACTGGACCCTGTTGTCAATTTAATCGCCCAAAAGCAGCGCAAGGCAGCCAACAAATATCTGACAGCACTTCACAGGATTTATTGTAAAGTATAATGAAGCCAACAACAAAACATCAAAATTATAGTTGTATAGCGCCTTTCCCATCTAGGGGAAGTCCCAATGCGCTGGACAATTAGAGCTGGGGGGTCAGGATGGCAGAGTGTGGAGGGCGGGGATAGGTGTCGGGAAGGAGCATGGCCGACAGCACAGTCAAAGACGAAGGGCTTGAGATGGGCGTTGCAGGAGGTAAGGGAGACAGTGAAGTGGAGGGACTGTGGGATGGAGTTCCAGAGGGTTATTGGGAGAGAATGGCTGAAAGCTCACCCACCATGGTGGGGTGGGCGAGGCAGGGGCTCATGGAGCCCACTGAGTAGAGGGAGTGGACAGGTTGACAGTGGATTAGGAGGTCCCAGAGGTAAAGGGGAGCGAGGCTATGAAGGGATTTGAAAGTATCTCATGGGGAGAACGTCACCAAGTGGGAGCATGTAGATATTGAAAAGGAGAGGGCCAAGGACAGAGCCAGCCCTCCACAGCCTGGTCTTCTCTTCACCCCTAATTCCCCACACACTTGCTCTCACATTGTGTGCCTGACAGTTGTATTTTGTGTTTCTTGTGGGGCACTGGTCACATGGCAAAGTGGGGGAAAAGGTCAGACCGGCAGAGATATGACAATTTTGGTAGTTAATCTACAAACAATCTTTTTGCATATTGTCATAGTTTCTGTAAACACCATAGATAATCGGCCAGACCGCTGACTTATGTGAAGAATATTGTATTCATTCTTTCCCACAAAATAAACTTGATTGTTCACTCACACTCAGAGAAAGGAGCTTGACTTTATCCCAGTTGAGGACATGAAGGTTGAAAGAATAAATGGTCCTTTCTTGCAGCCATCTGGCCGATCTACTGTGGAATAGAATCCATTGATTTCCTCATAACTCTACATCTCTTTCCATGGTCCATACAAAGCTTTATTGATTGGAAGTGATAAAGTGAAAGATTAAACAAAGGATTCTGTGGAAGTCATTAATAACAACAACAACTTGCATTTATATAGTGCCCTCCAGGCCAGATGGCATCTCAGAGCAGTTCACAATAGTGTAGCCCACGGCCGAGCCATGGGGAGTGGGAGGTGACCGGGGGTGCGATTGAACAGAAAGGTCTTCAGGCAAGACTTGAAAATGGAAAGGTGGAGGGGTGAGGCGAAGGGATTGAGGGAGGGAGTTGTAGAGTTTCGGGTCATAGTGACTGAAGGCACGGCTGCCGATGGTGGAGCGGAGGATTCAGGGGAGAAGAACGAGGCCAGACCCAGTAGAGCAGAGGCAGTGGGTACTGTTGTGAGGAGAGAGGAGGTTAGGGAGGTACAACAACAACAAGAAAATTACATTTATTGAATGCCTTTCACGTTGGGAGGACGTCCCAAGGCACTGAACAATCAGGTCTGGACCCGAGCAAGAGAAAGGGGAGGGCCAGGAGAGAGGTTGAGGGAGAGTTGGGAGAGCAGCAGAATCGAAGAGGAATAGCTTGAGACTGGTCTTGAAGGAGGCAAGGGAAGAAGCGAGGTGAAGGGACTGTGGAATGCAGTTTCAGAGTGTGGGGGCAGAGAGGCTGAAAGCCCATCCAGCGATGGTAGGGAGGTTGTGCAAGGGATATGGAGCAGACTGGAGTTAGCAGGGTGCAGAGGAATGGAGGGATTTCAACACAAGTTAGGATCTTGAAGTCGAACCGCTCTGTGATAGGGAGCCGGTGGTCTAGTGAGGGCTGGGGTAATCGGGGAGCAAAGTTTAGTTCGGGAGAGAATATGGGTGGTGGAGTTCAGTTATGAGCTGGATTTTGTGAATGGTGGTAGAGGGGAGACTGGCAAGCTGGAAGTTTGAGTAGTCCAGCCGGGATATGACAAACGCATGGACCAGGGTTTCGACAGCTTTTGGGGTAAGATATTGGCGGAGACTGGCAATGTGGTGGAGATGGAAGAAGGCAGTGCTGGTGAGGGACCGGATGTGTGGGAGGAAGGATAATTGGGAGTCGAACCTGACGCTTAAGTTGCATACGGGTTTCATAATAAGTTTAATAATAATCCTTGCATTTGATATAGCGCGTTTCACATCTTCTAGACATCTCAAAACGCTTCACAGAATATACTGTAAAGTTAATTGACTGTATATTTGTGGGTGAAACGTGGCAGCCATTTGCGCACAGCAGTATCCCACAAACAGTCATGGATTGAAATGACTACTTTTTTTTTTAGGTATTATTATTTGGCGTGTGGAGTAAGGAAACTTGCCCAAGGCTTCGCCCTGACCTGCCTGGATTCGAAACACAGGTCTCACGCTTGTAAGGCGATTGCTCTAATCATTGAGCTACAAGACTCCATGTACAACAACAACAAGAAAATTACATTTGTAGAGCGCCTTTCATGTCGGGAGGACCTCCCTTGGCACTGAACAGTCTGAACAGTCAGGGGTCAGGACCCGAGCATGGGGATGGGGTGGGGAAGGGTTGGGATGAGGCAGGGCAGAGGTAAAATGGCGGCTGAATTCATGATTGAAAAGGAGGTTCTTGAGTTGGGCCTCGAAGGAGGCAATGGAGGGAGCAAGGCAAAGGGATTGTGGGCTGGAGATCCAAAAAGTGGGGGTAGAGAGGCTGAAAGGCTGGCCACTGATGGTAGGGTGGGTTGGGCAGGAATCATGGAGTAGGCCAGAGTCTGCTGAATGGGGGAATGGGCAGGTTGATAAGGGGGGGTCACCACGTCAGAGAGGTAGGAGGGGGAAATGTAGGGTGCATTCATCTGGATAGAAACTATGTAGTGTTATTATTATTATTAATATTATTCCATTCTAGACATAGGGAAATTTGCACAACTTTGTGGAACTTGCACTTTGGTTTGGTTTAAGAGAATGAAATTACGACCATTGATAGATTAAAGATGGTAGTGGGAAAGGTTGCGCGGCCGGCATCCAAAGCAGCGGAGAATACAATAGTCCCTGAAAGCCCACCCCATTTGAGAGTCCCCTTTGTGATCTACACAGTGGAGTGCATGATGAAGGTACAGGGATGTGTCAGTCAGCCCTTCAGTTTGGTAACATTGCTGGACTGCTGAATATCTCCCAAAATAGATCTGAGAGCTACGACAACAATTTGCGTTTGTATAGTGCCCTCCATGCCAGGCCAAGTCTCAGAGCTCAGCCCTTTCCAGATGTAGAATTTGATGGGCTGATGATGACCGAGACATCTGCAGCCCATTCTCATATTCTCATGGGTCAGTGGTGGGAGTGTTTCCAGATGCGGGCTGGTTTGTTGTTAACTTTTCATACATACTTAAAATATATTATGGCTCCATTACTTACATGCAGGAGCTGCTCTGATTGCCAGGATACATTGAAGGATCATCTTGTAAACTGACCAGAGTCATTAGTGACCCTGCTGGTGTGTGTATGTACAGATGTGCCATTGTGTACATAAGAAGCTGTGGAAAATTGGCTGCCAGGTTGGCCTACAAAACGCAGTACTCTACCCTACAGTAAAAATCTGTGAATCTTTTTGAGATAATCCCGACAACAGCAACAACAAAATTACACATGTATAGCATCTTTCACGTCAGGAGGATGTCCCAAGGCGCTGGAGAGTCATTGTTTCAGATCCGAGCTGGGGTCGGGGAGGGTGGAGGGAAAGGGGGGCTTTTGATACAGGACAAGGCCTTATATCAAATACAATTATTATTAAGATTACTGTTCTCTCTGCAGTTTTCTTTCTTCCTCTCCAGAAGATGTTCACTCACATCTTAATGCCTTGCCCCAGTGGCTATTTGTCACTGCAAGTAACAATAACATCTTCCATTTATGTAGTGCCTTTCACATGGTGTAGGGTCAGATTGCTTAAGGTTGACTGAAGGCCTATCCTGCCCTCACCTGATATTTACTTTTGCATTTAGCTAAAATTTTATAACAGTAATAATTAGAATAATAATCCTTGCATTTGATATTGCGCTTTTCATGTCTTCTAAACGTCTCAAAGTGCTTCACAGAATATACTGTAAAGTGAATTGACTGTACATTTGTGGGTGAAATGCGGCAGCCAATTGTACCCAACAATTCAGGTACAACAACGTGCATTTAGAAAAATTTTCAATGAATCATCAATGATATACAGAACAGAAAAGCCTGTTTATCCGGCACCCTCCTGGAGGGGGCGACTAATTGACTGTGCCGGATAATCGGACGGCAAGTTGCCGAAAACCTAACACAAAAAAATTACCTATTTTAAAACATACCATATTAATAATATACTAAACAGTAACGGAATATTGTATGGATACTATGGAATGGCGATATGGGATTTTTCCGGATATGGATATATCGGTTTGCTCATACCTGCTTAAACCGATCTATCGAGTTTTTATACTGCGCATGCGCGTGCATTCGAAGTGCGCGTGCATTGATGGTGCGCGCTCAGTCGCGGTGCGCGCGCATTGACGGTGCGTCCGCACTGACGATGCGCGCGCAGTCGCGGTGCACGCACATTTCGAAATGCGTGCTCTAGGTCCAGAAAGTTTGTAATGTTGGTGTCAAGGTCTGTTGAATTATACGATGTTGTTTGCTCCCTACCTCCCCCTCTCCTTCTCTCCCTCCTCTCCTCTCTCCTTCTCTCCCTCCTCTCCTCTCTCCTTCTCTCCCTCCTTTCCCTTCTCCTTCTCTCCCTCCCCCTCCACTCTCCCCTCTCCCTCCTCCCTGTCTCTTCTCCCTCCTTTCCCCCTCTCCTTCTCTCCCTCCCTCCCTCCCCTCTCTCCTTCTCTCCCTCCCTCCTTCTCTTCCTCCCCTCTCTCCTTCTCTCCCTCCCTCCCTCCCTCCCCTCTCTCCCTCCTTTCCCCCTCTCCTTCTCTCCCTCCCTCCCTCCCCTCTCTCCTTCTCTCCCTCCCTCCCCCTCCCTCCCCTCTCTCCCTCCCTCCCCTCTCTCCTTCTCTCCCTCCCTCTCCTCTCTTCCTCTCTCCTTCTCTCCCAACTTTCTCCCTCTCCCTCCCTCCCCTCTCTCCTTCTCTCCCTCCTTTCCCCTCGCTCCTTCTCTCCCTCCTTTCCCCCTCTCCTTCTCTCCCTCCCTCCCTCTCCTCTCTTCCTCCCTCCTTTCCCCTCGCTCCTTCTCTCCCTCTTTTCACCCTCTCATTCTCTCCCTCCCTCTCCTCTCTTCCTCTCTCCTTCTCTCCCAACTTTCCCCCTCTCCCTCCCTCCCCTCTCTCCTCCTTTCCCCTCGCTCCTTCTCTCCCTCCTTTCCCCCTCTCCTTCTCTCCCTCCCTCCCTCTCCTCTCTTCCTCTCTCCTTCTCTCCCTCCTTTCCCCTCGCTCCTTCTCTCCCTCCTTTCACCCTCTCCTTCTCTCCCTCCCTCTTCTCTCTTCCTCTCTCCTTCTCTCCCACCTTTCCCCCTCTCCTTCTCTCCCTCCCTCGCCTCTCTCCTTCTCTCCCTCCTTTCCCCTCTCTCCTTCTCTCCCAACTTTCCCCTCTCCTCTCCCTCCATCTCTAAACACAAAATAGAACACACACACAACAAAAACAAAATCTAGAGATTTATTCTCCTCCATTTCTTGCTTGAAAGTAGCATGTAATGTCCACGTGTAAATGAGATCTATTACAGTAGAAGAGAGACAGACAGTCTGACTGTTAGAGTTAGAAGCCAGATTATCACTGCTGTGTGTGTCTGACTAGACACACACATAGAAGCAGTGATAATCTGGCTTCTAACTCTCTCACACACAAAAATAACACTTACAGCCACAAAATGCCACTTATTTTTATGTAGTCTGAAGTCTGAATTAATGTCCTTCGCTATGTGGTTTGTACCTGGGGTCCAGTTCGTTTAGGAGTTGCTTAAACCCAAGCGTCTCAACAATCGCCATTGGCAAGCTCTCCTTTGCTATGCAAAAAGTGACAGCGTTCGTGATACTTTGCCACTTTTTGTCCCCTCTCTGGTACAATGTTCTCCTCTTAAATAAAGCAGGAATTGTTTGAGCTGCACTGGCCCCACTACCTGTCGCTTTCTCCGAAGCGCTGGTTCGACTTCCTGCTGTTGTCGACAATGATTTCGCTCTGAGGGCAGCGTGCTGGGCGGGGTGGTGCTGCTTAATGTGATGTCGCAGGTTGCTCGTGCTCGAATCAGATGTCTTAACCAAGACCTTGCAAACTGTACATCTATACACACCATTACTGACTGCATTGTTTTCAAAGTAGTCCCATACGGGGCTTCTTTTCCCCATGATGAGAAAGGTAAATTTTCAAACTACAATTTTCAGCGATGCGACTTTGTTAAGACGCCACGACTCACGTCGAGTATACACAGTAAAGTGTGCGCGCGCATCGGATGTGCGCGCCCGTTAATTGTGCGCGCGCACCGAATGTACGCGCATTCCATGCTCTAGGTCTAGGAGGTTGCAATGCCGGCGACAAGGTAAGCTGGAAAAGATCGCATTACACTGATAATACCAACAATATTGATATATTGCCAGGAACGATATTAAAAATATAACGATGTATATTTTTTAAATCGAATCTCTCGATATAACGTTTTTTTTAGAATCACCATATCGGCATACCGATCTGAAAATCATATCGGGTTTAATCGAAAAACCGATACATCGCCGTTCCCTAATGGATACTTACCAATAAAGATTCCAGCAAACTCAGTAAAATGATCGGTAAAACAATTTTTTTTACCAATCGGTAAACCCCCCCCCCCCCCAAGTTCATAAGTTTAATAAGTGCGCATGCGCAAAGTGAGCATACTCGCAGTTGCTGGAATGGGGAATTCCCTCTAGAGGGGGGTCGAGCAATCCAGTTGATTGGATCATGGATAAACGGGCTTCTACTGCAGCAGATAATAACCTATTTGATATAGCACCTTATCATGTGGTTGAGACGTATCAAACTGCTTTACAGAATACTGTATATCATAAACTGAATTGACTGTATATTTGTGGGCAGATCATGCAGGATGTTTGGAGAATTCTGAAATTCAGTGTTTATTTTCTTTGTGTGAACAAACAACAACAACAACAATTTACATTTATATAGCGCCTTTCACGTCGGGAGGACGTCCCAAGGCGCTAAACAAGAGGCGTGTGACCCGAGCTGGGAGGGGAGTGTTTGGGAAGGGGTGAAACACGAAGGGGAGGTAAAAGAGTTCGGGGTGGAACAAAAGGCACGATCGAAGAGGAAAGTCTTCAAATCGGCCTTGAAAGAGGAAAAGGAAGAGGCGAAACGGAGGGATTGAGGGATGGCATTCCATAAGGTGGGAGCAGAGAAACTGAAGGCCCGGCCTCCGATGGTGGGGCGGTTCGGGCGGGGGGCTTGGAGCAGGCCAAGTCCTGTTGAACGGAGGGTCCGGGTGGGCGTGTAGGGGGAGAGTAGATCGGTTAGAAAGGGTGGGGCAAGGCCGTGCAAGGCCTTGTAGGTGAGGACGAGGATCTTAAATTCGATCCTCTGGAGGATGGGGAGCCAGTGGGGACGGGCGAGGGTGGGGGTTATGTGGTCACGGAGGCGGGTGCGGGATAGTACACGGGCTGCAGAGTTTTGGATGGCCTGCAGCCTATGAATGGAGGAACTGGGGAGGCCGATTAGGAGAGAATTTCCGTAATCCAGCCGTGAGGTGATGTACGAGTGCACGAGTGTTTCGGCAGCGCGGAGGGTAAGATAGTTGCGGAGCCTGGCAATGCTGCGCAGATGGAATTAGGCGGTGCCAGTCAAGGCGCGGATGTGGGGGAGGAAGGAAAGTTTTTGATCGAACATGATGCCGAGGTTCCTGATTGGCTTTGTGAACTTCCAAATTAAGACCAAATTCAAAGATTTCTAAATGTTGGCACAACTTTAAGCTTTAATACGATGAGTCTTGAGACTAAGAGAGATAACAGGCCCCTGTGATCAAAGACTTTTGTCAGATAATCCAGCACAGACCAGTGATTGACTGATGGTTACAATATTATAATAATAATGCATTTTGAACACTATCCTTCACATCAGGAGGATGTCACCACTTCACAGGATGTACTGTAAATTTGGTGGTTCCTGTTAACCATCACTACATTTGCCAGAAATTCTCTGTGAAGCTCTTTCTGATATTATAGAGAACTTGATCAAATGATAGAACAATCATCTCATAGTTGTGGGTTTGCGCAGAAGAGGAAGAAACAAAATGAATGATGAAACAAACTCTTGTGGGGATAATTGGCTCGTAATTTGCCCATAGTGTGGGGTTGTGGAGGAAGTGTAATCAGAATCAAATGACACCTAAGGTGCTTTTTGGAAACATGTTCAATTCCATTGCATTTCTTGAGCACCACATCAGAAATTTAATAATGCACCAACCATACAGACAATATCAACTGCATTAAAAATTATTTCCAAATATCTCACCTGCTGCTCTCTCACTCCCTGAGCCAAAATCCATCAGCTCTGATTACAATTGTGAATGACATTGCCCTCTTCTGGTTTTCTTTGACTGTTGCAGATTTCCTTCAGCAAATTTGTCCAGATGAGGTCTCAACCTAAACTGCGTGGAGCTTGAACCCAAAACCATGCGACTCAGGGGCAAGTGCTTCCAACTGAGCCAGATATACAGTGCGCACACAGGATTGCTCATGTTAGAACACATCAACAACAACTTGCACTTAAGACGTCCCAAAGCGCTGAACAGTCAGGTCGGGACCTGAGCGGGGGGGTGGAGGGGAATAGGAGAGGGGGAAGAGTTAGTGGGGCAGCCGAAGGCGCCGGCTCTCCATGCTTGGTAGCCTCGCAGAGCGTTTAAACAGCCTGACTTCGAGCCAGGGGAGCTGACCGCAATCACGGTCGAAAAGGATGGTTTTCAGGCAGGACTTGAAAAAGCGGCAAGGTGGGGGGGATTGAGGGAGTGTTTCAAAGTTTTGGGCGTGGTGGCTGAATGCGCAACCTCCAATGGTGGAGCAGAGGACTCGAGGGACAAGCAGGAGGCCAGTGGCAGTCCAGCAAAGGTGACAGGTGGTAGGTTGCGGTTTGAAGAGTTCGGAGAGGTAGGGAGGTGCCAGGGAGTGAAAGGTTTGTGAAGATCTTGGAAGTCTGTCCGTTCGTTGATGGGGGAGTCATTGAAGCCTGGCCAGAACCAGTGAGATTTGGTTACAGAGTTTATTCTGGGTAAATATGTGGGCAAGCTGGATTTTTTGAATAGTGGAGTTGGGGAGACCGGTGAGGAGTGTGTTGAGAGTAATGCAAGTGGGAGGTGACAAACGCATGCACGAGGGTTTCGGCTGCATTTGGGCTAATGTAGTCGGAGGCAAGCAATGTGGCAGAGGTGGAGGAAGTTGGCCTAATCAGGGATCGGAAGGACAGCTGAGGGTTGAACTGGACGCCTAGATTACGCAGTGGCTCGGTGAGTCTGAGGGAGAGTCCAGGGAGGTTGAGGAGTTCAGATCCGCAGGAGTGAAGTTGTTGATGGGAGCCAAAGATTATGTCTTCCGTCTTGTCCACATTCAGCTGTAGGACATTTGCCCCCATCCAGGCCCAGATTCACTCATAGCACTAGATTCCATGCCATACACTGCATGGTGCGCCTGGCATCCAGCATGCAGCAAGTTACAAAAGTGTTAACGTTACAACCTGGAAGTTATAATAATAATGATAATAATCATTCATTTGATATAGAGCTTTTCAAGACTTCTAGTTGTTTCAAAATGCTTCACAGAATACAACAAAATTACATTTGTAAAGCTCCTTTCACGTCAGGAGGACGTTCCAAGGCGCTGAATATACTTAAAGTGAATTGACTGTATATTTGTGGGTGAAACATAGCAGCCAATTGCGCACAGCAGTGTCCCACAAGTAGTCGTGGATTGAGTGACCAAATTATGATGGGTTTTTTTGCAGGAATTATTGTTAGGCGTGTGGAGTAAGGAAACTTGCCCAAGGTTTCACCCTGCCGGGAATCAAACTCACGTCTCTTGCTTGTAAGGTGAATGCACTAACCGACGTGGAGCTACAGGACTCCACGTCAGCCATTTATGTAACCATAAAAATTGCTAAACGATCATTGTGAATGTTCACTCACAAAACAGTCACTGAACTTTACAGTACATCTTGTAGAGTATTTTTGAGATGTCCTCCTGATGTGAATGGCGCTTTGTCAAATGCAAAGATTATTTAGGGTTTTAAATGTGGGGATTTCACTGGGGTGTGGTGAGTGTGGCATTGAATGAGATAAAATATGATCTCACTGATCGCTAAAATCCAAGATGGAGACGATCAGAATTTTTGTGAGTCAGCAATGGATCCAATCATTCTCAATGCTGTGTATGCCAACAGCCAGATAACTATGGACACCCTCACTCTTGTTTTCAAATCTCTCCACTCCTCTGCACATCGCTTCCTCTCTGACTTCCTCTCTCCTCAAAACAGAACCCGTTGCCTTTGTTCCTCCGGTTCTGGTGTCCTTATCCCCCAAATCCTCCGCTCCACCATCGGTGGCCGTGCCTTCAGCTACTACGCCCCGAAGCTCTGGAACTCCCTTCCTCACTCCCTTTGCCTTGCCCCCTCTCTTCCTAGTTTCAGGTCTCAGCTAAAGACCTTTTTTTTCGACCGCACCTTTAATCACTATTTTCCCTCCTGCCCCTGGCTCGGGATCCGTTGTTGTGAAGTGCTCTGAGATGCCACACAGCGTGGAGGGAGCTATATAAACCAAAGTTGTTGTTGTTTGTGTCTTGTGTGATTGAACCTCCCATTTTCTAAACGTTTTCTGCAGCCCGTCAGTCAGCAGAAAGATGTGTTCATAGGTCTCATAGTGCCACCCAGTGGTGATGCTGTCTTGCCAGCTCAATGATAATGTTTCCCTGGACAAGCAATTGATATTTTGGTTTGAATCTTAGTGGTAAAGTTTGCATTCCATAATGAGTTCCTTATTTGGAACAAATCACAAGCCACATTTTCCATTGTTTCCTATCCCGCATTGTGTTCCTCATGGCTGTATCCTCTGCCCTCTTGTTTTTCATTATACACATGTTCCCCTTTGGTGATATCTCCCACAAGTTATACAGGCAATTTACTTTACAGTATATTATGTGAAGTGCTATGAAACATCTCAAAGACATAATAAGACGCTGTATCAATTGTTAGGGTTGCTATTTTTTATATCCCTGGCCCTGCATGGGGTCTATTTCCACAAGATTACATTTAACTCTATCTTTCTGCCTAGCGGCCCTCAATTCCCAAGACTAATATGGACAATATTCCCCCTTGTTAGCTAACTCTCCCTATCAGTTTGTGGGTGATTCCTCTTCACCTTGCACCCCTCCCACCACTGCACACAACCCATTCAATGCAATGGTTGAATCAATAAATATCATCATAAGATTATGAAATTCTTGACTCTTTCGTGCATATTTTGCAATGTAGGAAGAAGCTATTTTATTAGATTCTGGCATATCTTTGAATCCCATTTCTCCATCCATTGGATTATCAGTTTTGACAGATATTTATTTAATCTTCTTTTTGTTGCCAAAATGGCCATGTCAAAAAAATACACTTGTCAGTCAGGGAACTTTCCACCTGGTGAGGTGTAAATGTTTATCCGCATTGAATCATTTATGATATTACATTTTTTAACTTTTGATCAAAAAGCACAGCCCAGTTATTATGGATATATAGTTTATGTATAGTTGTAATACACTTCTCTTTACATAATATACTTAACATTGAAAATTACCCCTAAAAAATTCTGTAACACTGGAGGTGACCCACACCACATTTTAAATAACGTCACATGCATTAATGGGTTTTGCAATCTAAAGCTCTTCACTTTGTACTCAATGTCTTCCCTCACTGTCTGAAATTTAAAAAATTGTCCAAAGGCACACTGAATGTATGGCCCATTGTGAGTGTTTCCGAAACACACAATGTTCTTTTAACTTATGAAAATTACTTCCTTCATCATTAATATAAACAAATGAGCAAATATTTCAGATTTCTACAGTATCTGGATGCTCCTCTCTGCTAAGATTCTGGGATAAGCCTGATAGGGTTGTGGAGTCATCGTTGCTGTAAATCATAAATCAACCCGCATCTGAAACTCAACCCAGTGCTCTGAGCGAGAGCAGGTCACCATCCAAATGCCCACCGTACATTCTCATCACAACGTGATCTGTAAAAGCTGTAGCCCCATCATAATGACTGTTTGATCTATCTACGCAAGGCACCATTGATAAAATACCACTTGAAATGCATTTTAACCCATTTTCCTCTCCATACCAACCCTACCCACCAAAAATTGCATTTTCAAAAAAGTTAATACTGAAGCAGAAATTGGATTTGTTTTTGCTATAACAGCGACATAGAGTTATCATTTGTAGTTTTTTTTAAAAAAAGTTGCATCTGAAATTGACCCTTTCTATACTGGGTTACTGGTGAAGATTCTTACCAGCGCGATGTATGGACAATTAATGCAGCTTAAGTGTGTGTGCTCCTGAATGCTGCACATTAGGGCTCCTCTCAGAGCTCTAACCCATACATATTCCCAACTAGTGCTGGACATTCAGTGTTGCCTTTCATTTCTCAAAATTGCAGTTATATTCCTCCCCTCCCTCCCGACTATAATGCAAAGGATTAGCCATTTCAGTAGCCACAGCAATATACATGAGGAACGTTTTGACACTGCCCTCGTGTCTCTGGAGCTTTCCAAGGTGTGCGGAATTCTCACCGAAGAACTTCACGGACAAGCTAGCGTTCAAAAAGGCAGAAAGAAAGAGCCCAATCCCGTTGCATTAGCCATAGCAATGTCCCACTACTCAATATTTCCAATCCACATGGCCAAATCCTTCAGAGGAATAAAACAAAAACGTTGGGTGTGTTTGGTCTTTTTAGACTTGCCAGCTTTCCCCTCAGTTTGTAGCTAATCCTAGACTCACACAATTTAGGGCAAGGTACAAGGCTGAGATAATCACTGGGACTTCAAAACAATGCCGCCTTATATTGAGATGGGGGGGAAGGGGAGAACGAAAATAATTCTTACAAACCTATATTTACCCAATTGTGGAAAATAACACCCAAGATATCTGCTCGGTCACGTTGTTGCACTAATTTTCAGACATGCTCCCTCACCCCGATGGCCTATTAACCTGCCAGTGAGCACCGAGATACCTTGTTCAATTCTTGTCCCTTTAAAGTTATGAGATCCACACCACCAAACGGTACTGCGAGTTAACAATAAATACAGTACTGGAGTAGAAAATACCACTGTTACCAAGAGTTCAGAGATGGAGATCAGAAAAAGATACTTTAAAAGAAAAACTACGTGTGCAGTTATTCATGAGAGACTGTCGTTGATTCAGTCGGAAACCGTTTTAAAACTTCACACGTATACAAAGCTAGTCTGAACTCCTCTGTTCGATTGTTTCTACAAAGTGCAACGCCGATGGTTGGCTGATTGTAGTGCAGCAGTGTACAAACCCCTGCACAGGCCAGCGCAGCACGTCAGCTGGTCAACAACAGCGCAGGTTTGGACGAGGAGGTGGGAGCTCTGGTGGGATTTCAGGCTCCGGCTGCAGCGACAGGATACTGTTTGATAGTTCGTGTCTGGGAATATCCGGCAGCTGTGAAGCACATGGGAGGAGATAGGACACACACACACATACATACAAACATGCAAGGGAGGAAAAAAAAGCAAGAAATTCTTTAGCAGTTTCAAACACAACTTTGTTTGCAATTATATCTGTTCCAATAATAATCCTTGCCTTTGCTATAGCGCTTCTATCAAATATATACATCTTCGAGATGTCTTAAAGCACTCCACAGAATATACTGTAAATTGACTGTATATTTTGTGGGCGAAATTGGGCAGTCAATTCTGCACAGCAGTGTCCCACAAACAGTTGTGGATTGAGGGACCAAAGGAAACTTGCTTAACTAGCTGTAGCCCCGCGTAACATACGCGGCCTAGTGTTTTTTAACACGTTTATTCATATATTTCAAAACTTTTTAAAAATAATGTATTTGTTGTTTACAAAAAAAAGGGTGAGCTTTAATCACTGGGTTGTTTTTCTTTTTTTAAGCTGTATTGGTTTTTGTTTTCCTTTTAGAAGTTCATTGTTACAATTGCAGAAACATACCTAAGGCTTTTATATATATATATATATGTGTATATATATATAGAAGATAGATTTGACACAGCGCCATCCGCAACAGGAGGACACAATGCGGAAACAAACCTAAGGCTTTTATATACAGGTAGACCCCGCTTAACAATCGCCCGGTCAATGAAAGTTCACTATAACGAAGGTTTCTATTTGTACCACTTATCCGCTTAACGAAGGCTGCGTTCGCTACAACGAACGTTTACACAAACTTTTAAATCTCGCAGGCAGCATCTCATGGATAGCGTCTCTCCCGGTTGCCCCCACAACACACGCTCAGTCTTTAGCGTGCCTCAGTTAAGCAGTGAAGTGCAGTGCATATGGGAGGAGCTTAAGCGGCAGGATGCTTTGTGGCTTAAATAATAGTAAGTCGAGGACTCTGTATTTTACTGTTTATTGTTGTATTCACTAACATTTTAATAGTTTATTGTTGTATTTAAAGTTGCATAGCCTTCAATAGCAGTTATATCTACTAGGGAACGGCGATATGGGAATTTTCCGGATATGGATATATCGGTTGGCTCATATCGAGATATACCGAAATATCGATAGTTTCAGTTTTCTCGTACTGCGCATGCGCGCGCATTCGGGGCCTATCTTCTCAGGAGGTAAATATCTTTCTCTCTCTGTGTCTCTCACTCTCTCCATCTCTGTGTTTTTCTGTCTGTGTCTCTCTCCCTCTCTCCTCTCTCACATCCCCCCCCATCTCTATCTATCTGTATATTATCACATCCACCCCGTCTCTCCCCCCACCCCACCGCCGTCCCTCTCTCGCACGCTCCACCCCCGTCGTCTCTCGCACGCTCCACCCCCGTCGTCTCTCTCCCCCCCCCCCCCACCCCGCCCCCGCCGTCTCTCTCTCCCTCCCGCCCCCAGCCGTCTCTCTCCCCCTCCCCCCAGCTGTCTCTCTCCCCCTCTCCTCCCCCCCCCCCGCCGTCTCTCTCTCCCTCCCCCCCCAGCCGTCTCTCTCCCCCTCCCCCCCCAGCCGTCTCTCTCCCCCTCCCCCCAGCCGTCTCTCTCCCCCCCTCCCCCCCCCAGCCGTCTCTCTCCCCCTCACCCCCCCCCCAGCAGTCTCTCTCCCCCTCACCCCCCCCACCCACAGCCGTCTCTCTTCCCCCACCCCTTGCATACCTGTTTATTGTATTCGAGGACTATGAATACAAGATGGCGGCTTTGCACCTCGGTCTGTGCATTGTGTATAGAGATGAGCATTCTGGGTCTTGTAGTTGATTGTGCTCGCATCCCGATTTATTACCTCGATATATCGTTTTTCGATATATCGATATTTTTAAAATGTCTATATCGGCATACCGATATGAAAATCATATCGGGTTTTAGCGATATATCGATATATCGCCGTTCCCTAATATCTACCTTAGGCCTTTGCTAGTACAGGTTGAGCATCTTAAATCCGGCAGCCTCGGGACCGAGGTCGAGCCGGTTTTCGTGTTTTTCCAGACTTCGGAATGTGTTTCTGATGTCTGAAGTCCGGAAACGCCCGAGCCCAGGTTTGGGCATTTCCGGACTTCGGAATGCCAGAAGCGCGCCCCGAGTCCGGAAATGCCTGGGCCCAGGCTGCGATATTTCAATGCGGTGACTGTTAAGACCTGGCTTGGAGCAGGTAGGATTGGCGTTTTTATTCTTGCAATTTTTGTCATATTCCAGATTCCGGAACTCCGGATTTTGGACGTTCAACCTGTACACTGAAAACGTTAGCGCTAGGAACGAAACAGATTTTAGCGGGGAGGCTCGGGGCGGTGTTTTGGCTACGGCCAAATACAGTAGTACAGTTAACTCTCGCTTAACAAAATTTTCCCTCAACTAAACGTTTTAAAGTCCCTAACCCCTTCGTTAAGTGGGGTCTACCTGTATATAGATAGATGTCTTGCCTGAGAATTGAACCCAGGTCCTCTCACTTGAGAGGCAAGTGCTCTAACCAATATGCTATATTTCAGGACTCCAAGCACAATTCACACTAGCTCATGGGTCAAACTTGGTCACCTGGTCTCGTAAGTTAGAATTGGTCGAAGTATTCGATATGGAAATTTTCCGATTTAGATATATCGACGGGCTCATATCGAGATATACCGACATATCAATATTTTCGGGGGGTTTCGTACTGCGCATGTGCGCACATTCGGAGGTGCGCGCGCATTCGGGGCCTATCTCCTCAGGAAGTAAATATCTCTCTCTCTCTGTGTCTCTCACACTCACTCTCTCCATCTCTGTGTTTTTCTCTCTGTGTCTCTGTCCTCTCTCACCCCACCACCATCTCTATATCTATCTATCTCTATATCTACCTCTATATCTCTATCTCTATATCTATCTCTATATCTATCTCTATATCTATCTCTATATCTATCTCTATATCTATCTCTATATCTATCTCTCTATCTATCTATATATCTCTATATCTCTATTTATCGCTATATCTCTATCTCTATCTATCGCTATATCTCTATCTCTATCTATCGCTATATCTCTATCTCTATCTATCGCTATATCTCTATCTCTATCTATCGCTATATCTCTATCTCTATCTATCGCTATATCTCTCTCTCTATCTATCGCTATATCTCTCTCTCTATCTATCGCTATATCTCTCTCTCTCCATCTCTCTCTCTCCATCCATCTCTCCATCCATCCATCTCTCCATCCATCCATCTCTCCATCCATCCATCTCTCCATCCATCCATCTCTCCATCCATCCATCTCTCCATCCATCCATCTCTCCACCCACCCACCCACCCACCCACCCACCCATCTCTCTGTCTATCTATCTCTCTATCTATCTCTCCATCTATCTCTATCTCTCTCTATCTGAATATTATCACATCCCCCCCCACCCGTCTCTCTCTCTCCCCCCACCCCCCACAACCCCCGTCTCTCTCCCCTTGCATACCTGTATATTGTATTCGAGGACTATGAATACAATATGGCAGCTTGCACCTCGGTCTGTGCATTGTGTATAGAAATGAGCATTCTGGGTCTTGTAGTTCAGTGCGTGTGCATTCCAATTTTTTTCGATCTATTGGTTTTGCGATATATCGATATTTTTTAAATGTCTATATTGGCATATCGATATGAAAATTATATCAGATATAACCGATATATTGATATATCGCCGGACCCTACTGGAGACCTTTGTAAAAAGTGGCCTAGACCCTAGAATCAGGTCTCCCTCATTGCATGACCATTGCTATAGTATCAATTAATTACTGGAGGGCCGAGTGAGATCCTATAAGCTCACCACGCCCAGCAGGGAGCAGACTTGCATGGGTGCAACTCAGGCAGTGATGCTAGTGGAGTACATTTATATGGAGAGGGTCTAGGCTTGAGCATGTCTCTCTCTCTCTAAAAAACAAGTTATATTGGCCATGAATCCATGAAGGCGTTTGCAATTACTAGGGAATAATAATTGAGTAATGAGCGAGAAGAGACAAGTTAGTCTTGTCTCTTTAGTTAACCAAGTTAACCAAGCTAACCAAGCTCAGTGCTATCTCAGACTTCAATATTTAGATTTTTCCACTTTGCGTGGAATTGATATCACAGACTGTCTCCTGCACAAAATGTGAGCCCTCAAATGGTGAATGATACCACTTTCATATCAGGTTCAATCCCATGACCATTGGTTTACTGGTTCAGTGCCATTACTGCTACATTACCATGTCCTATACACTTGCATAGTTCATTAGCAACATTCACTCAGACGTTCACCCTTTTGAGATAAAGCAGTGTCTCCCTGCAGTTGACCTGGTTCCGAGACGTACCTGGTGAAGCCAGGGATGGCTGTCGTCATTCAACAAATGGTTTAATAGTTGACCAGGTTACCTGGTTCATCATCAAACGAACAAACCCAAACTCTGAATGGAGCAAGTCCTAATCTTAACAGCACTTAAGTAAAGACGGTCACCATGGTCATAATTGACATGTATGACATCTCTCCAAATATCAGACAACATTCAACTCACCACCACATAAACCTTGTACACATCTACCTCTAAACCTATTCTTTAGCTGAGAAAACACCCTAGATATTGGACCTAGAAGATTTTCTGACTTCTCACATAGGGAAGGGAAATTGTTTGAAGATGCTCCCACATACAAACTGCTGCCAAAGTGCAATGACAATACCCTGAACCTATCAGCAGATGGAGCAAATCTCTATATCAAGACTGCGCTGCAAATTATCATGCACAATGGGGTTTGAATAACAGTACAGATGAAATACAGGACCACACCTTATTTAGGATGTCATCAACAAGCTTCAAAAAGATCTCATTCACATTGTAGTTGTCTTTCGCACTGGCTTCACAGAAACGCATGCCAGCTATCTGCATAGCAAACTGAATAACAGTAAAATACATTGTTTAGTGGAAACAGAAATACTGTATCTGCAGCAGCTTGCTTCTTTTTTGTAAAAAAGCAAAGTACAGGTAAGCCTCAATTTACGACGCTTCTATTTAGGACATTTCGATTGAAGGACCACAATTTTTTTAACCCCTTTTGATCGATATACAACACTTGGATTCGTTTTAAGGACCAAAAATATTTTTGCGCATGCGCAGTACATATTTTGAATATCATGGTCGCATTCTGCACATCCTTTTTGTCCATACGCACATTCCACGGTGTATTCGCGGGTAAATCCAAGTGTTTGAACTGGCCAATAGCATGTCGCCACGTCATTGTTTAAAAGCCAGCTGATTTTGAAGCGACACCATGCCAGTATTACAGTCATTTCCGAACATTTCCAAGCAACTTCGAGTGATTTACAGCCTCTACCGTGCGATTATAGCTAGTAGGGAAGAGACAGCTGGAAGTGAAATGAGCAGCGGTAATACCGCTAGCGGCCAGAAATCCCGCAAAGTCAACACTTTAAATACCAAATTGAAGGTGATAAAGCGTATCGATTCTGGTGAAAAAGGTACGGACGTCGGGAGGGCTTTAGGGCTAGCTAGATTGACGGGGGCTACTATAAAACAGAATAAAGACAATATACTGGCAAGTTTAAGGTGTGTTACAGCTACAGGTGCAAGTAGATTAGCAAAACATAGGAGTGATGTGATGGAAAACATGGAAAGAATGCTGAGTGTCTGAATTGAGAATCAGAATCAGCGTAATATACCACTCAATATCCTGGTTATCCAAGAGAAGGCAAAATCATTGTTTAGGGAGTTAAATGATCAGGAAGGAGAAGGCTCAACGGCACCATCTTTCAGTGCTAGCAGAGGGTGGTTTCAAAGGTTTAAAAGACGCAATGGGCTCCACAACATCAAGATGAGTGGGGAAGCTGCAAGTGCACTGCCAAAGTCACACTGCCAGTATTAAAGTTTGCCAGTATTAAAGTACAATACTTTACACTTACCCCAAGTACCTCTTCTTGCCTGTGTGTGTTAATTTGTGTGTTATGTTTTGTGGTTTTGTGTGTTATTTAGTGGGTTTAAGGTCAGAAAATTTTATGAAAAGAACACATCTCTGGTTATATAATGGGATTGCATGGGAAATCACGTTTCGAGTTAGGACGTTTCAATATACATACAGTTTTTCAGGAACGCAACCCCGTCATAAATAGGTTTACCTGTATAAATAGAGGAAGAGAAAACGGAAGAGACAGAATTAAGTTATCTACACCCAACTCATAAAGTAAATATCTCTTGCAATAAGCTTTAAGATTGAGGGAACATTTCTGTAAATTCCTATGCCAATTTGCAGACAAACTAAATGATGAATTTTATCTGGGGATTGTTGGCCAGGACACTGGGAGAAACTCCTTTCTCTTTTCAAATAGTGCCATTGAATCTTTAACATCCGTACCTTGGCTTAACATTCAATTCGAAGGATGGCACCTCTGACATTGTTGCGCTCCCCAGCACTGAATTGGAGCATGAAGCTCTTGGAGACGCCGTCCAGCGTGGAGGGCGCTATATAATACAAGTTGTTGTTGTTATCTGCCTAGACTGTGAGCTCAAAAACGAATGTGAGGCTTGAATCCACAACATTCTGAGCTGGAGGTGAATGTTCTACCAACTGAACCAGGCAGACATTTAAATAGCAAAGTTTCAATGGCTTTACCAATTGAACATCGAGGGAGGGAGCAAGAGCTTTGATAAGTTTTAATTGTATTTTAGAAAGGTAAATTCAAATTTGGAGATGGAGGTCAAAATCAAGAATGCTTGTTGTGGGAATCACAACGTAGCTGCTTTATTGAACGAGTTTTATGGAGTTTAACAAGTTACGTGTCACTTTGCTCTATGTGATCCTGCACAACTTCATTGTGTGATAACGTGTGGGAGTACAACAACAAAATTACACGTATATAGTGCCTTTCACATCAGAGGACATCCCAATAGGATCAACATGTACACCTGGAGGACAAGTGCCAAGACATTCCTTCTAACCTCTGCCTTAAATTTTCTGCTAACAATCCCACAAGAATTCCAGCACTGACTGATGCTGGACGCTACAAGTATAACGTGTGAGATGTACAATAGGAGCAGCTCTCACCTTTTCTCCTTTCTGTCGAGAGACGACTCGGTCGGTTTCACAGTCCAGTTTATTTCCCACTAATAGAAGCTCTGCATCTTCAGAAGCATACTGTACATCAGCAAACAATCCAAAGGAAGACATGTATCAGGGGACGAAGGCAAGGTTATTTACAACAGCATTTATGTGGCACCTTAATGCTGGGTAGAGACTTGGAGCGCTGAACAATAGCTTAACACCAAGTCGGGAGAGAGGGGAAATGACCATGGAGAAAAGGACAGAAAAATTGCTGTAAATCACAGACTGAGGGGGGGAAGGTGGGGGGAGTAGTGGCAGATAAGGATACATGGGTATGGAAAACAGAGAGAAAGAAAAGGGGGTGGTTGGTGCAAGAGAGAGAGTGGGTATTCAGCACTTGGTTATCATACCAGACAGCCAAGATTGCTCACACCAGCGCAGTAAAGTGACCAGTGTAGGTCAGACAGAACTGTTTGACCCCGTATCCTAACAGCTGGATTCTACAGTGTTAATTCCAGTGTTAAAGGGAACATTTTCTGTCTTGGGTCAGAGCCTTGAAACTTGCCTTGTCGATCATTTTCATCCACTTGGGTACATCTTCAAACGTTTCTTGTTTGGTGATGTCGTAGACCAGGACGATCCCCTTGGCACTCCTGTAGTAAGCTGAGGTAATGCTGTTGAATCTCTCCTGCCCTGCAGTATCCCTAAGGAACAATTTGGTACAAAAGCTCACTTCACCAGTGACACACAGAGGTGGGACTACAAGATTACCATCTTGAACTGCACCAAGACCCTTCCCTATCCAGGTCTATTCTCCACTCTCCTTCCTTCAAGTTGGATTTGCTGGCCCTGTCATCAACCCAATACCAGCCCAGATATCACTGCAGAACCCCCACCCACCCCCGCCCCAGTTTGATAGTAAAATAATCTTGTCTATGTGCTGCCGGAAAATATCAGAAACCTGGCCTTTTTTTGGACAGGGCCCGACAGACACCCAGCATTAACAGGAAGTACTAACAAATCTGCAATTATCGATTTGAGCCAGGCAGGTAAAAACACCATCTTCTGCAGTGACCAGTAACCTTATTTGGTCCTCTGTGGGAGCAAAAGGTTAACATTAGTGATCACTTAACATGCAACAAGCTGGAATGCAGAAGTATATTGTTACCTTAATCAGCTCCTGCAGGTACAGAACTATTATTTGCCAGCCTCTTGCAGCCATATCTTAAGAGTCACACAGATGAGGGATGAGAATACACAAGACAGTTAGAGATTAGACTATTGTTAACTGGAGACTATGGATGAGTAAAGAATCTTAACTTGGTGCAGCAAACTGAAGCCGATGTCCCTGCTGGGAAGCATGGGAGAGGGGAGGAGGAGAAGCGAATTATTAGTCGGCTTCTTCTAACCGTTTGGAGTGTATGAAAACAAGACCATGTGTTTCACACCTGATCTGCCTGCACATTTGCGTTAATCATTCACACCGAGTACAGGCAGCTAATAACAAGAAATACTAGACTCCCACGTGCCACATATATTAGTATACACAGCAGCAGCACTACATACAGTAGTGTTAAAGTAAATCATTTTAAATAAGGCCCAGAAAAGCACACAGATGCAACAAGCGTTGGCACTAGTGGTTTATGCTCTGCTGAGTTAGCTGAACAGTGTACATGTTCCCTGTCCTGTGGTATAATGATAATAATAATCCTTGCATTTGATATAGTGCTTATCACATCGTTGAGATGTCTCAAAACACTTCACAAATGTACTGTTAAGTGAATTGACTTTGCATTTTGTGGGCAAAATGCGGCAGCCAATTGTGCACAGCAGTGTCCTACAAACAGTCGTGGATTGAGTGACCGATTTTTTTTGTGGTTGGGGGAGGGTCAAATGGTATGAAAATTCGTCCTTTTAAATACATCAAGTGAATGTTAGGAAATTGCACACCAGGATCACAGAATGAACATATACCATATTTGGGTCACATAGTACCGAAGTGCATCTGTATGCATACAGAAACATGTCAGTACTATGTATGCATGGGTATGGAATCTCTCCTAATTGATGTGTAATCAAGAAAACCCACTCTACATTTTCTTTTTTTCCCCTTATCCCACAACCCTCAATCTCACAGATCTGAGCTCCCTGCTGATTTTGCTCTAATTTAATGGTGGGGGGTGGGGGGGGGGAGGGGCGAGGGTGTGGGTGAAGTGGGTGGTTGATTGGGGAGATGGGGGCTGACGAGAGGGGGAAGCGGGGGAATAAAACATCATCAAAAATGCATCTATAGCACAACCTGGTGAGCTGATGGCCTGTCTCTTCCTTTGCTCTTCGCAACACATATCCAGAAAATATACGAGCTAACTGGACCACTCAGCTTGACCCATGGCTGTGTCACCCCCGTATTGCCCGGGTGAAAAGGGCAGTGACAAAGGCCAGGAAGTGGGTTGCCTGCTACACTTCTGCTCTGTCAGTAGTAAACCACACAGGTGGCAGAATAGCCAGTGAGGGTGAAAGGCTGAAGGAATGCTGAGGGTGTCATGGAAGGAATGAAAAAGCCATCTGGCAGGATACCCTCATCATCCCTCTAGTCTGACCTTCAGATACCATGAACGTAGTCAGTGACAGAGGATGAGTGCGGGGGTGGGAAGGGAATGAAACACCATTAAAAAAAAATGCATCCACATTATGAACAAAACTTGCACCATATCTAAAATAAGTGTGGAAAGTCCATACAAACTAGTGCTTTAAAATGAGATCCATTACTAAGTAAGTTTATGCAGTGAATAGACCAGCCATACTGAGTGTCCAGTGGACTGAGTATCCAGTCTATACTGAGCTTGCTGATCTCAACTGGGTGCTGCAATTAGGCTATTTGCCTAGCTCTTGGGGTGGACCGGACAGGTTGGGTGGGGGGAGGAAAGGAAAGAGTTTCAAACCCTGAATATTATCCATACGAGGTCCTGCTAGACTAGGATTGGATTCAACAATGACACCCAGTAAATTACTGTCTGGGAGAACTAACCTGCTGAACTGCACTCCAGTAGAAGCAAAATCCTTTAGGAGAGATGGGGAGCACAATTGGTAAGAAATTATCAGTGGAATGAGTTCCAAACAGAACACACTCAGTTCAGGATTTGGGCAGCTCAATCCCTCAACTGATTTGCAAACAGCTTTAGTTTTCTGCTGAATATACACTGTCACACAGTACAGTAGCACAGATGCAGAGTGAAATCAGCCCGTGCCAAGAGTAAGATTGCAAAGGGAGCTTTTCATCAGTCAGAAGTGACGAACGACACAGGCGAGTGTTAAGTGGAAGCTGAGAGCCGAAAACGTGTACATTACTTACCAGATTTGTAATCTAATTTTCTTTCCTCTTAGCTCTACTGTTTTGATTTTAAAATCAACACCTATAAACAAAATACAGTAAAAGGAAAAGAAGGGATAAGAAGCAAAAGCAAAACCAAGGAATAAAAACAAGACGAGCAAAAAAGGAAAACATACCATTTAAAAGGGACCACACCCATCCCTGGACAAACAATGTGGCTGTTCGCTCAGCAGAGTGGTAAGGAGAAAAGGGGCAGGTCACCCAACAGTTTAAGAAAAACATATCATCCATTTCCATGTATACCATGTGCTTGCTTGCCTGGTTTTTGTGAACAAATCACTGATAAATCTGACTTACGTTTTTAAGCTGTTGCTATACAATATTGCAAGAATGAAGGACTTGCGTTATTTTTAATAATGTCCCATTGTGTTGAAACACCTCAGAGCTCTCTGTTAATTACATCCCACTGTGGCGGCCAATTCTAGAGGCAAAAATGGCAGCTTAATATCACAGTCACGAGGTGAAGGAGCAAATGATCTGGAGGAATTTTGGACATGAATGTCTGGGACATTGGTTTAACATCTCTTTGTAACATTTTTCACATACGACTGCATGTTCCCTCAATAGTTACTATAATTGGCACAGCTATCATTAGGACCATTATAAAGACTGAGACGGATATGTTATGAGCAACCACACATAACTCCAGGAATCACCACTGAGTGAGTTTCAGTTTCATGTGAATGCTAGTGGAGATCATCCCTATTGCTTTCAACAAGAGTGAAAACCACTGCAGCTTGGAGAGCAGTATCTCTCTTGGAAGTGCGCTCTGTTTATACATTTATTTTTACATTTATAGAGAGCCTTTCACGTCGGGAGGACATCCCAAGGCGCTTTATTGGTTGGGAATGGATTCTTTTTCACATCAATCTGTAGAAAGGCCATGGAAGTAATGGATTTTATTTTTTCATTCCAAGAAATGCAAGAAAAACATCAAAGGCTGAGAAGAAATGAACGCAAAAAAAAAAAGCAGGCAGGAAAATAAACTGCAAAGAGAAAAGTACAAGGCAAACAAAACAAAGTCCCTCATGGGGAGGGATCTTTACCCAAAACCCAATCCTGGAAATGTTGCAATTATATTAGAACTAGTGAAATACCAACACAGTAAAGTACAGACAAGTCATACATCAAAGCCACTAAAGTGCAGGGTATATCACTCTTACTATGTGACTAGCACAATCCTATCATCCTAGTCCACTGCAGTACAGAGGGCGGCAGTTTCACACCAGCAAACTGCACATCAGTGGTGTGTGCAGCTCATTACCGAACTGACCATGTTCGCTGCACTTCTGTCAAGAGCATCAGTGTGTACTTCATGCCCCTCAACGCGGAGATTGTTTTGAAACTATAAGGTCTTTTTGTGGTGGGCCTGGTTTTTGATGCAAGTGGAAACCCATCACTAAGGTTAAGAGTATCTGAACCAGACAGAGTTCCACAAATGCGCACTGTGTAAGCATTGAAATAGAATGTCCAGTCTCTTCTCAGAGGTTATACCTTGTTTATCCAATTACAAAAACTATTAAGTGTAGGTCGGATAGTGTCAAAGCTTTGAGGACACCAGAGTTTGCACTTGGTCGAGTTTGTTTAACTAGCTAAAACCACAGAGCAGTTGAAACTATGCCAACAAGACAAATGGGCACAACATAATCAGGTAGGTGAATGAGTTGTGAAAATGCAGTCAACACTAGGTCACTACAAATTATTGATTATTGCACAATTGTTTCTAACCCTGATCAAGCATTTGTTTCCAAATACAAAATAATGCACATTATGTCAAACATTCCTGCATCCCTGTGGAGAAATGTTAACACCCAGAACACAACTATTAGTTATCCAGGCACATCCCTTAAGCGTCATGGCTTTACAGCTGCAGCGACCTCCAATGGTTTCTGCTTTCTTGTTTCACGTTATGCTCTCCAACCCATTGCTGTCCCACACTCTGTACAAAACACTGGCAAATATCAGTGACACTGCCAACAGCCGCAAACGATAATATCTCCACAAGTGAGGCAGACCCAAGGTTAGAAAATCTCTCACTCAGGCGGACCCAAGGTTACAAATCTCTCACTCCCAACTGTCAGTCAACTATACCACCCACTTAAAAACACAATTCCAAACATCAGAAGTGTGGAGATATCAGCAGTTATCTCCACTCTGGAAGTTATGGGAAGGCTGACATCAACTGCATCATGCTTAGAAAAGTAGCTGCTCAATCCGTCCTCAACTTTCCTCTGTACAACTCTGGAGGGTAATCTGAATTTTTATTTCAAAATCTTTGAGGGTCAACTCTTTCATAGGGTGCACTGTGCATGCCCGCTCCCTGTATCTAGACTTTTTCTGATGTCTCTCTCTGCATTGCTTCTCACTTTCTTTTCCTTTGGATTTACCATCAAATCTTTACCATTTCCCATTTGTCCACTTCATTCCATTGACCCTCATTCTCCCCAATTTCTGTTTTGTATCTATAGCCTTGTCTGATCAACTTCTCTTCCATATAAATCTCCTTCATTTATACAGTGCTTTTCACATCCTCCCAATAAGAAAGATGCTATATAACTGCAATTAGTTGTTGATATGATTCTATCTCTATTACTAGGCAATCTCCTTGCTTGTTGGCCTCCCTGACATCTCTCTCCATAGGCTGAAGATCATCCAGAAGTCTGCAGGCCGTGTCCTCTCCCTCACCAGGCTCTATCATTCTCATCCTCACCCCCATTCCACCGGCTTCCCATCATGCAGCGGATACAGTTCAAGATCCTGGTCCTCACTTTCAAAGCCCTCTATGGCCTTGCTCCCCTCCCCACTTCCTGCTCCTCCTAACCCCCCTCCTACAAATTGCCCGCTGGCTCTGCTCATTGGGTTCTGGCCTGCTTCTCACCCCCTCCCAGGCCTTCTTCAATACCCTCCTCTTTGACTGTGTCTTTAGTCGCTCTCCTTCCCCTCTCACCCTCCACCATCCCCAATTCCGACCACCAGCTTGGTTCTGAAACACTGATTCAGCATCTTAGGATGTCCTCCAGAAGTGTTAAGTGCCACACAAATGTAATGTTATTCTTGTTGTTATTATTATTTCCCCCTAGACATTTTGTTTGGACATGAGGCCCCAAAATTTCTCAGCCTTGAGACCATCATTGTAAAACATTTGTTTATTACTCACAGGATATATACAAGAAAATGTACAATAAAATATTGAAAATTGTTTATCACGTGAAGAAATGTATGCAGCTTCCGAATTTAAGAAAATATACCTCACACAAATATTGGATAGGTATTTGTGGAGGGCAAACTTGCAAGGCTATGGGGAGAGAGTGGGGGAGTGAGATTACTTTGCACAGCTCTTTCAAAAGTGCCGGCATGGGCACGATGGGCCGAATGCCCTCCATCTGTCCTGTACAATTCCATGAAAAAGTGTTTTATTTTGTGGATCAATAAAACACATAAACTACATGCAGAATGTCCTATTTTAAATAGGACCCTCTAATTAATGAGAGAAAAGTATTGTTCCAACGCTTTGGAACGTCCTCCTGACAAGAAAGGCTCTGTACAAGTGTAATTTTGTTGTTTAAAATGTTGTTCTATCAAAAATATGTTTTAAAAAACTTCATCTTCAGACTGACATTCCTAGAGAAGATTCCCACAAATCTAGCGATATGGTGCCCCGCAGTACTCATCTATCCTGTATTTACCTTATGAATGGACAAGTACCTTTATGGAATAAACAGCTGTTGCACCGTAGCCTCTGGTACCCAGTGTACAGCGCAGTAACTCTCCCAGCTGTTTCGACACGCGGCTGTCTCTATCAGCTTACATGCCAACTCATTGCAACTCACTCCTTACTCTATTCCTTACTCTATTCAGCTGTCCTGTCAATCATCAGTCTCATTTTATTTACATCTGTAGATAAACAAACTTTCACCTACAGTAAAAACATTACTCCCACCGCAAATATCAATTGCTAAAATATTGATAATATCTCTGATGTTATACTCAAGCTAGTTCTGACCACTCAAACATCGTGACTTTTCTGTTCGCCCAGTAGGAAGAATTCCTGCTCCCAGTGACTTGTCTGCACCTTCAAGTTCTACTAATGAGCCAGCCTGGCTGGTTTGTTCTCAGCCCTGTAGTGCTGCCTGGCCCAGGAACAAACAGATCATGATGACCACCACAGAGGGTTGACTCGATTCCAGAATCAACTTTAAGGTACCTTCCACAGCCCATACCCTCCAAATAGAACAGTCAATTGGAGATCAACGGATCTACGTCAAGAACATTTGAAAGCATTTCATAAGAGTTTCTGTCAAGTGACTGTATCTGGTGGGTAAACACAGCAGCCAATTTGAGCATAGCAATGCTCTACAATTAGCCATAAAGTGAATGACCAACTCTTTTATTTCAGGGATTGTTGGGTTGACCCCTGCAAAAAAAGACTCTCTTCTCTTTTCAAATAGTGCCAAGGGATCTTCAACGTCACCTGAACCGGCAGACGAGACCTCGGTTTAACATCTAATCTTATGTAACGTCTAATGTAAAGGATGGCACCTCTAACAATGCAGCACTTCTCCAGGACAGCAGTGTGACTAAATTGTACAACATGAATTTATATCGTGTATTGGAGCACTTAACAGTGGCGGAACCTAATGCCACGCCGAGGGGAGGGAGGTGACTTGTAAGCATTGTCGAAGAGGCAGGCGTGATCTGAAAAAGTGGCAAGAAGGAAGGATTGAGGGAAAGAATTCCAAAGATTCAGGGCACATTTGCTGAAAGCACGACCGCCGATGGTGGAGCGGAGGGGATGAGGGCGGAGGCGGGAGCCAGTCGAGTGGAGGTTGATGTAGTAGTAAGCAGGTTGTGGTAGTGAGGTACCAGGGCATAAAAGGATTTATAGACAAGTGTGAGGATCTTGAAGTTGATTGTTTCTCTGACAAGGAGTCAGTGGAGTCTGTGAGGACTGGGGTGATGGGGATACAGAGTTTAGAAGTGGGGGTGGGAGGTACAGAGATCAGCTGAGTTCCTGATTACCGGGTAGTTGGATTTTATGGATTGTAGAGCTGGGGAGACCGGTGAGGAGGGCATTGGAGCAGTCGAGGTGGGAGCTGCCAAAGGGACGGACAAGGGTCTTGCCTGCAGAGATCCGGGTCCTGAAGTGGGGCACTGGTACCCACAACCCTTATTGTGACTTTAATAATAAAGGCGAGAAGCGCCACCGACTGAATATAACCTGAACACGTGGATGGCTGTGCCTTCAGTCACTACGCCCCGAAACTCTCTCCCTCAATCCCTCCAGCTTCGCCCCCGCCCGCCCGCCCTGCTTTCAAATCCCACCTAAAGACCCTCCTCCTGTTAATGGTGCTTCCCCCTCCCCTGCACTACCCCCCCCCCCCCGCCCCCCCTGGCTCAGGGTTACACGCCGCCCATGTCCAGCGCTACCCTGTGTGAAGGGCTCTGTATAAATGCAAGTTGTTGTTGTTGCACCTACCAGACCCTGGCAGGGGCCGCCTCAGGGAGGGGCCCTAACCTCCCCCACCCACCCTCCAGGCCAACCCCGGGCTCCTCTCACTTACCGACCGTGGACTTGCAGGCCTCGCTGAACGTGTCGTCTGTGAAGCGCTCCATGAGGCTGGTCTTGCCCACGCCGCGGCTGCCGATGATGATGACCTGCAGCTTGTAGTCGGCCGGTCGCGGCGGTTGCCTCCGGCGCCGGGAGTTGGCGGGACTCGGGGTCTGAGAGGCCCTGGAGCCGCCGCTCGGCGCCCTCAGCCCCCCGCCGCCGCCGCTTCTCCCCCTAGACATGGCTGTGGGATCCATAGCGATCTCACCGTCCGCAATCTCAGCTCCGCCACTAAACTAGCACTGGGCAGGTAAGGCAGTCCTCCCAGCTAGTCCTCCAGCATCCCACACTGCACAGCGCCCTCAGTGTAGCCCCCCCCCCCTCCGTACCGAGTGTCCACAATGTCCTGTTAACCCCGCCCACACCACGTGTTTTATCCCCCCCCCAGTGCACTGACCAACAACAGAATGACACTTGTACTGTATATTACACTTAACTCAGACATAATAATAAATAATTAATATAATAATCATAACTACTAATAACCTCACATTTGATACCACGCCTCATCATCTCTTTGCGGGATCTCAAAGCGCTTCACGTGATAATAACATTAATAATAATAATAATCCTTACATTTGATATTGCACCTCATCGTAGCTTCGAGCCGCCTCAAAGTGCTTCACAGAATAATAATAATCCTTGCATTTGATATCGCACTTTTCACATCTTCTGGACATCTCAAACCGCTTCATGGAATATACTGTAAAGTGTAGTTACTATATTTCGGTACAGTCACGGCAGAACGCGGCAGCCAATTGAGCACAGTGGTGTCCCACAGTTGTGGATGGATGTGACCAATTTATTATTATATTTTAACTTTAAATGCGAAGTGTGAGGAGGTCATGGACTTCTTCTCCTCCAAGATCACAAACATCCGCCAGGCAGCGTCATCCTTCTGCCTCTCTTTGCCCACCCCCACCCCCATTCCATCCCCCTCACCGTCATCAGTTCCTACCTCGACCCCCTTCCTACACTCCTTCTCCCCGGTCTTTCCTTCCTCCCTCCCTCTCACGCACTCTCACCTCCATGCAGCCAACCACCTGCTGCCTCGACCCCATCCCCACCAACCCACTGCTCACCCAGCTCCCCCGCCTCTGCCCACTGCTGGCTGACATCATCAACCAGTCCTTCTCCACAGGATCAGTCCCTGCCCCCTTAAAACAGCTGCCATCACCCCCTTCCTTAAAAAACCCTCCTTAGATCCCTTAAACCCTAGCCACTACCGCCCTATCTCAAACCTCCCCTTCCTTTCAAAAGCACTGGAACGCGTTGTTGCAAACCAACTCCATGCCCATCTCTCCTCCCACTTCGAAACCCTCCAGTCCGGTTTCCGCCCTGTCCACAGTACAGAGACTGCGCTTGTGAAAGTCACAAACAACGTCCTCTCTATCTGTGACCAGGGCTCCCTCTGCCTCCTTATCCTCCTGGACCTGTCCACTGCATTCAACACAGTCGACCACGCCATCCTCCTCCACCGCCTGTCCTCTGTCATCCACCTAAGTGGGACCGCGCTCGCCTGGTTCGAGTCCTACCTCACAAACCGCCAGCAGTACATCTCCACAAATGGTTTTTCCTCCCGCACTCACCTGGTTACCTGTGGGGTACCCCAGGGATCCATCCTTGGCCTCCTCCTTTTCCTCATCTACACGATCCCTCTTGGGGATGTGATCCACAGACATGGGGCACACTTCCACATGTACGCAGATAACACCCAACTCTATTTTTCCACTACACTTTGCGACCCCCAGTCCCCTGATGTTCTGTCAGCCTGCCTTTCAGACATCAGGAGCTGGATGAGCACAAATTTCTTGCAGCTGAATGTTGACAAGACGGAGGCATACTCTTTGGCTCTCGTCAATGTCTCCAACGTCTCCATTCACATGGCTCTCACCTCGTCCACCTTCCCGGTCTCCCCCTGAAATTCTCTGAACCTGTGCGCAACCTAGGCATCAGGTTTGACCCCCAACTGTCCTTCCTCCCTCATATCCGGTCCCTCACCAGCACCTCAGACGGATCGCCCATCTCCAGCAATACCTCACCCCAAAAGCCGCTGAAACCGTGGTCCACTCCTTTGTCACGTCTCGGCTGGACTATTGCAACGACCTCCTCACCGGTCTCCCCTCCACCACAATCTACAAAGTCCAGCTGATTCAGAATTCTGCTGCCTGCATTCTCACCCTCACCAAACTTCACTCCCCCATTACCCCAGTCCTTGCCAGACTTCACTGGCTCTCTATCCCAGAAGGATTGACTTCAAGACCCTTGAATCCTCACCCTTGTCTTCAAATCCCTCCAATCCTCTGCACCCCCTACCTCTCTGACCTCCTCTCTCCTCAAACCAGCACCCGTTGTCTTTGCTCCACCGGGTCTGGCCTCCTCCATGTCCCCCGAATCTTCCGCTCCACCCTCGGCGGCCGTGCCTTCAACCACTATGCCCCGAGACTCTGAAATTCCCTTCCTCACCCCCTACGCCTCGCCCCCTCTTTTCTCAGCTTCAGGTCCCAGCTGAAGACCTTTCTCTTCGACTGCGCCTTTGGTCACCTTTCTTCCCCTGCCACTGGCTCGGTCCCAGGATCCGCTATTGTGAAGCGTTCTGAGAAGCGTGGAGGGCGCTATATAAATCAAAGTTGTTGTTGTGCTAATTAAGAAGTATAGAATAGATGCTTTGATCAATTGAAGAGGAAGGTCTTCTGATGGGATTTGGAAGGAGGCAAGAGAGGGGGTGCGGGAGAAGGATTGCGAGATAAAGTTTCAGAGGTGGGGGCAGAGATGCAGAATGCCTGACCCCAATGTCCAGGTGGAAAGCGTGGGGGACCGGAAGCAGGCCGGTGACTGCTGAGCGGAGGGAGCAGACAGGCTAATATCTAGCCTGATGAATATACAAACACTAACCCAATGTACAACCCCCACCAACAGTCTCCATTGCCTCGCATACTACTTCCCCCTGCCAGTGTAGACCACATATAACCCACTAAACCCCAGTCAATACCTCCTCCCCACCATCATCAGCACCAATGTACACTTTCCACAGCCATCGTTCTACCTCCCACCACCATCACCAGTGAAAGGTGCTATACAAAATGTCAATTGTTGTTACATCTACTTTATTTACCTGCTATCACGAATAATACATTTCTAAAAGTATTCATGAACTTAGTTACTTGATTACAGTTATAGTTCTGCTGGGTTCAGTTTAATATCGCACAACTCACTTTCGATACAACAGAAGCATTGTTAGCCAGATTCAGATGAGTACAGCAAAGTTAAGAATGAATTGCCAAGATTACATTATGTGCTTAGCAAATTCAGCTTTGCAAGACTGGTTGGCACCTCTTTGAGAGGGTACGGGGGGGAAAAGTGCATCAAACCAACTCTGTCTTTTCTCCCTCATAGCTGAGGGAGAAATAGTCCCGCATAGTCAGTCTTCTGAAATCCATGATCCATGATCATTCCACCTGTTCGTTGATATAAATTTTTGTTCTCTAATTTTGAGCTAACACCTTTCATCAACAACAACAACAACTTGAATTTATATAGCGTTCTCCACGCCAGGTAGCATCTCAGAGTGCTTGTCTCGCTGTTATCTATCATGAATTCACATTTATAGCAATAATTATTATTATTTATAATTATAGTAATGATATTAATAATAATTATCACTTCCACTTGATATAGATCATCATATCATCTCATTGTGCTTTGCAGGATATACTATAAAATGGATTGACTGGATACTGTGGTCAAAATGTGGCAGCCAGTTGTGTACAGCAATGTCCCACAAACAGCCATGGAGTGAGTGCAGATTTATTTTGGGGGTAAAGTTGGCCAGTCTATCAGGATAAACTCTCTTCTCTTTTCGTAAAGTGCCATGGGATCTTTAATGTCCATCTGAACAGGCTGATGGGACCAAATGGCCAGTTTAATGTCTCATCCGAAGGATAGCACCTCTGAAAATGCCACATTCCCAGTACTGTACTGCATTGGAATGTCATCTTAACCTACAGAACTGTACTGTATATGATTCTTCCGACTCAGTGGCAAGAGAGTTACCAGTGCTCCAGGCTGATGCACACCTCAGTTTAGTTGGAGCATTGGATACAAAGAAAGGAAGGTCTCATGTACTTTTGAAGTTGTAAAGTTGCTGGTGTTTTTGCAGCACCTGTGTTGACGTGGTATTAAGCTATTGGCATGCAAAGTGAATCGAGTGTTGATCAATTTTTTTTTGAATTATTTGAGAACTGCATGCAGTTCTCAGTAAAGGCTAAGTGTTCACGTTTCCATTTTTGATCCTGTCAATGGGATGTCTGAAGGTAGGACACAATCTGAAAAAAGATTAGGCATCATCAATCTTAAAATTTCAGCAAAAACCTTCAATTTCTGTTTTCTCTCTTTTCGATGCAGTTATTTTATATTAATATAACAGATGCACAATCATTGCACAACATAGATGCAATTATTATGGATGTAGAAAAACAGGGTCAGAAAAGGAGGCCATTCAGCCCATGATTCTACCTTGGGGCTGTAAAGATTCTACAGCTGCCTGGGTTAGACTGTTCTACATTTTTACAATCCTTTACGTGAAGAAATGGTATCTGACCTCATTTCTGACTGTTGTAGCTCTGATTTTAAGGCTATTCCCCCACTTGAAATGAATCCTTTCAACTCTACAGAGAGTAGAGTTGTCCACTATCTAATCTTCACTTCCTTTCATTATCTCAAATACCTCAATCAATTCCCCTTTAGCTTCCTCAGCTTAGAGAAATATAGTTCTCAAAGTTGGTTCAGGTGAAGAAGGCCACATCTAATAATAAATAATAATAATTCTTGCATTTGATACAGTGCTTTTCACATCTTATCGACATCTCAAAGTGCTTCACAGAATATACTGTAAAGTGACTTGACTGTATATTTGTAGTTGAAATGCGGCAGCCAATTGTGCACAGCAGAGTCCCACAAACAGTCGTGGATTGAAATGACCAATTTATTATTGTTTTTTTTAGGGATTATTATTAGGTGTGTGGAATAAGGAAACTTGCCCAAGGTTTCACCCTACCTGGATTCGAACAGAGGTCTCACGTATGGCGAGTGGTCTAACCACTGAGCTACAGGACTCCTGCCCACCTGATCTCATCCCTCCAGATCATCCACCCTGCTGTCCCTCCATTGCAGCATCAAGTTGTTTTTAAAATGAGTCCCAGCATGCTGGCCCTAAACATGTTTCCTGGCAACATCTTCCAGTGGTTAATTACCCCCTGAATAAGCCAAAACATCATGGTGTCTGTCCTGATATTTTCCTCTGCAACTCTAAACCCATGTCCTCTTGTTTGACTGTCATGGTGTATCTGAAAGTATTGTTCTCGGTTCATTTTTTGATCCAGTTTAAAATTTCCAGGAGCCCTAGTCTAATCATTGCTCATAGTAAAACTTAATTCCAGTCTATCCAACCTCTCATCACAACAACAATAAACATTACACTTATATAGCACCTTTCACGTCGGGAGGACGTCCCAAAGCACTTAGGCAGTTGGATATGGGGAAAGAGTGGGGGGTGGGACTGATTGGGTAGCTCTTCCAAAGAACTGGCATAGGCACGATGGAACAAAAGGCCTTCTTCTATGATGTAATATTCTATGATTGTAAGGTGTGTCAGCCCAAATATTAATCCAGTGAAGCACTTTGAGGCGCTACAACAATAATAATAAATAAATAAATAAATATAATAATAATCATATAATAATAATAAATAATAATAATCCTTAAGTTATATATAGCGCTTTCCATGTCTTATCGATGTCTCAAAGCACTTCACAGAATACAACAACGTCCCAAGGTTGGGACCAGAGCAGGGGGTGAGGGATCATGGTTGGGGGAAGGAAAGTAGGAAAATTGACTGTATATTTGTGGGTGAAATGTGGCAGCCAAATTGCGCACAGCTGTACAGTACTAATTAACATGGCATTAATAAGGCAATGTCAACCTCAAGGATTATTATCTAGGAAGAAAGCTTTACTTCTTGTTTTCTTGAAGCAGCCATCAATTCATACAGGTGGCCTCTGATAAATGTTCCTTGAAATGTTTGTGATATCCAAAGTCAATTTCGATAGCACTTCAAATACCTGAAAGATAAAAATACCAGTGTTCACTGGCCTTGCTAAATAGCAACTGGGGTCAGGTTCTAATGGGAGGTGATCTGCATAAGTACCCGGATCAGGTTATATCAGTACATGCCATAAAAATGGCCATTGGTCAGAGCTTCCAGGTTTTCAGGCCACTGCTGATGTCTTTTTCTTTTGTACAGGAAGCTAGCAACCACCATCCCCATGTTTCCAGGATTTGTGTAGATATTGCCAGAGCCACATGTTGTGCCGTGTGCAATGAATAATAATAATGATAATAATAATTATTATTATGTGAGCTGTTTGACTATTGCAATGTCCTGCTCACTGGATTTCCTACTTTCCCAACCCTACAACATCCACCTACCCCCAACCACCATCCAGGTTAAAAAAAAGTGCAAAGTTTGGAACTCTGCGTTGTATATCCTTTCCCACACCAGACTCCATGAATCATATCACATCACTTCATCCTGGCTCAGTTCCACTGGCTCCCCATCCCCAAGTGGATGGAGTTCAAGTTCCTTGTCATTTTCAAATCCATCTATGGCCTCACCCAATCTTACCTCATGTAATGCTGCCATCTCATTCATCAGCCGACTGTGTGTGTGTGTGTGGATTTGGGGTGGTGTGGAGGGGAGGGTTAACCAAAGTCTTGTTGGAGCTGAACTGGCTCCAAGGTGATATGTTTGGCAACATAATGTCAGAATTGAGCCAACCCTCTGTGATGGTCTCAGCCATCCAGTTCCTGAGCCAAGCAAGTTGGCAATACTCTAGGGCATGACTGATAACAACACAGCCAGCCTGGTTTGTTGGCAGAACTTAGAGTTGCAGACCAGTTACTGGGGGCAGGTAACCCTACCACTCAGCTCCTGTTAACCCTGCAAGCCAGAGCCCTAATGGTAGGGTAATCCAAGCTGGGCAAGCAGCGGGAAAGTTTGCCACATAGCTCTATCAATGGCAAGTGATGTGGTTTTAGCAGCAAAACCCCAACATACACTCTGGGATCCCCAAGCTATAGCTCTTGCCAATCTGTGCCTAATACTTTCTGGAATTAGGTAAGGAGGGTGTAGCGAGAGAGAGTGCACATTCCATTCTAACAATCTACCTCTAGGATTTCCATGTGTAAGTTGAATTGAAATCTCAGCTTGGTTTGGATATTCTTAAGCATGATGATGGGTTTTCGTATGTGTCAAATACCCGACTAATCCACTCCTAATCTTCCCCATACCCCACAAAAAAAAGACCCATATTGGTACATTGTCGTTCACATTACCTGATCAGGATCAGAACTTGTAGAGCTGGTGTTAGGGTTTGAGCATGTGAGAAGGGGTTTGGTGAGCTGTTCAGGGACCCTGGCAGGGGACTTGGGGGGCCGCGGGGGAGGCAGGGGAGAGAGGTCTTCGTATTCTCTCATCTGCAGGTATTCCTCAGCTGACAGGAGACGAATGGTCTCGACAGGCTGCGGGCTGTGATCTTGTGCCTGGCAGGTGGACGGCTTCACCTTGGTCACCAACTTCACCAGCGCCGACACCAGCTCCACGGGAACCTCGAAGGGCAGTGCCAAATCCTCCAGCCGCTGAGCCACCAGGCACTCTACACTGACCTCCCCATCCACCCTCAGCTCCTTCAGGCCTGCCAGAGGGTCGGCTTTGACGGCTGGGTCCGCAGAGACCACCCGCATGTGACAGGGAGCCTTGTGCCGGGCCAGGAGGCTGTCCATCGTGTACCGTTCCCCGTCCATTAAGATCTCGATGAAGTTTCCCTCGGCGTAAAGGGGCAGGCTGGCCGTTTCCCCGGAGTCCGCCTTCTCGCAAGTCAGGACCTTCACCTCCGCTTGCCCCCCCGCTGCCAGCCGGGTGTAGACGGCTGATGGGCGCAGAGCGCGGAACCGCTCCCCGATCACGAACGATGTCAGACTCTCGCTTTCGCGATTATAGTTCTTTGTGGCGACCACCCAGGCCACTCCTCCCGCCTCCCTCGCCAGCTCCAGGTCATAGACAGTCTGGAAAGTCCTGGGGATCCTTAGCAACTGGCCGCCATACCTCCGGGGGACCAGGAAATGCCTTCGGACTAAACTGTTGGAGAGCTCAGTGACCAGAACCTTCTTCATCTCTCTCTTCCCCAGGATTGTCAGGGACCATCCCACCTCAAAGTCCCTGTTCACACCATGGTAGTTGTCCTTCACGTCAATGACCTTCACAGTGATGGGGAAGCGGTTGCTTGGCAGGTTGTAAAGTGTTTGCAGTGAGACGGGCATGAGGAAAGGCTGATCAGCCACCAAGGCTGTCATGTCCATCACCTGCAGTTCCAGGTCATCCGGTAGAAACATCTCATCTCCTCCTTGACAACGACAACAACAACAAATTACATTTGTATAGAGCCTTTCAATTCAGTAGGACGGCCCAGGGGAAACAAAACAATTTATTGACATTCATACAGAGCCTTTCACATAAAGAGGACATCTCAAAGCGAGTTCCCAGTACTAGATTGGAAAGATAGTTGAAAAAGTGGCATCACTGATGACAAGGAGGGAGCAAGCAGGGGAGTGAGATTCCACTAGGCAGTCCATATGGAGAAACTAGAAGTTTGCGTTGATTGGGTGGGCTGGGCCTCCAGGTCTTTTGGTAGAACAATGTTTTTGGCTAGAGTATGTTAAAGAGAGAAACAGAAAGAGAGGGAGTGAAAGGGAGAGTCTGTGTGTATGTGTGTAAAAGAGGGAGAAAGATAGAGAGTGAGCAAAACAGAAACAAAGGACAAGGGAGAAATTAGAGAGAGAGATTTAGAGCATAAGACAGAGGCTTTAATACTTCTCCTCATCAGATCAGTCTTGGAAAATAAAAAATGATAGAACAAAAAAAAACTGTCAAATGGCTCATTTTTTAGGTCAAAATATTGCAGATGCTGGAAAACTTAAATAAAAACAGAAACTGCCTGAGAAATCTAGCAGGTCAGACAGCATCTGTGGAGATGCACCTCTCTCCATAGAAGCTGCTGGACCTGATGAGTGATCCCAGAGACTTTTGATTTCATTCGTTTTTGTAAAATGTTAAAGAAAAAACCTCCGACATTTGTTCGAAGGGTAACCACTCACCTACAATGTGTACCTTGATGGAGTAGCATGGCAACAGCTGAAGTTGACCAGTGAAATTGTGGGGAATGATGGAGAAGCCCTTGGTTGGGTTGCCCAATACAGGCTTCACAATGCGCCTGCGTCCGGCCGGTATTTTCCACTTGAGGATCTGGCTGATGGTGTAGTACTGGTCATCGTGGCATTCCTGGAACAGGCCTCTGCAGGTGATTGGCAGCCAGACCAGCGGGGTGGCCTTTCTCTTCAGCAGCTTGCACCTGAGCCCATTTACACCATCCACCTCCTCTATGCCCAGCAGTGCCAACTTCTCTCCTTGCACAATCACGGTGCCGTTGTCCAGCACGATTTTTATGTTGTTCTGGAACCTGGGCTGTCCGTCCCTCTCAGGGCCAATCTTAATGCTGTACAGGAGGCTGGCCACCGTCTCATACACATCAGGCTCTGGCACCAACAGGAAATCCCCTAGAGAAGTCAGACACATAAAAGTCAGACACATAACAAACAACTGCTTCCCTCTATCCTTCACCTCCCTCTCTTCATGGTTTTATCCTTGCATGGTTCAGTTCATACCTCTAACACTGCCTCCGCGACCACATAACCCCCACCCTCGCCTGTCTCCACTGGCTCCCCATCCTCCAGAGGATTGATTTCAAGATCCTCGTCCTCACCTTCAAGGCCTTACACAGCCTTGCCCCGCCCTACTTAACCGATCTACTCTCCCCCTATGAGCCCACCCGGACCCTCCGTTCAGCAGGAATTGGCCTGCTCCAAACCCCCAGCCCGAACCGCGCCACCATCGGAGGCCGGGCCTTCAGTTTCTCCGCTCCTACCCTGTGGAATTCCATCCCCCAATCCCTCTGTCTTGTTTCTTCCCTTTCCTCTTTCAAGACCAGTTTGAATACATGTATTCATAACATCCATGCTTGTCTATGCAAACTCCTTGCTTTTTGGCCTCCCTAACTTCTCCCTCCACAAACTGCAGATTATCCAGAAATCTGCAGTCCGTATCCTCTCCCATACTAGACTCTGTGATGCTATCACCACCACAATTGCCTGACACCACTGGCTTCCCATCACACAGAAAATACAGTTTAAGATCCTGGCCCTCATCTGCAAAGCCCTCCATGGCCTGTCACCCCCTACCTCTGCGAACTCCTAACCCCTTACCAACTTATCTGCTCCCTCCACTCAATGGCTCCAGCCTGCTTCATATCCCCTGCCCTCCCACCCCACGATTGGTGGGCAGGCCTTCGGCCACTCTGCCACCCACCCTTTGGAATTCCATCCCGCAGTCCCTCTGCCTCACCTGTCCCTTGCCTCCTTCAAGACTCATCTCAAGGTCCATTGAGATGCCTCAATGATTGATTGACCGTGCTTTCAATCAACTTACATCCCTGCTGCCCTCCACACTCCCCAATCTCGACCCCCAGCTTGGGTCTGAAATACTGTCTATCCAACGCTTTGGGACATCCTTCCAACATGAAGGGTGCTATACAAATATATAGTTTTGTTGTTGCTGTTGTTAAAAACTTTTCTCTTTGACCACAGTTCTGGTCATCTTCCGTACCCCAATTCCAGCTTCACTCCTTTCACTCTCTCTCCCCTCTTCTTCCTCCAGTGCTCAGCTAGCTGTATAAAGCATTTGAGACATCATCCCAACACTACAATGTAAATTGTATTGGATGAATTGCATTGTTTCTGCATGTTAAGTGAATTCCGTTGACCTTGAACTGGGGTCCCACCTGCCTGATCAAGTTTCAACTGATCAATATCCTGGCTAAGAATACCCCCACATAAAATCGGTTATTAACTTTACGTTTCATGCTTCCACTTGTTTGTGGGAAGTTACTGTGCACAAGTTATCTGCTGTGTTTGTCTAAAAATACACATTAACTACACTAACATGTGACTGTAAAGCTTCCCTATGTATATCAAAGGCAAGCAGTCAATCCCAAAATACACAGTCAATCCATTTTACAATATATTCTGTCAAGTGGTTTGAAACTTCAAGATCCTCACCCTTGTTTTCAAATCCCTCCACTCCTCTGCACCCCCCTATCTCTCTGATCTCCTCTCCCCCCAACCCAGCACCCGCTGCCTTCGCTTCTCTGGGTCTGGCCTCCTCCATGTCCCCCGAATCCTCCGCTCCACCTTCGGCGGCCGTGCCTTCAGCCACTACGCCCCGAGGCTCTGGAACTCCCTTCCTTCGCCTCGCCCCCTCTCTTACCAGTTTCAGGTCACAGCTGAAGACCTTTCTCTTCGACCGCACTTTTGGTCACCTTTCTGCCCCTGCCCCTGGCTCGGTCCCGGGATCCGCTATAGTAAAGCACTCTGAGAAGGCGCCCGGCGTGGGGGGTGGTGGTTTATAAATCAAAGTTGTTGTTGTTGTTGAAATGCTGTGAAGCGCATTGAGATGTCTCAATGATATGATAAGATACTTGCCATATCAAATGCAAGGATTATAATTACTGTATTATAAAGAACATAAGAACATAAGAATTTGGAGCAGGAGTAGGCCAGTCGGCCCCTGGAGCCTGCCCCTCCATTTGATAAGATCATGGCTGATCTTCTGACCTAAATTTAATTACCTGCCCTATCCCCATATCCCTTAATCCCTCTATATTTTAAAAATCTATCAGTCTCATCCTTGAAAATGTTCAAGGATTGAGCATCTACAGGTAGTGTGATAGTGAATTCTGGGGTAGTGAATTCCATAAATTCACTACTCTTCGAGTGAAGAAATGTTTCCTCAACTCTGTTCTAAAAGGCTGACCCTTAAATTAAGATTATAACCCCTGGTTATAGATTCTCCTACCAGGGGAAACAGTCCCTCACTGTCTACTTTATCCACAGCTTTAAGAATCTTATATGTTTCAAAAAAATCTCCCTTAATTTTTCTGTACTCTCGAGAATACAGCCCTAGTTTATTCAACCTATCCTCATAGGTCAGTCCCCTCATCCCAGGAACTAACCTAGTGAATCTATGCTGCACTCCCTCTAAGGCAAGTATGTCCTTTATTAAGTAAAGAGACCAAAACTGCACACAATACTCCAGGTGCGGTCTCACCAAGGCCCTATACAGTTGCAGCAAGACTTCCCTACTCTTATACTCTAAACCTTTTACGATGAATGCTAACATGCCGTTTGCCTTCTTAGTTGCTTGCTGCACCTGCAAACTAACTTTTTGATATTGGTGTACAAGGTCACCCAAATCCCGTTGTACACTAACACTATCTAACCTCTCCCCGTCCAGAAAATAATTTGCTTTTTTATTTTTGCTACCTAGGTGAATAATTTCACACTTCCCCACATTCAATTCGATCTGTCACCTACTCGCCCACTCCCCTGGCCTATCTATATCCTGTTGCAATCTTATTGCATCATCCTCACAGCTGACTCTCCTACCTAGTTTAGTATTTTCCACGAATTTAGATACGTTACATTCAATGTCTTTGTCTAGATCATTGATGTAAATTGTAAAAGGCTGAGGCCCAAGCACTGATCCTTGTGGCACTCCACTAGTGACATCCTGCCAATTTGAGACTGACCCGTTTATCCCTACTCTCTGTTTTCTACCCGTTAGCCACTCTTCTATACATGCTAATAAATGATAAAACGCTTGCAACCAAATGATCCGATATGGAATGTAGATTTTAGTGATACCACTCACAAACCATTTAACATGCTATAAACACAGTGTTTACACCTTCAGCGAAACTTTAGGTCATAGCTCATCAAATGTTGATTGCACCCTTCCCAAAAATACTATCCCCATGACCGCATTCTCACCCAAACCAAACTTCGCTCCCTGATTACTCCAGTCCTTGCCAGACTTCTCTGGCTTGTTATATTAGAGCGTATCGATTTCGAGATCTTGTTTTCAAATCCCTCCACTGCTCTACACCCCCACTACCTCTCTGACCTCCTCTCTCCTCACAACAGTGTCCGTACCTTCGCTCTACTGGGTCTGGCCTCCTCTTTCTCCCCTGAATCCCTCATTCCACCATCGGCAGAGTGCCTTCAGCCACTACGCACCGAGGCTCTGGATCTCTCTCCCTCACTCACTCCCATCACCTCGCCCCCTCCTTTTCTATTTTCAGGTCTTGCCTGAAGATTTTTCTTTTCGACCGTGCTTTTGGTCACCTTTTTTCCCCCTCCACCTGGCTCGGCCCCGGGATCCGGTTTGTGAAGCGCTCTGAGACGCCGTGTGGTGTGGAGGGCGCTACAGAAATCCAAGTTGTTGTTGTTGTTGATACTCCCCCTTGCAAGATCTTTCCGATGAGGTATGAATCATGTTTCTACGTTAATTGGTTATTGCGTTATTGTCGGACAGACATACACACATTTCATCTTTATTAATATAAAGATAAGGGTTATGTAATAGTCCGTACAGAGCAATGCATGGAAGCAAATTTTCAGCAGGTGGTGCCAAAGTATTGCAGTCGAGAGGCTGTGCGGTATAGCTGCCCAAGTTTTCTGTGTATCCAGGTTGCTTTGGAAACAGGGAAGTCTTCATTACCAGTGCATTTGTAACAACAACAATAGGTACAGAGAAAGTGCCGTGTTACACAATGCACATATCAGAGGTCATTTATTTTGAAATAACCTAGCAGGGAGGCAGATTAAAATAGATCTTATCAACACATCAGTTGACTGGACACTAAATCGCACAGGGGGAAATTCCTAATAATAATACAGTAGTAGTAATAATAATCCTTGCATTTGATATAGGGCTTTTCACTTTCAAAATGCTTCTTTGAATATACTGTAAAATTAATTGGCTGTATATTTGTGGGCGAACCATGGCAGCCAATTGCGCACAGCATTGTCTCTACAGCCATGGATTGAATGACCAATTTATTATTATTTTTGTCGAGCGATTATCATCAGGTGTGTGGACTAAGGAAACGTGCCCAAGATTTTGCCCTGTGTGGAATCGAACCCAGGTCTCTCGTTTGCAAAGCGAGTGCTCTGACCACCGAGCTACAATACCCCACAATGTCAGGACTCAGGAATCACAAACACAGTGAACGCCACCTGTCACCAGTCTTATCAGGAGCTCTGCGTTTAATTAAAATATCCATTCAGTGTGCAATTGATGTATTCTTGAATAATGCAAAAAAAAATAAGGGACAATACACGCTGCAGAACTGAGATAACCTGAGGGGAACCAGAATTGGGCAAATTAAATCAGGGGAATTTGAAAGGAGAGGCAACTGAGATACAGTATCTAAGAAAAGTGAACAAGAAGAGGACGTCAACATTGAAGCTGTGGAACACATGAAAAGCACACAAGAAATAATTGTTTTGGTATATTTATGGTGTAAAAAAAGTAAGGACAGTAATTCAATGCAAATTAGATACACGAGCAAAGGCCAGTGTAATGGAATGGGAAGAATATATAAAATTAGGAGAACCAAATAAGTTAAAAATGGAGACAGGGACATGTAAATTGATGACATATAACAAAGAAAAAAATAGTAGGACAATATAAACAGGTGTTCGGAAAGAGAGGATTAATAAGAGTATTCAATATGAATAATAGAGACAGTATCACCTGTAATTCAGCCATTAAGGAGAGTACCAGAAGCAATGATAAAAAGACTGAATAAAAAATAAAGATCACAGGTACAGATATAAAGAAGTTGGAAGAAACAAGGGGACATTCAAAAATGGGGAAGCCATATGGTTTCGGAGGAAAAATGAAAAAAACGGAAGGCTGGATCAATGGAAAAATTTGGGGGAAAGATAAGAACCCCAGATCCTATTATGTAAAAGATGACAAAAACATATAGACGAACATCATGGGAGATCGAATGAGGAACAAGTAAGAAAATATGGGAGAAAAAGGAAAAGCAGAAGGAGGAGCAGGGAGTAACGAAATCTGTGAGAACAACCAGATGTGGAAGAGAAATACAGTACAAAGAACACAAACAATGATAGAACAAGATTGAAAAAAGAGAGAAAAAAAATAAAAGAAGGAAGATGTTGCTTATTGCTTTAAGGATCTAAGTGATAATTCCATATGGACAATGCAAAGATAAAAGGATTCTGGGAAAGTGACTTGGCAGATTTGAAAGCCTTTGATTTGTACAATTGAAATTAAAGAACCAAGTGAATCTACATTGTGGTTTGGATTCAACAATGTTGCAGATTCCTCCGTTAACTTGGCAGTTCAGGGCACCCAGAAATTTGCCCATTCTTAACAACAATAATAATAATCCTTGCATTTGATCCAGCGCTTTTCACGTCTTCTAGACATCTCAAAGCATTTCAAAGACTATACTGTAAAGGTAGTTGACTGTATATTTATGGGTGAAACACAGCAGCCAATTATGCACAGCAGTGTCCCATAAGCAGTCATGGATTGAAAATGACCAATTTATTATTGTTTTTTTCAGTGGGTGTTATTATTTGGTGTGTGGAGTAAGGAAACTTGCCCAAGGTTTTGCCCTGCCTGCAATGGAACCCAGATCTATCGCTTGCAAGGTGAGTGCTCTATTTGCAGAGCTACAGGACTCTACGTTAAGTAGAGATTTGGTAAAGTGCAATCTTAACTGTTTTTTCTGCTTTTAAAAAATAAACTTCCTGGGGCAGTGGTGGGGTGGAGCTTGGCTTGAAAATAAAGGGTGTGTTAAACAATTAGCGTCCTGTTCACTGTCTGCAGGCAAGAGCTGGAAGCAGCCCAGAAACTGAGTGATTTGGATGGGGTCGGTGCTGTTCTCTTTTCAGCCTATCTCTTCAGACACCAAAGTTCTTTCATCACAAATAAAATGAGACACACTTTAAAAAAAAATGAAGTTAATGTTACCACTACTGAAATTTTACACAACATGGACGTTTCCCTTTGTTTGGAATGGAGTATGCCCACGCTCATCACACACCCTCCCTGTTCTTATTATCCCTGATAGTGTTAGACACAGCTTGGCAAGAGCCAAGGCCCGGAGACTCTAGAGTGAGTATGCATAAGACAATTGAGCTACATTAGGTGAAGAGGTAACTCCTAATGGAAGCTGTTAACATCTGAGTCATTAACCCTACAGGGTTGAGAGAGTTTTTAAATCAGCGTCCCAGCCAAGGAATTTCCACAGATAAAACTGATCATGGGGACACGCTGACCCTGAAATTTTACATAGCCCCAAGACTACAATTTAATGTTTGTCTCAGAATTTAAGAGTGTGGAGAACTATGGAAAATTTAAATTCTGTCTTAATGTAGAAGGCGGACAATGAAAAAATGATTTGCGAAGACTGAATTTGAGAAATTCACTCTCAGTAATGTACGCAATGTTTCACTTTAAGGCAAAATGATCTTGCAGGGATGAATGTCATGTATGTGAAAATCAGCCTGAGAAATGTGTTCATGTGAAAGCAGCCTCGCTTCCTTCTGCTCTTAATGTGGAGCCCATCACGGAGCGTGGATCTAATTATTCTTTATGATCTCACTGGGTGATCACTCACCTTGTCTGCATGGATCAATATCAGTGCCACACTTGTGGTCTGTGAACTGTCTTCACCACTAAGTCAGTCAAAGCTTCGCACTCCATAACAAGGCACAGCACAAAGAGAGGACCCTCTACAGTTCTAGGTGAAATCACATTTATGTAAAAAAGTCTTACATTTTCCCCCATCCTCACCAGGCTCCACTGGCTCCTTATCACTTAGAGATAGGGCCTGGTCCTCACAACAACAACAAAATTACATTTGTATAGTGCCTTTCACATTGGGAGGACGTCCCAAAGCGCTGGATAGTCAGTGTTTCAGACATGAACTGGGGTTGGGATTGGGGAGGGTGGAGGGAAAGGAGGAGAAGTGAGGTGACCGATGGCACCATTGAAGAGGATGGTCTTGGGACAAAGCCTCCAAAGCCTCCACGGCCCTATTCTTCCCTACTTCTGTGACCTTTCAATCCCCTACCAATCTGTCTGTTCCCTCCAATCAGTTGGCTCAGGCCTGCTTCATAATCCCCTCCTTGCCCACCTCACCATTGGTGCGCCAGCATTCAGCCTTTCTGCCCCTACCCTCTGGAACTCCATCCCACAGTCCCTCCAGCTCGCTCCCTCCATTCCCTCCTCTTCGACTCCGCTTTTGGTTGCCCTCCCACAAATTCCCTCCCTGCCCTCTACTCCTCCTGATCCCACCCACCATTTCAGATGTGGATCCCTGACTGTCCAGCACCTTGAGAAATCCTCCTGATGTAAAAGGCGCTATAGAAATGAAATTTGTTGTTAAATTGTGGAAAGTTCTTAAATTCTGTCTCAATTTGGAATTCTTATGTGAAAAAGTTTTACTTTAAAAGTTGGTTTTAAGAGCTTTTTGGAAACAAATGAGCCATAGAATGTAAGACTTTCCCAAAGTTCTTGTAGAATTTTAAATCTGAGAAATTGTTTTTTGTGGGGGAGGGTTAGGGGGGTGGGGAGAGATATTGGCTTCAGCAGCAAGTGAGGAAAATGTCTTTGAAAAGGATTTTGAATGTCAGACAGGCCTCTGACTGTTACAGAATAAAAAGAAACTGGTGCTTGTGCTTCTAGTACAGGTGCTTTGAAGCCTGTGAAACAGCTGTTCTGCGCACTGTCCTGCTGATCAGATTTGTCAAAACCTGCTCTGTGGGGAAATGGCTCAGTGTGGTGCAGCCTCCCTCAAAGAAAACACAGCACAGGAAATGTTTTGGATGGGAACATCTAATTCTGCTAAACTACTGGCTACGCCTCTGTTAACATTCATGATTTTACATATAATTTGTGCTTGCAAACAGTCATTGGAAGTACTTTGTGTTTCTTTCAGTGAATTCCCATTTATAGTCCATTGCAGATCACTTTTCCCGAGAGTAAAAATACCCCCCTAACTCAAAAGAAAATGGTGTCACTCAATCCATATGACTGTTTGTGGGACACTGCTGTGCGCAATTGGATGCCACGTTACGTTTACAAAATACAGTCAGTCCACTTTACCATATATTATGGAAAGCGCTTTGAGACATTGAAATGGCATGATAAAGTGCTGTATCAAATGCGAGAATTCTTATTTTTAATTATTATTTTTAATAATAATAATTAGTAGTAGTAGTATTTCCAAAACACGTCTGCAGCTGTAACATCTACTTGACCGCCAAGTGTTGGCGAAGAATCTGCTGACACAGTTTTTATTGGAGAGTTCAATTGTTCAAAGCAGCATCCTGGAAGGTTAATTTGGAAGCGAGCAGCCTCGGCCTCTCTGGTCATAGAGGTTGAAGGAAAGAGCAGCTGGGATGACAGAGAAACCTCCTTGGCAACCTGCCTTGGCACCTCCTTGTCACTGCGACTCAACAGCTCCACATGGGAGCATCCGTGGCACGGGGTAATGAAGCTCGCTCTCTGCAGAGACTGTCTGTAGTGAGCTTGATTTACTTGTCAAGGTTAAAATTGACAAGAGGCAGGTATCCTTTCTATGACTACCTTCTACTCCAAAAATGTACTCAATTCACTTTACTGTGTACCCTTTGAAATGTTTTGAGCGCTGTTTGTTGGCTTTTCCAACTCTTCTCTTCAAAAGCTGCAGATTATCTAGAATCTGCAGATCGCGTTCTCTCCCGCATAAAGCTTTGAGACCCCATCATCCTCTCTTGGCTCCAATGGCTCTCCGTACCATTCCATCTTGCATCTTAAGATAAAAAACAATGGTCCGAACAGGACTAGGTTGAATTTGGAATCCTGTAGCTCAGTGGTTAGAGCACTCGCCTTGCAAGACCTGGGTTTGATTCCAGGCAGGGAGAAACCTTGGGCAACTTTTCTTACTTCACATGCCTGATAATAATCCCTCAAGAAAAAAATAACAATTTGGTAATTCAATCTATATTTTGGGGACCCTACTACAATAACTTTGATTTATATAGCGCCCTCCATGCCAGACGGTGTTTCAGAGCGCTTCACAATAACGGATCCCGGGATCGAGCCATGGGCAGGGGGAAAAAGGTAACCAAGGGCGCGGTTGAAAAGAAAGGTCTTTAGCTGAGATCTGAAACTTGAAAGAGAGGTGGGCGAGGCGATGGAGAGAGGAAGGGAGCTCCAGAGCTTTGGGGCATAGCGGCTGAAGGCACAGCTGCCGATGGTGGAGCGGAGGATTTGGGGATAAGGAGGAGACCAGAACTGGAGGAACAAAGGCAACGGGTGCTGTGTTGGGGAGAGTGGAGGTCAGAGAGGTAGGGGAATGGAGAGATTTGAAAACAAGAGTGAAGATCTTGAAATCACTATACGCAATTGGCTGCCACGTTTCACCCACAAATATACAGTCAATTAACTTTACAGTACATTCTGTGAGATGCTTTGAGACATCCAGAAAATGTGATAAGTGCTATATCAAATGCAAGTACCTGTATTGTATTATTGTTATTATTTAGTATTAATTTCAGGGCTCCCTGGCTGCATTTTTTAGGCCCTGACCATTTCAAACAACAAAGTTTTCCCTTTATATAGCACGCTTCACGCAGCATAGAGTTTCTGAACGGTTCATAGTTGCAGTCCCCAAGGTGGAGGGGATTGGGGGAGACGACACAGGTGTGGTTAAATAGGTATGTCTCGATGTGAGCTGACACTCTGCCTACCTTCATAGAAAATTGGTAAATCCAACACTCTCTGTTCCTTGGTATCCTTTTGCAACATAATTGCTTTGAGTTCAGTTGGAATCACATCTATAATCCTTATAATGTCACCTTGAGAGAAGGACAGCTCATACAAGGATCCTGTAGACAGTAACACAGTAATTAAAAAGTTAGCAAATGAAATCCAGCTTGTTTCTACCTGTTAAGGCCACAAAACATACAGTCAATTTACTTTACAGTATATTCTGTGAAGCTCTTTGGGATGTCTAGAAAAACGCTATATCAATTATTATTCTTATCTACATCTCCAAGTCTCCTGGAAGTCGGTTTAACCCTGGTGTGTATCAGCCTGGCTCAGTTGGTAGCACTCTTGCCTCTGAGTCAGAAGGTTGTGGGGTCAAGTCTAGGTCAGGACATTGTTGGAGATGCTGTCCTTCGGATGAGACGTTAAACTGATGTCCTTGTCTGCCTATTCAGGGGGATTTAAAGATCCTGTGGCACTATTTGAAAAGAAAAGCAAGGTTTGCCCCGATGTCCTAGCTATCAATTCTCCGGATCAAGATGATCATGAAGTCCTTTGGATTAAACTGATGTTCCTGAAGCTCGTCTTGGCCCCCTTCATCTATATGTCATCATCCTTCTCTCCCTCTTCCCTCTTGCCCCCTTTTCTCCCTGATTTTGCCCCCCACCCACCTTTCCCTCCCTCTCTCCTTTGCCCCACCTTTCTTCCCCCTCTTCCTCCCTAACCTTGCTCTACACCACCTTTCCCTTCCTCTCCCTCTCCCACCTTGCCCTCTTTTCCCCTTTTCTCCCCATCCCCATTTCTGCAACTGTTTGTGGGACACTGCTGTGTGCAATTTGGTTGCCGTGTTTTGCCCACAAGTATACAGTCAGCTTTCCTGCTCTTCTTCCCCCTGCCCCGACCCTTCTTCTTGACACCTTTTCCCCCCCATTTCCCTTAATCCCACTTCCATGACTGTTTGTGGGACGCTGCTGTGTGCAATTTGGCTGCCGCGTTTCACCCACAAATATACAATCAATTTTCCTACTCTTCTTCTTCCTGCCTCGACCCCACTCCCCCACTCTTGTCCCCAACTAACTGTACAGTGCCTTGGGACGTCATCTCGATGTGAAAGGCACCATATAAATGTAAGTTTTGATTGATTTATTGATTTATTGATTGATTAATTCTTCATAGAAAACTTCCATATGTAACTTCCATATGTATGTGGATGACACTCAAATCCTCCTCCAGCTGCGACTCCAGGTTCTGTCCAGCTTGTTTGTCAGAAATCAAGGCCTGATGAATGCAAACTTCTTGCAGCTGAATGTTGACAAGATGGAAGCCATACTCCTTGGCTCCTGTCAACATCTTCTCTCCTGTGGCTCTGACCTCCTCCATCTTTCCGGAAGATTTACTAAACCTTTACATAACCTAGCTCAATGCACAGCTATCTTTCCTCCCACGCTTTCAGTCTCTAACCAGGATTGCTTTCCTCCACCTCCATCACGTTGTCCACCTCCGACTGCATACCCAATGCAATCAAGACTCTTACGTATGCTTTTATCACCTCCCGCCTCAATTATTCCAAAGCCTTGTTCCACTACCTGCAAAATCTTACATATCTAGAACTTCGCCGCCTATATTATCTCCCTGTATTATAAACCTTGTACCCCCTCACATAAGTCCTCTCCAGGCTCCAATGGTTTCATATGACAGAACAAATCGACTTCAAGTTACTCAAACACACCTGCAAATCACTTTATGCCCTGGCAATTCTCTATTCTCCTACCTGCTTACTCCTAATCCTGCCACCCTCTTCCTCAGCTCAGCTGGCCCTGGCCCCCTTCTTGACCCTTGTCCCCTCCTCTCCACCATCGGTGGCCATGCTTTCAGCCACTATGCCCCCAAACTTTGGAACTCCCTCTATCCCTCTGCCTCCGTCCCCTTTCTCAGATCATGCCTTAAGATCACCTCCTCCTCGTGGCACAGTGTTAGGCTCCACCACTAGTTCCAAGATGCTCCCCAGCATGAAGGGCACTATCTACAACAACAACAACAACAAAATTGCACTTATAAAGCACCTTTCATTTCGGGAGGACGTCCCAAAGCACATTTAAATACAATTGTTATTGTCGTTGCTTCTGTATGTTCTGACGCACTTTGGAGTTGAGATTTTTAATTGGAGGTTCTTTATCCCAGTCTCCTGGCCGACCATTTCCCCGCACTAAAAATTGGTCATTTACTTCTTGGCTGTTTGACAGTAAAACCTCGATAATCCGGCCTGGTTGGGCCCATGCATCTCCCGGATTTTGGAGTTTGCCGGTATTTAGAAACCATCCTACAAACGACTGCCAAAGTGCTGCCCCATACACCATGTGCACTGTGAATACAGCACTGAAGCCAAACGATGGCTGAGCTCGAATCACAGCGCCGGAAGACACAGCGACCACTCTGTGAATCACAAGCAGCTGTTCAGAACTTTGGGAGAATTGACGGACTTCGGAACAAAATGTAATCCTGCATGTATTTTGAAATCTTGCCATTTTTAGAGAGTTGCCGGTGTTTGGAATGTTGGGATTATCGACGTTTTACTGTATTATGCTTCGCAAAGTGGCTGCTGCATTTGCGCTCAAATACACGTGATTTGCCTGCTTGGGCAAGGCAGTTGTGAAATTGCACCCCAGTACCTTCAGGACAGATATGGAATTACACTGACTGTACAGCATAGCAATACAACAACAACAACAAAAACAACAAAATTGCACTTATATAGCGCCTTTCACGTTGGGAGGACATCCCAAAGTGCTTAACACAAACACAACATTCGACTGAAGTAATCCAACAACAACAACTTTGATCTATATAGCGCCCTCCACGTCAGAAGGCATCTCAGAGCGCTTGTCCATGCCAACTAGTCAGTGTTTATAGTACACACAAGCTTCCAACATCTCCCTCGATTCTCTTTTATATGCATTAATCAAAGAGAAGAAACACACATATATTATATTTCACAACAGGAAAGCTTTGCACATTGGTGTACTGTACCTTGTAAATAGACTCCACTAACCACCTTCACCGTCCTCTGTGCATTGTTGGGACTCAGGGAATTGATAAATGATTGCCAGGACTGTACTGACGTTCTGCTGCCTTCCATATTGCCACTTCCTCCCACTCCTCTGCATGGGAGTGTGAGATGGTTATTGTATGAAGGGAAATCGAAATTCTTTTAACTCCAAAATAGGCTGTCTTGAGTTTGAAGCACTGGACAAGGTTCAGAAAACAAGGAATTTCAATCATTTGCTAAAACCTGTTTAATGACTTGCTGATCTTTCCGTGTTTGTCAATGGTTAATGATTGGCTGGTGCTCGTCATTCACCTTTAACTCCCTGCATTTGAGTTGCTGCCAATGAACAGTTTCTCTGTCTATCTTACTCTGCACTTCCAGCCTTTCCCTGCCCCCCATTTCAATCATAAATCAAAACTTTGGTTATTTGGCCTTTCATATCGGCAGGACGTCTCAAAGTGCTTCACAGAATTTTCTGAGGATTCAACTCAAGATCGTAGTCCTCACCTTTAAAGCCCTCCATATGGTCTTGACCCACCCTACATCTGCCACCTCCTAACCCCCTACCAACCTGTTGTCTCCTTCCGTTCCATGTCCCCCAACCCACCCACCCCACCATCGGCGGGTGAGCCTTCAGCCACTCTGCTCCGAACCTTTGGAATTCCATCCCACCATCCCACCCGCTTGTACCCTCACTAGTCTCTTTCGGGTCCTGCTTGAAATTTACAAAACAAAATCTACCAAAACTTACGTAACTATTTTAGATTAAAAAAATCACCTTCTACATGTAATTAAAATGGCTGCTCTTCAGATCTGGAAACCACTTACATGGAGGGGTGTACTGATATCTTGTGGATGATAGTTTACACTGCGATATTTAAGGAGCACCACAAATGGAACCCTTCGATCAAACAGACTCATTCGCCACCCCCACCAGGTAAATATACAGGGAAGTAAAAGGCAATCAAATATCAAAGAGGGAGAATTGTTTTGTGAGGAATGTGCATTCACGCCCTGAGGGTCACGCCTTGCATATGCAATCTCCTGCCACAGCAAGTTGGCAGGAGGCAAGAGGGAGAAAAGCAAGAAAGAAAGATAATACAATACACAATAATAATAATTCTTGCATTTGATATAGCGCTTTTCACATCTTATCGACGTCACAAAGCGCTTCACAGAATCTATTGTAATGTGAATTGATTGTATATTTGTGGGCGAAACACGACAGCCAATTGCGCACAGCGGTGTCCCATAAACAGTTGAAATTGAGTCGAATTGGATTGAAATTATCAATTTTTATTATTGTGTTTTTTTTGGAGATTATTATTAGGCGTGTGGAGTAAGGAAACTTGCCCAAGGTTTCGCCCTGACTTGCCTCGATTTGAATACAGGTCTAATGCTTGTAAGGTGAGTGCTCTAACCTCTGAGATACAGGAGCTCTACACAATACAATACAAAATTATATAGGTACAGAGACGTTGAGGTTAGGAGGTCATCCCCAGGATTGCCAGGGATTTGGATCCGAGTGGGGGGTGGGGGTGTGGGGGGTGGAATTGTGGTAAGGCAGAGTTGAGGACAGGGAGGATGGTCAAAGGCACGGATGACAAGGACGATCTTGAAGGAATTAAAGGAGGGAGCAAGGCAAAGGGAATGTGAGTTGGAGTTCCAAAAGGTGGGGAGGGTGAAGGTCCAACTGCCGATAGTGGGGCAGGTCATGTGGGCGACATGGAGCAGGCTGGAGCAACTACTGAGTGGAGAGCGCGGAAAGATTAATAAGGGGTTAGCTGCTCATTGAGGTAGGAAGGGGCAAGGCCATGGAGAGTCTTGAAGGTGAGGATGAGGATTTTGATATCTAACCTCTGAGGGATGTGAAGCCACTGGAGCCAGGCCATAGTCGAGCCTAGATGTGATGAAGGAATGAATGAGGGTTTTGGCAGCCTGAAGGGTGAGGCTGTGGTGGTGCTGGGCAATATTGCAGAAGTGCAGAGGCAGAGTGCGTCACAGCAGATGTGCCAGATGTGTGGGAGAAAGGACAGTTCAGGATCAAACAAGATACCGAGGTTCTGGACTGGATTAGTAAAGGTGCTATATCCATCTATAGATGGTGACACTGCCAGTGCCTGAGGTGTGGAGGAGCTGATCGAAACGAATCAGGAAAGCCTTGACCTTGTTGATGTTCAATGGTAGAAAGTTACGTTTCATCCAGGACAAAGCCTAGGGGAACGTCACACATGACGGTGTGGGGCTGGAGGAGAAGCCTTTAGTGGCGACAAAGTGGAGACGATGGGAGAGGTAAAATTCAAACAAGGCAAAGGCAGGTCTGCAAAGATTGAACTGAGGAGAGGCGGTGTAGGAGGATGGAGTGCTCAGCAGTGTTGAAGGCAGCACAGAGATTGAGGAGGACAAGGAGGCAGAGAGAGCCCTGGTCGCAGATGTTCAGAATATCATTAAAGACTTTGACCAGGGCTGTTTCTGTGTTGTGGTCATCATGGAAGCTGGATTGTAGGGGTTCAAAAAGGAAAAGCGGGAAAGAGCAAGCTGGGATGTGACTATTTGTTCCAGGTGCCTTGGAGAGGAATGGGAGGTTGGAGATGGTGCAGGAGCTGGAGTAGGCATGGGTCCAGTGAAAGTTTTTGCAGGATGGGTGTGATGATAGCTGTTTTTAGAGGGGTGGGAACAGTGTTGGTGGATAAGGAGAGGTTAATGATATCAGTTTGGAGAGGAGCCAGGAGGTGCAGCTGGGTGGTGAGGAGAGGTGGGGTTGGAGTTGAGGAAGCAGGTGGTGGGCTTCATTTTAGAGATGACATAAGTAAAACCAAAGGAGTTTTAACTATCCAAGAAAATAATAGGGTTACATTGTTTGAAAATCTGATCAAAACCTGGTTAATCAGGAAGTAAGTTTATTTTTTTTAAACAGTCGACGTGTTCCAAATTCCAACCCTGTTTTGCTAAGCAGCAATATTTGGATTGGTTAGTCAATTAGTAACTACTATTTGAGTCATTGCTGATGGAAAATTGTGGTACCGCACTTGCCTAGAAAATACAATCACTTCTTTTTACAGTATAAGCTGTGAAATGCCCTTCTGAACATGAAAGGTGCTGGGTTGAAACCGAGGATTATTTATTTAAAGTAGATGTCACCAGCACCTAGTGATACGATCAATTTTTTTTATTATTATTGAACTATGAATTCATACAAGATAAACCAAGAGTTTTGACAATATCATCCTGTGGACAATGCTAAGGTCTCGGAAACATTATTGTCACTCACTGCGCGCTTCACAAAAAGAATCTTCATGAATAAATTAATCAGACGAAAGTCATAAATATTTACAATATAAACAAATGACGGAGGGAGGGGGTGGGGGGGAGGGAGGGACGAAGAGAGGGGGGAAGAGAGGGTGGCTGAAGGAAGGAAGAAAGCTTTGGCTCTTTCATTTAGGACATTGATATTTCTGGTTTTCCATATTTTTACAACTGAATCTTGTATCGTGATGAAACTGTCTTGGCAAGCGTTGCCCCCTTCCCAGTGAAATAATAAGTGGGGTGATTTCAGGAGGACAGACAGAAACTTTGACTTTTCAGTCAACTCCACATAGGCCACCTACAGTGTTCGTTTTGTGGAGGGTTGTGATTGCAAAGGAAGGAGTGTGCAGCCAGTGCCAGTGTATTCTTCACACTACAGAGACACCCACTGTTGCCTCACACGTAGGCTACCTCAATGAACTGGTACCACCTTAGTCAACTCCAGAGCTGACTAATGCCATCAACTGATGATGGGGGCACCAGCAAGGCTTCAACCATGGCTGGTACCCTGATCACCCCCCCACTCCCACACCCCTGATGCTGATTATCACTTGAATCCAATTGTACAGTTTTGAAAAGAGAAGATACAGCGGGGAACCTTGTATATAAAGAGTTTCTGATACATCATATAAGCAGGGCATGTGCTCGGGGTGTGTGGAACCCAATTTCAGTCCAAATACCAAAAAATCTTTCTTTACCAAGTGGGTAATTTACCACTGGAACAGGTGGCCAGGAAGGGTGGCTGAGCAAAACACTCAATTGAGTAACAATATGAGTAGCAATACGATGCTTGGATGCGAGGACGGTAAGGTGGGTGTTCAGGAAGGACGCACAACAATAACATGCATTTATATGACACCCTTCACACAGGATTGAGTCTCAGAGAGCTGAGAGCTGGGTGTTCTTCTGAATATACCAGCTGGGCTCACCCAGAATGGGGGTTGGTCAGGACACTAAATGGAGAGATAAATATGGTTACGTCACTGATTTCAGTGGACCTGTTAAGTACCACACACATCACAACTGTCACCTCCTTAATCTGGATGCGAAAATAGAAACCTTTGTGTGTTCTCACTGGAAGATGTAAACTTGAGCTATAAAATGTCAGTTGCGCAGTGACAAGGGTTTAGGGAGAGGGAAGAGAGAAAGAATGAGGAAGGGGGGAAAGGAGAGAGTGAAATGAAAGGGAGTAAAGAAGGGAGAGAAAGAGAGGAAAGGGGAAGAAGAGAGATGGGCGAAGAAATGGAGGGAGAGAGGAAGGCAAGCGGAGGGAATAAGGAAAGGAGAGCGGGACAATGAGAAGGGAAGAGAGAGACAATGGGCAAGAGGATGGAAGGAAAAAGCAGCAAAGGGAATTTTCCCCACACTCTTAAATTTTAAAACCCTTTAAAGGTAAAATCACAAGGATTTCCCTGCCTCTCAATATGCTGGTGAAATATTATTAATGTTTAATCTCCCCATTCAACCAGATAAGTTTACCATTATAATTGTGGGAGGGGGCGCGAGGAGGGAGAGCTAGGGGAATGAAACAATTGGAATGGGGTGGGGGAGTTGGAACAAGGTTTCAAATGGAACATTGTTTCAGAAAGAACATTGCAAATGCCAGTTGCCATCCCTGCTCTCTGACTCTCTACAATATTGATGATGAAACGGCATTCCTCAACTCCACTTAGGCATTTATTTTTCTTTCCTGAAAACAAAAACAAACCCCACCACCATCACAAAAAATAACTTGCTTTTCAATTACTGTACATCAGCTAACTACATTGAATGCGGTGAATAAATGCGCATTACAGTTTAATGTGAATACAAGTTTTGCTTTAAATATCAAACATCCACAGTATATGGAACTGCTCTGTTAAATGTTCGGCAGTGCAATGTTTCCAGTCTCTGTCTGTGTCCATCTGTTGCTCGCGCTCTTGCTTGCTCTCTCTTGCTCGCTCACTTTCTCGGCTCAGGAAGAGGATATCCAGGAGGGAGAAAGGACGAAACGCAGAAGAGGAAATCAGCGCTGTCTCGCTCGGACGATGGATTTCCATTGAAGAAAAACAAATTATTTTCTTGTCACAGTTTTACTGGACGTCATGGAGTTGCGGTCCGGATGCGGTTGGGATGGGACACGGTGGTGGGGAGGCGGAAGTGGGTGTTGGGAGAGGGGAGAGGGAGGAAGGGATTGGTGGTCATCTGGTTCATCGGCTGCCACAGAATCTCTGTCAGCCCAAATTGAAACACTCGATCGCCACCTCGTAGCAGAACTTGTACTGTTCCTGAAAAATGGCAGTCATTGAAAGCTTTTAGTGACACTGTGCTGGCAACTTTAACCCTCCCATTAGTAGGACTGCTGTGTGGCATAATACACGTTGGTATATCTCAGCTCCCATATTACACAAGGCTCACTGTGGACTGGGACTGTAGACACTACTGGCTTCCTGCATTGACTGGCCAGTTACCTGCCATGATGCGATATGGAGAAGCTAAGCTGTCCACTGGTAGGCGAGAGAGAGCAGCGAGGTCTTGGTTACCTCCCTTGCTTGTGGCATCCTTGTGTGAGAATGTCTCAGTGGAGGATGAAGCCACCCCGAGCGGCATTAATAGGTGCCATCAGACACATCCCACATGGGTTGTGTGAGAGCTATCATCCTGCGATTACTAGTGTGCAAGCCCACACAGTTGCATGTTAGCAGCTCATACAACTGCAGGGAACACTGCAGCCCAAACCTACCCTGCCCTCATCATAGGCCCATCCAGTGTTATCCTGCAAGACTATTTGTCTTTACCCAGTCTGGATTAGCTACTGGAACAGTTTGCTCAGGTGGGTGGTTGAGGCCAGACTCTGGACTCACGTCCAAAACAGCTTAAAGCTGTAACAGAGGCCGGTGGAATGGATATGGTGGAAGGATGAGATCAGGTAGGTTGAAGGACCTCTCTGGTGATTGTGGCTTCCCTCAGGAAGGACTGAGAGACAGAGAGAGGTTGTTAGGTTTCTGTAGAGAACAGTAAGGGCCACTATGTGTGGAGCAGGAGAAGGACGTACCAGCAGGTCCACCATGTTGGGTTTGTTGTTCCGCAGTGTCTTCACCGCGTGGAAAACGTCCACCGCCCGCTGGTGCCGCAGCATCTCACAGATGATGCTGATGGCACAAAATGCCCCACTACGACCTCCACCATTCCTGCAGGGAAAGGCCTGGGAGTTACTCTCTGCTCAGGCCTATGCTGCCCCAACAACAAACACACACAGTGCGTGGGGACACACGCACAAACACACACAGCCTCCTCCCTACTCTCCCCACATGCATACACAACACAACATACACTCTCCTAACGCATAATTTGAGAATTACTCTCTGCTCAGGGTAATGCTGCCTTCACACACACCCTCCCTCTACACACACACTCACAGTCCTAACAAATATACTCCCTCCTCCAGACACACACATCCTTCCCAAGACACAATTTGAGAATTACTCTCTGCTCAGGGCAACTCTGGCTCGACACACACATGCAAACACACATTGTCCCTCAAAATACACACAAGTGCACTTTCACGCAAACACATCCAAGAATAGACATGCATACAAAACACAAGCAGACCCACACAAACCTAATACAAGGATTATTATTCTATTTCAAACACAAACATATGCATATCAAACAGAGGTCACCAGAAAACTACAACCTTAGTTGGCATTAGCTCACTCATTCCCAGTTTCCTGCCTGGGCTGTGATCAGCTAAATTGATGGTGTTGGAGCTTGTGTTCTGCGTGGCTCAGTCCCACACAAGGCAGTGGTGGAGCCATGGGCGGAGCTGCCTGGCATTGCTCACCACAGCCTCAGCTCAGCGCTTGTCACCAGACTCCCAGAATTGACAGCAGCGGCTCATTGCTGCCCATTGCCATCACAGTCTAAGCCCAGAGACAGCGAGTCTGAGCCCAGATTTGGAGCTCTAATTGACGAGCACCTGCCCTGGAGGTGGTGCTGCCAGGGTGACCTCCAGCCTCCAGCCTCCAGTCTCCTGTGAGGAGGAGGCTTTAGGGCAGGGTTGGTTGTTCTTTGAAAGCCTTGAGCTAATATCACATGCTGTGACCACAGAGGTAGTTAATGCAGTGCTGCACATTTAATATTGTGCTGCGTCAGTTCGGCTTAGCTGGCCACACTCTCACCTCAGGGTCTCACCATTGCGGTTTCAAGTCTCACGAACTCCAATGTGAGAGAGGGATGGTGGTGAGGGTGTAGTGAGGGGCACGGAGGGTGCGGGTGAGGGTAGAGAGCACTGTAGGGTTGGAGATGGCTTCCAGTGGATGAGACCTTAACCCTAGCTCCTTGGGTATGCTTGGACGAACCAGGCAACTCTTGATCTAAGGTTTCCACAGTTTCCTCTCTGCAGCAGTCTAATCCATAAAGAATTAATTGCTATCAACACCCACCATTACTGTAGCATGCCCCTGCTGGGATGGTAGAAGGAAAACTATATGGATCTTGGTCTTTTATTGTCCAGAAACTCCTATGTTCCTATGTGCTGGAGCTTCTCTGATTGTCCTGGTGATCAAATTAATTGAGTGTTTGTTCGTGGGAACTCACAATGCGCAAAATGGCCACTGCGTTTCTCTACAATCAAAATCGTCAACACCCATGCTAGTAATTAATGTCAGATGTTTAAACATTGGCGGTACAAAAAAAAGCCTTCCGAACCAAACACAACACCACATAAAGCATTGTGCCCAAAGTATATCAAATATCCACTGAGGGGCGCTGTAGCCCTTGCTGTTCAGAGTATAATTGGGAGCAATGCAGCCTATGTAGGAATATGACCAATTTTATTCGGAGTATTGTTGACAGTGGAACAATTCCAGACAGTGGAATAAACTCCCTTCTCTTTTCTTGCAGTGCCATGGCATCGTTAACATCCACCTGAACAGGCAGCTGGGAGCTCGGTTTAACAAATAACAACGCACTCCATCTGACGATGGAGTGCTCCCCCCAGTACTGTATTGGAGTGTCAACCTAGGCTATCCCAACATGAAAGGGGAAGCTAGAGAAATACTTTGCAAATACAGTCATCTCAATTTAGCCTTGGGAGGAAAGGGTAAAGGTGGGGAAATGGGATTACAACAAATCCCTATGATCTAATAAACCTTGGGAACAGACTTGATAGGACTTAATGGTCTCACCTATCCCTAGTTGGATCTTGACATGAGTTGGGGTGGAGAAGAGTTTTCCCTCCCCCCATTCCCCCCCCACCCCCCACCACACACAACACTTACAGGCAGTGCACCACGGTGCGCCCCTCTCCCTCATCGTACTCCTCTTGCCACTTCTCCACCTGCCGGATCAGCTTGAGGAAGGAGCGCTTGGACATGGGGGTATCCCGGTAGGTGGGCCAGCCGAGGAACTGGAACTGTTGCACCATCCGATACCCGTCCTGGGGCTGCCGAGAGAGAGAGGGATGTTTCCCAGGGGAGTGCGGAGGGGAGAAGAGAGAGATAGAGAAAGAGAGAGAAAGAGGGGGGGGGACAAGGAGCATGAATAGCCAAAAGGGAGAATTCAATAACAACCCTTCCCAATTGTCTGCCGCTTTCCCACAGGATTTCGAGTTTCTTAATGAGGAATCCCACCTGAATCCTCATTCCCATCACCCTGCTTGCTGGGATCAGGCACTGGTGGAGTGGTGTTCCCGAGATTTCCCCGAGCATCAGCCTAACATGTTTTCGATACCTAGGTCTAAGATTCTCCCCAGCCAATTTCTACCCTATCCTGGCCTCTGGCTACCTTACCCTGCCCTCTGGCTACCTTACCCTGGCCTCTGGCTACCTTACCCTGGCCCCTGGCTACCTTGCCATGGCTACCTTACCCTGGATGCATTGTATATTCTGAATATTCTGCTGATGATGTCTTCCTCCAGATCGGCTGACACAAACTCCACCTGGAGGGGCCCGTGCCGATGCACTCCGTTCTCAGGCCAGTATTGAGGACACAGCTGGGTTCAAACAGAAAAGAAAAGGACATTTGATACATGGGTTGGTTACTTTTATAGATAATCCTCCTCCCAATTTTCTCTCCTCTTTCCCCCATCCTCCTCCCTCTCCACCCCAGCCCCATGCAATACATTGACTCCTTTTATCGCTCTGTGGCCTCGCCATGTCTGCATTCCTCGGGTGTGAAGCTTGATGATTGAGTTGCCAGGCAACTTACAATGGGCACTTTGATGTGTGTGGGGTGGGGGTGGGGGGTGTGCGTATTTCGTCCAAAACATATTTCTTTCATCCCCTTTGTCTGCCATTAACCTGTCACTCCAGTCCTGGCCAATGTCCTTTGCCTCCCATTATGGGATCTTTAACGTCCACCTGAACAGGCAGATGGGACCTCTGTTTAACGCCTCACCTGCAAACTCATATCTTTCTATTCAAACAGAAAACGTAACTTCTCCTGTTGACCCGGCCAATAATCCCTTACTCACTTCAAGGCTGTTTGTGGGACATTGCTCTATGCAAATTGATTGTCACATTTGTACAGAAAATACTCAGTCACAACACCTGACTGTCCTTGGAGGATATGTCAGTATTACGGGCACAAAGATGGTTTATTGTTATGAGATCTCCCAGTGAATAACACATTCAAGGGTTAACGTACAAACAGGCTGTGGTGCCAGAGCAGTATGGGGAAGGTGGATTGATTGATATCAGCCTTCAGTCATCTGTCTGATACCCAGTTAATAGAAACAGGAGGAGGCCATTCAGCCCCTCGAGACTGATCCGCCATATTGTAAGATCCACACCTCAACTCCAATTACCTGCCTTTCTTTGCCCCATATTGCTTAATACACCGACCAAACAAATAACTATCCATCTGAGTTGAATGACAAAGCACTGCAGTCATACCCAATTATTGCTGGACTCTCACACTGCCTGCCTGGAGATTTCTCCTCTGTAACATCTGCTTTGTAATGCACTGCAAGAGCGACAAGCCCATTATTTTAAATAATTGAATATCTCACCACCCCCCAGCTCTCCCCCTAAACCCCTCCTACACATGTGATGTGTGATATACCCGTCATATGAGATGCACCATGATTCAAGCCCAACAACTTTGTACTATTCAATTAAAAAAAACTCTTGCAAATCCCACTGGCAGTGTGTACAGTGTGTCTACGCTGGGTTTGCAATGTAGGGATACCCATGTTGTGAGGGACCCCAATGCAGGGGAACCCACTAAGGTGGAGAAGGCATTGTAGTCTGGTCGCCTACCTGTGCAGGATCCACATCATTGAGCATGACAACAGATGTACAGTGATAATCCAGGACCAGCCTCCAGAAATCCTTCACAGTGTTTGGCAATGGGTGCTGAGTAACAATGAAGGCTGATGGCTGCTTATAGCTCTGAAAACATACAATAGGTTTCAGAGTCCTCGTGGGTGATCAGCAATGTGAAAAAGTAACCGAGTAGACAAGCGATGAGCAAAGTTTCAATTCCAACATTTCTTTTTAAATGGGTGTGAACACAAATTAGGGAATTGAACTTTCAGTTTCAGGCTCCCTCATGGGAGTCAGTTCCTCTGGGTTGACATAATTATCAACCTTGATGTTGTGCTGTCCTTACAGTGTGTATTTTTTTGGGGGAAGGGAAGCTAAGGTGGGGAATCCCACTGTAATAATAATAATCATTGCATTTGATATGCCGCCTTATCACGTCTTTGAGACATCTCAAAACTTTTAGAATACTGTATATTGTAAAGTGAATGGACAACATTTTGTGGGAGAATTGCGCTAGCCAATTGATCCACTTTCCAGCAAGCTACGGCAAGAGCTACTCACATCCATGAGGGCTGCATTGATGTAGTTGCTACTTTCGCCATCTATTGTAATGAGGAAGGGCAAACATCGGTCTGGGGGCAGAATGTCCATACAGCGGTTCTTCTCATGGTTGCGGGGTAACAGGGCGATGCTGCAGTCCTCCACTCGGAGGGTAGGGGTCACCATGTTCAGTGTCTTGAAGGAAGAGGAAGAAAAAGACAGTGTAGTAGGTGGAAGTGTCTAGGTTGACATCTCAGTCATTTCAATCATAGAAATTTACAGCACAGAAGGGAGGCCATTTGGAACAGTAAGTTTGCACTGGCCCTCAAGTCATCCATTGAATCCTACTGCTGTGCCCTATTTCCATACCCTTTCAAGCTTTTATCTTTCATGTACCTGTCTATTTCCCTTCCCACAATGGCTTCTGCCTCTATCACCTTACTTGGCGGGGCCTTCCATGTCCGTCAACGTCTCCACTCGCATGGCTTCATCTCCTCCACCTTCCTGATCTGCTCCTAAAACTCTTTGAACTTGTGTGCAACCCCCCAACTGTCCTTCTTGTCTCATATCTGGTCCCTCACCAGCACCGCCTTCTTCCACCTCCGATGGATCGCCTGTTTCCAGCAATACCTCACCCTAAAAGCCGCTGAAAATCTGGTCCACGCCTTTGTCACCTCTTGGCTGGACTATTCCAATGCCCTCCTCGCTGGTCTCCCCTCCTCCACAATCCACAGAGTCCAGCAGAGTCCAGAACTCTGCTGCCTGCGTTCTCACCCGCATCAAACTTTGCTCCCCCATTACCCCAGTCCTTGCCATCCTCCACTGGCTCCCTGTCCCTGAGAGGATTGATTTCAAGATCCTCACCCTTGTCTTCAAATCCCTCCACTCCTTTCTCTTCCACAGCGCCTTTGGTCACCTTTCTACCACTGCCCCTGGCTCGGTCCCGGGATCTGCTATTGTGAAATGCTCTGAGATGCCGTCTGGAGTGGAGGGCGCTATATAAATCAAAGTTGTTGTTGTTGTCCCAAAAACTCTGGGTGAAAAATAAATCCCCTAAGATTTTCTTTCACTCTTCTTGTGAATATCTTATATTTAAGTTCTGAAATTATATGAAGTCTTCCCGACGTGAAAGGCGCTCTATAATGTAATTTTGTTGTTGTTGTATATCCAACTCTATGAATGGAAATAGCTGAATTAGTGGGAAAAAAACTCAGAATTTTGTATGTTTGGGGGTCTAGTTTACCCCAACATGAATCCTGCTATAAACGTGTGAAGTGGGGAGGGATAGGTGGAAGATGATTGTTGGCCAGGACACTGGGAGAAACGCTTCTCTTTACAAGTAGCTACACAGAATCACTTAAAATCCACCTGAACAAGAGCAGGTGGGCGGGACCTTGGTTTAACGTCTCATCTGGGGTATGTTGAAGTTTCCCCGAGCTGCTTCCCGTTGCCTGATCTGAAATCGCCCATCTTGTTCCACTGGCTCAGGGCCTCAGAGGATGTCAGGCTAGTTTCCTCTGTTTATTCCCTTGTGCTTACCCTGTACTCCTCCTTCATCTGCGAGGAGTTGGTCTGAGGCTCCAGCTTGTTCATCTCGTAGTAGGCTGACCTGAGTTGTGAGGCTGGGATGGTGGTGTCCCCACACAGGCAGGCCTCCAGGATGGCATCGTGGATGAAGACATACTGCTCCTGACCGGCCGGGAGAGGAAGAGATCAATCAGAAGATTTCACCATCAAAGCAGAAACTCTTTTACACATGGAAATTCACGTTTCAAAATACTGTTCAATGAAACTGAATAACTTGTCCACCCCAAGGGAAGGATCTTAAATAATAATGATAATCCTTGCATTTGATATAGTGCCCTATCACGTCATTGAGACATCTCAAAGTGCTTCATTGGATATGCTGTAAAGTGGATTGACTATAAATGATTATGTATCACAGTTGATTCATTATCCAAGGTACCGGAACTCCTCAGTATTCGTCATCCCGTTATCCGTTATTTGGATTATACGTTGTTGATGAAATAATCACAAAATGTGGTAATTTTACGACAGCTGTCGTAAAGTTTAGAAAAAATGTGCGTAAACCACGTGCTAGCTATCAGCTGTGTGGGGATGCGACGTGGGGAAGCAGTTGAAGCCACTCGTTATTATCCTGTTGGCTGCATCAGTCTGGTACAACTGCTACAAGCAAGAACAATAATACAATGCAAAAAGACAAAAAGCAATTCAACAAACATTGGACAGATTTGTTTTTAAAAAGGCCATCCGCCCCTTCATCTGAATGACTCCGTCCCCGCCACTCACCATTGCCCACTACTGCTTCAACCATCTCCAATAAGTTTTCTTGTTGCTGTATTATTACTTAATTGATATATTGGTACTTATTAAACATTTATTTCAATTCTCAATGGTAGAAGTGTTGTTTTTGCTCTTTAGTTAATATTTATTTAAGAATAGTTAGACAATAAATGTACTGCGGGAACGTAACCCCTATCTATATCATTACGACTATGATAATTTGGGTTTCATTATCAGTCGTTTCAGTTAAAATTGCATTTTTCAAGAACACATCCCCAACATTAATTGAGGAGTTGGTGTACCGTATCTCCAAAGTACTTGAATAACCAGGATATTGAATGAGTGACTTGTTGTGTGCAGTTGATGACTTATTTCAGGGGTGTGTATCAGAGTTTCACTACAATAACAATAATAATTGCTCCATTTTAGAAATGTATTTATAGCTTGTTAATCGCCAACAGTTATCCCAAAGTCACATTCTAGGGTCCACCAGGCCTGCTTCTTGCCAACCTATGCATACTACTCTCTGGGATTAAGTAAGATGGATGCGTTCCTCTGCGGCAGAGAATGCACAGTCCATTCCATGTGCAGATGGGATGCATAGAATCCTCAGTTTGGTTTGGATACTCTTAAGCATGTGTCAGACACCCAGTCAACCAAAAAAAAGAATTTCGGAACAAGTTTTAATGTTGTGTTGGTGAGTGAGATGCAATTCATTTCTCAGCAAATGATCTGGAAAGGTTTTTCATTGCACATTAAGGAATAAACTGCTGTATGGCAATATCCACAAATACAGTGTATTATTAATCACTCAGTATGACATCGGTTCCAAACTCCTTTAACCGTTCAACCCCTGAGCTTGCCAGGAATCCCACCCAAGACTTGAAATTCTACCTTGTTTTATAATCCGAGATCAGCTTGACTTAAAAATTTACGGTGGGGAAAATTCTTAAAATTTAGTCTTAATAATAATAATCCGTACATTTGATACAATGCCTTTCACCTTTAGGGTAAACATCTCAAATTGCTGCATAGGATTTACTGTAAAGTGCAATGATTGTGTATTTTGTAGGCAAATACAGCAGCCAATTTGTGCACAGAAATGTGAGTGACCAATTTTATTTGGGGGAGTGTTGGACAAGACACCAAGAAAAACTCCCTCCTCTTTTTGAATAGTGCCATGGGATCTTTATCGTCCACCTGAACAGGCAGACAGGACCTTGATTTAACGTCTCATTTGACAATCAGCACCTGTGACCGAGGATTCCTAAATCGGGAACTCACACTCCAGCACCTCAGTAGAGTATGAGTTCCCGACTTGGGGCTTGAACAATCTTCTGACTCTGAGAGAGTGCAATGACTGAGACAAGACAACGCTTTGTTTTAATTAGGAAATGTTTCTTTTTGTGAAAAAAAAGATCTGTGTGTATCAGGTGTCTAAATTAAACCTAGTTTGTAGAATTTTCCACAAATTATGTGCAATCGCAAATTTCAAGATAACATATTCTAGGAGAAGGGGAATTGTCAGGCTTCCAGCCTTTCTGTCTTGTTCATGATAAAAGTCACCACCAGACTCGTTATAGAGTGATGCGGAAGGATACCTCAGTCTGCACCATGTTGACCCGACGGGAACGCAGTTCACGAACGCAGTTGTAGATATCCACGACTCCTTCTCTCTCTGCCATGTCCAACATGATGTCAATGACCATGAAACAGCCCGTCCTTCCTGCTCCGGCGCTGGGAAGGAATCAGATCACATTAGCCCAGTCACCCATCACAAGCTGATTAGAGCCACCCTCTCCTACAAAGCTGCCTGGAGCATAGGAAATCCATCAGGAAATGGGCACCAGCTGGGAACCCAGTGAACCTGTCTGCTTGTCAGCTGCCTGTATTCTCCTTTACAGGGATGTGGAGAAAAAACAGGAGTTGCCCTGTTTGAATGGTACTATTCTCGTGGGTGGATTTGTATCCTGTGGAACAAATGTCTTTTTTGTCTGGCTCAGAGTAAATGGCAGCATTTACTGCTTACCTGCAATGCACCACTATGGATCCTGCCCCCGCTGGGTTCTTTGACTTGACTCGTCTTACGAAGCCCAGCAGCCCTGTGGCGTGGTAAGGAACTCCATGGTCAGGCCAGCTCGTGAAGTGGAACTGCCTGATCTCCCGGATCTCATGAGCTCCTCGCTGTGATGGGGGAAACGGGAAGAAAAGTTTGCCTCCTGATTCTCACCGGATGTCATTTCAGGCCAAAGGGATACAACAAACAGCCATCATCAGGCAACGCTAACAGAACACCACAGATGTTATCCTGACAGTAACATTGTATAACTTGGACGGAAGGAATTCACACTGAAATATCAGGAATTCACCCTGAGATTGCCGGGAATCATCACCCCCACAGAGATAGCGGGGAATCATCACCCCCACAGAGATAGCGGGGAATCATCACCCCCACAGAGATAGCGGGGAATCATCACCCCCACAGAGATAGCAGGGAATCATCACCCCCACAGAGATAGCGGGGAATCATCACCCCCACAGAGATAGCGGGGAAATCACACACACTGAGATAGCGGGGAACCACACACACTGAGCTAGTGGGGAATCACACAGACTGAGATACCGGGGAATCACACAGACTGAGATATCAGGGAATCACACACACTGAGATAGCAGGGAATCACACAGACTTAGATATCAGGGAATCACACACACTGAGATATCAGGGAATCACACACACTGAGATATCAGGGAATCACACACACTGAGATAGCAGGGAATCACACTGAAACAAAGCAAACTGAAGATACTGTAACAGGAACTCATGTTGATGCAGGAAGAAATCATTCAGAGATAACATGAATACACAGACACTGAGGCAAATTACTCAGATAACGGGGGTACACACAGGAACCGAAGGAAGATGACAGGAATATGTGGTGATATAAGGAAGTCACTTGGAGACGGAAGGAATTTACACTGAGAAAATTCCACAGTAATAGAAGAAACAGTTTCCAAATTGAGTCTCAGATCCTGAGTAATTTTGGCCTCTGAAGCCTTAGATAACACCATGGTCAACAACCTAGAATGATAACAGCACTGGTCACATACTAGTGTGAAATGACCGCATATGGGGTCAAACCAATGTTTGTGGGGCACCGTTGAGCGCAATTTGGCTGCCGCGTTTCACCCTTCTAAAATACAGTCAATTTTCCTACTCTCCTGCCCCCTACCCCGACCACTCCCCCACTGCTCTGGTCTCTACCTTACTGTTCAGCGCCTTGGGACGTCCTCCCGACGTGAAAGGCGTTATATAAATGTAATTTTGATTGATTGATTGAAACCTTGTGCCAGATAATGAGGACCTCTGTGGTCATTGAGATCTTCGATTGAGGATTCCAGCACCACAACCAGAAGTCCGGCTTACCTTCTCTACTGCAAATGTCCTTATAACATATTCAGCCAGCAGTTCTGTCTCAATCAACGTCACTTTAATGTCTCTGTAGATCTCTGTGTCATCGGGCCAGTATTTGCAGCACTTCACCTAGTTCACAAGTTTGGAAAAGACAGAAAGAGACCAACATTAGAAGAAATGTATCACGGATAGATACCATAACAGAAATCAACTACAGAGGTAGGGGGGAAAGAGCAGGTAAATGGGGCTGAAAGCATTGCTCTTAAAAAAGAGCCAGCTACAGACACAGTGGTCCAAAAGGCTTACTTCTGTGCTGTAAATTTACTTCCATAAATTCTACTGTTTGTGCCCATTGAATACAACCTGACAGCCTCTTCTACTCACCAACAAGGAAAGGATTTTAGGCCAGAAATTCCGGCATCCTGGTCTCAACCACCTTCTCTGTAGATGACCTTTTCCAGTCATTAAAATTACCATCTTGGTAAAGAAACACAGTACAGTACTTCCCTATGACCCTTTGTTATTGTACATTGCAACCCTGAGTCTGTCTCTTCGTAATCTGCATCTTGTTGCATCCAAAAATATTGTTCTGAGTATACTTTCTCAATTCTATTTAAAATCTTACATATATTTGGTATACCTTTGCCTCTTCAACTATATTTCTGTTTGCAACTTTCACTCATCCCTCTACCTCTGTTATGTTGTTTCTCCCAAGTGAGGGAAGTCTTCTCACCAATGATCTTATTGCTACGTATAAGGAATTAATCCACACACCAATCGAAGGTAATAAAATACTAATTTTTCCTCAACTCAAACAAGCTGGATTCCAGTGCCTTATTGGGCATTTGCAAAATCTTAAATGGTCCTCGGGCTCAACCATTATCAGGGCTTGTTTCTCAGACTCCACTGATATCCCCATAAATGCAGAGGTCATTGCAACATGGATCTCTCTCTCTCTCTCTCTCTGTATCTCTTTCTAATCCTATTCCTGGATATCGCTCAGTGCTGTTGGAGATGAAGAATGTCAGGGTGTGCACTGTGCAGTAAAGTTAATGAAGATGTTCTAGCGAAATTTGATGAAAAAAGCCTCTATCTAACTCACTGGATACCTGGGCCGGTATTATACATTGCTCTCTTACAGAAAATTATCTCCTTTTGCCGTGATTTGTCTTAAACACTGACATTATTCAGATAGATATGTTCTTTCCTCATTAGTATTCCTATGATCGTCCCTCAACATTGCTGATATGGAAAGCAATGTTTTTCAGGAGATTGAACCGTGAAACACCTTAAGCTCTCAGTATTGACTCACAAACACTACAAGTGCTCACCTTATATTGGAACTAATAAAATGCTCAATTTTGCAGTAATTTCAAATTGCTGTGAAATTTTTTCAGGAACTTCAAGATAATAATCATCCCCGCATTTGATATAGTGGCCTTATTACTGTTGAGATGTCTCAAACTGCTTCACAGAATACGCTCTGAATTGAATTGACTGTATATTTTGTGGGCAAAACGCAGTATTCAATTGCATATAGCAGTGTACCACAAAAACAGTCATGTGTTGAATCACTCCATTTTTGGGGGAATGATTATTACCCCTGGAAAGCGATCCATTAATCGACTAACAATTGGGTTCCTACTTACTGTAAGGTAAACAGAGGCTACTGGATGCCACTCAAAGTGCTTCATAGAATAAAAGTGGATTGACAGTGTATTTGGTGGGTGAGTCGTGACAGGCAACTGGGGACAGAAGGGTCCCACAAATAGTCGTGGATTGAACAACCCAATATTTGCAAGGGATAATTACACTCTGAAAGATGCTGAAAATATATTACAATATTCTATATGATATGTAGAGCTATGGCGTTGATAAGAGACTGTATAACTTTCCCTTCAGTGAAGTGTCCTTCCCCTTTAAACCGCTGGCAGGAGACAGTCCGTAAGCTCTCTCAGATGCTGGTTAAAGGAGCCATTTGCCGATTGTATTTAAATCTCATTAGAAACCCCAGGAGGCGGCTCAGCCAATGAGGCAGCCAGTGTCGCGATTGACTTTAATTCTGAATAAATTACAGCCGTTAATTTACAAAGTGACAAAGTGCCTTTGTTATCTTTATTACTTTGCCGATAAGCGCACTGGCAAGATGGATGGGACATTCTGGCTCTCAGTTATAATTCTCTTGCTCTAAATCTGTCATTGCCGAGCTGCCTGACTGGCCCACAATGCAAACAAATAACACATCTCTAATTAAGTCGTAAAATTGCTTTGTCTTCCCCCACCTCCAATCCCAATTATCCAGTGGGTGATAAACAGTTGTGGAGTGAATTACCAAATTTTGGGGGGATGGTGTGTTAACCCAGGAAAGGATCCGCCAATCGACTAACGAACAGGTTCCTACTTACTGCCAGGTAAATAGAAGTGTAGGGTAGCGAAACTTGCCTAAGGTTTTCCCCCTCCCAGGAATCAAACCCAGGTCCTCTTGCTTGCTACCTACATGCAGGGGGAGCTGGTTATTGTAGTGGGGGTTGATTCTTGTGGGGGGGGGGGGTGGATGGTTGTTGTTGGTGGGGTGGAGGGGCCAGTTGTTATAGGGTTGCCTGGTTGTTGTAGAGGGGGCTGGTTGTTGTAGGAGGGCCTGGTTGTTATAGGCGTGATGGTTGTTGTTGTGGGTGGGGGGGAGGGGGAGTTGTTGGGGGGGAGGGGGTTGTTGTGGGGGGAGGGGTTGTTGTGTGGGGGGGGGGGTTGTTGTCAGTGGGAGGTGCTGGTTATCAGGATGGTGAGGTGCCCGTTTATTAGCAGGGATGGGGGCGGGTGAGGATTAGTTAAGGGGATTAGTTTTTCCGAGCTCCTGAACATGCAGTGCCAGTCCTGTGAATACGTTCCTTATTCCAGCACAAAGGTAAGAGATGGTTTGTTTCCATCAGTACTTCTGCCACTCAGCGTCGCAGGCAGTCGAGTAATTAAACAGAGAATGAAGCTGTAAAATCTAATACGTCTTCATTAAGCATCAAGCACCTCAGGTCCCTGTGCGGACTTAGGCACACAGTGATCTTTCTGTCTGTAATCACTGACTTTGTTCTCCTAGCGCCCGAGACCTGTCATTTACAGCCTCTGTACAAACAGCAATCGACTGATGACGGGCGCATTAAACTAAATACATTTTACTGCTAAGCATATTGAAAAATCATTAAGTAAAATTGGCACGTTGGAAGGTTCCCCCGAGCTCCCACTGTTTAAGACAGAACATTGTTGGTAAAAGGCAGATGGCAGATGGCTTGTGATAATAGCACTTGAGAGGTTGCACAATCCCAGAGCAAGGAGAGTGGGCTTGAGCGAGAGAGAGAGAAACTGGGCAGCGCATGGCTGTGGAAATGCCCTCCGATGTCCCGTGTGGCCTCTCTTACGGGAAAGCAGTCAAAGCATAGCTTTAGCTGTGACTTACAGCAGAGGCGGGCTCCACGTCTAACAGGCTGGTGTATCTCGCCATCTCGGGCAGAGGGGAAGAGAAGGGCAGCCCCTTCTGTTAGCTGCCAAATGGAGAATTAGAGAACGGCAGATGGCAGCCAGACCAGGCTACTCAACCAGCTGCAGTGGGGACAACTCTCAGAGCCAGGTCTACTCTGTCCCGCTCCTCAATTCTACCATTGATATTACATTTGGTCAAGCGCTCTGGGATGCAACCCATTCCTCCAAAACACTCACCCTACTGTCCCCTTCCCCCCAATCACAGGATTTGTAAATGAGTCCAGTGTCTTAGCCTCCACTATCTTTCCTGTCAACCTGTTACAGTTGTTGATTACCCTCACCCAGTGTTAGCTGATCTGTGACCTGGAGGGGCTATCAAGAAACCCCTCCTACCACCACCCACCCTGATCATTTGCATAAGTTTGGGCAAGTCCTTGTTCAATCGTTAGTATGTCTTCAGTTTTTTTTAATAGAATATTTCTTGATTTATTGGAGTCCTGTAGCTCAGTGGTTAGAGAACTTGCCTTACAAGCGAGAGATCTGGATTAGATTCCTGGCAGGCTGAAACCATAGGCAAGTTTCTTTACTCCACACACCTGATAATAATCCCTCAAGAAATAAAATAAATAATACTTTGATCCACCACTCTTTGAAGGACACTGCTATGCGCAATTGGCTGCTGTGTTTCGCCCACAAATATACAGTCAATACACTTTACATTATATTCTGTGAAATGCTTTGAGACATCTACAAGACAACAACAGCAACAAAATTACACTTGCACAGCACCTTTCACGTCAGGAGGACATTCCAAGATGCTGAGAAATGAAAATTGTTGTGTGAAATGCAAGGATTATTATAATTATTTATGGCATAAACCCATCACCGTGTGTCTCCAAACTAGACTACTAAGTGTTCCCTGTATGTCTCTCTCCCTGGCTCCATCAAATTCCAGAGAGTATTAGACACAGGTTGACAAGAGCCCAGGCGTGTGGGAGAACAGAGTGGATTTGAGTTACTGCTGGAGTTTAACTAGCTAATACTCGCAGGAAAGCAGAGATGGCCTTTTTGGTGCAGTGATAAGGAGTGGGCCGGGGTGAGGGTTGGTGGGGGAGAGTACCCTGCATTATGGTTGGTATGGTACTTGAGGTTCACCTGTTACACACAATAAGTCTTTGCATTTGCCTGGGACTGACTCACCCTTCCGACTTCCACCAGGTTGGTCACCATGATGATGCTGGCCGTGTTTTCTTGCCAGACCATCCTCCAGAAATCGTACACTGTCTCTTGCATGGCTCCTGCGCAGGGACGAGATAACACAGCGGTAAGAATGAAAGAGGATCGGATCTCCACAGCATTGAGTACAGCAAAACATCCTGAAAGCACTTTACTCGAAAGCAATCAAACAGTGACTGGCTTTTCAACAGCAAACCTAATTTCCCCATGGCAATGTCTCACAAACAACCATTAGTACACAGCCCCATCAGTCAGAAACTCAATACAAATTTAAATTTATACAATGTTTCTCGTGTCAGGAGGCCTTCCCAAGGCACCCGAGGATCCTGAGCTGGGGTAGGAGCCGAGCGAGTGGGGTAGGAAATGTTGACCGAAAGCGTTCTTTGGTTTTGAGATAAATTTTTGAAACATGTGAGGGATAGAGCTTTATCATTATCTTGTGGGATTGTTAACATCTGCCGGAGGATAGGCCAATGGGACCTTTGATTTAATATCGCATCCCAAGGATGGTATCATTGACAATGCATTGTTTTCTACCCCTTCTTCCCACTCCCCACCCCAACACTACACTGGAAAGTCAATCTTGGCGAAGAGCTCAAGATCCAACCTTCTGAGCAAGAGGCAGGAATATCATGGGCTGTACCAGGCTGAAGTCATGCGACTGCCAGGAAGGTGGAAGGTGACTTAGATGGACCTTGGTCTTTTTTGCATCAAGCATTTCTTATGTTCTTATGAAGTCCCAGATCAGCATTTGACATTTTTGGATCACAGACGGCAATAATCTCAATCCATTTATAAAGAGTTCATTTTCTCTCTGAACCTTATGTTTCACATTCCTCTGAACAGCTTCCAAGCAAATCATCGGAGAAGGATTTGCCTCTCATTGTGGAGCGTTCATTCCAGGTGGAGAAGTGATAAAGGGAGGCTTAGGGGCGAGACTTAAAAACGGATGGTATTGAAAGTGTCGTTTCCTTAAAAGAATTAATCTCTGCAAACAGAATGGTGAGGCTGTGGACTGCCCTTCTGGGAACAGAGGTGAGGTGTTTGAGGGTGTTCAAAGCGAGGAATAGACAGCCATTTGAGAGAGAAAAAAGATAAAATAGTACTTCCCCTCCCTCGACTCTTTCAAGGCACGCCTTTTGCTTCATCAGTGCTTTTGGTTACCTACCCCTCTCTGCACCTTTCTCAACTCACACCCTCATCTTGGGTGCCCAGCCAGCTCCTTGAGACCTCCTCCTGACTTGAAAGGCACTGAATAATATGCAAGATGTTTTTTTTCCAAGGTCGGCCTTTTGTCGAATTTCCCATTATTCCCACAGCACTATGAAGTGAATTGAGTTGACATCACCCAACTAAGACTATTTAACTTGCAATTGACAACATTATCTGATGAGCTATCCACCTCTTGTCCAGGTAGGACTACCTGACCTTTGGCTTGCAGGGACTGAGTGGGAAGAATTCCTTTTCCCCCGTCCGCACCTACCACCAAGTCTTACTGATGAGCCAGGCTAGTGTGTCATCAGCGGTGCCCTGGAGGATAATTGTATTCGCTCTAGACTAATAGATTTCTTACAGTGACAATTTTTTTTTGCTGATTTTACATTCAAATTAACTGATACTGTGTTATGAGGCGCTGGTGGTTTTAAGAACTATTTGGTTTAAATTACTATCAACAAACTAATGATGCCACAGTACTCGTTAAGTGTCGTACACGGCTGGTTTGAGCATCTCTGGGTGCGGGTGCATAATCACAGTCTACAGAACATTAGAGGAAACTCACAGTTGGAGCCACACAACAAACCCTGAGCAATGTGTTTTACTGTTCAGTGAGTTTTGAGGAATTAGTTCACCATCAGTTATGAAATGAAAAAAGGAAGTCTTTGAAAAACTGGCCTGAATTTTGAATGTTGTGTCAGCCTGACTCAGCTTGTAGCACTCTGAACCACAGGTTGAATTCACATAATCTAGTCTAGACTAATACTCGATTGCCTTGTCGAATCTCTTTCAGATGAGACATTAAACTAAGCCCTGGCTGCACCAACAACAACATCAACAACAATTTACATTTATAGAGCGCCTTTCACGTCGGGAGGACGTCCCAAGGTGCCGAACAAGAGGCGTGTGACCCGAGCTGGGAGGGGAGTGTTTGGGTAGGGGTAAAACACGAAGGGGAGGTAAAAGAATTCGGGGTGGAACAAAAGGCACGATCGACTTGAAAAGAGAAGGGAGTTTCTCCCGGTCTCCTGGCCAACAATCCCTCAAATAAAATTGATGATTCCCTTCATGGCTATCTGTGAGACATTGCTTTGTGCAAATTAGCTGCCATGTTGGCCTGCAAAATATACAGTCAATATACAATATACTACACTTTACATTTAATCAGCGCCTTGAGACATCCTAACAACGTGAAACGCGCTATATAAATACCATTTGTTGTTGTTAAACCTGTGAAGTGTTTGGACATGTCCACCTGACATGAAAGGTGTTTTTATCAGACACAAGGCACAAATTTGTCAGGACTAAACATAAGATAAATAAGAATGGTGATTTCCAGATGTGTGAAACCCACCATTTCAGTAATTGTTTTTTAAATTATAGGTTTAACCTGGTGCTAATAGCCAGCTGTACATCAGCATCACTCAGCTGGGTACCTATAATAATAGGCAATGCAATGTTAGCCCTGTTAGACACAGCAGGTCTCAGTGATAAATAAAACAACAGCCCACTCCGGGAATGGACAGTGCGACTGGGTAATTAGATGATAATTCAGAACCAGATGCAAAGGCAGGAGGGTAGATAAATATCTGAAAAATATATGGGGGGTGGGTGGGGGCTATGGTGGGGGTAAACACTGGAGAATAGGGCTAAATAAAACATAACTGTAACTCAAGCCCACATCATGTCTTTGAGCTCACAGAATAGAATCACCTGCAATGCAGTGCTGAGGGATATTGATATTAATATTATCATTATTATTATTGTCACAGCAGATTCTTCAGTCTCACTTTCTTTGTGCCTCTCCATGCTCCCCAACACCTCTGCTTCTCCCATCACTGAGGGTTATTTATATATTTATTGATCGATTTATTTGGATGTTAAGTGTTTCAAATGTGCTGCCTGTTCAGTTAAATATTAGTGTTATGGGACCTCTACATGCAAGCTGCTCCATTACAGTAATGGACACACTGTTTGTCTCATTGATTGGCGACTATGTCAACGCTATTGAAAAATGCCTCAGGGTCTTCCAGGGCACAGATTTATATCAGAGTTGTATCCATGCTTCATCCATCCTGGGGTGACATTTTCATGTTTTATAATAATAATAATTCTAATCCATGCACTTGATAGTGCCTTTCACATTGGAAGGGTATCTCAAAATGCTTTACAGAACAAACTGTAAAGTACAGTGATGGTGTATTTTGTAGGTGAGGGTTATCATTACACCAGTTAGTCCTATTCTCCTACCTACCCCCCCACCTACCCTCATGCCCTTTTATGTATTTCTCCTTTCCAAGTGTTAACAGGAGCTGAAAGAATGCCAAGATTCTGTGGTCCCAGTCTGTCTTCCCAACTCCTGCCGATTAGCCAGGCTGACTAGTCTATCACCAGTGGTGCCTTGGAGAACTGAAGGGCACTGCTGATAATACTACTGAGACCCTCACAGAGAATTCGCACAAACTTCACTGTTCTGTTGCCCACCTTAAAGCCAGCTCAGCTTCGAGGAGATTCTGCTCCCATCACCACCCAGTTATAACATAGCAATTTCAAGGCTCCTCATTTCGGCTTCAAGCTGTTTCTGAAATGAGTCTGGCGTCTTGGCCTCAGCCATCTATCCTTGTGATCCCTGTTCCAGTTGTTGATTACAGAAATACTATGTCCTTCACCACTTTGAGGGAGCTTTACTACTTGCTGGTAAATACTGCTTTGCACCTGCTCACACTGCAGTCCCCCCCCCCCACCCCAATCTGCAATAACCTCTACTTAATAACCTCTGCTTAATAACCACTACTTAATAACCACTACTTAACAACTTCTAATTCCACACTGAAGACGGTTATTGTTTGTGACTCTTTCACGCATCCCGGAGGAAAACCCACTAGTTCTATAAAACAATTACATTATTCCTATCATTCCCAATGACATTATTCCTATCATTGGGAAGGTTTTGGATAAACAAAGAGACATAGAGAGAGATGGTGGATAGAGCAAGGGAAATAGAGAAAGAGAGAAAGATAGTGATAGAGAGAAAGGAGTAGAAAAGTCACGTTGAATGTAACCAGCTCCCAAAGGAGAAAAACAACGATATCTTGATGGCAGATTAAATTAAACCTTCACCCTGCTTCTGGTACTAAGCAGGGAGCGAGCGAGAGACAGAGACAGAGACTACAGGGGCTTCTGATTAAACCTGGCATGCTGTGAGGAAGGCAACACTCTAATGAACAGGTAATTATAGAACTCCCCAGTCTATTAAAGGCAGATTGCAGGTCTATTACAGGCTCATTACATTTGCCGATCGATCGTAGCTCCAGACATTTACATTCCTGCATCAACATTTTTTAATGCATTAAAAAGGAACATGGAAATTTTTTTGAAACATTTAGACTTCAATGATTACTGTTTAGGGAAAGGGGAGAGGATTGTGAAGTGCTTTGAGACGTCTACAAGACGTGAAAAACGTCTATATCAAATACAAGGATTATTATTATTATCTTGCACTGTTTCCTTGAGGACGGTGAATCGGATTTCAATACATTGCTATGAGCTCAAAGTCCAAACAGATGCTTGATCCCACAACCTTCTGACCAAGAACCTCCATGTGGTGGGGGGTTTGGGAGGAGGAGAGGTTAAGGTAAGTGAGGTTAACTTCAAGAGGAGGTGTTGTCTGAGGTTTAGGTTAGAAAGCAAACTTGCTTACCTTGTGTGGCAATGTAATAGTTCGGCCTGTGGTAGCCCTGAAAAGAGAAAATAAAAGCATTAATTCCCTTTGTGTCACATCAGGAAGATGGAATAGTTCCACCAGCGGGAGTAAATTATCTTAATCTCCGGAAATTATCTAAAGGAGAAGCATGGGAACCGAGGAATCAAAATAATTAACTGTGGATTTCCAGCACCTGAAGTTCACATAGCTCCCCAGCTGGTGTGTCAGCTCGACTCAGCTGGTAGTTCTCTTGCCTCAGAAGGTGGTGGATCCCGAGTCAGGACTTCGAATTTATATATTGTTTAGACTGAGACGCCAATGCTGTACTCAGGGGGAGAGCTGCGTTGCCTGAGGTGCTGCCCTTCAGATGAGACATTAAACTGAGGTCCAATCTGCCCCTTCCAGAAGACATTAAAAGTTGGCTGGCGCTATTGAAAAGAGAAGGGAATTTTTCCTTGGAGTCTTGGCAACAATCCCCCAGATAAAATTGGTCATTCAATTCCTGGCTGTTTGTAGGATATTATGTTGAGTAAATTGGATGCTGTAGTTGTTGATAAACTACACAGTTACGACACTTTACAGTAAATCCTGTGAAGGGCTACTCAATAATAAATAATCCTTTCTAAGTAAATAAATAAATCAAGTAATAATAATTTGGTCACTCAATCTATAACTGTTGGTGGGCCACTGCTGTGCGTAACTGGCTGCCACGTTTCAGACACAAAATATACAGTCACTTTACAGTAAGCACTTTGAGACATCTTGAAGACGTGATAAGGCACAATATCAAATGCAAGAATTATTATCATTGATTGTTACTACTCCTGCCGTGGACGGCGCTAAATTAAATGCAAGGTTTAGTTTTACTGTTATAGACTCCCCATCCTTGCCTAACGTAACAACAACGTGCATTTATATAGTGCCCTTCACGCTGTCTCAAAGCACCAGAGGTTTGTAGGTGACAGCCTGGTTCAGATGATTGAGCTCTTGCCTCTGGGTCAAGTGGTTGTTGGTTCAAGCCCCAAACTGGGAACTTTGAATTCAGTCTGGCCTGTGTGTGTATGGGCGGGGGGGGGGGGTAGAGTTGTGCTGCATAGTGGGTGATGAGAATGAGACATCAAAACTCAGCTTCTGTTTCCCTGTCAATTTGGAAGTTAAAAATTCTATAACGCTATTCAAAAAAAAAAGGGAATTCCTCTTAATTCCTCTTGGTCAACAATCCCCCGGGTAAAGTGACCTCTGTGCATGGCATTACTTCCCTTCAAAAACAGGCACTTTATGCGATAATCACTGTACCTGCAGTAAACTAGCTCTCAGTTATTTTAGTGTGATATAGTGCTACATTGTTTAGTTTCAAAAGGCTAGATTAAGCGATGTGTTATGTATTTTCTTTGCCCCCAGCACCCTGTCTCACTGCTTCCTAAAACGCTTCGGGATGCTTCCCTGTGTGATGGGTGCTACAAAAATGTCATTTTTTATTGTAAAACACAGGTCTGGCCATTCCTCCACATATCCATACAATACTATCAAATGTGAAACAAAAACAAGCCGCGTTGGAGATTAACAAGGTGTTTATAATGTTAGTGACTCACATCCACGTAGTTTGCGTTGATGTAGTCGGAGTTCGGGTCTCCGTCCAGAGCCTGTAGCCTGACCCGAGAGTGATCGTCTGAAAAGGAAGAACAAGGTGGACGTCAGTGTCAGCCTCGCTCAGTGTCAGCTCACCCACCTGTGAGTCAGGACTTCAATCTTACAGTCTAGGCTGACAACCTAACACAGTGCAGTGGGTGAGGGGTTGGGACCGCTTTGACAGATGTGCAGTTCTTCGGATGAAACATTAAACGAGGTCTGTTCAGGTGAACGTTGAAGATCCCATAGCATTTCTCCCTAGTGTCCTGACCAACAATACACACACACATATATACACACAGACACACCCACATACATACCCACACACCCAAACATACACAAATACATAGCGATACACATACATACATATACATCCACTGACACACACACACCACAAATGCTCACTCTTAAGATGGCATTTGGAAATGTCAAATGGCTGTGTTGCGAGCATTGCTAACCCGCCTCTGGTAGGAACCGAGGCTAGATCATTCTCATCACTAGGCTGGGGAGGGGGATGCCTGTCAACGAGAAGCTGAAAGCTAATAATGTGCACGGATAAACCACTCAGAACAGTAAGTGTGACAATGACATTGTCAACAGGGAAGAGGAGAGCAGACTTCAATCTAATGCCAAACATCCATTGGCAGAGCAATACTTCCGCTCAGTTATCAGTACTTTGTACCACAAAAGAAAGGAAGAGGTTAATAATAATATTAATCTTTGCATTCTTCCAATTTTTTCTTTCAATATTCTTCCTCAGGCCCGGGATAATAATCCTTGCATTTGTAAAAACACCTTATCATCCCATTGTGATGTCTCAAAGCTCTTCACAGGATATACTGTAAACTGAATTGACTATATAGTTTGTAGGCAAAGCACGACAGCCAAATTCGCACATCAGTGTTCCACAAACTGATGTGGATTCAGTGACCAAATTAATATTATTCTTTAATTTAAAAGAAAATTAAGTGATTTTTACCCATGGAAAAGTAATCCACCAATTGACAAACAAACCGAGTTCCTACTTACTGCTAGGTAAACAGAGGCATGTGGAGTGAGGAAACTCACCAAATGTTTAGCCTTGCCTGGGAATCGAACCCAGGTCCTCTCACGTGCAAGGCAAGTGCTCTAACCAATATGTTAATCAGGACACCACTGAATTAAGAATATAACTGATCTTTTACATGAGTATGGGGGCCGCCTCTACAGCACAAGGGCTACTCACAGGCAATGATATTCCCATATCTGTTCTTCACTCGGTTTTCATCCTTCTTGGCACATTCCCAGGGAGCGGACTGACCTTCATAAAAGCTCTGGGAGGAGAAATAATGGAGAATGAACATTACAAGGTGTGGCAGGACAGAGGAGATGTTTAACGCCCGCCGCCCCACCCTGAACAGGCAACATGTTATGTTACGTTGGAAGGATGAGACCTAACAGCACCTCTATCAATACAGTGCTCCTGTACAACTGCACTGGAGTGACACCTAGACAGTAACAATCATCATCATTATTATAATAACCAAGATCAGGAAATATATTGATCTACAAATTGACTGTGAATATATGTGGCAATGTAAAACATATTTCCTATAATCATCAGTATGATTGGGACTGTTAATAAGACTATTTATAAATGGCTTGACTGGATACCTGGTGCAGAAAAGATCATCCTCCTGCAAAAAGGAGCTATATTAGACACTCAAATATATTAAGAAACGTAACATCCATTCATATGTAAGGTGGCAGTGTTACGACCAACTGTCTGACTATCACTGAAAACCATTTAAAAATTACCGCTACAGAGTATTTTAAACTAATAACCAATAATGATCCTTGCATTTTTGATACAGTGCCTGTGATATATGGCGAGGGTGTCTCAAAATGCTTCACACGATTCAATGTAAAGTGCGGTGACTGTGCAATTATTTTGCCCACATATATAGTCAATTCACTTTATTGATGTTGTTGTTTACAGTATATTCTATGAAGTACTTTGAGACCTCTAGAAGACATATCAAATGCAAGGATTATTATTAATTAGTAGATAAACATGGCAGCCAATTTGTTCAGAGCAATATCTCACAATCAGCCGTGAAGTGAGTGACCAATTTGATTTGGGGGATTTGATGGGCAGGACATAGATTCATAGGTTCATAGAATTTTACGGCACAAAAGGAGGCCATTCGGCCCATCTAGTCTGTGCCGGCTCTTTGAAAAGAGCGATTCAATCCCACTGCCCTGCCCACTCCCCATAGCCTAATAGACCTGTTCTCCCTAAATAAAGATCTAATTCCCTTTCAAAAGTTGTTATCGAATCAGCCTCCACCACCTTTTCAGGCAATGCATTCCAGATTCGAACAACTCGCTGAGTGAAAAAAATTCTCCTCAGCTCCCCTCTACTTCGCCTTGAAACTATTTTAAATCTGTGACCACGAGTCACAGATTCGCCCACAAGTGGAAATAGTTTTTCTCTATTTGCCCTGTCGAAACCCCTCATGATCTTATAAACCTCTATTAGGTCTCCCCTCAATCTTCTCTGCTCCAGAGAGAATAACCCTAGCCTATCTAGCCTCTCCTCATAGCTGAAGTCCCTCAATCCTGGCACCATCCTAGTAAATCTTCTTTGTACCCTTTCCAATATCTTCACATCCTTTCTGTAGTGTGGTGACCAGAATTGAACACAGTATTCCAGCTGAGGCCTCACCAAAGTTTTATAGAGGTTAGTCAGCACTTCCTGACGTTTGTACTCTATACCCCTATTTATAAAGCCTAGTATCCCATATGCCTTCTTAACAGCCTTGTCTACCTGTCCTGCCACCTTCAACAAGTCACTAACACAAATCCCCAGGTCTCTCTGTTCCTTCACACCATTTAAAATTGTACTATCTAGCCTATATTGCCTCCCTTCATTTCTTCTCCCAAAATGCATCACCTCACACTTCTCTGCATTAAACTTCATCTGCCATGTGTCTGCCCACTTTACCAATTTGTCTATATCCTCTTGCAGATGGCTACTATCCTCCTCACTATTTACTATTCTCCCTAACTTAGTGTCATCTGCAAACTTGGAAACTACTCCCTACACCCAAGTCCAGATCATTGATGTAGATTACAAAGAGCAATGGTCCCAAAACCGATCCCTGTGGCACACCACTGCTCACTTCCCTTCAGTCTGAAAAACAGCTGCTCACTACAACTCTCTGCTTTCTGTCTCGCAGCCAGTTGTGGATCCACTCTGCCACTGTCCCTTTTACGCCATGGGCCTTTAATTTCCTAATAAGTCTCTCATGTGGCAATTCCGCTTCAATGCTTGGGTTCCGTAGCATTGCCTAAACACCAGCAGTTGCCGAAAAGCGGATGGAAAATCACTGCATACTGTCTTAACAAAATCAGCAGTTCAAACCTCCCGTCTGTCGCAGGATATAAAGTCCTAGTGCCAAGGCATCAGCACCCCATTGTTTTCTTCCCGTGCAAGAATATGGAGTTTAGAGAAACGGAACTTGTCTTCGGTTGAAAAGTGATCAAAGTCCCCGGTTGATTCAGACCAAAAGGCGTCATGAGGGCCTTTCAGTAAGTGGCGGTGATGAGGAAAAAAAAAGACCCTCAGGGCATATCAAGGCTGCTACTGAGCGCTTCAGTACTGAGCGAAGATTGAATATTCATGTCTTTCCTGCACAGTCAACGCTGGCAATTATTTCCAATTCCATCCGCTTAATATTAAACAAATCACAAGCAATTATTTCAGCCTGAACTTGCATCTCTTGGATCTCAATGTTTTACCCTCTCCCAACAATTCAAAACTCTAGCTGGAGTTTCTGAAATAAAATTTTAAGCACTTTGCATTTTTTTTGTTGGAGTTGCAACTCAACTCCAAAATCCTGTGTCTGGAATGTTGAAAATGTTCTTGACCTTCCCCTTGGCTCAATTGAAATGTTTTGCCACCAGATCAGGGCTTTGTGGGTTCAAGCTCCAAGTTGTGAATTGTTTTGAGCCCTCATCGTGTCTAGACTGATATCCCAGTGAGTTGCTGGAAAAGGGAGGCACTATATTGTCAGAGGTGTGTGTGGAGCTACGGTTTAGATGTTAAACCAAAGACCTGTTTGCCTACACAAGCGCACGGAAGTAATGAATAATCCCTGCATTTCATAGAATCATAGAATTATTCAGCACAGAAGGAGGCCATTCAGCCCATTGTGTCTGAGCTGGCTCCTTGTACAAATCAATCCCACTCCCCCACTCTCTCCCACTAACCCTGCAAAGTTATCCTCCCCAAATTATTATTTATTTATCTCCTAAACGATGCTATTGAATTGGAACCCTTTCAGACAATGCATTCCCGATCCCAACAACAACAACAACAACAGCAACAATAACAAATTATATTTATAGAGCGCCTTTCACGTCGGGAGGAAGTCCCAAGGCGCTGCACAGGATGCGTGTGACCCGAGCTGAGAGGGGAGTGTTTGGGAAGGGGTGAGACACGAAGGGGAGGTCGAAAAATTCCGGGTGGAACAAAAGGCACGATCCAAGAGGACCGTTGCCTTCAAACCGGCCTTGAAAGAGGAAAGGGAAGAAACGAGACGGAGGGATTGAGGGATGGCATTCCATAGGTTGGGAGTGGAGAAACTGAAGCCCCGGCCTCCGATGGTGGGGCAGTTCGGGCGGGGGGCTTGGAGCAGGCTAAGTCCTGTTGAACGGAGGGTCTGGGTGGGCTTGCAGGGGGAAAGTTAGAGTGGTTAAATAGGGCGGGGCAAGGCCGTGTAAGGCCTTGAAGGTGAGGACAAGGATCTTGAACACGATCCTCTGGAGAATGGGGAGCCAATTGAGACGGGCGAGGGTGGGGGTTATATGGTCGCGGAGGCGGGTGCGGGATAATACATGGGCTGCAGAGTTTTGGATGACCTGCAGCCTGTGAATGGAGGAACTGGGGAGGCCGACGAGGAGAGAGTTTCCGTAGTCCAGCCTCGAGGTGATGTATGCGTACACGAGTGTTTCGGCAGCGCGGGGGGTAAGATAGTTGCGGAGCCTGGCAATGTTGCGCAGGTGGAAATAAGCGGTGCCGGTCAAGGCACGGATGTGGGGGAGGAAGGAAAGTTTTTGATCGAACATGATGCTGAGGTTCCTGATTGGCTTTGTGAGGTGGAGAGTGCAGCCTTGGATGTTGAGGCTGGCAGCGCCCGATGTGCGGAGGTGCTGGCTTGAGCCAATCAGGAGGGCCTCGGTCTTATTCACGTTCAATTGCAGGAAGTTGCCCCTCGTCCAGGACTCGATGTCGGACAGACATGCTGTCAGAACATCGATGGTCTGGGTTGAGGGATGAGGCAGAAAGGTACAGCTGGGTGTCGTCCGCATACATGTGGAAATTTACCCCATGTTTGCGGATGACATCGCCCAGAGGGAGCGTGTAAAGGGTGAAAAGGAGAGGGCCTAAAACAGAGCCCTGAGGGACGCCATGAGAAACTGTGCGGGGGTTTGAAGAAAAACCGTTGGATGAAACAAAGTGTAAACGGTGGGTCAGGTAGGAATGAAACCAATCAAGGACTGTGCCTTGAAGGTTGAGGTGGGAGGAAAGACGTTGGAGGAGGATGGTGTGATTGACTGTGTCGAACGCAGCAGACAGGTCAAGGAGGACGAGGAGGCAGAGGGAGCCCTGGTCACAGGCGGTTAGGATGTAATTTGTAACCTTAACCAGGGCAGTTTCTGTGCTGTGAATCGGGAGGAAACCTGATTGGAGGGGTTCAAGGAGTGAGTGAGTTGAAAGGAAAGAGCGGAGCTGGGAGGCAACCACTCTTTCAAGGACCTTGGATAAAAACGGGAGGTTGGAGATGGGTCGATAGTTTGATGGTTGCGACGCATCAAGGGAGGATTTCTTCAGGATAGGGGTGATGGTGGCTTTATTAAGGGAGGTAGGGACGGTGCCTGAGGAGAGGGAAAGGTTGATGGTGTCAGAAATGAGCGGGGCCAAAAAATGGAGCTGGGTGCGGAGGAGGGGGGTGTGGATGGGGTCCAATGAGCACGTGGTGGGTTTCATGGAGGTAATTATTTTTGTGACTGAAAACGGGGTGGTGGGGTTGAAAGTGTGAAATGGGGGTTGAGTAGGGGTTGAGGTAACTGATGAGGGCGTGGACGTGGAGGAGTGGTGGGGGGAGGAAACCGCAGAGCTGATTCTCTCTATTTTGGACTCGAGGAAGTCCAGCATCTCCTCACAACGATCGTTAGAGGAGAGGATCTGCAAAGTGAGGTGGGGGGGGGGGGGGGGGGGGGGGGGGCGGAGGAGCTGGTTGGTGGTGGCGAAGAGGAGGCGGTGGTTGTCCTTCGCTTCCAGGATTATCCTGGAGTAGAAGGCTGATTTGGCGGTGGCTAGGGCGGAACGGTAAAATTTGATGCGGTCCAGCCAGATTTGCCGGTGGACCGTGAGGCCAGATTTGAGCCAGGTGCGTTCAACTGCTCTCACTTGGCTTTTGAGGGAGCGGAGGTGAGTTGTGTACCATGGTGATGATCGGGAGTGGGAGACGGTTTTGGAGGTGAGGGGGGCCAGGGTGTCGAGGGTAGTGGAGACGGTGTTGTGGAGGGCGGTGGAGGCGGAGGATGGATCAGTGCAAAAAGAGTGCCACTGTGGGAGTAGAACAACTGACTGCATGAAAAAATTTCTCCTCACCTCCCATTTCTTTCTCAATAACTATTTTGAATCTGTGTCCTAGGTTACTGACCCACTCGTCAGTGGATAATTTATTTGCTATAACACTTTCCATCTTTCATTTAGGAGGATGTCCCAAAGCACTTCACAAGAATTACTGTGAAGTGGAGTGACTGTATTTGTGGACGAATGTATGAAAGGTACAATGGCACATTTCATATGGAGAATTGAGTTTCTCCCAATGTCCTGGCCAATAATAAAATTAATCATGCCCTTTATAGCTGTTTCTGGGACCTTGATGTGCAAAAATCAACTGCTGGTTGTGTTTACAGATACATCTGACAGGAATTTGCCTATCATATTTTTGAGGTGTTTCAATGTCATAGGTATTTGTATCAACTGCAAGGACTATAATTAAACCCCATTACAATGAGAAGTTCCCTTGTTAGTGATTGATGTGTGACAGACATTTGTGGGCGAATATAATGTAATTTAGGTCACAATTATAATGTAATTGTGTAAATCCTTACACTTGAAGTAGAGTCTTATCACACCGTTCAGGTATCTAAATGTGCTTCACAGTGAAGTGTAGTGACTACGAATTTGTAGAAAAAAACCTGGCAGACAATTTGCACTCAGCAAAGTCCTCACAAACAGTGGTGGTGCCATGGGTTCTTTACTGTCCGCCTGTAAAGGCAATTGGACCCTCCGACAATGTAGCGCTCCCCAAGTAGTGAACTGGTCAATCGGTCAATTGTAACTAAACAGCGGCCCCATCTGTAAATTGCTGCCAGTATTCAGCCTCTATGTATTCCAATCACTGGTGGATACATCCGTCATGGGGTGCCGACTGTGAGGTGATAATTAACCATAGTTAAGTTATCAATGTTTCACCCAGTGCAGTTAATTGACATGTCCCTGGGCTGTGGCATTTATCAGGAGTGAGCTCGGAGTGGAAGGAAAAAACTGCTGAAATAAGACAGATTGTATTGTCGTTCTTGCGTTGTGCAGTCGGGTGTTTACATGGATAAAAGCTGCTAAATTTCACACTTAATTACTGGAGGCGAGAGGCTGTGATTGATTGAAATGAGCAGCAGAACATATACTGTGATGTCAGCGCGCGTGTATGAGAGACTACTCTGAACTGTGGTAGTCATCACGATCGAATCTCCTCCAGTCCCATTCTGCTGTCCACGCCCTCTTGATGACGTGATAAGATGCTATATCTTTGCAATTCATATAACGTCTTATCATGTCTTTGAGACATTTCAAAGTGCTTCAGAGAATATGGTGTAAAATGGATTGACAGTGTACATTAAGTGTAAGGATTTGTCCCCAGTTATCTGGAATTTTTTTCTAAATCCCCTTTATCCTGACTCCCTTATCTTCAAAACATTCTTAAAGATGTATTTCTGTGAGTGTGCCCTATTCAACATCCTGCACCCCTTCCACTTCCTTGCATATTGGTTCTTCTTGTCGCTGTAAAGCAGATTTCACCGTGTGTTGGATTGTTCACCCACTAATAAGGAACGTGAGCTTAGTTTCGACTGCTGTGAGCCAGGTTGAGTTTACCCTGTGATTGGGGCGCTAATGCCATACAAGTTGTCATTCCACCTTGCTCAGTGCTTGTACATCACAGCTGTAAAGTGCTTTGAAAGGTTAAACGTACTACATTGGTGCATCAGTCCTATGGTTGACTGTGGACCAATCTTTTGTTTTGTTTTATGTAAAATCACTTCACCTATTTTGTTTAGAAACTGTCACTGTCTTTGATCTTTGGGGACTTTTGATAAGAGAGTAAGAATGGACAGATAGATGATAGTAAGCAGCTGCATGTATGGGCATCGAAACGTAATTTCTACGGTTCTATCCATTGAGATGGTTATGCTTGCCTTGTGTTCCCTAGTGCACATTAACAAACTGAATTCTCGGAAAATTTAATAATAACTATGAGAACATAAGAAATGCCAGACGATAAACGACCAAGGTCCATCAAGTTTGTCTTCTACTTACTTGGCTGTCGCAAAATCCTTGCAGTTGTTAAAGCATCTTATCAAGTCATTGAGGCGACTTAAAGTACTTTGCAGAATATACTGTACATTTAGTGGGCAAAGCATGGACTTCGGAAAATTCTTAGTCTTAAATTGGAAGCTGGTTAAGAATAGACTTGCTAATAGCAGCTAAGCTCCTTTGTTCCTTTCAGCAGACAGTGTCAGATTCATCTCTAAATCTCCTGAGTCGTGCAACTTTACAAAAAATTGTCTCCCCATTAAATTTCGGCAAGTTATTTTTTCATCTTACTTGAGTAAATAATTAATTTTTTTTTGCATTTTCACTGAATTTGCAGAATGTTTCCTCAGTATGAAAAGTAGTGTTTCAGCAAAAAAAAATGCTGGATGCGAAAGCGAAAACAGGTAAATGTAGATTAATGCCATCTGGAAAGCAACACCAGGAAGCTGGGTAAAAGCTTCTGTGGTGACAAGGTAATGCAGTCACAGTGATTGACTCTGTCAGCCTGCCCGACCACACACCAAGAAACCACAAAGCGAATCTTCCACATCAAGACTCTGTTTGAACAGACTGTGCAGCTTGGCATGTGGGACAAGGAACACAAGGCTGGAGTGTCACTGTGATCCCATCATGGGAGAAGGAATGGGAAAACAGAGCATGCTTGCTCCTCCATCCCCCGTCTCCACCCCACCCCCCCACAATGCCCCCCACACACGTTCTCTCTCTCTCTCTTTACATTTTCCTATTTCAAAATTCTCCCTCAGGCTCTGGAATTTCCCCTAGTCTTAGCTACCGAGGCTATTATGCATTTACAAATTTAAATTTATCAGGGCGGAAATCATTTCAATCTTTTCGCTGGTTTCTTTTTAAAAGCTACAGGAGGACTGGCTTCCAATTGAATTGAAGAATTTTCTCAACTCTATTCCTAAACATTAAGAGCTGTCACAGGCTAAGACTGAGTAGAGGTTTTGCCTACTGAAGGCACTTGACTCATTTTTTCTTACCTTATGTTCTCTGACTCACATTAAGAGAATACTCAATCCCCCAAATAAAATTGGTCGCTCATTTCACGGCAGTTTGTGGGACATTGCTGGCAGCCGGTAAAACACACAATCAATCCACTTTACAATGTATCCTGTAAAGAGCTTTGAGACGTCTTGACAACGTGATAAAGAGCTATATCAAATGCAAGGATTATGATTACTATTCTATTGCCTTATTTTTACTTGTGTGCTGCCAGCGCAGAATGGTTCGGATGGTTGCACTCCTGCCTCTGTGGCATTTGATTGTGGGTTTAAGAGTCAGTAGTTTCACTCTGACCTGGTACTGGGTGGGAGAACACTTCTTTGTCAGAGTTGCTGGTTCTTCGGAAGAGAAATTAAACCACGGTCCCTTTTAATATTAATAGTAATAATACCTGTTCAGGTGGATCCCATGAAGCTAGTGCAAGAGATTCCCAAGAATCCTCTTGTGATAAATTGCTGAGGTTAAGATCGGCCATGATTTAGTGAAATGGCAGAATGGCCTATTCCTGTTGCTATTAGTATTCTTTCTCCCCCCCACCCCCCCGCCCCCCACAGCCTCGAGGACCCCCCCACTCCTCGGCCAGTTCCCCCCCTCCCTGGCCTCTCCGACTCTGCATGGACAGTAGGCAATAGTTTAATCTTCCATCCAGCAGAATCGACACCTCACTAACGCGACCACCCCGCCAATGCGACCACCTGGTCGTGGTCCCGTGGGTGGTTGGGTTACCGAGGTTCTACTGTGTGTATATATATATATATACACACACACACACAGTCAATTCACATTACAGTATCAAAAATGCAAAATACTGCAGATTCTGGAAATCTGAAACAAAAACAGAAATCATTGGGGAAACTCAGCAGGTCAGGCAGCATATATGGAGAAAGGAAGAGTGAGTGAACATTTTGGGATTCAATAGCAAGTTGAAGGGTCGTGGACCTAAAATGTTGACTCACTCTTCCTATATCCATAGATGCTGCCTGATTTGCTGTATTTGTTTCATTTTACAGTATATTCTGTGAAGAGCTTTGAGGTCTAGAATATATGAAAAGTTCTGTATCAAATGCAAGGATTATTATCATCATTTATTAATGCAGCTCTTGTATTTCATTGAAAAAAGTACTACATAATTGCTGCAAAGTGCTTTGAGATTTTTCATCTTAATCAGTAGAAACACGTTTATCCGGCCCCCTCGGATAAACTGGCTAGTGCCGGTTAAAGCGCCTGCCAGATATTCGGCAGAAAACCCAACACAAAAAAATTATTAATTTTAAAAAACATTAAAAAACAAACAAACCATATTAATAATAGACTAAATAATCATTTATATAATATAATATAAATAATAATTATAATCATTTTACACACAGCGACCAGGCAGTTCAGAGAGATCTTTAAGCTAGCGCAAAAGTTACACATGTGAATGACACTGTTCTCATTGGGGGCAGAAGAGAGGAAAGCTTGTGTTATTGAGAAAGCAGAGAGTGAGTGGCGGCCGCTCAGTTCAGTTAACTTTCTTTCCAAAAAGCCTTGCGATATGCCTGTGTGTGTGCACTAACTTGAAACACTGCACTCTATAAAATGAGCATTGCAGGGATGAGTCTTTATTATTAAAATAAAAGCTAATAAATTGATCTGCAAGCTTTGCTCAGGGTGGGTGTGTGTTTTGCTGTTTTGTGTCTAAATTAAATCTAAATTAATCAACTCACCCTCTGCCTCTCTCAAAGAGCACACTCCAGAGAGTGCATTGCTTTACTGTACAGGCAACATTCTGAGCTAGCATCACCATCAGGCACCTGGTAGTAGCATTCCAAAATATTGACAAAATGCAAAACACAAAAAATGCATTTTTCCAGATAAATTCCGGTTTATCGAATGCGGGCTTTTTTTGCGGTGCTGGTTATATGGAAGTTACGGTTGATTGGATCACGGATAAACGGGCTTCTACTGTCATCCTTTTCGTACTCAGCATTCAGTCATTGCCCCAGGATAGGAGGAAGAAAAAAAGTTGCCCACCTCCCTGATGGTTGGACTCAACGGCAAGTTGAATGCTCCAACATTTTGAAAGTAGTCTATTGGCGTCAGTGGGATATTGAGACCAGATTTAACACCAAATTAAATGGTCCAGTGTTTTGACAGGAGTCTATTGGTGTCAGTGGAATACGATGGCCACTATCAGTTTACACCAAACACAAACACAGACAGAAGGATAAGAGTAAATAACATTTAGCCCTTTCACACACACAAAACGCCTCGAGGTACACAAGAGACGGCAGTCACGATCCATCCATTTCCCTTTGTACAAGAGGACAAAACATTTCTCGCATCAATGGAATCATGAAGGATCTTGTGTCAGCAGTTCAATTGCCAAATGCCTTCAGTCGCCTCTAATTCTGCTCTGATTTTCTACATCTGCCTCCCGTAGAGAAATGACACAGAGGCACATCGCTCAAAGAGATAAACATCAGTAGCTTCCTCCATGGTGAGTAAAGGAAAGGGGGTTGGTGGGGGTGGCGGTGGGGAAGGGGCCTTTAAAGTCATTTTTGACCTATTTTCTACCATATTTTCACTCATTTGTTTCCCCCCAATGAAAACAGATCAGAAAAAGCAGTGATATAAACTCCCCTGAATCGATCCTGTTGTGGCAGGCTGTAGCACCAGAGTGGTACATTGCCCACTGTTCAACATTCCACACACGGCATTTCTTATCAACCCTCTCTCTCTCTCTGCTCCAGCCTTCCGCTTAATCCACAAATCATTTCACCCTGTCTCACTCCCAGCTTTCAACACCAGACCCAGCCTCACCCATTACTTTACATTGTTCCCCAAATTATTTTATTAATCTCACCCATTGTTCCCAGCTTTCTACCCCGTCTGTTTTATATCAGTAACTGTTGTCAAATGTCACCAGCTGGGCTTATTACCAGGCCTTGCGAAACAACTGCTGAGGACACACACTGTTGTCTATTTGTGTGGATGGAACCTCATCTCTAAACTCACTGACTGACTCACTTATGCGGCAACAATCCCTCTCGCTTTTTTGGATTAATGAATCTGACAGCACAGAAGGAGGCCATTCGGCCCATCATGCCAGTGCTGGCCCTTTGAAAGAGCTATCCAATTAGTCCCACTCCATGCAAATTAAACAATTTTTCCTACGCTTTTGCTTTCAAATTGCAGCAGCAACCGATAGAAATGTCTTTGAAATTAAAATAACACACACCAGAAATGAATTGTCCTGTATAGTGCTAACAAAGCCTGGGTGATGGAGGTGCTGATTGACAATAAAATATGTTCTCGCCTGGTAGATTGAGGCTCAAGAGAACACCGGCAGCCTGTACCACTCTTTGTTACCTCCTGAATGTGCTTCGCTGGGACTTAAAAAATGCTTATTGCAATCTTTTACTGCCATTTGCTTAAAGTGTCTCTTTTGTCACACCATGTGCCCTCCCCCCCCCACCCACCACGCTCACACTGTTGCTCAGAGCACTGTATCGCAGGCTCCTCTCAGGTCACTTATCATTTCACGCATGACCGACCACAAGGCAGCCGGTCAGCCCGCACCACAAGCAGCCCCTCACACAGGCATTTTTAAAGGGCAAGGTTCCCCCCCCCCCCCATCCCACTCCCGAGACAGGAGTGTTCAGGCATCAGGAAATCCCAACCGCACTTTAAACAAAGAAACAAATGAGCAAACAAAACAGCATAATAATAATGATGATAATGATAATACCGCTAATAATCCTTGCATTTGATATAGCACCTCAAAACGTCATCAAGACATCTCAAAGCTTTTCACGGTACTGTATATTATGGAAAGTGGATTAGCTGTGTATTTTGTGGTGGAAAATGTGGCAGCTAATTGCACACAGCGGTGTCCCACAAACAGTTATGGAGCGAGTGACCAATTTTATGTGAGGGATTGTTGGCCACGGCACCAGTAGAAACTCACTTCTTTCTTCGAATAGTGCTGCTTTTTCGCTTACCAAGCAAAAAACTAATTTACCACTCAAAGACATCTTAAGGCACTTCACTGTCGGGTACAGTGACTATTTTAAGCAGGCAAAGGCAGCAGCCATTATTTTGCAAAGGCAAAGATCATAAACAGCCATGAGGCAAATGTGCTATCTAATCGGGAGGGTTGTTGGCCAGGAAGGACATTGGGATAAACTCTCCACTCTTTCAGGAAGTTGTTGAGGATGTGACTGCGCTTGATCGGAGCTTTGTTCCAGACAGCGACATCAAAACATCAGAACCATCAGTTCAAACCAGAATGTCACCGCGATTCACTGGGATTTATCTACAGTGACAACTAAGCAGATGTCTCGACCGGCTCCTTTGACATTTTAATGCCCTGATTTTTTGAAATAAAAATTAACAGGCGCTTGACCAATTTCAAACATTGGTGAGTGCCTGGCCTCCGGTCACCAGTTACCGTGACTCGTGGGAAGGATTTGCAGATTAAATGCGAGATGATTGAGAAAGCATAGTCTGAGCTCCAAATAAAATAATGATAATCCTTCATTGGACATACCAACTTTCACGTGAAGAAGACATAGCAACGAGCTCCACAGGATATATTATAAGGTGTAGTGACTGGCATGTGGCAGGCAAATGCGACAACCAATTTGCACACAGCAATATTCCGTAAACGGCCATGAAGTGAATGATCAATTTTATCTGGAGAATTGTTGGCCAGGACACAAGGAGAAATTCCTTTGTCTTATTCGAATATTGCCATGGGATCTTTAACATCCACCTGAACAGGCAGATGGGACATTGATTTAATGGACGCTTGAAACCGTAGGCAAGTTTCCATACTCCACACAACCTCTGTTTATTACCTGTCAGTAATAATAATAATATTTAGTAGTAATCACCATCAGCATAACCTTTCAATTCAATATAACAACAAAAACTTGCAATTATATAGCGCCTTCCATGCTAGCTGGTATCTCAGAGCACTTGATATAGCTGCTTATCATGTATTTAAGATGTCTCAAAGTGCTTCACAGAATATACTGTAAAGTGAATTGAGAATATTTTTGTGGACGAAAGGTAAGTAGGAATCCAGAGGTGCAAGGTCCCGGCCAAAGCTGCTAATCATCATCAGTGATAATGATCACATTGACCAAAAATATGGTCAAAAGCAGCAATAATTAGCAGTAGCTTTGGGGGAAAAGACACGTTAGGAAAGAAGGGAAAAATCCATGATAACTATTGGTTGCTTCTGATTGCATTTATGCTCGATGTGAGAATTATCACCTGTGACAGAATTATAAATGGATATTTCCAGGTCTACAGGAACTCTCAGTCTGGGTTGGACATTCTTAAGCATGGTACTGTGTTTCTGTGTGTGTCAGCAACCTAGCTTCCAAAAAAATCCCAGATGATTGTATCATTAATTGCATTCCATTCCACACACTCCTTGTCTACCATAGAGTCCTTGACTCCTTGTCCTTTCTTAAACTCTGTATCTGTTTGAAAGCTCTTGACATTTACTGAGGGTCCAAAATGGGCTCCTTCCATTTGATTAAACAACTCTCTGCTTCAGTTCCAGCCTGTAGCTCACTGAACCGTACACTATAATCTAATTAAGGCACCAAGCATTTTCTGATCAGGTCCATTCTTATCTCAGTGCCAAGAACAATTTGTTTGGTCACTGGAGGTTACACGTGATGAAAATGATGAGCAGCCCTATCCTGATCCAGCAAAGCACTGATCCAATCAGTCAGTCCAGGATTCCTGTTTTCTGTCTGTAACTATTCCACTTGTACTTGTACCGCCTGCCTAACTCTCTCTCCCCTGCCCACCCCCCACCGCCACTACTCTGTGGGTTCCGTCCACCCTGCATGAAAGGCGCTCTATAAATGTAATTTTATTGTTGTACAGCTCTGTTCACTTCGAATGACCATTCTCAAAGTGCTTTGAAAAGAGGATATCTCTCCCCTGGCTCAGCCTCGGCCTCCGGCATTGTTAAGCTCTGAGACACTGCCTGGTGTGAACGTCACTATATAAATGCAAGTTGTTGTTGATTGAGATTGCAGAGCAGAGTCAGAGACCGGAGGAGGTTGGAGAGTGGGAGAGAATATAGTATGTGATATTCTCACATTAATACAACAACAACAAAATTACATTTGTACTGTATTGCGCCTTTCACGTCGGGAGGATGTCCCAAGGCGCTGGACAGTCAGTGTTTCAGATCTGAGCTGGGGTTGGGATCAGTGGTGGGGTGGAGGGAAAGGAGGGGAGTGGGGGGTGACCGATGGGACCATCAAAGAGGTCTTGAGGCAGGGCTTGAAGGAGGTTAGCCAGAGGAATTGTGGGATTGAATTCTAGACGTTGGGCGCAGAGTGGTTGAGAAATGAGCAGTTGAGCAGAATGGGGCAGAGAGCACAAGCAGATGAGTTAGGAAGAATTCACTGTTTTCCTCTGGATCTTCCTCTGGAATACCCTTGCTTTCACACCCTCTATCTTGTCAACTGCAGCTGAGCCTTCAGCCATTACTCCCTTTGAAACCCTCCAAAAATCCCCCCCCACCACCATCATAAATTTTCCCAGCATTTAAAACACTGCAGAAAATAAAATATTGTTTCAATCTTCTTTTCTATTAATATCCTTGATAATGGCTCCAAGACGCTACCTCACTTAAAGGGCACTCAGTTCAAGTTATTGCTGTTCTAATGCTGCCTTCTTTTTTCCTATCGTGTTTGTGAAGTGGTTCGAGACGTTAATTCTAAAACCAACGATGCAGGTGTGAGTGCAAGCTATGGTTGAAAACCTCAAATTGCCAAAGGTCATTCAGGATATATTGCACTTAGCAGTGTCTTCTTACAGACGCTACATTTTTCTTCACGCTGTACACTAGCGTGATCGAGATCTCATTGCATTTCTGCACACAGCTTCATTGCAACTCTTGCAGAAACAATTACTTTCAACAGCTCACAATAACAACTTCCCCCCTCCCCCACACCCCCTCCGGCTTCAGCAGTGAACATCCCTGAGGAGCTTGGACTCGGGAAGTGGTATGATGAGATAAGGGCTTTTTTAGATTGAGTTTTCGACCTTATCTCATTATCTTCTGATCCTTAACCCTTGCACCAGAATCCTTGAATTACAGAAATCTCAGGACATCCAAAGACGATCCTCACAACTCCATCCCAATTATCCCACAAAACACCTGCTGGATAGAAGGGGGGGTTTGGGCATGTGTGTAGACTGGACTGTTTGAGCACCAATCTCCTATTGCGCTGTTCGTATTGAGGAATAACTCATGTGGAGCTCCTGTAGCTCAGTGGTTAGAGCACTTGCCTTACAAGCGTGAGACCTGTGTTCGAATCCAAGCAGATCAGGCCGAACCTTGGGCAAGTTTCCTTATTCCACATGCCTAATAATAATCCCTCCAAAAAAAAACACAATAATAAAATTGGTCGTTTCAATCCACAACTGTTTGTGGGACACTGCTGTGCGCAATTGGCTGCCGTGTTTCGCTGACAAATATACAGTCAATTCACTTTAAGCACTGTGAAGCGCTTTGAGATGTCGATAAGATGTGAAAGGCGCTATATCAAAAGCAATGATTATTATTATTATGATCCCCTGATCTATCATCTCCATCTCTCCTGAAATTAGGACTCTTTCCTTCCCATTCTCAGATTGATGATTACCACTGTGACTTGCACCAGGCTCCGCGACCCCATTACCCCCACCTTTGCCCAGCTCCACTGGCTCCCCATCCATCAGAGGATTGCAATCAAGATCCTCGTCCTCAGTTTCAAGGCCCTCTACATCCTTTTCCCATCCCAGCTTTATGAGCTGCTGACCAACCATCAACCTGCCTGCTCCCTCCCTTCAGTGGGCTCCGGCCTGCTCCATGTTTCCCGCCTGACTCGCCCTACCATAGGTGGCCAGACTTTTAGCCTCTCTGCCCCTTTGTTTTGGAACTTCATCGCACAATCCCATTGCCTTGCTCATTCCCTTGCCTTCTTCAAGGTCGGTCTCAAGACCCTCCTTTTCGACCGTGCCTTCGGCCGCCCGCCTAACTCTCTGCCCTCCTTCATCCCAACCACTTTACAATTACAGGTTCACTCTCTGAATAAGAGAAGGAAGAAAGGAGATTCAGTGCTAGCCATTCACACACAACAATGTCCCAAATGTCCCACAGCTGTGAGGTGAATTTTATCTGGGCGAAACTCCCTTTTGAGTGCTATGGGATCTTTAGCGTTCACCTGAATAGGCAGATGGGACATCGGTTTAATGGTTCATTTGAAGGATGGCAACCCTTGACAATATGGTATTTCCCCAGCACTGCACTAGAGCGTCAGACAAGACTATATAAGCTCAAAGCCTCAATGTGGGGCTTGAATCCCCATGGCCTTCTGACTCTGAGACACGAATGCTGTCCACTGAGCCAGAATGACACCTAAATTAATGATAAATACAATCCTTAGACAGCTCGTAATCCTTAACCAGTTGAGGAATGGGATTAGAGCAGGCGACAGTGGAGGAGCAAGCATTAGTATGGCCGCAGAGGGCCAAGTGACATCTTTCTGCATTGTAAACATAACAATTAACTGTTTGTCATTATTCCCTGACAAAAAGAACTCTGACTAAATCATGAGGGGCTGGTCCCAGAGAAAGCCAAAGGTTCATCTCACCACAGCACAACCCGAAAACATCTCCAATATTGAATATCATGAGCTCTCCTCTCATTGCATCATCACCTCTCCTTGCTTACATTTCTAATGTCTGTCAGGAATTTATTAATGACACTAATTCCCTGTTGACCTATTGTTGTAATGATAATCTCATTTTGTTTAAAGCCGGATGCCATTTGCAGCAATTATTTTAATTAGCGCCGATAAAACTGTACTCCAGAGAGACTGTCAGGCATACACTCAAACTAATCTCCCTTTGTCTTCCACTTCTGACATAAGCGACTTTTAACTTGATTTCCTGAGCTGAATATTATTGATCTGAGTGTGTGTTTATGTGTGTATGTGTGCATGTTTATTTATGTGACTCTTCCGGTCTCAGGAGGGCTGAAAGCTTGCAAATATCATGCGGCATCAAAATCCCCCAATAAAATAAGTAGTTTAATGTTATAAAATTCAGAGGATTCTGTGTCTGTTGGTTACCATGGTTACACCATTTCTAATTTAAGGTTACTCACTAACTTTGTGAAACCATTTGATTGAACAATCCTTGAATCTTCTCCCCCCCCCCAACTCTCTCCTTCTTCACTCTACCTCCCCCCTAATACTTTCATATATGTCAAGGCACCAAGTGGTCACAAGTTCAACGGTGTGAAGAGTAATTTTAGGAGAAGCACCAGGAAGTGTTTCTGTTCACATGTAATTAACCACCAAAATGGGGTTAGCAGGAAGTGCTGTTGAGGCTTGGTTTCTGTAATCATTGACAAACAGCTTGATGCTTCAATAGGCAGGTGGTCAGTTGGGTATTTTGGAAAGCATAAGAGCAAATGGGCCAAAAGGTCTTCTCCATCCAAACCTCTCTTGTGATCTTTTACGCACTATACAATCTCGACCAGCACTATTTTCCTACCCATTTTTCTTGGATTACTTTCTGTTGCTCGTTGCTCACTCCCTCAACTGGTCAATACCATTGTGTATTTGCCTGTTCACGTGTGTGTATGCATTTGTGTACAGATATGTGTATGTGGTGTAAAGATAAGTGTGAATATATATATGTTACATAATATATATATCTACTGTGTATTTATGTGTGTACGTATGAGTGTGTGTGGTGTGTGTTTGTGAGAGAGAACTGGTCACATTTCGACTAAATCATATTCATGTAATTTAACGAATCACTTCATGGAGTGAAACCTCAGTAACAGTATTAAAACATTTCTGCTTCTTGGCCCATTTCAGACCTTTCCCCTTTCACCGCTCTCTGGGTCTGGGTCTCTGTGTTCTGCACACTTACACCTGCCACGAGGACACCTGCTGTGTCCTCGTGACTCGGTGCCAGACTGGAGCTGAAACCTCACTGGTTTTTATGTGCTGCCTGTCATGTATGTTAAATGAAAATCATTTTTCAGTGTCAGGGTAACAGCTGCATTGTGTTCATCGCCAGCTAATCACCATTTCCCCTGCTGGGAACGACCTCCACTCTCCCAGAGGAGCAATGCAGAGTTATAACTTCAATGGAGCTTTCCTGTGGTTGTGTGGTTCGGCCACAGAGGCCTAACCCTTACCCTCTGTTCCCTGGAAATCTCTCCCCAAATCCCGTTGATTAATGTCCCTCTCTCCCTTCATTCAAATCCCTCCCAAAAAAATTGCCTCAGTTGATTTCACTCTTGTCTCTGATTCAGACATTTGTGGATTGAAGCTCGATGTCTGATTTTGAGCGCAGTCATGAATGTTCGTGGAATACTGCTGTGCCCAATTGGCTGTCGCTTATTGCCCACAAAATACACTGTCACCTAGCAACATATCATGTGAAGCGCTTTGAGACATCTCAAATAACGAGATAAAGCTCTACACCAAATGTACAGATGATTATCATCACTCAGTGGAGAGGTCATTGTCTTCCCGGATTCGTGACTCACCTCATACTCCTCTTTGAAGCCGTAGCCTTCGGAGCATTTCATCTGTGTGATGTGCTGCAGCAGGTCTGCCACTCGGATGGCTGGGTGGAGCTGGCCTGTCTGATAGGGCACGTCCACGGCCTCCCGCTTCTTGTAGCTGTGCGGCTGCACCAGGCTGTTGGCCTCGTTGGCAATTGTGTGGTTTTCATCTACACACAGACAGACAGGAGGGGATCAATCACACGCAAACCCGACTCTTTCTCACCTTCTCCGGTTGCTTTATTAAAAATTTATACTCTCTACAACCCCTTACTCTCAGAACCCACCCCCCCATCCACACTTCCCGCAATAACTCTCTCCCTCCTCCCTGGGCTCTACTTCTCTCCTCTTCTGCCCCCCACAAAAAATTGCAATGATCAGATTGAAAACCTCTTGTAATATTGTGACTGAAACCTCTTTAATATCTGGATATTCTACTGTGTTGGACCATCGTTTTACAGCTGAGGTTTAATACAGCCATCGTTTTCTTACCGAGGTTAAAACACAATCCCTTGGAGACTGCATGAGATAAATTGGCCAAATCACTCATGTGGATAAAACAAAAGGCTACAGGCAATTTCTAAAAATTATTTTAATGACCGAGTGAGTTAATTGTCGACAGAAACTGTGCTTTTGTCTAGAGACAGTTATTTTTTGGCTGGTTAAGGACATTGATTTAAAGGAACTGTGAATATATATATTTTTAAGTGCGTCTTATCACGTCTTAACGGTGGTTCAAAGCTCTTCATGGTTAATTACTGTGAAATGCGGTGACTGTCTTGGCTGGCGAGGGAACGAGACATTCATTTTGTGCACAGCCATATCCCGCAAGCAGCCATGACGTGGATGGCCAGTACTGTCTGGTAGATTGTTACCTAGAATGAACTCTGCTCTTTTCGAAAAGTGCCAGTGAGCTCCAGGTGAGCCAGACGGAAGGTTGTGGGTTTAAACCACGTCAGTGGGACTTTGAATTCACTTTGTGTAGGCTGACACTCCAATACAGTGCTCGGGGAGCACTGCGTTATCAGAGCTGCTGTCCTTCGTATGAGATGTTAAACTGAGGTACCACCTATCTGTTCAAGTGTACATCAAAAGAACCTCATGACACTATTTGAGCTATCTAAGTGCTCTGAGACACCGCCCGGCATGGAGGGCGCTATATAAATGCAAGTTGTTATTGTTGTATTTGAAAAGGGTATTTTCTCCTGGTGTCCTGGCCAACAATGAAATTCATTGTTCACTTCATGGCTGTTTGTACTGTGCACAAATTGGCTACCACCGTTAGCCTATAGAATAACAGTCACTGCACTTTACAGTAAATCGACATGAAAAGCACTGCATGAAATGTAACAAATATTAATGTCAGGGGATCTTCAATGTCCACCTGGTGAATAGGTGGGCGATATCTGAGTTTAGTGCCTTACCCTGGTCCGGCAATGCTACCATACCTTACCCCACAGCTGTAAAATGCCCTGATGCTCTCTAGAGTTTGGGTGAAGAATAAAATAGTGAGACAAGATGGAGAGGGAAGGATGAGGGCTTCCTTCTCTTCCCAATGCTGATCTAAACCCACCCCTGGTAACAGAATCAATCACCCTACAAACTAACCAGCAAGTGGCCAGCTGATATCTGCATTCCGAGTCCTCCCGCATACAAGCAAACACTGTGACAATGATACACTCATTCACTGGAAATGAAATCTAGGTCCAGAAATTAAGTTCAAAGTTTTTTTTAAATTGCACCTAAACTGATTTTTTTCCTACTGCCCGCCTCCTCTTCGTCCACTTCCCCATCACCCTCATGCCCCCCACACCTCCCCACCTCCACCCAACTCCTGAATAAACAAAACTAAAGTCACGGTTTGTAGAAATTCCTTTAGTTTTGGAAGTGCGAAGGAAATACAGCAATGTATACACAGGCTGACCGACCGCGGTAATAACTCAGTGCTTTGGAGTTATAACAGGGTGGTGGGCTAGAAAAATGGCTGTAGGTCAGTGCTTCCAGTTCTTCAGGTCGCTACTGACATAATTTCCTGTGCGCTATACACAGGAAACTGGTCAGGCAGTGGCAGAAGCCGGAAGTTTCCCACACTTCATTGTCAATGTCCATTGTATGACTGCACTATAAACATAACCCCTCCAAACCGAATTGCGTTACAACAGGGTCTGTCTGTACATTTCATATTATTCCTGCGAATACTTCAACTGCAATTTTGTGTGGGGGGGGGGGGGTTCATTAAAAAATATATATATATACACACATATATGTAAATATAAATATATATATGTAAATTCTGACCGAGCTGAGGTGGGGGCAGTGATAACTGGTCCAAATGTGTTGTGTTCAGAAAGGAAGTTAATTTTGGGTTTTCTTTATTTTTTGACCTATGCTCCTGGAGAGCTTTAAATCTGCAATTTAATTTCCAGCCTTGATTTCATGGTTGTGGTGGTGGGAATAAACAATTCACAGCAAGCCGCAATCCTGCACATCTAGAAATGAAGATGGAGCGGTGAATGGTGACTTTGAGAGAAAGAGAGAGAGAAAGACAGCTACAATTAAATAGTGCTAATGGAAGGGGTGAGTGCAAAAACATGCCAACTGAATACCACAATGGCAAATGTAAGAGGTGATTCTTTGTGGGTGGAAAGTGTGTGTGTGTGGGGGGAGGGAGCAGTGAGAGCAAGTGAGGGGAGTGGAAAGGGATAATGTTCTGAACAGTCGCTTTGCATGCCAGTAACCGGATGGCTTTACAACGCGATAACATGGGGTTGTCGCACAGGGCATGAAATGTTATATGTCAACTGCCATGCAAGTCAACACACAACAGAGCTGGCTGTGCGGGCCAGAGCGGGGTTGAGAGCCGTACAAACCGTCTCCGAACTAGGGCAAAACAGAGGAACTTACCATTTATTGGCACTTTTTTTAAAATACAAAAAGATACATAAACAGGTTAACGTGGAGAAAAAAAAGGAGAAAAGGAAACAGGGTATAAGCAAGAACAATATCGTGAACGGCGTATATTTTTTTTGTCTTTTTTTTTAAAGATAAAATTTTGATTTATTTCTCGAGTTTCCAACAATTCTTAAACTTAGCTCAGTTCAAAAAGTAATGGTAATAACAATCACAGAGAGTTTCTTTGATGTATTTTATCCAGCGCTTGGAGGTGCTCTCCTTTGTGAAGTGCGCTATATAAAGGCACATTATTGTGGATGTTGTTGATATGTATCTTATTTGGGTTCTTGATGTGTGTTGTGCTGGTACCCCTTGCAAGTGTAGTGATTTTGCAGCCACTAGTTGATTTGCTTACGAGGCTATTGGGGATTTCCACCACAAAACGTGGCAGAAACAAGGTGAGTCCTTTAATTCCTACGTATTTGTAGATATTAGTGCAAATCAATGTCAATTTTAATTTAATCTTGATCGCAGCTCCAATGGAATGGGTAGGAGTAGTGGGTGGGGGTGGGATGCGATCAGAGAAAAGGTGTGTGTATGTCTGAGTCTGAGTAGGGCATTCCATTATAATCACACTAGCCAGGTCATGCTCAATTCTCTCCTCCAGCGTTCTTGTAGTTATCTGGTTTTATTAACTTTACATTTAAGAGAAAAACAAAAGGCACCAAAGGAAAAGTGAGCTAACCCCTCCCCACCACCACCCCCCAACCTCCTACCAAAAAAAATCAATTGGATTGACATTGACGATCAGGTGCCGGTGTGGACGTTTCACTGAGATCCGCAAAGGCCCAAAATTCTACCTAGTCTTAAAATTTAAGATTTCCCAGAATCTTTACAATGGCTACACTTTACAGTAAATCCTGTGAAGCACTTCGAGATGTCCTCCTGACGTGAAAGGTGTTGTATCAAATGCAAGGATTGTAACTGTTGGTGATAAAATTTGAGGTCTTGCATAAAAATACACAGTGGCTACTCTTTACAATAAATACTGTGAAGCACTTTGAAATGCTATCCTGCTCGAAGGATAGTGCACTATCTTGCATCAAAAGCATAATAATATTGTTATATAAAAAAAATCCTTGCATTTGATATAGCACTTTTCACTTTTTCTGGAAGTTTCAAAGCACTTGTTATTGTTAAAACTGTGGAAAATTCCTCAGTCCAGTCTTAATATAGAAGTCCTTTCCTGCAACGCTGAAAATTTTAAGGCAAAATGGTTCTCACAGGCTAAAGCTAGGTGGAATTTCAGGACTTGGTCACGTGAAGTGCAATGTGGCAGAATGATGCATTATTTTAGAGAAACGTCACTATTTCCACTCTTTCCAGTTAATAAAGTATGATAGCCGAGAGCCATTGTATGTACTAGCCAATCTCCCCTGCCTGACCTACGGTAAGTGGGAGAGAAAGAAAGAGCCTCACCTAATATTGCGGTTGGCACAAATGGATCTGCGGACCGGCCATTAAGAAGGAGCAAGACATGAGAATGGCACCAGAGAAAAAAGCTGCAGTTAGTTTCCAATCTCGATTCACTGGCCACAGTATTTACATTTTTAACAACTTTGATCCATTACCAGCGCAACACTGAGAAGCTGTTCCTGATGAACCTTTAGGCCGTTTCGCCCACCCACTTCCCCCCACAGCCCCCCATCACCCTCCTGCCCACCGCCCATCCCCAGGCTGGTGCGGCACTGGATTCAATAGGGGAATGTCATCATACCTTTGCCTGGAGAAGAACATATTCTTTCCAATAATTACAAGGTAGTATTGGAATTGGAGATCTCATGCTGTGTATGTTGAGGATAATAATTATGTGCGGACCTGTAGCTCAGAGGTTAGAGCACTTGCCTCGCAAGCGAGAGACTTAGGTTCAATTTCCAGCAGGGCAAGATGTTGGGCAAGTTTCCTTACTCTACATGCATCTGTACTCTCCTACAGTAAGTGGGAACCCGATTGTTAGTCGATTGGCAGATTGCGTTTCAGCACTTAAAATAAATTGGTCAATTAATCCACAAATGTTTGTTGGACACTGCTATGCACAATTGGCTGCTGCATTTTGCCCACAAAACATACTGTCAATTCACTTAACAGTATATTCTGTGAAGTGCTTTGAGAGGTCTTGAAGACGTGATATCAAATGCAAGGCTTATTAACAACAACAACAACAACAAAATTACACATGTATAGTGCCTTTCACGCCAGGAGGACATCCCAAGAGGCTGGGCAGTCATTCTTTCAGACCCAAGCTAGGGTCGGAGACAGGGAGAGTGGAAGGAAAGGGTGGGATTTGGGGTGACCGATGGGACCATCGAAGAGGAGGATCTTGAGGTGGGACTTGAAGGAGGCCAGGGAGGTGGCGAGGCGGAGGTACTGCAGGATGGAGTTCCAGAGGTTGGGGGCAGAGTGGCTGAAGGCTCACCTGTCAATATTGGGGCAGGTGGGGCTAGGGACATGGAGCAGGCTGGAGCCTGCTGAGCGGGGAGGGCGGCCAGGTTGGTAGGGGGATAGGAGGTTACGGAGGTAGGGTGGGGTGAGGCCATGAAGAGCTTTGAATGTGAGGAACAGGATCTTGAATTGGATCCTCTGGGTGAAGGGGGAACCAATGGAGTTGGGCAAGGATGGGGGAAATGGGGTTACGAAACTTGGAGCGGGAGAGGACGTAGGCCGTAGAGTTCTGGATTATCTGCAGCCTGTGGAGGGAGGAATTGGGAAGGCAACAAGTGGTGCATTGGCGTAGTCAAGCTGGGATGTGATGAAGGAGTGAATAAGGGCTTCAACCACCTGGGGCGTGAGGTAATGGCGGAGTTGGGCAATATTGCAGAGGTGAGGAAAGGCAGAGCAGGTCATTGCTTAGATGTGCGGGAGGAAAGACAGTTGAGGACCAAATAGGGCACTTAGGTTCCTGACTGGCTTAATGAGGTTGAGTGATTAACCATGGAGCTTGATGTTGCCAGTGCCTGATGTGTGAAGGTACTGGTACGAGCCAATCAGGAGGGCCTCGGTCTTGTTGAAATTCAACTGTAGAAAGTTTGCTCTCATCCAGGACCTATTGTTTGACAGGCAGTCTGACAGTGGTCCTGGAGTCGAGGGTGGAGGCAGAAAGATGGGAGTTGTGTACATCTGCATATATGGTATGTGGAAGTTGACCCCATGTCTATAGATAATGTCACCAATGGGGAGCATGTAAATGTTAAAAAGTTGGGGGCCAAGGACAGAGCCCTTGGGGGATACCACAGGTGACAGTGCAGGGGCTGGAAGAGAAGCTGTTGGTGGCGACAAAGTGGAGACGGTGAGAAAGGTAGGAATCAAACCAGGCGAGGACAGGTCTGTGAAGATTGAGCAAATATTAATTATTACTTGAACAGGACTGAATTGCAATCATATGATTCAGGGATTCTTTCTGTATACGATTTTCTATGTCCAATCATTTATTTTTTCTTTATATCTCACCCCATCCAAGTACGCCCTATTGCTCTTGGTCTTCTCCCTTCCCCCTGATTGCTGAGGTGAGGTTCTATGGGCGCTAGTTGCCCTTTGGTTACCCCCCACTCGGACTGGCCATAGCCCACTCAAGAGAGCCTTGTGGACCGCTAGCTTCTAGTGCATCACAGCTGAGCCTGACCTCTTGAGTCTGAAAAGGTGGTGGAGGCCGATTCTATAACAACCTTTAAAAGAGAGGTAGACATTTATTTGGGAAGGACTTGTTGGGGGGTGGGGGGTGGGATTGAATTGCTCTTTTTAAAGAGCCGGTACAGACTCGATGTGCCAAATGGCCTCCTTTTGTGCTGTAAGATTCTATGATTCTTCTCACCCGAGGCCACACCCACTCACAGCCAGCAGCAGCAATGATTGAGGACATCTATAGATTGACATGAGGAGTACCAGAAACCTTGAGGCCAGATAACTCCAGCAACCCTCTGCCCGGAGACCATTTTTATCTTCAACAGCCAATTTGCACACAGCAAAGTACCACAAGCAGACATGAGGTGAATGACCAATTAACCTAGCACACTGTTGGTTAAAACACCGGGAGAAATCCCCTTAAATTTTCCAATAGTGTTACTGGATCTTTGACATCTACTTGTACAGGCAGGCAGGACCTCGATTTAATGGCTCATCTGAAAGATAGCACCTCTGACATTGCAGTGTTGGGGAAATGATGACCGGGGGCTTGAACTCACAGCCTTCCAACCCAGAGGCAATAGGTAATTTATCACCTGGCTCGCAATATTTGGGTTCTCAAATGTATCACATCCTGAATTCGACCTTTCAATCAGTTATTTCTGCAAGCTAAAGCTCCAAAGGGTAAGGTGAACTGAGAATGATAGATTTTTGAAAAATAGAGGGATTAGGGGATATGGGGATAGGGCAGGTAATTAGAGTTAGGTCAGAAGATCAGCCATGATCTTATTGAATGGGGGTGGGGGTGGGGGCAGGCTCAAAGGGCCGAATGGCCTACTCCTGCTCCTAATTCTTATGTTCTTATGAACCTGGCTGGACAAGTAGCAGAAAGTTTGCCAGACAGTGCTTCCAATGGCAAACAATGGGTGTTTTTTTTTGCTGGTTAGACTCCAGCAGTTACCCCAACACACATTCAGAGGTCCCCAATCCATCACTCTTTCCAACCTGCATCGAATACTCTCTGGAATGAGATTAAAAATGGTGTATCCCTCTAGAGAGACTGAGCATTCCATTCATTTTCTATCTGTAGATGCCATACATAGGTGACACTCTCAGTTTGCTTTCGATACTGTTACGCATGGTGGTTTCTGCATATATTTGACACCCAATTGACAAAAAAAAATATTCTACGCCATTGTACAGCCTTTTACATCATTTCTCTTCAAATACTTATCCAATTCCCTTATATTAAACATCGTTATGGAATGTCACAAGAGTACCATGTTTTAATATCCTTTGGTGAGACATTTTGTTTAACCTTTCCGTTAACAAGACTATACTGGCAGCGCAATCAGTATAATGATCGGTGACAATACTGCCTTTCAACACAGGTCTACACCATCTTAAATAGGATTAAAAAAGTCAACACAGGCGATCCATGAGCACATGTGAATGTTGGATGACCTCCAAACTCGAATGCGTGGCTCAAACATGAGAACAGGTGAGGTTACCAGAGGGCTCTGTTGTCTGTGTGTTCAGAGGGTGCCCGAATGGCATGGCAGAAAAATGATCTAAGATGTGCATGAATAATATCAGGTGAGACTGAGACAGGGAGTGAGAGGAACTGGGAATGAAATACAGTGCCAGCCAACCAGTGGGAACAACAACAACAACAAAATTATATTTGTATAGCGCCTTTGACATGAGGAGGATGTCCCAAGGCGCCGAACAGTTATTATGAAACAATGAAAGCAAATCCATTAAAATAAAGCGAGAAGTGACAACAAAATGAAAGATGCCAATGAATGAAGGTATTTGTAGTGAAGAGAATCAGCTCTGTGCAACAACAATGGTACTCACTTAAGGTCAGTTTGGAGCTAAGTCAACAATATACTTTGTTGTAAGAAATTTATAGAATGTACTTGAGGCAGAGAAATGTACTGTATACAGCACAAACAGTGATCTGGTAGCCCAGATTGCCTGTGCTGGTTCTAGCCATTAGAACCATAGAATTTATAGCACAGAAGAAGCCTGTTCTACCCACCTTGTCTGTGTTGGCTTTTTGAAAGAACAATCCATTCAGTCTCATTTTGCATTGCCTTTCCCCACTATCACTGCACACCTGAAAATTGTTCCTTTTCAGATTTCTATCTTGACCCCTCTCGAAAGTTAATGTGGATTCTGCCTTGACCTGACAGTGGTGTGGTGATCAAGGTAGAATCCACTTTAGCTTTCAAGTGCAAAGCCTCCCAGTCTCTCTATGCTATCTTACAAACTATCTTAAATTGATGCCCTCTAGTCACTGAGTCACCAACCAGTGAAAATAATTTCTGCACTGAAACTCTCTGCTCTAATCTCAGCCCCTACTCCTTCCCCATACCATTTAATATTAGTTTTCTTCAAGTTTTCCTCAAGTTCTTATCCAGTTCTTTCAGGTCTGAAAAGGGATTGAATATGCATAGGATGGGGCTTCTGGTCTCGAGGAAAGGGGTAACTATAAGTTATATAACTATATGTCACTTTGAAGCCTGTCTAGATAGTTTAGATAAGACATAGGTACAGATATGCTGAAGTTTTGTTTTCGAAATATTAAGAAATTAGAGCTAAACTGGTTAAAACATGAATCCAAGGAAACATTTACAATCCAATGCCATTTGCAGTTACATAGCACCTTTCACATCAGGAGGACATCTTATAGTATTTCATACAGCTGGCTTGGCACCCGAGCTGGGTGTAAGTGTGTTTTGGGGGGGGGTGGGGAGGGGTTGAATAGGGTGTTGAAGTTGGCCGAAAGCGACATCAAAGACGTAAGCCCTAAGGCGGGCTATACAAGTCGGGTGGGTGGGGACAAGTTGGTGAGACTTCAGAATGGAGTTCCAGAACGCAGTTGAAAGCTTGTCTGCCAACGGTGGAGGGGGTGTGATTGAGCAGGAAAGATGAAGCAGGCTGGTGTTCACTAAGTAAAGAGAGCAAAGGGTTTGCAGGAGGTCGCAGAGCTGGGGGAGAGGCTGGAGCGATTTGAACATATGGACAAGGATCTCAAATCCAATTCACTGATTTCTTCAAACACAGTTTGTTGCAAAAGAAAACTCTGAAAAGAGTCATTTAAATAAGGACAATAAAATGAACAGAAAGTATGAATAAAAGGATTTAACAGGGAACTAAGCAAGTTCCTGGGAAATCAAGAGGCATAAAGGGTCACGGGTTCAAAATAAGGCCAATAAGATGAACAGAAAGTATGGATAAAAGGTTTTGAAACTGAACTAAGCAAGTCCCTGGGAAATGAAGAGAAAAAAAGGCTTATTCGGATAATCAGACAGACGTAGTCAATGGAAGCTTTTGAGAAGTCAGATGGGTGGGTTAGGAGGACCACTGGAACTTGAACTTGTTTCTGTGTGACTTGAGTGTGAATTACACTTCCCCAGAGGGCTAGACTCAATCAAGGAGTTTAAGAGGAAGAAAGGTGAGTGTTTGAGAAGTAAGTGAATTGAGGGATATAGAGAAAAGGTGGATAAATGGGATTCAGGAGAACCAACAAAAAAAGTGGTGCAGGCTTGACAGGCTGAATAGTGAGTCTATGTCTGTTCCAGGAGGTCACAGATACTTATGCAGTGAACCCTCACAGGAGTCTGACTAGGCAAAGCAAAGTCCATGATGATCACTGCGCAATGGGGTCGAGATCCCACTCAGGATAAGGTTTTTGATTGTCCAGAATTTGTCAAATTGATGGATTCCATCTCAAAGCTTCAAAGATGGTTTTCTGCAATTTCTTAAAAGAAACTTACAAAAGACCTGCTTCATAGTTTAAGAATTGGCAGATTTCTGGACACTCTAGATGCTACAAAAATAGAATTCACCTTGACCCAGATGACATTATAAGCCCAGTGCATGGAGAAGGGATGGGTGTAATAGGTGAAATGGCCTTTTTTTGTTCCGCTTTTGTTAAATTCTTAACGATGCAGGAAATGTGTCTTTCAAACATGAATAACATTTGCTATGTTATTCACTCACCATCATCCCATACACCCTTACCCCTACTAATCATTTTGTCAATACTTTATTTCTTCCCATTTATTCATTATCCATCGTATTACATAATTGCCATTAACCCGTGAGGCCTCTTCCCTTCGATAAAGGATGCTAATTGAATTTGGCGCCAGTATCAAGCACTGTTAAGTGCTCTGAGATGCTACCCTTGTGAACTACATTCCCACTGACCCTTCACCTTGTTCCCCCTCTTGCCTCCTTCAAGGCCAGTCTCAAGACCCTCCTCTTCGACTGTGCCTTCTGCTGCCCTCCCAATTTTCTCCCTCCCCTCCTAACTCTCTCCGGCCCTATCCCCTACTCTGCGCCTCTCCCTTGCTCGGGTCCTGACCTGACTGTTCAGCGCCTCAGTATGTCCTCCTGACGTGAAAGGAAGCTTGTCAGACAGTGCTTTCAAAGGCAAGCTTTGCAGCTTTACCTGGTTAAAATCCAACAGTTACCCCCAATATACGCTCTGGGGTCTCCAACTTGTGCCTAATTCTTTCTGGGAATTGGGTAAGTACGGTGCATCACTCTGGGGAGAGAGTGTGTGTTCTATTCCAATACACAGGGATTTCAGTGTATAGGTGAGATGCATGGAGCTCTCAGCTTGGCTTAAATACTCATAAATATGGTGTTGGGGTTCCGCCTGTGCCAGAAACCCGGCTGACCAAAAATAAAGTTAACTTGGCTGAGTTGAGTGACTCGTTGAGAGGGGGGCAAAACGGCATCTCACTGCAATCCATATCTCTGATCAGCCAAACTACCCACCACTATATTGTTTCTCAATGGTTCCTGCCACATGTTGAGTGGCTTGGTGCCATTTCCCCCATTGCTCACTGCAATAGACACTCTGATTTAAGTGGGAGCCAGAGGACAGAAAGCTGCTTCTAATTGTGAAGGCACTTACATTAAAGCACAGAATGGAACAATAAAAAATGCAATATTTAGATTCTTTTTAAGAAACAAAGTACTGAAAAAGAATGGTAACAAACACTGGGGTCTAGTTTGCAATATTTCTGAATGGGTTTCCTAATTAAATTAAGATTAAGAACCCTTGGATGTCTATGGTGCCAGCTCAACCCACTTTCAATGGTGGTGATGGTGGAGGTGATTGGAAAGAGGATAGGGGCATCACCAAGTGAGTGAGGTGAACTTCTGATTATCAGAAGGGGTTCTTGCTCGTATTTCTACATCCATGAAGAAATTCCACAAAATTGTCCCTTTCTTCTCTTTTCTACTCTCCCACTCCCCCGATTCCCCCGAAACCGGGATATGCATAAATGGAGAAGCAAATAAACACTGGATTGGCATGAGTGAATGGGTGATTGAGTTAGTGAACAAGCTCATGGCTGCTGGAGGGTTGACCATGCGGTGAGATTGAAACATATGTGACTGAGGTGGGTGAAATCAAAGCAGGCCTGTACCTTGGAGCCACGTTTATGTTGTTTAAGGGGAAGCACAAAAGAGAGAAGACGAAGAAAGTGTGAAAGCAGTTTTGCTCTGTTCAGTGCAAGTGAAGGCTATATCTGGGCTTGAGATGAAAGAAAATACATTCACACAATAGGCGGCATTATATTTCCCTACTTGTGGGTATGCATGAGGTTTGGATACTCTTAAGCATGACAAACGGTTTCTGCGAGTGTCAAGCCATTTCCCCCAAAAACAAAGCAAAACAAATACTCCTTTTACATCAACTTCGCTGCCTCCTTCCCCACCAAAAAACCCTCAGAGGATTCAGTCACCCCCACCACCTCCCAACCTGCCTCCTAAAGAGGTTCCTATCAGGTGAACCTTACTCCTTCCCTCCAGTGCTGGGAACACGAGCAATGAAAGCTGACAGGAAAGTGATGGGGGGTGGTTCCAACTTGGCTGGGAAGGGGAGGAGGTAAACAATATATACCTTGGCCTGTCTATTGTCAACTACATTGTGAATTCAGGTATCAACCTAATCAACGAGGGGTGGGAGAGGCAGGAGAAGAGGCTGAAGAGGGCAAATGGGCCATTTCTGGGAAAAGCCTGGCAGCAGAGTATGAATCCAAACCTCTGCAGATGGCTAAACCAGCCAATTTGGCTCATCAACTTGACGAGGAGTTGAACGCATGCTTAACACTGAGAGCCACAGCGTTAACATGTAGGAGGGTTCTAATCGAATCGGCGGCAGCGGGGCCATGGGCTGGACTACGCTCTTCTTTATTCAGGCTTCACATGTGGTCTAGCAATCTGAGCAGTAAGCGTGCCTCTCCTGTGTGATGTCAGTGAAACTCAAGCACATTTTAAATTGCTCAGGCTCAATTTCGAACTCTCCACAACGCGTTTACTGGCGTTTAATTATCACAATCGACAAGAAGTTAATTAACACGTGAGGTGCATTATGAAAGGCCGGGTTATGTTCAATGGCTCTGCATTTCAAAATGCAATAATGAATTCAGCTCAGCAGTGAGGTTTGACAGGTTATGTTACTCAGAAGCCCAACTGTAACTCGCTCACCAGTCTGCTGTGTGCAGATGATTTGGCTTCTTGAGTTTTCCATTCCCTGATCGTATCTCAACACAGAGGGAGGTGTCACATTGCTGGTGAAATGCGGGGGTGATAAGGAGTCAGTGCTTGTGAAAAGTCCTCAGTACTGTTCAGACAGAAACAGCCCTCACAGAAGTGTGTCTACATTCCACAAGCTAATGCAGATCCTGAAACCAATTTCAACCGCACTGGCAAAGCCTCGATTCAACAATAAGCCCTCCCTGCCCAATCGAGAAAGAGACGGAAGCTGTGAAAGAAAGAAATGAAATTAGAATAAAAGCACCTTCCTTACCTGGGTAGTAGTTCTGTATTGATGAGCTCTTCAGGGTGCTTGACTTCATGGTAAACGAGGAGGGTGAAGATATGGCTAATAAGGAGAAACAAACTTCAATAAGGTCTCAAGTTGGGAGAACATCCCCAGGCGCTGAATTTCTGCACTCTTACTGCTTCAGTTGCTTCCTCTGCTCAGGGAACACTGATCTGCTTCATGTCCCCCATACCCGTCCTATCATCAATGGCTGAGCTTTCAGCCATTCTGTCTTTCAACTGGACTCCATCATCTCCCACCCAACCCCACTCCCCACCCACCACTCCATCCTTTAAAGTCTTCCTTTAAGACCCGAAGATCTTTTCAACTGCAACTTTGATTACCACAGCCCACCTACCCCCAATCCAAACACCCTCCTTCCTCGGCTCCTAGCTCGAGCTCGCAGACAGCTGTGTGTAGCTCTTTGAGACGTTCTCCTGATATGAAAAGCACTGTGTAACTGTAACCTGGTGTTAGATAAGGGAAAGATTCAGTCCTGGTCATAGAGATGGATGTCTCAGTCACTCACCCCGTCCGTTCAGATTGTGGGTGTCCACAAAGGAGAATGCCTCATCGCAATTGGTGCCTTGCTCAGTGTAACTCTTGTCCATTGAGTTGACCATGACGGTCATCTCCTGCCTTGTGCTGCTCAACGTTTCTTTCCGCTTTTTTGCTAATTTTCTTGAGGCGACGAGAAGGAGGAGGAGGGAAAACAAAGCAGGTGATTAATTTCCAAATGCAAAGATCCCTGTATTTACTGGGATATTTCTTTACCCGTAAATCAATATCATGCCAACCAAATACCATCATTAGAAGATCAGCCATGATCTTATTGAATGGCGGGGCAGGCTCGAAGGGCCGACTGGCTTACTCCTACTTTTTATGTTTTTATGTTCTTATGAAAGTGTGCAGACTTTGGTAAATTGTTGATTTCCGATATAATTTGAAAGCCCAATTTCTATAGTTTTTTGAAAGAAACTTGCTGGAAAAATGGTTCAGAATTTAAGGATGTATTTAACAAACAAACACTAGGTGTTGTGAAATGCTGTTCCAATTGAGTAAAATCTAGATTGGGGGAAACGTTTACCCAGCAGTACAGTGACACTTGCTGAATTAAAAACAAACTAGCTGGCATGAATATAAGATAACCAGTAACAAATCTAATAGAGAAGTTAGGAGAAACTTCTATGAGGGTGGTGAAATAGTGAAACTCATTATCAGAAGCTGCGGTTGAAGCAAATAACATCAATATATTTAATACAAAACTTGATGCACACATGAGGGAGAAGGGAATATAATAATAATAATACAAAATAATGAAAAAGAATAGAAAGTAAAGGTGAAGGTAATAGGAGGAGTAGGGGCTTGTATGGAGTATAAACACTGGCATTTACTGTTTGGGTAAATCCCACAATCTTTCCAGATAGAAACATTTTCTGAAAAACATAAAGCACTGCAAATGTGGTCTCCACACTATCGTACTCACAGATAAGTTGACCCAAGTGAAATAAACAGCGAATCGTTAACACCATGTTTAAAATTCATGAGGCACTGCCACGTTTCACTGTGAAAGATATTAAACGGGGGGCCACTTTTGCTTAGCCTTGAAATATATCCCAGGGGACTGTGGCTGATCACTGTGTACCTCGTGGATAATAACCTTCTCTGTTGAATTCAACAAGGCGAACATTTGGTGTGACGCAGGAATGTCGGTTTCTGTTTGTATGTCACGTAACTCTGGTGCCATGTCTGTCTGAACATCAACTTATTTGAAACAAAAAAAATACATACGCACAAAAGCGCAATGACACAGACTGTAGACATTGGGATTCAATTCACCTCACCTCACATACCAAATGGGAAAACAACCCCAGAGAATAGCTCAGGCCACCTGCTTGCAGATCACATATGCTACAGGTTATAGTTTAGGTGTCAAACTGACTCATTCAGGGACACTTTCACCTCTGAGTCATGTGGTTTCAAGCCTCACACCTGGACTTTGAACTCACAATATCTCACAGAATTGGCTCGACTACGGCAACTCCCTCCTTGTCAGCCTCCCCAACTCTTCCCTCCACAAGTTGCAGATCACCCAAAACTCTGCAGCTCATGTCCTCTCCCACACCAAGTTGTATGATCCCATCACCCCCACCCTCGCCTGGCTCCACTGGCTCCCCATTCCTCAGAGGATCAAATTCAAGATCCTTGTCCTCACTTCCAAGGCCCTCCACGGCCTTGGTCCCTCCTACTTCTCTGACCTTCTCTATCAACCTGTCTGCTCCCTCCGCAGGCTCCGGCCTGCACGTCTTCAGCCTGACCTGCTCAACTATTGGCGGCCGGGCTTTCAGCCTCTCTGCCCCACACTTTGTAACTCCATCCCACAATCCCTTCGCAATGCTTCCTCCCTTGCCTTCTTCAAGTCCGGTCTCAAGACCCTCCTCTTTGACTGCGCTTTCAGTCGCCATCCTACCTCTCTGCCCTCCCTCATCACAACCTTGCTCCCTCCCCCACCACCCACTCCATGCTCCGTCCTGACCCCTGACTGTTCGGCCCCTCAGGACGACCCCCAATGTGAGAGGCTCTACAAATGTTATTTTGTTGTTGTTGTATCTCGGCTGACCCTCCACTGCAGTGCCGGGGGAGCGCTGCATTGTGGGAGATGTCATCCTTTGGATGAAACATCATTCTGCAGGTTTTGAATGGAAACCAGGCTCCAGAACAGTATTGACAAGCGCAACAAGGATGCCCTCCAGTGTGAGAGGAATGAGCTATGAGCATCGATTACATCCATAGGGAGGGCTCTTCAGTTTGGGGAGATGATTACTTGAAAAGGGTCTTAAAGAGGTGTATACGAATTGAAAAAATAAACCCAGATCAATCCTTTGGGTTGCACATCAACAGCAGAAAAAGAGTACATGGATTTCAAGTTGCAAAGGACAGGACAGTTGCCATCCTCTTTACTCTGAGGGAGTAACAGACTCGGGCAGGTTATCAGGAAGGGTGGTTAAGGGCAGGACACTTGACCCATTTCAAAAGCAGCTTGATGCTATAATGGGAAGATGGCTACTTGGAAGGGCTAGAGGGCCATCTTCATCCAAATTCATGATTCTTGTAATCTTGTGAAATTTGTGATGTCTGAATTTACTCAGTGAACCATTTGTCTATTCATCCTCAGCTCTAAATGTGGTCTAGCAATTTGTGAAGAGTTTTAACCTGGCCCCTATCTTTTCTGCTTGCCAACAGTGTAAATGTAATAGAATTTTTTAAATTGGCAATTTGTTACGGAACCGAGAGCTGGTAGCACGAGGTTATCAAAGGGTAAGTCTGCACGCAAACACTTGTAAAAGTTTAATTATAATCTTATATTATAAAGTCAGAGAGCTGCAAATTCACGCTAGGTCTGTGACAGGTTATTAAAATATATGGCTGTCGGAATTGTAACTGCTCATATTTCTACCTTTAATCATTCCTAATGAAATCTTTAGGGTGCTGGACAAAATCTTCCAGTGAGAGAGGTGGAGGAGGGAAGAGAGAGAGAGAGTCTTGAGAAGATTTGAAGTGCACTATTATACTACTCTCCGCAATTTCAACAAGGAAAAACCTAGGCTTGCACTCCAATGCAGTGCTGGGGGAGTGCTGCATTATTGAAAGCACCACCTGTCAGACAAGACATTAAACCCTGCTCTTATCTGCCTGTTCAGGTGGATGTTAAATCTACTATTGAAAATAGTAATAGAAACAGTAAAGTGAAGGGAGCTTCTCCTGATGTACTGGCCATCAAATCCACAAATAAAATTAGTGATTCAATTTCTGGCTGTTTGCAGGACATTACTGTGCATAAATTGGCTGCCTCGATCACCTACAAAATCCACAGTCACTACTTTACCGTACATATATCCTGTACTTATATCTCCGAGTCATCCTCTTGACATAAAAGGCTCTATATCAAATGGAAAGATTATCATGACACACTTATTTTTGGTAGATGTTCTCATAGTTGAATTCCTTACTGACATTTACATTCCATTTCAACTCCTATCTTTTTAAATACACCTACAGCCCCCTCCCTCTCCACCCTCTGACTCACGTGACATCTAATAAAAATTGGCCATTCACTCCATGGCTGTTTATTAGACATTGCTGTGCACAAATGGCAGCAGCTTTTCACCTACAAAATGCACGGCTATCCTACTTCCCAGTATATCCCTTGAAATGCTTTCAATTAGGTGATATGGCACTCTATCAAATGCAAGGATTATTATTAATAATAACCCCATCCCAGCAAAGTGCTCCAAGATACTATCTACCCTATATGAAGGGCCCTATATAAATGAAAGTTGTTGCTGTTATTATAAGAATGGAAAATATTTGCAGATTTTCAAAACCTAAGAGAAAGAGAGAGAGTGGGGGTGGGGGGAGTGGAGGGAGACTTGTAATGTAGATAATAACTTTAACAGCCAGATATATGATGGTTCAAAGAAACCTGAGCCCATTTCAAGGCTATTAAGATTGCACCAGGGGTGAATTTACTGCTGCCATAGTTTTCTGTTTAAGAACAACAGCTGGAACACATTGCAAAAAGTTGAATCTTGCTGGCTTGCTTCCTCATCCTGTTATTCCTTGCGAGTTGTGTAATAAATCATTCCAGCATGGCCATAAAACAAATAAATGTACCTATCAAAAGCACCCCATAGAGCCACTGACAAGTAATGAAAAACTGTTATGTACTTCACTGGCATATTATTTTTTTTGTTACGGAATATTTGACAGAAAATTGTGAAAACATTATTATTACATGTTTGTTGAAAGACAATCTGCAATTCCGTCAATGAATTCCTTACATCATCGGGGCAGAGAATGCTTTGTTTCGGCCGAGGCAGATCAACAGATACGCACAGACACACACACTCACAAGCAGACACATACATTCATAGATAGATATATAGCCAAAGAAAGAATGTTCACAAACAACCAAGAGACGGAGACAAGACATACATTCATAGACGGACCTTTAGGCAAAGACCTAATTGCATAAAAAAATACACACTGTCACACCACGTTACATCCTGTGAAGCACTATGAGACGTGTCAATGACGTGATAAGGCACTACATCAAATATAAGGCTTATTATTATATGAATGTAGACTCACAAACAGATCTTATATTTATGTCCATGTTGCATGTTAATGTTTTACTGAAACAAGGTTTGATCTGCAGCCTGTGCTGAGGTAGCTGAGCTCAGTGGAGGCAGCATTAAAAAGTTAACAATTGGCCTCAAATGGTTCTGGGTGTTGGGAGGGAGTTTGGATCAGCCATGACCAGCCACGATTCCAGCTGAGCCCTAAAATTCCACCTTGTCTGAACAAGTGAGAATTTTTTGTTAAGATGCCGCAAAATTATAGAAGTGTCTTAAACTCAGCCTTAATTTGACTGGTTTTCTTCCGTAGTTATTACCAAGAGGTGGGTTGCAAATTCTAACGTAATTTAGGAATGTTCCAAAATTCTTGTTTTAACACAAAACAACAACAACTAATTATATTTGTGTAGCGCCTTTCATGTCGGGAGGAAGGCTAAGACCAGGTGGAATTTCAGGCCCCAGAATCCCTATTCAGTGACTCAAAGTGGACAGTGAGTTTTAGTGAGAGCTGGATCAGCCTCAGGTGTGATCATTATTTTTGCATTTAGTTTAGCAACTGTAATATCCAGAATGTCTCACTCCATAGATACTGTAATTGTAAATGCTGTATTTTATAGTGGAACACAGAAGCCAATTTGCACACAGCAATATTCCATAAACAACCATAAAGGGCATGATTTTTTAAATTATTATATTCAGGATTGTTGGCCTGAAGACAGGGAGAAACTCTCTCTTTTTCAAATAATAACAACAATTGTGCCCTTCACATTGGGAGAATGTCTCAAAGCGCTTCACAGGATTTACCGTATAGTGTCATGATTACACATTTTGTACGCAAACATGGCAGGTAATATGCATATAGCAATGTCTTGAGTTTCTGGAAACAGCAACAGTAAAACAAGAACAATAACTCGGATTTATATAGCGCCCTCCATGCAGTACAGTGTCTCAGAGCGTTTAAACAGTACTATGGGATCTTTGTGAACAAGCAACTTGGGATTAATGTCTCATCTGTATATGGACACCTGTGACAATGCAGTGCTGCTCCAGCCTAGACTGTCAGTTCAAGCCCCAAAGTTGAACTGCTCTCACAGAGGAATGACCAGAACCTGGGCACTCTGCTCTAGCACTCCGCCAAATGGAAAAAAGTCTAGGAGGAGGAATTATAATCATAATAATAATAGTAATAATCCTTGCATTTGTTATGGCGCTTTTCACATCTTATCAACGTCTCAAAGTGCTTCATAGAATATACTGTAAAGTGAATTGACTGTATATTTGTGGGTGAAACGCGGCAGCCAATTGCGCACAGCAGTGTCCCACAAACAGTCATGGATTGAAATGACCAATTATTATTATTGTGTTTTTTTTGGGACGGATTATTATTAAGTATGTGGAACAAGGAAACTTGCCCAAGGTTTCGCCCTGATCTGCTTGGATTCGAACACTGGTTTCACGCTCATAAGGCGAGCGCTCTAACCACTGAGCTACAGGAGCTCCACATTATTATTTGTATTAATAAATGAATTATAGGGAAGATCACTTTGGGCTGGTATTGCAGTAAATGCCTTGGGACATTCTCCCAACATGAAAGACGCTACAGAAATGTAATTTGTTATTTGTTGTTGTAAACACTGATCATCTGAAAAATAATTTGACGCAAAAAGTCAGTTTTTAAACTTACACTGAAAATCCACTGGCAGGAAAAACAAATCCAATTATACAGCATTTAGAAGCTAGACGGTTACATACCCTATTCGCTTGGAAAGATCCATCAAAGGGGAAAGCAACTATATTTTATTCCTCCCTTGATTACATGCGATTGTAGGCAGAAGCTGGATGGGGAAAGATAAACCCTGCTTCCATCTTGCCAGTCCTAAAGTCAGCCTGACTCTTGTCTTGTGGTCTATGGGTTCTGGGCCCACATCGAGAACTTGATCTCACAGAACGGACTGTCACCTCAGTTAGTTCAGTGCTGGGGGAGCACAGAAACAAGCTATCAGCCCAATTACTCTGTTTTTTTTTTGGGGGGGGGTTCAGTGTCTTATTAAAGGAGGATGATGAGATGCACTTTGATGACAAAGTGGTTGACCAATCAGTCATAGAAGCCATGGTGGGGTGAGGAATGGGGGGGGGGCTAGCTTGTGATCTTTGTAAAAGCTTAATTTTAAAAAATAGTAATGATAATAATCCTTGCTTTTCATTATAGCCCCTGAACACTTTGTCGAGAAACCTCAAAGTGCTTCAAAGTGAAGTGAGACACCGTCCGGGGTGGAGGGAGCTATATAAATCCAAGTTGTTATTGTTGTTGTTGAATCATTTGTATATTTTGTAGCAGTAAGTAGGAATTCTGTGTATCACTTTCTAGGGGCAATAATCATTCCAATAAAACTATCAATCCATATCTCAATTCATTTTGTATGTTCCACATTTCACACACAAAATATATAGTCAATCCACTTTATGGTATCTTCTGTGAAGCGCATTGAGATGTCTCAATGAGGTGCTAAGATCGCTATATCAAATGCAAGGAATATTATTATTAGCAGCTTGTGAATAGTGCGAATAACCTTTCAGTTCCGAACAGCTGCTTACAATTCCCTTCTGCAAATGGGGAATGAGAACAATATCGCTGGTTGAAGCAGTTTTACCTCCGAGTCCCAGTCCCTTTAACCGTCAGCGATACACAAAGCAATTCTTGACATCAATAACATCTATAGTTGACATGCAGTAACAACTCATCTCACTGGATGCTCTGTCGACCCTGAGAGGCCTTGGAAAGTGATGGCTTTCCAGTGTGCATCCTGGCCATCAATCCTTCTGGATATTAGCCAACTAACTCGCTGCCAAAACATTGGTGAGGCCTTATTGAAAAAAGAGTGAGCAAATGTGAAACATGCACACTTTATATTTTATATATACTGTACATATATATTCATGGTTCGCGGTTATTTAATCAACAGATCTTTTGCAAGCGTGAATAATTGCTCCGCGTACTAGTGTGTGTGCGCTGACCCGAAACTAATCCTATTTGTTTGAGGGTAATCTCCAGAAGCTGTTTTACTGAAAAAAATACATGCGACTGGTTAGAACCCATTCATTTCGATTACCAATGACTAACACAACTCCATTTTGTTGTAAAGGCTAATGCATTGCATAGGGTCACAGATCTCAGCACTTCCTGCTTGGCTGGGTGATACTCTGTGGTCATTGAAAGACCTTGGTGAATGATGGTTTCTTAGTCTGCATATTGGCTATTAAATTCATTGAGACGGGGCAGGTCTCCCAACTAGACACCAACTCAATTACTGATGAAATATGACAGCCTGGTAATTGTACCTTAGCAGCAAGCCTTTATGTGGCACTTTTTATTGCTCCCTTCAAAGTATTGCTCTGTGCACATCTTATTACAACTTCAAAGCCTAAATATAAACAAATTGCCTTTTCGTCATTACTGGAAGCAAAGAAGAGCTCACCCAAAATTAATGCATAAAAAAAATCCTTGCACTTGATAGATGCAGCCCATTATCAAGTTGTCGAGACATCTGAAAGTACTTCACAGCATTTTCTGTGAAGTGTAGTGACTATTTGTTTTTCGGCAAATGCAGCAGTCAATATGCACACCGCGATATGCCACAAACAGCCATAACCAATTTTATTTGGGAGACTAGGAAGTTATCTAGGAACCATGGGAAACTGCCTTCACTTTTTGATTAGCGCCACAGGATCTTTAACATCCGCCTGAACAAGCTCAGCCAGGGCCTCAGTTAAACATTTCAACCGAAGCGAGATACCTCTGACAATGTAACGCATTCCTAGCATTGCGCTGGAGCATCAGCCAAGATTGTGTGAGTTCAAATTGCTGATGTGAGGCTTGAACTCACAAGCGTCTTATTAGGTGAGAGTGCTACCAACTGAACTGAACTGATATGCAAATACATGTTTAATTTCAGCCCTTTAAGACAAAGCTATCAGAGGAAGACTTGAGCAAAAAATGATTCGGCAGCACAATAAAATGCTACAGAGGACGCTAAAAAATCTGTTTAAGTAATAAGAAAAATGAAAGCAAGAAAGATTAAGCGAGTTAATGAGGTTTACAGTTAAATAATTTGCATCTCAAAGGTCTTCACATGGAATTTGAAGATCTGTAGCTCAGTGGTTTTAAAGCAGCCCGCTTGCAAGTGAGAGACCTGGGTTCGATTCCAGCCAGGCAAAACCTTGGGCAAGTTTCCTTTCTCCACATGTCTGATAATAATCCCTCAAAAAAAATGGGTCATTTCAATCCATGACAGTTTGTGGAACACTGCTGTGCACAATTGGCTGCCGTGTTTTGCCCATAAAATATACATTTCATTACAGTATATTCTGTGAAGCATTTTGAGACATCTAGAAAATGTGAAAAGCTCTACATCAAATGCAAAGATTATTAATTTCTCTCATGTGAAGAGCTTTGAGGTGTTTCGTCATCACAAAAAACAAAAAAAAATGTTCTTTCTTATTGTAGGCGAATGCCATGGCAGCCGGTTTGTGCATAGGAACATCCCACAAAGGCATGAGATTCATAGATTCATAGAATTTTACAGCACAAAAGGAGGCCATTCGGCCCATCTAGTCTGTGCCGGCTCTTTGAAAAGAGCGATTCAATCCCACTGCCCTGCCCGCTCCCCATAGCCTAATAGACCTGTTCTCCCTAAATAAAGATCTAATTCCCTTTTAAAAGTTGTTATCGAATCAGCCTCCACCACCTTTTCAGGCAATGCATTCCAGATTCGAACAACTCGCTGAGTGAAAAAAATTCTCCTCAGCTCCCCTCTACTTCGCCTTGAAACTATTTTAAATCTGTGACCACGAGATGAATGATCAATTAATCGTGAGGGCTGCTGACTAGGCCACCGGGAGAAACTCCCTTCTCTATTTGAAGCTATTAACGTCCACCTGAACAGGAAGGTGGGAGTTTGGCTTACGTCTCATCTGAGGGATAGTACAGCGTCCCCCAGCACTGCACTGGTAAATATATAAACTGAGCATGATTGTGTTTACAAGCCAATTAACAGTACTGTATTATGCAACCTAAAAAAAATAGATCTACAGGTAACCTCTACGGTGGCTTAATTGGTTAAGCCCAAAGCCAAGTACGAAATGGAGTCACACAGACCCAGAAGGTCACAGCCAGGGAAGAGAGTGAGGAGGTGGGGAGTGGGGTATTGGATTTAGACTGTCATAAACAGCAGAGACGCGAGGAGACAGGCACATTGCTCCTCACAACAAATTACAGGCTGCTCAGAGCACAAGAGGAGGCTATCTCTCCGACTGTGCCTGGCTGCTGCTGGCTCCCAGACTGAAGGAATCGGCTCTAATAATATTACACTATAAATACAAGACCAGTGCTGCCAATCTAGGAGACAGGTTTCTTTTCCCTGATGGTTTTTACATGCTGTATTAGGAAGTAATTTCAACCAGTTGTGATCACACAGTGCTATAATTCTCTAGGGTTCTCCACTAAGATTTGTTTTTCTTGTTTACTTACGACTTTATTTCATGAAAGCTGATTAAACATATCAATAATGTTTCGAAGTAAATGTTTAGATTTAGTGCGCCAGCCATTAAATGTGTGGGGGAAAATCTTACGCTTAGGTTGTGTTAAAATGTGTAATATGTGTGTCAGGCTGGCTCAGTAGTAGAATTCTCCCCCTCCGTGTCTGCCAGTTGTGAGTTCAATAACAATAATAAGAATGGATTGACTATGTATATTGTGGGCAAAATGTGGTAGTGAACAACAGTGTCCCACAAACAGCTATAGAGTAAGACTTCATTTGGGACTTCATATAGACCAAGCTGACAATCCAGAACAGTGCTAGGATAGCTCTGCATTCATTATAGGAGAGCTGTCCTTTGGAAGAGATGTTAAAACGGAGTTCCGTCTGCCTGTTCAGGTGGATCTAAAAAATCCTAAGCAAGTCGACTCGAAAAGAGAAGGAAGTTTCTGGCCTACAATCCCCCACATAAAAATGGCCTTTCATTTCACGACTGTTTTTAGGGCACTGCTGTGTGAAAAGTGGAATTTGCCACCAAAAACACAGTTCCTACATAATTACCTGTGAAGTGCTTTGAGAATTTGTGAGCCTACTGGTTTTTAGTTATCTATCCCACCTCCCCAATCCTCCCCTCCTCCCAGCGCCAGTGCTCCCCTGGAATTGTCAACATGAAAGGTGCTGTATAAGTATAAATTGTATTCAACTGTAGGGGATATTAAAAAAAATGCCCAAACTATTAGTTTTATTAAGTGCAAGACTGTTTAAGTGCTAGCTCTGGGGCTGTGGAGGGAGTCAGGGCTCTGCATTGCAGTTGTCTGTCTCCCCACAAGGTTACACCCACTTCACAGCTTCCTCCTGCATCGCAAGCTGCTGCCTTCATCAACTCAGGAAACTAAGTTCTGCCCAGATAACTCCAGAGCTCCATTGGGAAGGAAAACACAACAGGAGAGGCCAGAGCAAACAATGCAGCAGAAGATATTAGTGCGTCATGGCGAAGGCATTTAGTATAATTCTTTCCATAACTCATAAACAACAAAACCTACAGCTGCTCAGGCAAAGTACCAACAGGGGCTATTTATAGCTGTCCACCTGCCTGCATTCTGTGCTCAGTACCAGTGGAGGAAATCGCCTCTACATCTAAGAGAAGAGGCACAAGTGAGACTGACATGATAAATGGCCTCTGTGTCTCACCAGTTCCCTTCCCTCCTGGAAAGCTATTGGTACATTTTCTATTTATTTCACCTGAGTACAGTTCTAAAGGTACCCTGCAGTTCTACAGTCAAGTGGCCGAGTTAGAAGTCAGCCTGGCTCAGCTGGGAACATTCTCATCTTCAACAACAACAACAACAACAGCAAAATTACACTTGCATAGAGCCTTTCACGTCAGGAGGACATCCCAAGGTGCTGGACAGTCATTGTTTCAGACCCGAGCTGGGGACAGGGAGGGTGGAGGGAAAGGGGGGTAATTTGGAGTGACCGATGGGACCTTCAAAGAGGAGGGTCTTGAGATGGGCCTTGAAGGAGGCCAGGGAGGGAGCAAGGTGGAGGGACTGCGGGATGGAGTTCCAGAGGTTGGGAGCAGAGTGGCTGACGTCTCGCCCGCCAATGGTGGGACGGGTGTGTCGGGGGACATGGAGCAGGCCAGAGCCTGCTGAGCAGAGGGGGTGGACAGGTCGGTAAGGGGTTAGGAGGTAGGATGTAGGATGGGGTGAGGCAATGGAGGGCTTTGAATGTGAGGATCAAGATCTTGATCCCCCACAATTTCTCATGGCGTCCCCCAGGGCTCTGTCCTCGGCCCCCTCCTTTTCACCATTTACATCCCTCTGGGCGATGTCATCTGCAAACATGGGGTAAATTTCCACATGTATGTGGACGACACTCCCCTGGATGATGGGGAGCCAATGAAGTCTGGCGAGGATGGGAGAGATGGGGCACGAAGCTTGGAGAGGTAGAGAACACGGGCAGTCAAATCCCAAGCACAGTATATTCACAGTATATTCAGTGAAGCAATTTGAGACGTCTCAAAAATGTGACAGGGTCCTAGCATATTCAGGTGAAGGTTAAACATCTCATGGCTACATTTGCAAAGTGAGTTTCTCCTCGTGTCCTGGCCAACAACCATCACCATTTGTGTGACATTGCTGTGTGGAAATTGACTCTGCATTCAACTACAAAATACAGTTACTTCACTTTACCATAAATATAACATAATAATAATCCTTGCATTTGATATAGCGCTTTTTACGTCTTCTAGACGTCTTAATGCGTTTTACAGAATAAACTGTAAAGTGAATTGACTGTATATTTATAGGCAAAATCCTTTGAATCACTTCAAGGCATCCTCCCACTATGAAAGGTGGTATATAAAAGTGGGGATTATTATTTTTATTAATATTATGAGAATGCTGGTTGTGAAGTGTTTACTGCACTGTGGACCAAATCAGACAGCCAGGCTTGAAGAGAATCTCCCATTATAAAGACATAATAATGAGGTTGCTATTTGTAGCATTTGGGTATAATCAGCACCCAATGTTAATAATAATAATAATAATAACCCTTGCTTTAGCTCTTTTCACGTCTTCTAGACATCTCAAAGCGCTTCACAGAATATACTGTAAAGTGAATTGACTGTATATTTGTGGGCGAAATGCAGCAGCCAATTGCACACAGCAGTGTGCCAGTTGTTTCATTTTCAGAGAACACATGTTTCAAATACTGAGACAAGAACTTAGAAAAGACAGGACAACAAAGGCACCAACGTTTTCACGGACAAGGCATAACTGGGAAACTACAGATGACATTCACCCCCAAATCACACACTCAATGCACTTTACAGTATATCCCATATACTGGAGCCCATTATTGTGGAGTCCTGTAGCTCAGTGGTGAGAGCACTTGTCTCATTTAGGTTCAATTGTTTTACTTGGGTTCAATTCCAGGCAGAGCGAAACCTTCGGCAAAATTCTTTAATCCACACGCCTGATAATAATCCCTCAAGAAAATAAAACAATAAATAATTGGTCATTTCAATCCACAACTGTTTGTGGGACACTGCTGTGTGTAGTTGGCTGCCACATTTCGCACGCAACTATACAGTCAATAATTCCATTTTACAGTACATTCTGTGAAGCACTTTGAGATACCTGGAAGATATAAAAAGCACTATATCAAACATAAGGATTACTATTATTATTATATCCTCCAAAGTGATTTGGGATGTCCTCTTGACGTGAAAGGCTGTGTAACAAATGTAAGGATTATTATTACTGTATTATTATCTAAAGGACGTGTCTCAATAGAATGTGTCCCACTAGATATGCATAGAATTAAAGGAAATGTTCGAAAAAGTTTATTTGCGGAGAAAGTGGGTGGAACGTGAAATTCTCTCCTGCCTACCTTTACGTCTATAAATTATTTTAAAGGACTTGAAAGATGGAGTATTAAAGAGTGTGGAGAGTAAGGATCGGATGGGAGAAGTGGAGAAAACCAGAGCAGACCTAATGGGCAGAATGGCCTGTTTCTCTGCTGTAGCGTTCTGTGAATAACTGGCTGTCTCTTTGGGAAAGGTGCGAAAGGTGACAGTATTGGAAATGATGCCTTCCTATGTGTGAATTCAACAAGTTAAGCATCTCTTCAATGAAATGCGCATGTAAATACTTAAGCACACCAATTTAGTGGTTTCCCCACCTCGAGGGTTAGAGGTCCTTAATCACATTGCCAGCTAACATTAAGTGGAGATGTCTCGCAGAGACACGCCGTGCTGCCTTGCTGATGTTAGCTTGATTGCTCAGCTACTTTGCATGAGAACAGAGGGATTGAAATGTCACTGCTAACAACATATCCCGTCCACTGTGAATATTTATTAAAGCGAAGGGCCGCGCTGCACTGTCCTTCCCAGGCTTTGTTTACTACGTCATAAGAGCTGTCGCACAGACAGCTACAATGGCCTTTACAAAGCCATATTTTACTTTATAAAAACAATATTAACACTTGCCCACAAAACTGACTTGCACTGGCAGCCTAATCAAGTGAACGGCCACCTTTAACAGGTGGATGTTACAGATCCCATGGCACAAATCAAAAAGAGATGGCAGTTTCTTTCTTGGATGACAATTCCTCAAATAAAATTGGTCATTCATTTAATGGCTGTTTGTGGAATACGCCATGGTAATTGGCTACCATGTCTGCCTACAAAATACACAGTCACTACATATTACAATAAAATCCTGTGAAGGTCCTGACATGGAAGATACTGCAAAATGTAAAGGTTATTATTATGTATTTTAAGTGCTCTGAGAATCTACTCTAAATGAGGGGGTGCTATATAAATGTCAATTGCTGTTATTAAAGCAGCAAAATGTCAAGTTCCTGCATTCTCCCCGACTCGTTCGGGAGTTGGACAGACACAAACATACACCTTCCTTACCCCCACCCCCACAAAGCTACACTGCTAAGTGCTCTGAAACTCAACACCACATGAAGTTACAAATAAAGTTTTTGCTATTGTGCCTGACCACAGATCGCAAAGGATCTGTACCAGAGCAGCTGGACAGTGACAGCCCAAAAAACTTTAGATCTTTACTTTCCTGGTCCTGAAAAAAGGGATGCCTGATTAGAGGTTGGGGCAAAGTCAGACAATATTCAATAACAATAACTTGGATTGACTAGCCCTTCACCTGGAAGGGCTAGTCTCTTGAAGGAGAATTCCTCAAACAAGTTGCATTGATTTAGCACCTTTCATGTGGGGTAGGATGGTGGAGTGTCAATCACTTTATAAACACAGTGTAGGAGCCCGGGTAGTGTGGAAGATCTGGGGAGGGGGATTGTTACAGGTGATAAAAGCTGCAGTTAAAGAGTTTTTTTTAGAAACATATGCTGTACATGGCCAGGAATGAATAAAACAAAGCCCACAGTCCCAACAAGCTCACTGCTCTTAAACCCCTGCTTCTCTTAAACTCCAATCCATTGTTTCCCACTTGGCTCGCTCACTCACCACCATAAAAGTTCACTTTAAGATCAATCTTTTTGACCGCACTCCCAGACAGTTTTTCTTCTCTCTCTCCCGTTTCATACTCAGTCCCCCACCCGAGTTCAAGGTCTCAATGTGAAGAGCTTTTAGACATTCTCCTGATATGAGAGGTGCCATATCAATGTAAATTGTTGTTGACCTTAATAATAATAATAATACTCCTTGAATTTGTTATAGCAAATCTGCCGGGGATTGGAGGTATGATTTGGGTGGGGGGGCATGGAGGAGGAGTGGGGTGGGGGGGGGAGGGAAGAGATGGGTGAACAGATTGTCTTTTCTTTATGATTTGAAGACTCTATTAGAAAACCAATAAATGGCCCTTGTTTGAATTAATGGCATTCTTCCCTGAAACCCACAGTTGTTGAATTTAATAGGATGTTTTCAACCGACAGGTGCAGTGAGAAAATGCCTTGCTATAATAGCCTTGCCTTTCCTATGAAAATAACATCCAAACAGCCAAGGTTATCAATTTAGTTGCTAACATGCCCTGACAGTGAACAAGGACGTGTTTTTGTTTTGTTTAAGTTACTGTCCCTGCTTTCCTTTTAGTGCATCACTCAAAATTTTGTTGTTGCTGTCTGAACCAGAACTATGTATGTCCGTAAAGTTGCAAATTCATTTGTTCACCAAATAGCTACTTCTTCTTAGCCTGATGAGGCTTAACGTGTAATCAATCATTAGTTAGATCCTAGTTAAAAGTCTTGTGTCTAGTTCTGGTTACTCCACTTCTTTAGGAAAAATGGCAGGGCGGTAGATCAATGCTGATATAAATACTTGGAGATGCTGAAGGGAGCTATATAAATACAAGTTATTGTTGCTGTAGTGGAGGATGATACTGGAGATGAGAAGGTTGACTTATGCACAGAAACTGGAGGAACTGGGCCTATTTTCAGTGCAACTGGGTCCTTGTGACTTGAAGATAGAGTTCCAGAGAGCAGGGGTGGAATGACCTAATGATCACCCAATGCTGGTGAGGTGGATAGGGTGGGGCTTTGATGGTCGATGTAACAACATCTATTTACATGATGCCCTCATGCAGGATAATGTTTTAGAGCAGCAGCAGAGCTGGACACCAGGCAAGGAGGGGGAGATGACCATTGGCATGGGTATGTAGAGGCAGGAGTTAAAAGTGGGATTTAAAGATATGGTGAGGCAGAGAGGTAGAAGAAGGAGTTTCAGAGATTGGGGATATATAGACTGAAAGCTTGGCTCCATATCTAACCATTATTTTTTAAAAGAAAGTTATCAAGTGTTGATCATTTAGAATTATAGAATCGTAGAATTATGCAGCACAGGAGGCCATTCAGCCTATTGAGTCTGCATGGATCTTTGAAAAGAGCTGTCCAAATCAATACCATTCCCCAGCTCTCTCCCCATAATCCTGCAAACCTGTCCTCCCCAATTTTAATTTTAAATTCCTCCTGTGCAAGCTCATTTAAATTGGGTTAGATTAGAAACAGGAGGACAATTCAAAGCACATCATGGGATTTTACTGTAAAATGGTAGTGATTGTGCATTTCCAAGCAAATTGCAAGTTCTCTTAAGAGTATCAGCAATGGTTTTTCCATTTAATATATCCTGCAGGTAAGATTAACCCAAGCTGTTGCTGTTTACAAAAAAATAATTCTGTCATTTCACAGTCTTAACTCTGAAAGACCAAAGGCATTGGTTCAATACTTCATTAGATTACCCTGACCAAGAGAACAATCCAATTATACCTTCACTTTCACAGCTCCATAAATTACCTCGCTGCCTTATTTTGAAACACTGAGCGGATAACGGGTGGGGGGAGGGCAATTGATGCGGACCAGAGGCGAGTTGACACTGTGGGCCTGACACCCACAGTTAATCATTTTGTGTTTTATAGCACATCAGATTTGAAAATGAGCGCAATAAATATCTAAGGGGATCTGTGTCATACACAGAGTATCCTTGCAGAAGCTCTTGTGCATTCCACCTGCTGTATCTACAAAATAGGTAAAGCTCCTCTCTATTACATCTGAAATTATGCACAGGCACATAGCACACAGTGAGAGGTAGGTATTTATTTGGGGAGGATGGGTTTGCGCGATTATGGGGAGAGAGCTGGGGAGTGGGATTAAAGTGCTCTTTTTAAATAGCCAGCATAGACTCGATGTGCCAAACAGCCTCCTTTTGTGCTGCAAGATTCTATGATTCTGTGATGGACCACAAGCTCAACAATTGGATATCAAGGTTTTTAGAGTCAATAAAGGCCTGTTTGAAGGAGGTAATGACCTGGATGACAATCAAAGCTCAGATCAAGATAGGGATGTTTATGGGAAGAGGGAATTCAGCAGTCTTTTTGCCATCAAATTGAAAGGATTAAGGTTAACATCAGCTATAAGAGACCTTTGTTTGCTACTTTAACCCTTTCAGTTGATTTCATGAATACATCCGTGCAGACCACAAGCAAAGCCACCCTGGAGTTCATGATGTGGCTGATCCCAGTAGAAACAAGTCCCCAAATGATTTCTATGTTTATCAAAAGGTACATGGTGGACTCAATGGGTAACTCTTCAACCGTGCCTTTTGTTCCACCCCGAATTTTTCGACCTCCCCTTCGTGTCTCACCCCTTCCCAAACACTCCCCTCTCAGCTCGGGTCACACGCCTCCTGTGCAGCGCCTTGGGACGTCCTCCCGACGTGAAAGGCGCTCTATAAATGTAATTTGTTGTTGTTGTTGTAACTAACTGGTGGTCGACTGTTGATGATAGTCCCAATGGTATTTAAAACACTCAAGCACATTTGTGTCCTTGGTTAGATGGGATGCTTGGAACTCTCAATTTGGTTTGGATACTCTTAAGCATGTCAGACACCCGGCTGATGGAATTTGTTTTTGGTAGAAGCAGTTGGTGGAACAGAGAGTGAGGATTTAAAAGCATCTATTGATGTTGTGAGAGGAGGGAGGTAGAGAGGGAAAAAAGACAGCTCCTTTGCAAGCTACAAGCCACACCATTTTAAGTTGGGGAGGATGGAAAGTAGATTGAGGAACAATTTGTAAACAGGATTACACAATGTTAAACCAGGATTTACACAGCAGATAACACAACAATTAGCTTAATGATACCGTCAGTGTTATCATACAAAGTTCTTAAAGATGTAAAAAGCAAGAGTTCTAGGCTAAGCCTCTCTAAAGCCTATTTTGAACCATGTCCAGCAAATTACATGGCACTTTATTCAACATGATTTTATCTGGATTTTTTGTCATGTAAGGAACAATTTTTTTTGTACTCATCAAAGTGACATGTGTCAGGGATTGGAAGATAACATTTTGCTACCCTCTGGGAGGATACCCCTTACTGGGTTTGTTCATGCTTCAATCTTTGAAGACAGCAGATCTTTTTCGGGATAATTTATCATCCTTATTGTCAGTTTCATTATTGAACATGCATCAGACCCCATTGGCTGTGAAAGGAGATTCAGTGGAGGGAGAGGGTTTGATTCCCATTTGTGCTTGCATCACATTCACCCATGACAAGTGTGGTTACAGTCACCTGCAGAGAAAAGCTGTCTCTTATTCTGCTCCAACAATACACTTCAATCCCCCAAACAACACCTCCTCCTGCCCCCAAAGTGTCAGTTCCATTGTCCACAACAATCCACGTGGCTATTCAGAGAATCATCCAATCTTACAGCCCAGAAGGAGGCCAATCAGCCCATTGTACCGGTGCTGGCTCTTTGAAATAGCTATTCAACTCGTCCCCTGCTTATACCCCAAAGCCTCGCAAGTTTTTCTGGGTCAGAATGTTTTATCATGTCGACCTACCCCCACGAGGAAATGAACTTTATCTCATGCCGGTTCCTTAACAACCAACATAAAGAATAAGGATTCTTCTCACCAATCTGAGCAGGAATCAGCTCCCAGCAGTCACATTGTATATGACTGGAAAGCTCTACAACCTGCTGTACTACAGGACTTTGGCTTTTGTTCAGTGGCTCTTTTCTTCCTGCATTTGGCTGCCATCCCTTACAGCTGCAACTCACTCAAAACAGAAGCAATTTCCTGGTTTTCAATGACTAAAATTAGCCTGTTTACAAAATTGCTTACATTTTTCAGTTCTGTCTTTGCTGCATGTATGTTATTTTAGATCTGCCCTTCCTGCCACTAAGAGATTTGCTTCTCTTTAAAACCACAATGTTTTGGCCATATGTTTGATTAGTTCTAGAGTAATGTAGAATATATTCAAGTTAACCATTGATAAACAGTTACTAGTTTAACTATTGCCAGTTCAGTTAGTGGTTTGACCTAGAGCAGTGGTTAGTGCTTAATGGTTAGAGCCCTTGCTTTGTAAGCGAGAGACCTGGATTTGATTCCCAGCAGGGCGAATGTTGGGCAAGTTTCCTTACTCCATAGGCCTCTGTTTACCTAGCAGTAAGTAGGACCCCAGTTTTTAGTCGATTGACGGATTGCTTTACTGGGAATAATAATTCCTTCAAAAATAATACTAAATTGGTCACTTCAATGTTTGTGGGATACTGCTGTGTGCAATTGGCTGCTGCATTTCGCCCACAAAATATACAGTCAATTCACTTTACAGTATATTCCGTGAAGCGCTTTAAGATGTCTCGAAGACATGTTAAGACACTATCAAATGCAAGGATTGTCATTATATATTATATTATTAAACATTGCATTTTCTGTTGCTGGTTTACCCCTGCCATTAGTTTAACCATTGCCAATTCTGTTTTTTTGGCTGTCTTTAATGCTAATAGCACCACATCTGGGATAAAATACACACAGAGACACGGACACACATACACAAAACAGACAAATAAGACAAACGTTTGAGCATGGAAAAAGCATGAAAAAAGCATGGACTGATTCATTCTCAAAGCAGCTACTTACAGATAATAAGTGTAGGACTGATAGCTTCTTCTGTCAGGTAGGATGATTGGAGGGTTTGGGCGGTGGTGGGAAAGGATGGAAATGGGAGGAAAGAAAAGCAAAATATTAATGTATCAAAAAAAGTAAGAAAATCTAAATTTTCCCCTCCGTCCTGTGCCCACACCCCCACCCCATCCCCAATTCAATCACCCTATTACCCATTACAGAACAGCAAATGTGATTGCTAAAGCCAGAGCAAATATACAAAGGCCATGAGGACAAAAGGGGATGGGGGGAGAGGGGGGATGATTGATGGGAAAATGTCACGTGTGAGTATTCTGGAATTATTGTAACAATAGTTGGGAGGATTTGGAGTTGTGAAGTATTGGGAAGAGAGCCCTGACATAGTAGAGAGGAAGGCAGCCAAGCCCCCAAATAACACTGCATTGGGAAGGAATTTGGAAAATGATTCCACACTCAAGGAGGCATCTGATTGGCCCTCAGCATATAGTGAAACACTGATCACAAGCTTGGTGTACACAGAAAGGACAGAAGTGCTGGTAAACAGCAATAGGAAAGCAAAGAAACAACAATACAGTTTTGGTTCGTTTTGTCCACACAAAGAAAGGAGGGATGAAAAAGAAACCTGTGGATTGAGAGGGAACATGGAGCTAATGTGTGAAGATGTAAGTTAGAGTTAATGTTTATAGGAATAGGATGCCATTCAGCCCCATTGATTGCTTTTGTTCTTGGGTCATTTTCTTAGAATTTAGCAAATCTTTCAATCCCATTTTCCTCGCTAATTCTCCAAATCCTGTAAAAACCCTTAATTCCCCGGTGTCCCTTTTACAAACACCAATCAATTATATAGCTGCAGTGAGGTCATTCTGCATTCCCACAAGCCTCCTTGTGAGGAAATGTTTTCTAACCACATCACTCCCGATTTTAACAACAACAACAAAATTACACTTATATAGCGCCTTTCACGTCGGGAGGATGTCTCAAAGCGCTGACACCACTTTCCCCTTGTGTTTGGGAACCATCCGTCAGAGCGAAGGGTTGTCCCATCTGACTCATCATTAGGGACACTCCAGTCAGGCCAGTAAATGGCACAAGACACCCCCAACAAGGATACCTTGATGCTTCTGGAATTGTCCTTGGCTGGAGCAGCAATGAAGTGGGAAAATTAGAACTTAGAATGAACGAGTGGGAATGATGAATCGCAGGGAAATCAGATGCACCTTTTACTCACAGAACAAAAATGATTCATCAAGCTGCCTCCCAAGCTGCACATAAACCTGACCGATGTATAAGCGACTTGCACTGTAAACAGCAAATGCAGTGCATGCGATGGGCCAAGTGCATTTGAATCGTGCAATTCTTGTGGGAAGCGGGGAAAGATCTGCCACTAATGGGATTCCTTCACACCCCCATTATAGTCCTGCAGGGCAATGAAATGATGAATGAAATTTTACCTCAATATGTTCTGGGGAGAGAGGAAAGAATAAATGAAGAATGGTCCCTCCTGAAGAGAGATTGGTGGAAACTGCATCTGAGGCTCGAAATTCCCAATGGTCTTTGCAATAATGACCACTGCCTTCATGTTTAATATCACCAGATTTGTAGAAAATACATAAATCTTAATTTGGGAAGATTAGGAAGAACTGAGCTTTCCGCAATTCTCAGAAATAATTGACCACCTTTCTGCGCAATTTAGTCTTTAAATGTTGAGACAAGAGTAGGAAGATTGAGATGAGGAGAAATTTCAAGTCCCTATTTCAGGGTTATGTTGTGAGTGATGGAACTGGTGGATTAAAAACTGGTTGGAATGGAAGCGGTGATGATAAAAGAGAGGCCTGCACTGCTCCTGTGAAAGGCAAGAGAAGGAGTGACGCTGGAGGCACAGAAAATGGGACAAACAGTTTATTCTGAGATTGTCTTAACTCATGACTCATGTTCAAACCCACTCACTGCCTGGCACCTCACTCCGACCTCACTCCCCAGTCCACCACTGGGCGCCTCTGCTCCACTGCATTGGCCTCCTGCTCATCCCTCACACCCTCCACCTCACTATTGGAGGTTGTGCTTTCAGCCACTGTGCCCCAAAACCCTGGAATACTCTCCCTCAGTCCCTTAGCCTGGTCCCCTCTTTCCCGCTTTTCAAATCCTGCCTGAAAACCTTCCTCTTTGACAGTGCTTAAGGCCACCTCTTCCCATCCTATTATACTCCCTGGCTCAGAGTTAAGCTCCATCACTGTCAAGTGCTCCGAGATGGACTACCCAAGATGGACTGTGCTATATAAGTGCAAGTTGTGGTTGTGATTTTTTGATCAACTGTGCTGCCAGCATGTGGGGTTTTGGGAGCTTCTGATTCTGAAGTATCGGCAGTCCCATTACTTCTGATGGTAAATGTAAACCTTTCTCTTTCAGATGCACATTGACCTCCATGTCAATTAACAGCATTCCTAGTTTTTATTTTGGATTCTGTATCATGCAGTCCATGCCTGGCAGAGGATATTTTTCAACGCCACATTTCAGTTCCTAGTGGATCCTTTATTTTCCACCCGTACTTTATCTTTCATGATTTTATGAATGTGTCGCTGCTTGATTGAGCCAACAGGAGGGGAGCCCACCCTTAGACCTCCTGAGTCCTGCCCCGAGAGGGCTAAATAACGCCCTGTCGATCTATCACCCAACTCCAACCCAATTATATCCTGTGCTTGTATACCATGAAAAGACGCTTGTTCAACACAGTAGGAAGCCATTTGTCCCAAAGTGTGGATGCTGAATTCTCTATTAATTCTACCTGTCCAAGGTTACCTTCCCCCCACACCCCTCGGCTCAGGTCTCAGACTCCACCACTGTAAAGTGCTCCAAGACTCTGCCCCACCCGGTGAAGAGCACCATATAAATGCAAGTTGTTGTTTTTTTATCAGCTGCCATCCAATGACATCCCGATCCCAAAGACAACCCAAATCTCAACATCACTCCTTAAGTTTCTTAATGCTTCGAAAATGCCAACAGTCCCTTTTTCAGGCAGCCTGTCATCACCATCAATAATTCACAAATAAACCGCGACAATGGAGATGTATCGGCATCAGTTCAAAGCATCACCGACACCAATCGCAGACTGACTGCGGAAAGTGACAGCCAGCGATCCCAGGAGGTGTGCTTTCAGAATTTCACCCGAGGTCTCGCAATGAATAAAATAAAAGATGGGATTACGCAGCCCCCACTGCGCCTTTGTTCTATTTATTCTATATGACGAGAAGAAAAAACTTTTTCAGAGGAAGGCTAGCTGGGATCAAGCTTGGCTGCAAAAACAAGTGAGCAAATCTTCACAAAGGACAATCTAGTTCACTTAACCAGATGTTTCTAGTTGCTGATTTGGTTGAGCACTGGATTTGAGAACCAGATGAGTCTGGGTTTGAATCCCACTGGCTCTTCTCACCTTATGGAACCAATATACAGTACTTATCATTCTTAAAGATGTGTGTGGGGTGGGGGAGGAGTTGGGACAGAGGATTAAGTTAGGGGGTTGAAGTCGAGCTATGAGTTTCAACTGGCTCAGAAGAATCATAGCAGGTATAGTTCCTGTAGTACTCTTGGGCGCTATTCACAGTTTACAACTATGGCTCACTAATTAAACATGGAGGCATGTCGTTTCCCCCTCAGGCAAAGCCGTAATGGGCCAAATGGACCTAGCTGCACAAGTCCCTGAAATGTGTCAGTGCCTTTCCAGCCAGTGCCTCCACCTGATTCTCAGAACTTGGGGATTAACATGTAATAACGGACTCTGATTTGCAGCATTTCTCGACAGGAAATTGTCTAGAATTCCCATTTCCATCTCGGCTGCGAAAGTGGAACTTATTGGCATAGGTCGAACTGCCGATAATGTAAAGGAGTCTCTGTTTGCGAGTCCCCAATTAGCAACGAAGGAATCTCCCTTAAGCAATACTACAAATTATTGGGTTTCGGCTGGGCAGGTCATGGACTTGTGTTACTGAACCATTCTGACCCGGAACTCTTTCTTATGTGTCAGAGGAAGTAAAGTGGACTGGCTTTCAGTGAGATGTGCCTCAGCGCTTATCATTATTTTACAAAATGTGGAAACACCTCTTATGAAAGACTGCAGCCCACCCCTTGGACAGAGAGCTTCAGTAATCTTCAAACATGTTCAACTCAGACCTCAGACTGCTGTTGTGTTCAGCCTGTGCAAGATAGACTAGGTATGCTCACACACAAACATACATGCTTGCACATACACACACAGACGTACTCACACACATGCATGGACACATACATACACACGCACACAGCTGACTTTTAACTCAAATTACTTGAAAAATCAGGGCAGGTTTCTGTTTTCCTTTTCATCAATTTCTCTTTGCTATCTGAGATGCACCTGAATCTGGAGACTATTTCTCTGTGTCACCTTCCAGGCTGTAATCCAGAGAGGACTGTAATGAGCCTGATGCAGAGAGGATCTGGTGGAAGTTCTTCAATATTTTATAGCATGCAGCTGCCCAGATGTGCTGATATGTTTGTGCATAGAGCCACTTACATTTAATCCAAATTGTGCCGGACTCGGGTTACAAATGAACACAAAATCCCAGGTGGACATCGACCAAATCACTGAAGAGAACGATGTGTAGAATGCTTATGTCTTGAGGTTTGCATCAGTGGATATAGTGCACAATGCTCAGAGTGTTATCTTTGAAACGCAATTATGAACATACATAGTACTTTGTAGACATGTTCGTTTTGCCATCTCATGAAAGTAGCCCAGTGTTAGGAACGGATTTTCTATGTCAGTCCACCCTGGAAGTACAGTATGGAGCAGAATCGGACACAGTCACCTCTGAAGTATTTATCCTGTTCATATCTCCACTCCGACCCTTCCCCTATCCCCCACCTCCCACTCTGTTGTTCTCACCAACCATCTCTTTATTCACACTTTTCCGCCTTTCCTACCTACTTGACCTGTGTTAACTCTTTATCCCCAGAAGATACTTGCTGTAAAATGTGGATCTGAAGAAATGGTGGGACATGAACCAAACTGCAGTCAGTATGTACATCACACACAGTGGGTGGGAGGAAGAGGGGTGTAATGGGAGAGGAGGGGAACACATTTATGATTAGAATCAAAATCGTGGAATCCTAAATACATTCATTCCTTATTCAAGATGTGGCATTAAAATGTCTTTTGAAATTTCCCTCTCGGTCCCCACCCCCACTCCAGTTTACTAAATAAACAACTCTCTGGGCATTGCCATCTTGAAATGCAGTTTGAATCGTTTTCACATTGGAATCTGTTCTGAAACACTGTATTTTTCACTCCATCAGCTGTATCTTTGTACAGCTTGCGTTTCTCTCTGACTGAGCCGGAGCGCTGTTCAGAATGCCCAGTGAGATGGATTGCCTGATTGGCAGTGAAGAGAAGCTGTTGGCTTTGCTATGAAGGGGGAGCCACATGCACCAACCCCAGTGCTCCCAGCAATGAGATGAAGATTTTTTGAAGATTCACAAAAGGGTTTGTATGGTGGGTGTCATAGGTAGCTGGATATATCTTATGTGTCATTGATCTTCTATTTTCAGTTCTTGGAATAGTTTGCCACTATTCCCTGAAACTGCAGGACACTCCCCCTCAATCCTTCTGTCTTGCCACCTCCTTCCCCATCTTCAGATCATGCCTGAAGACCATCCTCTTTGACCGTGCTTAGGGTCACCTTCTCCCTTTTTGGCATCATGCTCCGCCTCTGTCAAGGACTCTGAGACTCCACCCTAGTTATTTAGCAACCACCAAAATTTAGACATACCCTTCCCACCACTACACAACTCAAGAAAGGACCGGGCTACTCTTGGTGGAGAAGTAAATTCTCCAGCCTTGCTGGGCTGAGAGGGCTCTCATCATCCTCTCCCCCTGCCCTTGCTTACCTTTTCTTCATGAGCAGGACGACACCGAGGAAGATGATGACGAAGAGCAGGATGCCAGCGATGACCCCGGCGATCTTCACCGTATGGTCCGTCTGCTTCTCGGGCTCTTCAGCGCTGGGCTTCCGAGTGGCGCCCCCTGGAGATCAGTGAGATCAAAGAATGGCAATGTTAAGGAGGTGTTTCCTGAGAGTGAGGGAGAAAAAACAAAGATCTCTTGTCCGATATGATCCTCTTTGGACCTTTCACTGAAAATGCAGAAATTAAAATAAACGGGTGACAAATTCTCATGGTCTGAGCATTGAGACGACTTTGAATCAACTTAAAATTGAAGCTGGCGCAGAATTGTGGAAAATACACTTTCACTTTGGGAACCGAGTTTCACAAGCTTATCTGTTCGTAAATGTGGCTGGTCCAATTATTGTTTTCTAATTTTCTCCCTGAAGGGGAGATGTGGGGCTCCTCTTGTTGGGGTCAGTTTAGCAGGTGCTGGTTGCTCTCTGGCACCCCTAAAGAGGCATTGTCTGTGTGTGAGCCTGAGGCAGTGAGTGTCGGCACGTCACAGCTGAACCAACCCTCTTTCCACCCGACTGCCACATACACACACACAAGCAATATAGGCTGATCTCAAGGAACTGGGAACAGGAATCATGGCTGCTTTTCTTGTCATCTAACCCTGGGAAGCCTGGGTCCTATGTAACCCTGGCTGAGACCCATCACTGGGATCGAACCGACATATTTGTGTTCAGAAAGCTGTAGCTCCATCCATCGCGCTGCCTCACATAGTTGTCAAGAAGAACTGGCTTCCAATTTAAGGCTGAATTTAACGAAAACTGCCTGGTCATAAATTTGAAGACAAATGACATGTTCCTAAGACTAAGACTGTGAGAAATTTCAGGCATGGGACTTGTAAGCAAATTTTGGTTCAGTGTTTTTGTTGATGAGGACTGAACTTTCCTGAGTTATTTAGAAATTCAGTACCACGGTGCACGACAAGGTAACCTGACCTTGATAAAGCCTCTCGCCTCTCCCCACCTACCCCACCCCCCACCCAACATACAAAAAACGTTGTTATCAATAAAAAAAACAGGCGTAACCTTCAAAAGCTCCACACTGTGTCATCTGTCATTTCTAGAGCTGCACACTAAAAAGGCGACTTGCCCTGAAAAAAGCACCTCCATTCACTCTTGATTAGCTCGACCTCGTCCCTGTAATATTACCATTAAAATGTAATAACTCTCCTACTTGTTGCTGTGGCACCTGAAAGAGTGAGATAAGCTCATTTGGTATGCATTTCCTTTCCGTTGTTTTCTCTGCACGCACATTACAGACCTTCCTCCCTTTAACAAGTTCAAATCTTGGCAGCATCTAGCATCGAGCTACTTCCTTGCAATTTGTTCGGCAAACTAGGCATCCCCTGAATGATCGCAGCGCTGGCACGAACATTCACAATATCTGTTTGAAAGAGATAACCAGTGTTGAATGCCTCCAAGCTCAGCCGTTCCCTTTTATCAGCCGCCATTTGCATTGCACACAATATAATGTGATGGAATGTCAGGGCTCGGTTTGTCAATATATTCTGTTCTCTTGCTAGGAACAGTCTAGCCTCTGATCCACGGCATTTGTCACCTCCAGGTTCCCCTTTTCCAATGCCCTCCTCACTGGAATCCCGCCACAAGCTGCAGACGAACCGTAATTAAAATCCATTAATTATGGATTACATCCCACTCCCCACCCCCCACCCAATTCCTGGTTTCATATCTCCCAGCGGATCGAATTCAAAATTTTTGCCCCCTCCCATTCTCCTGTTCACTACCAGTGGGAGAGCTATCACCTATTGTGCCCTGCTGTGTCGATCTCCATCTCAAAGTGCCTCCACTTTGCTTCTTCTCTAGCTCACTCGGCAACAACTCCCCCCAGTCTCCCCCACCCATTCCTCTCCCCAGCTTGGGTGGGCTCCAGTCAGTTGTTTCCCTCCTGCCCTCTTTGGTTCTCATTTCCAGCTCAGGTGCCACTCACTTTGGAATGCTCTCCCAATATGAAAGGTGTTATATAAATGTAAATCTGTGTTGTATTGTTTCTAACAAACAGCAGCACTATTTACACTAAAGGCAAAAAAGAGAATTGGCATTAAGTGGTGGTTTAACGTCTTTACGCAGAGTCTTGGGGGTTAATAATGGGGTTAATACAGAAGCACATTCCGTTGTCAATGATATCAAAAGTGCTGCAGGTGGACAACACTCCTTCTGCCCCACTTTCCCAATCGACACTGTTTTCAACGGTAACTTCCCTGAAGCCGTGAGTTCAACCAATCAAAATCACAGGAGGTGGGGGGGCTAAATTCACCCATTATGAGTGATACATATTGAATTTGCTGCAAAATTGACCTTCATCTGTATTGTCATTTAAGTTCTTACGTAGATAAAGCAAAGTAAAATTACTGGTTGTCTATTTCAATTCAGTAATGTGAAACATTTGCACACAGGGTATGGTGCCGAGGCTGTTAAGGGGACTATGTTGCTTTGCTGAGCTGTGGCTTGGACAACCATGGCTAGAATGACTAATTTATCTTACCAATACACCAGGGGGAAGAAATAGGGCAATAAATCATAAGTGACAACAGAGAGCATTAAAATGCATTTGGTTTGTGTAGCACAAGGCATAGAACTTTGCTTCATTTTACATCAAGCCCCTAGGATGGAGTTGAGCCTCTATGTCTCTGTTGTAAAGTAGAATAAGAGTAACATACAAAGTAGTTTAGTCTACGTGACACAAAGAATATTGCAGTTGCCAGAGGGTTTTAATAAAAGAGACATCTTGATGTGTTCAGTTTTAGTGTGTTACTTTTGGAGGTGATGTCTAATTTAAAGGGGTAAAGTCTGCAATGGTTCAAAGCTAGCAATCCTATTTCTTGGGAAGTTCCTGGTAAGTTCCTGGTAAGTGGTTTCTTCCTGTTCAGTCAGCTGCATGCCACCCAGTGGGCAAAAGTCAATGCCCGGGATACTTTGTAAACACCACAATCTTTTTCCCAATATGTCTACATTAAAAGACACTAACATTATCTAACAGACATAACTAACTAACCACTAATGTTGACTAACAAATGCAAACATTAGTCCCTGGGTTTGTTCTGCTGAAACCTCATTCCTAATTGAAGTGGTCACATTTTGTGGAGGACACGTTTGCACGGCTATAGGGATGGAGCGGGGGAGGGGGTTTGATTTGGACAGCTCTTTTCAAAGAGCCGGCACTGATACAGTGGACTGAATGGCCTCCTTCTGTGCTGTATAATTCTATGATATATTTCTATGATTTGCAAATTTTGCTTCTCCAGATTTAGCATTTGGCATCACAAACACATGAGGAATTTCTCTTTGACTCCCGTCCAACCTGCCCATCACCAGAGAGGTGCTACGTAATCATTGGCACTGGCCCACCTGCCACCTGTGAACCACCTGCAAACAACCCCTTCCTCACTCAGTCCCACCAAGTAGGGTTATAGATATAGATTTCCCTTTCAACCTTAACTCAAACCCAAGTGACTTCTTTCTCTGTTTTAATATAATAATCCCTGCATTAGAAATAACACTTTTCACGTCTTCTAGATGGATCAAAGTGCTTCACAGAATATACTGTGAAGTGAATTGACTGTATATTGTGTGGGTGAAACGCACAGCCAGTTGCAGTCGTGGATTGAAGTGACTGGTTTATCATTTTTTTTCTTGAGGGATTATTATTTTATTTCATCCAATCTTCTTTGTTTGGCTTTCATTTGGAACAAAAGGCCTTGAGTGAGTGGATTACACTTTAAAAAGATAAGTGTTTCCTGATTAAATAATGAATGCTAAAGGTTGTTAGCATCCCATACTTCAGATTCTGTAATCCATTGGTTGTTGTTTCATGTACTTGGGCAGCGCGTGCTATGCAGTCTGCTTAATGTACATCGGCCCTTCTTATAACGTAACGTAAGGAAAATCTGCCATTATATTGGAAGCGATTTTGTGCTAGTAGTACATTTGATACACACTGAAAACGTCTGTCTACAAACATACCAAGGACATGGAGTTAAAGAGGTACCTTTGCAAGATCTCACTTGACCTCTAGTTATATGGCTGACCATCCCATTGGTCAATTTAGCAAAAGGAAAGCAAGACAGTAACTCTCTACCCACTCACCAGGAGAAAGTCACTTAGAAAACCAATTGTGGTGTTAGTTTGAAGACCATTATCTAGAAATTTAAGGCTATGCAGAATTGTGGAAAATTCTTAAAATTCGGTCTTGATTTAGAAGCTCTCAAATCAAGACTGAGTTGAGCAATCTCCTAAAATTCTAGCACAATTCTAAACTTTAAGGTGATGGATTCAAGACTAAGATTATAAGAAATTTTAGACCTCTTGTATAAGGTAAGACATAGTTAGCCAAAAGAACCCTTCACATAAAAAACGCAACGGGAATGCAAGCATGCAGTGGAGGTTAGGTGCATGGGTTAGTCTTGTTTTACTAGTCAAAAGCATCCACACTTTGTACAACATCAGCTAAGGGTTGGGTTGGGGGGGCAGTGGGAGGGGAAAGAGAAGTGGGCCGGGAAGGGGGAGTGGGACAGGGACAAGGGTAAAGAGAGAAGGGGGTCAGAATAAAATTGGTTGGATGTGAAGGAGCAACCAGAAGTAAATGAAGTGAGGAGACAGAAACGAGTGAAGAAACGTTGGTGAAGAGATGGGCATGTCTGTACTTGAACATCTAACCTGTTAGTTGGCTGTCGCCTGCAGCAGGGACGATGCGTATGTATGGTGTTGTAAGCTGAGTCACGATTATTGCAGCTAAGGCAAAGGAAGATTTCCAGGTCAGCATGCATGAGAAAGAAGCTGGACTGAAGCTAGATTAGCAACAAGAATTATTTTATCGCCCCCGCACTCCAACACCATTTAGCTACCTGTTAAGAAAGTGAACATTAACAACAACAACAAAATTACATTTATATAGCACCTTTCACATCAGGAGGACGTCCCAAGGCGCTTTGTTAAATACAGTAACTGCATTAAGTACCACATGGCTTGTGAATAACTTGCTGTTGTTTCATACACAGAACGGATGCAAACTATTGAGGCAACTTTTTGTGCCATAAAGGACTGCATCCACTGTGCTAAAAGCAGTTAAAATTAATTAATTCCGTTTTTTTCTACAAGAGTTTCACATTTTTGCCCCGGCCTTTCTGAGGGTTAGTTAGGTATGGACTGAGCATGGCTCGTGAACATTCTTCTTGTGTGTGTCTAGACAATGAATGTTGTCAGGCAATTCAATACACACACATACATGTATATACACGCACATGTACACAGACAAACCCATACATGTGCGTGTACAGACACATTCAAACACACACATATATACACACACACAAATACACACATCCGCCCGCACGCATGCATAAGCACACACACACACACATTCTTATGGAAATGGAACTTGCCGAATACCAGCTCCCTTTTGCTGGAAGGACTTTTGCTCCAAGCAACCAACTTGCTCACGATTGCTGCCAATATTAATGTTACCCTGTGATTGACTGCAAAACCTGCTGTTTTGCAGCATCGCAAAGTCTAATGTCGCTGCGATGCAAAACTGCCCCCATCCGCCTGGGAGCCCATTGAGCTCAGACACCCCATTGTTACAGCGGCTGGACACATCAGTACAAATCTTTAGAATCAGGTAACTCTCAAACAATCTCTATCACTTCATGCAGGTTTGTGCCAGAAATTCATTATCTTCATAAAGTGTGTTGGATGTGTGTGTGTTTTTGTGCATGATTCTTTTAGGTGTGCGTTGCTTTTACTCTGACAAAAATAGTTTCGAGTGTTGAATTCAACCCAGTATTCATTAGGGCAATGCATTCTGCAGCTCTGACAGAACGGATCAAGGAATGGAAATGGAGGGCAATAGTGATGGGAGAGGAGAGGGTTATGCTGCATTACAGGGGGTGCTGTCTTTCAAATGGGATGGTAAACCAATTTCCCATCTGTCCTTTATCATTGGTTTTGGAGATGCCATGACACAAATGGAAAAGAGAAAGGAATTTCTTGTGGTATCCAAGTTTCGCTACAAACTCAAGACACTTCAAATGGCAAGCAATGGTATACAAAGCATTTTGGGAGTGATTTTGCCATGTGACGAAAATCGCAAGCTGTCAAGTGCCTATCGCAGAGGAAAGACAGACACTAAACAAAAGTCAATTATTATCATCATCAACACAAGGAGAGAGGAGAGAGGTGATGCACAGTTGGAAATTAAGCTGCGTTTCTCAATCACCTGTTGTCCTGATTGGCTCGCATCAGTGCCTCTGCACCTCAAGCCCTGGCAGCATCAGCATCCAAGGCAGCACACTCCATCTCATCAAGCAATTCAGGAACCTGGGTTCCTTGTTTGACCCTGAACTATCCTTTCTCCCCCACATCCACTTCATGATCAGTACTGCCTTCCACCACCTCCATAACATTGCCAGACTCCGCTACTGCCTCACCCCTCAGACTGCCGAAACCCTCATCCATACATTTGTCACATCAAGGCTTGACTTTGAAACTCCCTTCTCGTTGGCCTTCCTGGCTCTTTCCTTCACAAACTACAGATCATCCAGAACTCTGCACCTCGTGTCCTCTCCCGCACTAGGCTCCACAACCCCATCACTCCCACACTCGCCCGGCTCCATTGGCTCCCCATCCCCCAGAGGATTGAATTCAAGTTCCTCGTCCACACTTTCAAGACCATCCACAGCCTTGCTCCTTCCTATCTCTTCAACTTATTGACTTTCTGCCAACCTGCCCACCCCTTCCCTTCAGCGGGCAACTGTCTGTTCCATCCCTCCTGCCCATCCCTCCCTACTATCGGCAGCTGGGCTTTCAGCCTCTCTGGCCCCGCACTCTGGAACTCCATCCCAGTACGTTTGTCTTGCTTCCTCCCTCGCGTTCTTCAAGGCCGGTCCTAAGACCCTCCTTTTTGATTGTGCCTTCTGCTGCCCTCTCGCCTCTTTCCCTTCCGTTCCCCCTTCCCTGCCGCTCCCACATGCTCAGGTCCCGACCCCTGACTGTTCAGCGCCTTAGGGCGTCCTCCTGATGTGAAAGGCACTCTATAAATGTAATTTTGTTGTTGTGTGTTGTTATCATCTTTCTAACACAGATCACTTTGGAACCGAGTAAAGGATAGGATTGCTTTAAACAGCACAACAGTCCTTTGAGGGTTGATAAAGTCACACAGGCACACCCGTTTGTGAGACTGGATGAAGCAGGGCCAGCAGGTAAACAGGAACATCGCCACACACTGACCAGCTAGTAGGAATCGTGAGCAAGAGGAGGGAATGGGGGGAGGAATGGGGAAGTGGGGAGAAGAAGGATGGGGTAATGTAGGTAATGGGGAGAAGAATGGGGAGAGGAATAGATGGAATGGGCAGAGGAATGGAGAAAAGATCGGGGGAAAGTGGATAATGGGGAAAGGATTGGGGCAAAGGAGAGGCTAAGGGAATGGGGAGAGGATTTGGGGAAGATGGGGGATTGGAGGGGAGAGGGACACGATAATAATTCATTAAAAAAAACACACCAATAGATAACGCCGTGAAAATACAAAAGTGGACAAATTGGGTTCACATGGCACTGATAAGAACACAGGAGTACTGTACAGGAGTTAGCATGTTAAAGCAGTGTATTTAGGGGGTGGGGAGGTAAGTGGAATCTCTTTGGAACAGAGGTGGCTTGGCAACGGGATGTCGGAATTGAGTCACCCCCCAGTGGCTATCCTGGTTGTCCAGTTGCTGAGCCAAGTGGGTCTGTAGTACTACAGGCTCTACTGATGACAGCCCTGCCAGCCTGGCTCACCATCAGGACTCAGAGTTGCAGTGGGAGATGGGGGCAGTGATTTTTCCCACTCAGCTCCTACTAACCTTGCCAGCCAAAGTCCTCATGGGTTGGGTAGCCACCGGAAACGTGCCAGACAGCACTCTCAATGGCAAGCTATGCAGTTTTAGCTGGTGAGACACCAGCCTTGGATGCTGTCAACCTGTGTCCCTTACAATCTTTGGAATTAGGTTAGTAGGGTATGTTCCTCCAGTGAGAGAGTGCGCATTTCAGGGAGATTTCTACGTGTAGGCGACACGGATGTGTGGACCTCTCAGTCTGGTTTCAATACTCTTAATCATGGTGACTTGTTTCTGAATGTGTCAGGCACCCACTTGACCAAAGAAAACATTAGTGAGTCTTGCCTTAGGCAATGCGTAACCTTTGTAATGTCGCTATCGAGTTCAGCGGAAATCCGGATGCTTCTGCTCACGCACTTTGATCAAATCGGTACACCCTGTGGCATGACAGAGCAAACTGTTCTACCCACCCCCCTGGTTGAGACAGATTGACTTGATTTGACACAGACAAAGGAGTGGATCACTCATGACAGCATGACGAGGCAGTGAGGGAAGACAGCAGAAATCAGCCATACCTTTGGTGGCCACCCGGACGCAGTCAATTTTGGTCTCCTGTGTTAAGAGGAAAGAAACATAGATGAATGTCATTTGTGGTCCCGGACCAAAAGCGAATGTAACATCATTGTCAATTCTATTTAAATTCCAGTATAAAGATTGACTCATAAGCAGAGTGGCAATATGTATCCTCAGAAACAGGGGACTGGGCGCATCTCACTTGGCTTTTGACAATTGGAAATGAAATGCACTTGGCATTTCAGATAAATACTTCAGTTAACATTTATCTGTACAGTCAAAGAGATTAATTGAGCAAGGCAGCAAACAACCGTCTCGAGCAGCGACTTGCTGACAGTGAGCGCTGAGGAGGGAAAACTTCAACATCATATCTGACAATTTAAAATAAAATCAATGCCTCACTGGGGTTTGGCATTGTCAGTGCAGTGTAGAAAGGGTAGCTGGCAGGAACATCTGCAGCCTGTCACTAGATACTGTTGCTCAGTCTGTCATATGTCTGCACGGGAGTCAAACAGACTCACAGGAAAGTCGTCGGGGATTGAGCGCCTCACCTCTGACTGGGGTAACACTCCTATTACTATTACTAGTAATTATTGCAATTGATATAGTGCCTTAGCGCTTGAGACGTCTCAAAGCGCTTCACAGAATATACGATAAAGTGAATTGACTGTATATTTGTGGGCGAAACGCGGCAGCCAATTGTGCACAGCCGTGTCCCACAAACAGTCGTGGTTCAAAATGGCAATTTTTTTTGAGGGATTATTATTAGGCGTGTTGAGTAAGGAAGCTTGCCCGAGGTTTCGCCCTGACCTGCCAGGAATCAAATCCAGGTCTCTCACGAGGTGAGGGCTCTAACCACTGAGCTCCACATCTCCACACAATATACAGTAACTCAGAGACTGCGGACACCCAGTGCCAGCCTAGTTTAGTTGGTGGCATGCCTGCTTGCCTCTGGACCTGAAGTTTGTGGGTTCAAATCCCGTGTCGGAGATGCCATCCTTTGGTTGTGATGCTAAACCAGGGGGGTGACTGGATATTTTCTTCCCCCTTGTGGTTTTAGACCACATGAAGCTATTTGAAAAGAGAGGTGAGTTCCCGGCCAACAATCCTCCAGATACAATTAGTCTTTCACCTCACGGCTGTGGCAGGGGGATCTGATGGGAATTGGGCTGAGCAATGTGGGATAAGACAATCGATTCTGCAACCCTCAAGAGCATTGTGTTTTTATTAAGTTGTCAGCAGTGGAGATTAGCTAGCGCTTACCAGCTTACTTCTTTTTGAGAAGAGAATGAGTTTAACACTTGATGCCAGTCAACATGGGAAAAGGCAGGGTTTGAAAGCTTTTAATACAATCTAATAATACAGCGGGAGACAGGCTGTTGATATTGTTAGCCTCCCCATGTTCCTAATAACAACAACAACAACAACAATTTACATTTATAGAGCGCCTTTCACGTCGGGAGGATGTCCCAAGGCGCTGCACAGGAAGCGTGTGACCCGAGCTGGGAGGGGAGTGTTTGGGAAGAGGTGAAACACGAAGGGGAGGTAAAAGAGTTTGGGGTGGAACAAAAGGCACGATCGAAGAGGAAAGTCTTCAAACCGGCCTTGAAAGAGGAAAGAGAAGAGATGAAATGGAGGGATTGAGGGATGGCATTCCATAAGGTGGGAGCGGAGAAACTGAAGGCCCGGCCTCCGATGGTGGGGCGGTTCGGGCGGGGGGCTTGGAGCAGGCCAAGTCCTGTTGAATGGAGGGTCCGGGTGGGCATGTAGGGGGAGAGTAGATCGGTTAAGTAGGATGGGGCAAGGCCGTGTAAGGCCTTGTAGGTGAGGACGAGGATCTTAAACTCGATCCTCTGGAGGATGGGGAGCCAGTGGAGACGGGTAAGGGTGGGGGTTATGTGGTCGCGGAGGCAGGTGCGGGATAGTACACGGGCTGCAGAGTTTGGGATGGCCTGCAGCCTGTGAATGGAGGAACTGGGGAGGCCGACTAGGAGAGAATTTCCGTAGTCCAGCCGTGAGGTGATGTATGCATGCACGAGTGTTTCGGCAGCGCGGGGGGTAAGATAATTACGGAGCCTGGCAATGTTGCGCAGATGGAAATAGGCGGTGCCGGTCAAGGCGCGGATGTGGGGGAGGAAGGAAAGTTTTTGATCGAACATGATGCCGAGGTTCAACAACAGCAAAGGGCCTTACAGAAACAAGCTCCTGTCATTCCGCTGATCTGCTGCAGGCAAAGTTGACAACATTTCTCAACCCGCCATCGAACACAGCGGGTGTTGAGGGGAAACGGCAGCAGCGAGGCAGATCAGCGTTATCGGAAGGTGTTTAAAAGAAAAACAAGAACTGCAAATTATAAATGTGAATTAACCTCACCACCAGGATTACTAAAATGGGTAATTTAATCAGCTCCTAAAAAGGTAGGAAATCTGGAGGATTCAGAAAGAGAGAGTGCGCGATCGACATACACACAAACACATCAAGAAGAACATTGCTTCCCTTCCGTGTCTCTTTCGATCTGCTAAATCCTGACAGGCAATTACTTTCAAGTTTGCACTACTTCTGAAGGTATATTTACTTTACTGCTAAAGAGAGAAATGGTGAAAAGGCTGCACTTAATTTGAAGCAGGATATTTTCTCAAAATACTTTTTTGTTTTTTATTGCACGGTGAATGGCAGCTAACTTGGGAATGTTGTGTTAAGTCTCTAACTTGGATTTAATAAAAAATAATAATAATCCTTGCATTTGATATAGCACTTTTCACATCTTGTCGACATCTCAAAGCGCTTCACAGAATATACTGTAAAGTGAATTGACTGTATATTTGTGGGCGAAACACGGCAGCCAACTGCCCACAGCAGTGACCCACAAACAGTCCACAAAATTTACGACATCAAAAACATACACACTTCGGATAGGATAAAGTCTCGGGAGCGCTTCACAAAGACAGGGGTCAGAGGAGGAGCAGAGAAGGGAATAATAATAACAATTCTTGCATTTGAGACAGGCCTTATCATTTCGTTGAGATGTCACAAAGAGCTTAATTGCGTGCAGCAGTGTACCACAAAAAACAACAAATTACAATTGTATAGCACTCTGTACAGCGCCTGTTCTGAGGCCACACAGTCATGGTTTGAGTACCAAATTATTATTTTAATTTATTAATTTGAAGAGATCATTAAGATAGGAAAGTGATCTGCCAGTTGACTAGCGACTGTGTTCCTATTTACTGCTAGGTAAACAGAGAGGTGTGGTGTAAGGAAACTTGCATAACATTTCACCTCGCTTGTGAATCGGACCCAGATCCTCTCGCTTGCGAGGCAAGTGCTCTAACTAATACACTACAGGACTCAACTAACATTGCATGTACCATTTGACAAAATTCAAGACACTGGCGTCCAACATTATACTTCCTCTAAGTTTATGCACAATCTTTCACTCTGTGAATTTTGAATCAAATTTTTACTTTTAAACTACAAAAATTGAGACGGAGTTCAAAATATGTACAAAAAATTATGCGCATTCATAAATCCTTTGTAACACAGTGGCCTTGAGGCTCAGTCCCCCATGAAGAGATTTCAGGATCCTGAAGCCATAAAGGCAGTCAATGCAATTGGGAGCCACACTTACCCCTTTCGCTTGGCACACTGCCTGGAAGTAAATACTGTAGCTCTTGTGAGGGAGAAGCGGAGCATTCCAGTAGCCTCTGTAGGTCTTGTTGTCACCCACGGTGAAAGGATGGGATTCCCGAAGAGCGCTCGGGGGAAACTCTGCTGCAAAATAGTGAGGCAAGTTTCCACTGGAAGCATTCTGGTAGGTGATTGGGACCTGGTAGCAGGTGGCTTCAGACATTTTCTTGGTTCTTCGTGACCGCTCTTCCTCTACGATGATCTGGTAGGCGCTAAGAGAGGTGGGGAGAGCACAGGTCAGAGACTGGACAGACTTTTCCCTCCATAATCACCGTACGATTTATATTGATACAGAGTCTTGCACTTTGGGAGCACGTCTCAAAGGGCTTTACAAGTTGGTTAGATATCCAGGCTGGGGGAAGTAGGGCGGGGGAGAGTGGGAGGACAGTGTACAATATTACAGTCCTTCAGATGAGACTTTAAATCAAGGCACTGTCTGCCTGAACCGGTGGAAGTTAAAGATCTCATAGCACTATTGGAAACGAGAAGGAAGTTTCCCCTGGTATCCAGGTAACAATCCCCCAGATAAAATGAGTCACTCGGCTACACAGTTGCTTGTGGGACATTTATTTACATATTTTAGCTGATGTGTTTGCCCACAAAATACACATGTTCACACTACTTTAAAATTTATCCTGTAGACTCCTGTAGTTCATTACAGTAGTTACAGCACTCATCTTGCAAACGAGAGACTTGGGTTCAATTCGTAGATGGGCAGAATGTTGGGCAAGTTTCCTTACTCCACACACTTCTGTTTACCTAGTTGTAAGTAGGAACTTGTTGTTAGTCAATTGGTGGATCACATTTCCAGGGTTAATAATTCCTTAAAAAAAAAATAACAAATTGATCACTTCAATCCACAATTGTTTATGGGTCAGTGCTGTGTGCAATTAACTGCCGCGTTACACCTACAAAATATACAGTCAATTCACTATATTCTGTATATTCAATGCTTTGAAATTTCTCGAAGATGTGATGAGGTGCGATATCAAATACAAGGATTATTATTATCCTATGAAGCGCTTTGAGATGTCTTAGCAATGTGGTAAGACACTATATCAAATGTAAGGATTACTTTTATTCCCTTCATGAGTGTTCACGGAAACTTGCTGCATGCAAAATGGTTGCTGCGTTTTTGCCTATGCTACACTTGACATGAATTAATGTACTTTCGAGCTGCTTCAGCATGATAGGGCCTATAAATACGCGCATTATTATTATGCTGTGTTTGTGTTACACTGAATGGTCTGCTCCTTTCATTTGTAATCAGTTTCTATCACTTAACGTGCAAAAACTACTGGGGTGATCCATAGCACAGTTCCAAAGACAGCTAGCAGCCTCTTCAACAGTAATAACTAGTCAGTTGTTGCTGTTGAAGCTAAACAATAGTTTTCATCTTGGAAATTCGCTTCAGAGTGTTTTTCCCTCAAACAGATATCCCTATTTGGATATTTATCAGGACATTGCTGTGCGTAAGTTGGCTAGCATGTTCACAATACACACTCACTCTAGTAAATCCAAGCCCCTCTCAGCCCCTTCCATTTAGACATCGGAATGAATAAATAATAATAATAAATTAATCACTCAATCCACTACTGTTCGTGGGACACTGCTGTGAGCAATTGGATGCCGCCTTTCATCCATAGAATATACAGTCACCACTTTACAGTATACTCTGTGAAGTGCTTCGAGACGTCTCAAAGGCGTGATAAGGCACTATATCAAATGCAAGGATTACTATTATTATCTCTTTACCATTCTATAATTTAAGAATATAAAGGAGCCCTTTGATACCTTCTCTGAGGGGAGCTTTCCTAAAACCATGCAAAGCATGTCAAACAAAGTGAAGAAGTTAGTGCAGCAAAGGGACTTCTTTATCTGAATATCTGAACCTTGTGATCTTAGCCCAGAGAGCATGCGAGTGAGTGAGTGAGTGAGTGAGTGAGTGAGTGAGTGAGAGAGAATAAATTATATTTCTGATGACTTTTTAATGATAAAACACCTTAAAATTAAGAACGCCAGGTGTTTAGAATTGATAAATTCTAGAAACCTACCAGACTAAGAGGTTAAAAGAAACTTGAATAATTTGCATGGAAATTTCACTGGATCTTGAAAGGAATGCACCCTCTCTCCTTGGAGGAAAGCATCTTGCTTACCTAAATCCAGAGACTGTTAAGAATAATGACAAAATTACATTTGTATAGGGCCTTTCATGTAGGGAGGATGTCCTAAGGCGCAGGACAATCAGTGTTTTGGACCCGAGCTAGGGGTCAGGATAGGGTAGGGTGGAGGGCAGGCGGGAAAGAGGGTGATCGAAGGCACAGTCGAAGAGGAGGGTCTTGAGATGGGTCTTGGCAGTGGCAAGGGAAGGGGCGAGGTGGAGGTACTGCGGGATGGAGTTAAATGTAGGTTGGCAAGAGCCACGTCTTGTGGACCACAGAGTGTGATTGGGGGTAACTACTGAAGTTCAACAGAACAATTGCTTAAAACTAAAACAGAGATAGTTGGGAACACTCAGCAGGTCAGGCAGCATCTATGGAGAAAAGAAAGTGAGACTACTTGCTTAACTTGTCATAACTGGCAAGATTCCTGGTGCTTGTCCAGCAAGGAGTATACAAACGTTAGGGATTTGGCTTGTAGGAAGAGAAGCTGGACACTCACAGGAGCTGACTGGAAAGAATCCCTACTGCTGGTGCTACTGTTTCACCCACAAAATATACAGTCAATCCATTTGCTAGTATATCCTGTGAAGGTCTTGAGATGTCTCAACAACATGATAAGGCGTTATATCAAATGCAAGTGTTGTGGTGATTATTATTAGTAACTGTTTGTCAAAGGGCTGTCAATACACGTTTCTGCACCAAGACATTTGGACGTTTGGTCTGAGGTACACACGTGCCATTATGCGTTTCCACAAAAATGGTTGCATGAGCTTTACCAGATGGACACTGCAGCTCCTCCCCCACCTCACTCCCCCCACACCCCTCTGTATATCACCAGAAAATTGGAATGTGGCACTTCCTCTTCACAGCCAGTTCAGAAAAGGTCTGCACACACACCTTCAGTGTGCCATTGTCAGCAGCAGTGATACATAATGAGGAGCAGCAGTCATGTGTCACAGATGATCTGGTGATGAAACCTCCACCGAACTGGTTAGCAAAGCTGAAATGTTTGTGTCATTTGGAAGAGAATGTCAAGGCAGGGCTTATTAATCCTAAATTTCAATGCACCCAAATGCTTCATCTTCTTATCTCTGTGCTTCAAGTCTAGACTGAAATCAGAATTGCTTTCAGCTTCTAACTCCCTGCCTACAGGCTGCCTGAAAGCCGAGTGACTCGTTATTTTGAGGCATTGCACGTGTTGTGATTACGGAATGAAAGGAATCCTCTCTTTCTCTCGCTCTCTCCCCCTCTCTCTTTCTCTCCCTTTCTCTCCCTCTCTCTCTTTCTCTCTCTCCCTTTCTCTTTCTCTGTCTACTGCCCACCAGAATAATAAAATCTAAGCTCTCTGCCACCCAGCCATTTTCCTGTGCATAATAATAATAATCCTTGCATTTGATGTAGCGCTTTTAACATCTTATCGACGTCTCAAAGCACTTTACAGAATATACTGTCAAGTGAATTGACTGTATATTTGTGGGCGAAATAATGCGTTCACTGAGAAAAAAACGGTGATTTCTAACCAGATTGATCAGTACGGAACCGAGAAGCATAATACACGATTAGGCAGTCCACGTGTGAAACGGCACTCCTGTAAATCAAGATGACATGTGTAGATCTTACAAATTTTACCCCGATACTTCATGAAAAGGTAGGTGGGACCTCAGTTTAGTCTCTCATCTGAGAGACGGCACCTTCAGCAATGCAGGACACCTCCAACATTGAACTGGAATTTCAGTTGAGATCATGTGAATTCATAGTTATGACATGGGGCTTGAACCCACAAGTTTATGACTCAGCAAGGAGAGGTTTCAGAGCCACTTAAATACTGACACTGACATTGATACTTACATGCCGCATCTAATAACATTGACATGATATGATGAGTTCCTCTGATTAATTTAGAGCTGGATACAATCCAATTAAAATAAAATTATCCTTTTTACTTGTATATTGCTGAATTGAATGCTGTAACTAATTATACCCTGTACACATGAGTGGGTTGGATGTCAATGAGTGAATGGAAAGTGTCAACCTAACTTAGTTGGTTGCACTCTCGGCTCCAGTTTGTGAGTTAAAACTCAATGCTAAGTCTACACTCAAATACAATCCTGGGGGAGAGCTGCAGTGGCAGAGATGCTGTCATTTGGATAAGTTCCTAATCTGAGATACTGTCTGCCTGAATATTATGAATATTAAAAAATCCTGTGGCACTAATGTTTTGAGATGGCTCGATGACATGAAAAGGTACTATATCAAATGCAAAGATTATTATTATATATTTCTCCTGATATCTTAGCTAAAAATCCTCCAGATGAAACTGATCATTCACTTCATGTTTCTTCCAGCATTTGATCAAAATACAGTCACTTCATTTGAAGGTAAGTGGCTCTGGCCTGCTCAACATCCCCTTACCTATCTGCCCCACCATCAGCAGGCAAGCTTTCAGTCACTCTGCCCAACATTTGGAATTCCATCCCACAATTTCTCCGCCTCGCCCCCTCCCTACACTCTTTCAAGTGCTGCCTCAAGACCCTCCTCTTCGACAGTGCCATTGGTCAACCCCCTTCCCCCCACTTCCCTTCCCTATCTAATCCCGACCGCATCTCAGGTCTGAACCATTGACTGCCCAGTGCCTTGGGACATCCTTCCGACTTGAAAGGTGCTGTACAAATGTAATTTTGTTGTTGTTGTTGACACCAATTCCTGTGAAGTGCTTTGAAATGTTTTGGCATTGGAGGTGCTACATCAAATGCAAGGATTGTTATCACACAGATGAGTTTCTGAAGAAGGCTTTTAGTGAAACTACTTGATTTAAACATTTGATGTAAGAAGATGTTAATATCTTTCCTGCAGATATCTCAACAGGCTCTGACAGCAGGCGATTAATTTACACAGAAGAGTTATATGAAGTCGAAAACAGAGGAGTCATTTAATTTCACCTACAAAAAATACAGTCACTTGACTTTGAAACTCTCTTTGAGATGCCTTCCAGACATGAAGGGTGCTTTTCCAAATGTAAAGCTTATTATTATTATTAAGTAGAGTGGAATACTCAAGGAATTAATCATGCCCCTTACTAGCTACATCATTTCCATGTGTTTAAGAGAAAACCTGAAGCATGCATGAAGGTTAAGGGAATAGGGCATATCGGAGAGAGGAATAGGACGGGTGGGACCTTGTGTGTAAACTGGCTGATGCCAATGGCCTGTTTCTGTGCTGTGTTACTATATGTGACTTAGACTGACTTTGACACTCACCACTGACCAATGTTGTCAGTAACTGTGCTAAAAGTGTTGAAACATTCAGCTGAACAAATGGGTGAGGAAGTGATAGGTTAACCGATCCTGGACAGTTGAAAGAGCCAGGAGCAGGGACAGGTATGACTGTAAGAAGAGCCTTTAGCCCATTCTGAACTCATGCCTGCACAATGCCCACCATAGTCCAATCTCAGCATCTGTTTCTTAAACAAGCATCCTGGTCGCTCTGCCCCCACCATCCTGCCAATTACACTCTGTGAACAGAAATACTTCCTGGTGTTTGACATGGACTTGTCCTTCACAGCCCTGAGCTGATGACCTATTGTTCTGCTGCCATGGTATACCTGACAGTAAGTGGACTGGAGGGACCTTCACCCAGTCTTGTGCTTCCTTACACAATCCGTAGGTCATAGAAACAGTTAGAAAAGGTTACAGGTCCTGATTGTACACCAACATTATCAAAAGCGTGCAACCTGAAGTGTCCTTATGGGATTCCGGCAGCACTGATGGTACAACATGGTAGGTCCATAGAACCTGAATCCTTTAAATAATGAGCTTATTAACATTTTTCCATAGGTAATTAGCAGCTCTTTTCCCCCATGTATAAAATTCGAACACTTGTTAAAAAAAAGTAAGGTATCTCACATTGAGTATTCAGTGTCGGTTGCTTTAATTTCTCGCTGTCCTTGTGTTATTGGGATTAGATCTGCCATCAATTGCACCATTGTATGAGCGAGATATTGTAAATGTGCTTTGCGTTCCGTCAACCATAACTCATTACAGGGAACTTTGAGAGCATCAATAACTCACCATCACACTTTCTGTTCAGCTCAATACCCTGCCGCTGTGTTCTGTTTATTGATAAAATCAGATGTAATAAAATATTAATTACAGCTGAAAGACTGCACTGGAAATATGAACTCAATTGTGTTCACATATTGTGAACGAAGGGCAGAGAGAGAGAGGGGGAGAGAGAGCAAACCTTAACGTAATGAAGGACTCAACATATAAAAAGAGCCGGAGAAGATTAGAATCAGATTTATCACCTTCTTTAAATACTTTGAGAGTGAACCATAATAAAAATAATAATAATCCTTGCCCTCGATATAACGCTTTTCATACCTTCTAGATATCTCAAAGTGCTTCTTCAAGTGAATATACTATAAAGTGACTTGACTACAATAACAACAACTTCGATTTATATATCGATTTATATAGTGCCCTCCACGTCGGACAGCGTCTCAGAGCGCTTCACAATAGCGGATCCTGGGACCGAGCCAGGGGCAGGGGTAGAAAGGTGACCAAAGGCGTGGTCAACGAGAAATGGCTTCAGCTGGGACCTGAAGCTGAGAAAAGAGGGGGCGAGGCGAATATAGTGAGGCAGGGAATTGCAGAGCCTCGGGGCATAGTGGCTGAAGGCACGGCCACCGAGGGTGGAGCAGAGGATTCGGGGGACATGGAGGAGGCCAGACTCGGTGGAGCGAAAGCAATGGGTGCTGGTTTGAGGAGAGAGGAGGTTGGAGAGGTAGGGGGGTGCAGAGGAGTGGAGGGATTTGAAGACATTTGTGAGCGAAACGCGGCAGCAAATTGCACACAGCTGTGTCCCACAAACAGTCGTGGATTGAAGTGACCAATTTATTACTGGTTTTTTTCTTGGGGGATTATTATCAGGCGTAAGGAAACTTTCCCAAGGTTTTGCCCTTCCGGGAATTGAACCTAGGTCTCTTGCTTGCGAGGCAACGGTTCTAACCACTGAGCTACAGGACTCTGAGCTGTAGATTTCTTCTGCTTCCATCAAATTCTCAACCAGTTTCATTCTTGCTTGCCTCCACCTCCTGCACCCCCAACACACACAAATGACATTTAGCCAATTTACTCCATAAAATGTACAGTATTTGTTTTTTGACTTTTCTACATTGACCCATGTATAATCACAATTTATGAAGGCAATCTCACAGCACAGGCCGACTGACCCTCCAGTGCAGTGCAGTCCTGGGGAGCGCTGCATTGTCAGAGGTGCTGCCTTTTGGATGAGATGTTAAACTGAGATGACATCTGCCTCTTCAGATTAACATTAAAGATCCTGTGATGCTATTCAAAAGATAGAATTTCTCCCGGTGTCCTGGCCAACAATCCACAGATATATTGTTCATTCACTTCATGCCTCTTTGTGAGACATTGGTGTATGCAAATTGAATGACTATGAATATAGTAATGTTTGTCTAACCTTTTCAATGTTGTAGATGTTATTATTATTATTTAATGTAGATCGAATTCAAGATCCTCATCCTCACCTTTAAGTCAAGATGGCATGTCTTGCCATCCTTCCAACCTCTCCGACGTGCTATCCCCCTATGAACCTCCCCACCCCCTCCGTTTAGTGGGCTCCGGCCTGCTCCATGTCCCCCGCCTAACCCGCCCTACCATTAGCGGACGGGCTTTCAGGTTCTCTGCTCCCATATCCTGGAACTCCATCCGACAGTCACTTCACCTCGCTCGCTCCCTCGCCTCCTTCAAAGCCGGTCTCAAGACCCTCCTCTTCGACCGTGCCTTCTGCTGCCCTCCCAACACTCTCCCTCCCTTCCAAACTCTCTCCTGCCCTCCCCCCTATCCTGCTCCTCTCCCTTACTCGGGTCTTATCCTGACTGTTCAGCGCCTTGGGACATCCTCCTGATGTGAAAGGCGCTTTGTAAATGTAATTTTGTTGTTGTTGGTGATGGTGGTGTTGTAGATGTTATGCCCAATGCAAGGATTATTATTGTGGATTGACACCTGATAGTGATAAATTGAGCAGTCATTGAAATCTTGAAAATATAACAATGTTGACTTCCACCCCACCCCTTCCCATTTCAACAGCCACTGTCACTCACATCCACTGACTGCCTGGCCCAATGTCTTGCCGTCAGCCTTTCCTGCATTTGTAAGATTTAAATGGATTGCGAAAGGTGCAATGCAGTCCATGAAAGAACCGTTCCCTAATATCACACAAATCGCACTCTGAGGAATGGCTGAACATTACGCTGTGTTTCTGTTTGATTCGGGTCAGGATGTTTAGGGTTTTTAATGCTTCTTAATTGTCCCACCTGTCCCGCACACCCTCTGTCTTCTCTCTCCCCAGCTTTCATGAAAATTGAATAAGAAATCTAACCTGTATTTTCATCGTGCACTCTGGGTCCTAACAATGTGAATATGTGGGGGGCAAAAAAAAAAGTTATGTCCATTGCCTTGGGTGTTAATGGGATTTTCCACTATAGTCATGCCTCTATAATTATATTCCGTTTAATACTGAATGAGATTTATACTGATTACAAATAAGTACAAATATTATATTTGTACTTGTCTGTATGTTTATATGTTTGTAAATGAGTATGTACTTATATATGAGTGTTTGAGGGATAAATAGTGAATTTCAGGAGAGCTCAAGTGCTACATCAAAAGGCATTATAAGCACTGTCGGCCTGTATAAACCCAAATTTAACCCAGCAAAAGATTTCCAATGTATGTGTTAAAATGAAAGCAATAATGGTGAGAGTGGGCTTTGGAACAGAAGGAAATAAGTAGCTATTTGGAGAAGAAATCAATTGAGAGCTATGTGAAGCACTGATATGTGTCATCATTCATCTTGGATTATTAAGAATGGTCACTTTGTAGCTACAAATTCATCGATAAATAATCTGCAGTTGATCAATGGGAAATTCTACAGCACAGCTATATTTTAGCCCAACAAATCTATAGAGAAATCCATATTACTGTATGTAACAGAATGGATCCGAATGAGTGATCACAGCCTGGAGGGGTCAATTTTGCAATATTTCTTAATGGGATTTCTTAATTGCAAAATACAATAAATTTAATAAACTCATTCAGTCTCTGCAAAGCACTCAAAGGTGTTTTCCTACGCGGAGGGCACTGTATAAGTGCTAGTTGGTGTAAGGACATCTCTGTGTGCTTTCTCTAATTCAACACTGAAACAATGTTCCTGGGTGCGGAGGTGGGGGGAGGGGAAATGCAGGGTGTGCTATTATCGATAATAGGGAAGCCAGTCCTCCCACCTTCTGCTCATTCTCTCCCACTGCGTTTATGTTGGTGATAATGCCACTGGTGATGGTATCACATTTTTACCCAGCAGTGTAACTCAGCAAGCTTTTGAGGGCAGCCTTGCTCAGTTGGTAGCACTTTCACCTTTGGGATAGAAGGTTGTGGGTTCATGCCCCACATCGTGACATTGAACTCACAGCCAAGGCTGAAGGAGCCGGCCTTCGGTTGCAACGTTCAACTGAGGTAATATCAGCATTTTCAGAAAGTATGAGGTGTAATTGTGGCGTTGCGTTTCTCCCAGTGACATTGTTGATATAACCTCCAGAAAAAATCAGTCATTCATTTCATGACTGTTTCTGGGACATCGCTGTATATAAATTGGGATTTGCCTAAATACAGCTACAAAAATACAGTATTCTGATGATATTATAAATGCTATGTAAAATGCAAAGAGCATGGCTGTCATTATTATTTGGTAGCTTACAGTGGATGAGCACATAACTAACCTAAGCAAATAATTCCAAAGCACCCACAACACATCTGAAGAATGCCTACCTGAAAAGATTTGATAAGGAGCTTTATCAAATACAAGGATTATCATTATTTGGCCCAAGTGGTTATTGTTTCAGGTATGACCTTTATTGGTGAAGGTCACCAGGCTCCTTGGAGTGAAATAAAATCCTGACATACGAGTAATACATTCTCCAGTCATTAGATCTCTTTATTGGGATGGTAAGTCCACTGAACAGAGTCAATGCACTGCTAAACGATGGCTAGAGACATCAGTTAGAGCAAATGAGAACTTTTAATTGATTTGTAGTAAAATGTATTTCTTTGTAAGATCAATTATTTTTGGTTGGTTGGCTTTGGTGCAAATTGAATTAGTGAATGAGTGATGAAATCGGCTGCAGTTTGTGGAACTACTGATTCAAGCACAAAATATCACAAGTTCATGAGAATTTTGGCTCATCTTTCCAGAATACTCACCCTACCTGTCCTCTCATCACGGCATTGGGCTCAACCACCCTTCCTGATAACTTGTTCCTGTTGTTAATTATTCTCTGGGTAAATAAATATGTTCGAGTGTCTGTCCCAAAATTACAACACTGAACAAATGTTCTCTTGTTCTGCTGCCTAGATTCTGAAAATATTATTCTAGTTTTGCTTTCTCAATCTTATTTAGATATATCATGGACATTCCAGTTAAATTAATTGGCTTCCAGTGGCTTCACCATTTCTGACCCTGATGATTGTGGGACGCTGGATATCTGCGGTTTTGACCCTGGAATTCTGGAGTATTCCGAAACTTCATGTTAGACTCGAATTAAAAACTTAAAGGAAGCTCACATTATTTAGTGAAAGAGCTGTCACTTATCATGTTTATAAGACAACTTTGTAGAAGATTCATTTTATGGATTGCTAGTTTCTTCATGGAATGCCTCCTTTATTTAGGGCATAGTAAATGGCATGATCTTCGGACTATTTAACCACAACGAGTAATTTTAATGGTGGTAGTCTTCCCTCCGTCAAAGCATTTGTAACAAATTATAGTAACGTCTAAGTTGAGTTTTAGTACGGCTAAAGTGTGCTCCCACTTTTCACTTAGAGTTTACGTAAGATCATCTTTGCAGCAAATATATTAATTCCAAATTCCTTAAAATAATAAATTAGTCACTTCAATCCACAATCCATAACTGTTTGTGGGACACTGCTGTGCGCAATTGGCTGCCGTGCTTCGCCCAGAAAATATAATAAATTCCCTTTAATGTGAAACATCTTGACATCTCGAAGACGTGATCAAGTGCTATATCAAATGCAAGGATTATTATTATTATTATTATTATAAGGTTCTCTCCCTGGTCCATGCCTTTGTCACCTCACGGCTGGACTATTCCAATGCCCTCCTCGCCTGTCTCCCCTCCACCACAATCCATAAAATCCAACTCATTCAAAACTCTGCCACCTGCATTCTCACCTGCACCAAACTTCACTCCCCCATTACCCCAGTCCTTGCCAGACTTCATTGGCTCCCTGTCCTGGTGAGGATCGATTTCAAGATCCTCACCCTTGTTTTCAAATCCCTCCACTCCTCTGCAACCCCCTACCTCTCTGACTTCTTTCCTCAAACCAGCATCCTTCATTCCAGCAGATCTTCTCTCCACCAGGTCGAGCCTCCTCCTTGTCCCCCGAATCCTCTGCTCCACCATCGGCGGCTGGGCCTTCAGCCACTATGCCCCAATGTTCTGGAACTCCCTTCCTCACTCCCTTCGCCTCTCCCCCTCTCTTCCCAGTTTCAGGTCTCAGCTAAAGACCTTTCTCTTTGACAGCCCCTTTGGTCATCTTTCTCCCCCTGCCCTTGACTCACACCTGGGATCCGTTATTATGGAGTGCTATGAGACGCCATCCGGCGTGGAGGGCACTATATAAATCGAAGTTGTTGTTATATATCTCATTTCAAAGCTGAAGATCTCAGCTTATCATTCCTCATAGCTCATCCCTTTTACACTGGAGATCACCCTTGTGGCTCTGCTCTGCCTTCAGGTCCTGAGCAGAATTGTTCACAATACTACTCTAGGTGTGGCCTGACCAGAGCACTGTACACTTGAACATAACTTCTGGGGATCTAAACTCTGCCAAATGGTGTACCCAATGATCCCACCTGCCCTGTTTATTGTTGCCTGGAATTGTTGTGACAGAGTACGTAATGAGTCAACTACCAATAGGTGTCTTTCAGCTTCTCCTGTTCCAGTCTTATCTCATCCATGAATAATAACAACAACAACAACAAAATGACATTTGTATAGCGCCTTTCATGTCAGGAGGACGTCCCAAGGAGTTGGACAGCCCCGAACTGGGGTCGGGATCGGGGAGGGTGGAGGGAAAAGAGGGGATTTGGGATGACTGATGGGACTGTTGAAGAGGAGGGTTTTGAGGTGGAACTTGAAGGAAGCTAGAGAGGGGTTGGGTGACAAGGAGCAGGCCAGAGCCTGCTGAGCAGAGGGAGTGGGCAGGTTGGTGGAGGGCTAATAAATTGCAGAGGTAGGATGGCTTTGAAGGTGGAGAGCAGGATTTTGATTTGAATCCTCTGGGTGATGGAGGGCCAATGGATTCAGGTGAGAATGGGGGAGATAGAGTCGTGGAGCTTGGAGCAGTGGAGGACATGGGCCGCAGAGTTCTGGATGATCTGCAGCCTATGGAGGGTGGAATTGGGAATGCAACAAGCAGGACATTGGCGAGGTCAAGCCTGGATGTGATGAAGGCATGAATGAGGGCTTTGGTGGCCTGACAGTTGAGGTAGTGGTGGTGTTGGGCAATGTTGCAGAGGTGAGGGAAGGCAGAGCAGGTCAAGGCTTGGATGTGGACAGACGGTTGAGAATCGGACAAGACACCCAGGTTCCTGACTGGCTTGGTGAGGTACACATGGTTACTATCTTATTTACTTCCCATGTGCAATGCCTTGCATTTGTCTATATTCAACTTCATTTGAGAATAATCAGCTCAGGTGCTTAGTGTTGTTGGCTTCCTAGAATTGTGCAGTGTTAATAATATTAATCAGAAGGATGTCTCAAAGCATTGGGCTAAGTCACCAAGAGGCATTCTCTTCTCTTATTCTGAATAATGGGAGTCCTGCCTGAATGGCTTTGCATTCACAAGGTTAATGGCTGTTTCCTATTGTCTGCCTTGTGTGGACCATCTCATTCCCTGACTTGCTTTGCGCAAACGCAATGCCACAATGACACCTCATAGTCTCTGAGATCTCTGGTGTCTTTTTATGCCTTTTTCTCTCCTCTCTTCACTCAGTGTGATTTACTGTGGTGAAACGCTGGCAACCAATCAAGAAAATGTAAGCAGTTACACCTTGTTTTGAGGCTCCACCAAATGGGTCTAAAAGGATAGCGGCACATGTGGAGGAAGGGTAAAAAAACCAGTAGGGAGCTGCTTGCACGCCCTCCGTCCTTCTGAGAGTGATAACCAATGAAGAATATAGAATCGGTAGAGGTGAGAAGTACTGTAATAGGTTTTAATAAAAGCGGATATACTGATCAATACCAGACGAACAAGCTTCCTGATTGAACTAACATGTGGAGACTCAACGGTTCATCATTTCTGTACAGTTAAACAGGTATAGTGATAAGAACTGGGAGCAAAGCACAGTCCCATCAAATTTGATTGTACCACAGTTCCCTTGTGTTAACGTGTGTGCACTGTGGACACAAGGGTGGTTCTCTTCAGCTCTGGCGCTAACTGGTGCTTGGTGCTTCACATCAGATGGTTTCCAATGGGCAGCAAAGGTCACACAGTTTGCATTTGGCGGCCGCACACAATCAGCTGGCTCATTGCCTCTCAAATAGGAGTTTTCAATGTTAAAGGAAGAGCACAAATCATTATGTAGCACACAGGCATTTTGAGTAGACTACAGAAACAGCCCAAACAGGTGATAGTTAGTTAGCACACCTCCAAGCTCCAGAGCAATTAGCTAAGGCTGACATGTTGTCAGAGTAAAAAGAGTGTTGCCCAGAGATCAGCCCGGAAAAGGCTCTTCAGATATCAAACCGCTTCATAACATCAATGATTATTTATACAGTGTCTTTCCTGTTGCGAGGACGTCTCAAATTTCACACAACTTCACACAAATTTCAAACACCTAATAAGTCAACTACCAGTGGGAATGTGAACTGGGAGGGGCGGGGAGGGGTGGGGAGGGTTAGGAGGAATGGCTGATAGGGTCACAAAATAACTGTGTTCTGTGTACAACGTGATGATTATCACACAGAGGTTATCCCCTCCACCCCACTCACAACCTCGGAATGTTGGCATCTACCTGACAGGAGCTCCTCTGCTCTGAGCAGGCTTCAGCAAGATGGTCACTGTGCTGTCAGTCTGGTTCAAAGGTGTGTCGTAATCATAGGCTGGCATGGACGGTGCTACAAAACAGGGACAGAAAGTCAGACAATTGTAAGATTAATTGCAGACCCACGTTCTTTTCTTGAAATGATAATATTATTAATAACGATCCTTGCTTTCTGTATATTGCCTATCACGTCAGGAGGACATCTCAAAGTCTTTCTCACGTTATGCTGTAAAATGCAGCGACTGTGTGTTTTGTGGGCAAATGTGGCAGCCAGTTTTAATAGAAGGGTTTTGATAGAGGAGATAGGGAGAAACTGTTTTCTCTGGTGCGTGGGGTCCGTAGCAGAGGACACAGATTTAAGATAATTGGTAAAAGAGGCAGAGGGGAGATGAGGAGACAATTTTTTTTATCCAAAGAGTTATTACAGTCTGGAATGCACTGCCTGAAAGGGAGGTGGAAGCATATTCGATAATAGCTTTCAAAAGGGAATTGGATAAGTACTTATAAAGGAAATATTTGCAGGGCTATGGGGTAAGAGCAGAACAATGGGATTAGTTGGACAGCACTTTCAAAGAACTGGCACAGGCATGATAGATGGAATAGCCGACTCGTGCGCTGTAAGATTCTACGATTCTATGATTTATACATAGCAACATTCCACATACAGCCATGAAACAAACTAATCTTGCTGCAACTGTGTACGGCCCTGGTGAGACCGCACCTAGAGTATTGTGCGCAGTTTTGGTCTCCTTATTTAAGAAAGGACATACATGCCTTACAAGATAGATTCACTAGGTTGGTTTCTGGGTTGAGGGGGTTGAGTTATGAAAATAGGTTGAGTAATCTAGGCCTATATTCTCTAGAATATAGAATTAGACGTGATTTTATAGAAACCTATAAGATTATTAATGGGCATAACAGTGCAGACAGTGGGAGACTGTTTCCCCTGGTTGGAGAAACTATAACTAGGAGTCATAGTCTTAAGATTAGGGGTCAGCCTTTTCACACTGAGTTGAGGAAACACTTCTTCACTCAGAAGGTAGTGAATTTATGGAATTCTCTATCCCAAAAGGCTGCAGATGCTCAGACCTTGAACATATTCAAGACTGAGATTGATAGATTTTTTTTATGGATAAAGCGATTGAGGGATATGTGGATAAGGCAGGCAGGTGGAGGTAGATTAGACGATCAACCATGATCTTATTGAATAGTGGGGCAGACTCGAGGGGCCGAATGGCCTACTCGTGCTCCTAATTCTTATGTTCTTATGTAATATGTGGGAGGACTGTTGGGCAGGAAACTACTTTCCCTTTTTGAGTAGTGCCATGGGATCTTTAAAATATCCACCTGAACTAGCGCTCGGGGTCCCGGTTTAATGTCTCATTGGAAGGAAGACACCTCCAATAATGCAATGCTCCCATAGCACTGGAGTTAAACACAAGTTAAGAGTATTTCAAAATCATTCCAAACAGTGAAGTGACCTCTCTTATTGTGTCGCCCTTACCTGATATCTTGGTGGTAAACTGTGTGGTGATGGGGACTCCGCAGCCTTTGACGGTGCTGGCCATTATGGTGAAGGAGTATGTGGTGCCTGGGTACAGCCCAACAAACAGGTGATGCGTCTCGTTTCCTAGCTTGAACACTCGGCCACTTTGGTTGGATAAGTCGATTTTAGGGTCGAAGGAGCCGACACCCTTGTAGTGGACCTGTTCAGGACAAGATTCAGAGATAATAATAATAATAATAATAATAATACGCTTTGGTGAGGGGAGGGGAGGGGAGGGACAGTGCTCTATGATAGAATATGGGCCAGTGTATCTCAAACCGGGCATAAACCATGAAGAGGTCAAAACCAGGCCACATCATATTGAATCTTAGCTTGGATGACCTGTCACCACTACGTGCTCATGTTTTTTTCAGCCCCTGCCACCATTCCTCTATCCCAACCCACAGAAAAGTTAAGTTTTCTTTATTAGTCGTTTATTTGCTGTTATATGAGTTTCTAATGTTGGACACCCAGCGGCTAATACGACACACATTGTCCAATGTTAGGAACCCATTGCCTGATGTCAGACGCATTGTGTGTGTGTTTTTTTCTTCTCATTGGATGCATGTGAAAATGATAACCAGCAGAGGTCATTTCATCAGCTAGATGATGGATAGTGGTCAGAAAGTAGGAAATTTGGCTGATTTTCACCTCACTGACTATCGGGACAGAGAGAGAGAGTAACACAAGGGTTAGTGTTTGCACTCATATCAACTGGGTATATTTTAAAGCTGAGCAAAGCAACCACAAGCACAGTTTGTGTGTTTATTTTTAACCTTCAGTCTATTACAGAGCAGAATTCTGTTTTCGCCTTTGCACCTCACCATGAAAAGGAAAAGATTGACTGCAGGTTTTTCTATGTGTCTCCAACACTAAAGGGTGTCAGACTGAATTTCCAGACACTCATTTTCACATCTACTGGAAATTCTCTGCCTTACAGGGGCAGCCTCCTCTCAGTAAATGGCTTTCCAATTTATCAGCTTTAAAGACGCATGAAAATCACACCACTGTGCAGTTGTCAACTTCAGAGTCACCTTATCTCTTCCTGGAAAGTCACTTTGTCTTAAAAGTTAACATGTCCTGCAATCTCGGCAACATTTTGTAAATGCTAAACTGTGAGCCTTCCAAATTTCATCTGGATTTTAAATTCTAAGTCAACATTATTATTATTACTAATAATAATAAGCCTTACATTTGACATAGCGTTGGTTATTTATCTGACACCAATGAAAGGTTATTATTGCAGCCAATTAGACTTAATCATCATTTGCCATATCGGTTGACAAAACGACTCAAAGTACTTCACACGATTTATTGTAATGTGCGATTTATTTGTAGGCAAACCACAACAACTATGAATGAAGCAAGTTAACTTACAATAATGTAACAATTGTTGCATTTGGCCACACCAGATTGGCCAAATCTGATTGGCCCAGGGGGATGTGTCATGGCAGGGGGATGTGTCAATGCGCTTCATAGGAATTTTTACTGTGAAGTGTAGTGACTGTGTATTTTGTAAAGGTAGGCTTGGCTGTCAATATGTGCACAGCAATGCCCCACATTACAGGCCTGAATTAGCGCACAATTGAGACTAGCCCCGAATTTGTACAGTGAAATATACATTGATCCAATTTGAGGCTTCCTGATAGTTTTATTTATATTCAATTGCACTATAACTACTTTCAGAATTTACTGCCTGTGCACAACTTTGGATAAAACATGACAAACGGTGTATAATTTACACTTGCCTCAAATTTGTAAAGTGAAACGCACAGAATAATTCAACAATTAAATCCGAGTTAGCACCCAATGAGCAGCTCTGCAGCTTATCAGAGCACATCCCATGGAATATTATTTATCTGACACCAACGAAAGGTTATTATTACAGCCAATTAGACTCAATCACCATTACATTGCACCCTTGTGGCTGTGTCTGCTCTTCTCCTTTGCAATTGCACGCTCAGGAGCATTTTTGAAGCTTGCTCTCAACTAGCCTCCTGGGGGTGGGTTGGGCGGGGGTGGTTGGAGAGAGGTAAGCAGACTCTCTGAGCAAGCTCCAAAGTGATGGAGTAGATTTGTGGATGTGTTCAGTTTGCGTCTCAATTTGGAAGCTGTTTTATCTGAAGCGCTAAAAAAAGATACCGGCTTGCCGACATTTGACAACTGTCTATTTGCCAAACTCTGCCCCATTTTAAATGTTGAGACAAAACGACATTACAAATTAACGCTACATGGAAGTTGGGCGCTCTATAATTTGAGTTTCTTAGCTGGAACTGATTTATCCCCATCGACGCCTCTATTTGTCCCCTCCCCTTGGCTAACTCAGGTTCGTTGCCACTCTCCAACCCTCTGTGCAGCATCTAGAATGGAGTTTCTCCCAGGTTCCTGGTCATCAAGTCCCCCAAATAAAATTGATTATTCGTTTCATGGCTGTTTGTGGGACATTGCTGTGCATAACTGAGCTGCCGTATTCACCTACAAGTACACAGTCACTCTACTTATCAGTGAATCCTTCACAGACGTGGTAAGGCGCTATACCAAATGCAAGCATTATTATTGTTGTTATTGGTATTTAAGCCTTCAATCTCTATGGTCCTAACTCCTGGAACTCTGTCCCTCAAAGCTTCTGGTTTGCCTCCCCTTTCTCTATCTTTAAATCCCACCTTAAAACAACAACAACTTGGATTTATATAGCGCCCTCCACGCCAAACTGCGTCTCAGAGTGCTTCATTAGTGAAACATTAGTGATTTGTGGGTGCAATTGAGGCAAATGCTAAGTGGTTCAGGGGTTACAAGCACAATAATAATAATAATAATAAGCCTTGCATTTGATATAGCCTTATCGCTTCTTCAAGATGTCTCAAGAGCTTCATAAGATTACTGTAAAATTAATTGAATATATTTTGGGACGTAACAAGCCAGCCAATTCTCACAGCAGTGTCCGACAAACAGTCATGGATTGAAGCAACCAATTCATTAATTTTTTTGAAAGGAATAATTACCCCTGGAAAAGTGATCCACCAATCGACTAACAACCAGATTCCTACTTACTGCCAGGTAAACAGAAGCATGTGGAGTAAGGAAACTTGCCCAACATTTTACCCAGCCAAGCAAATCTTCTAACCACTAAGCTACAGGGCTCCACGAATAATAACAACAATTTGCATTACATACGTTGTCCTTCATGCAGATAGGGCCTCGATGCACTGAAACGCCACTGATTTGTAAGCACACCAACAAATTCGGAGCACTTATAGAACGCAGAGCGCAGCTGATGGCTTTGATAGTACATGTGGCAGAAAGACAAATTGACAAAGATAGGATCAGGAATATAATAAAAAGATTCCTACCTCCTGATAAGGGTTTGAAGGTGAACATGTTCTAATAAAGGTAGGAATCATTCATGTATATGTCATCTTGTCTGTGATACTTTTACTTGTGTGTTGTCTGCAGCTTATTTGTAACATCCTCTCTGATTTGTATGGGATTCAGAGAGTATGTGCTATAAGCTTCTGTTTTCTGTTCAATATATAGTTTCTTACATAGGTCGAAACATTAAATTTAAGAAGGAAAAAAAGTTTTGTATGAGTTTGCACATTCAGATAATGTGGTTCTACAAATATACTTAATCTGTACACTTAATCTGTGTGGGACATTGCTGTGCGCATTTCACTGCCACTTTTTGCTCACGCATTTACAGTCAATTTGCTTTACAGGAAATTCTGTGAAGTGCTTTGTCTAGAAGATGTGAAAAGCCCAATATCAAATACAAGGATTAATATTATTATAATTGATCTGGCCAATATTGTGCTCAGCCGTCACAAATGAGGAACTGCAACTGGGGGTAACACTTATTGGTGTCCTTGCTAAATTCAGGAGAGTTTACCTGTTTGTGGGACGTTGCTGTACGCATATTGGCTGCTGTATTTGCTTACAAATTCACAGTCACTACACTTTACAGTTAAAAGCTTTGAGATGTTTCAAGGACACTTTACAGGGCTATATCAAATTTAAGGATTATTATTTATTACAGATTCTTGAGGATGATAATAATCCTTGCCTACGGTTTTGTCAAAATGTCTGAAAGCTCTTTGAGGGTAGTTACTGTCTAATAATTGTTACTGTGGGGCAACTGTAGCAGGTAGTTTTCACAGCATATTCCCATGAATGAGCAAGATATCCTAACGTTTATCTGCCAGGACACCAGGGGAAACTCCCTTCTCTTTTTCGAATAACATTGTCACAAGATGGTTAGTATCAGCTGTAAATGCAAGCGGGCCCTCGGATTAACGTCTCATTCATACAAGAAGAGGACAAATTGGAGTGGGAAAAGACAAAAGTGAAATACTAAAAGAAAAAGTAACTATTCCTGGATATCAAAAGAAGGCTCACCTTCTTCCAAAGATAACAACAACTACTATTATAAAACATTCCCAGGATCCATCCCTACTCTCGAGCTACCGCCGCATCTCTAACCTCACATTCCTCTCTAAGGCCCTGGGACAAGTTGTGGCGTCCCAGCTTCACTCCTTTCTTTCTCGCCATTCACTCTTCGACTTCCTACAATCCGGTTTCCATGCTACCCATAGCACGCAGCCAACCCTGGTCAAAGACTTTAATGACATTCTAAACATCTGTGATAAGGGATCTCTCTGCCTCCTTGTCCCCCTTGACCTCTCTGCTGCCTTTGACACTGTTGACCACCATCCTCCTACACCGCCTCTCCTCCCTGCTCAATCTTCATGGACCTATCCTCACTTGGTTTGACTCTTACCTCTCTCAGTGTCTCTACTTTGTCATCACCAATGGCTTCTCCTCCAGCCACTGCACTGTCATCTGTTGCATCTCCGAGGGCTCTATTTTTGGCCCCCTATTTTTCAAATATCTATATGTTCCGCCTTGGCAACATCATCCATAGACATGGTGTCAACTTCCATATATATGTGGATGACACCCAACTCTATCTTTTTGCCTCTAACCTCAACTACAGGACCACTACTATCCTGACAGACATCAAGTCCTGGATGAGAGCTAACTTTCTACAGTTGAATGTCAACAAGACCTCCTGATTGGCTCGTGCCACGCCTTCACACATCTGGCACACCAACCTCCATGGTTGCGCACTCCACCTCACCAAGCCAATCAGGAACCTTGGTGATCCTCAACTGCCTTTCCTCCCCCACATCCAAGCCATGACCCGCTCTGACTTCCCTCACCTCCGCAACATTGCCCGACTCCGCCACTGCCTCAGCCCACAGGCCGCTACGTTTTACAGTGGTTAGTCAGAAATTCTTGGCTTTTTTACTCTATATCCCTATTTATAAAGCCTAGTATTCCGTATGTTTTTTTTAAACAGCCTTGTCTACCTGTCCTGCCACCTTCAAAGAATCACTTACATAAACCCACAGGTCTCTTTGTTCCTTCACACCCCTAAAAATTGTACTATCTAGCCTATATTGCCTCCCCTCATTTCTCTTCACAAAATGCATCACCTCACATTTCTCCACATTAAATTTCATCTGCCATGTGTCTGCCCATTTTATCATTCTGTATCTTCTTGCAGATGGCTCTTACCCATCCATCTTATCCATCCGTCTCGATATCCTCCTCACTATTTACTATTTTCCCTAACTTTGTGTCATCTGCAAACTTGGAACTGATACTCCCTATACCCAAGTCCAGATCATTAATATAAATTAAAAAGAGCAGTGGTCCCAAAACCAATCCCTGGGGGACGCCACTGTACATTTCCCTCCAGTCAGAAAAACAGCCGCTCACCACAACTCTCTGCTTTCTGTCTCCCAGCGCCTTTGAGTGCTTCACTGGGATGGGGATCGGATACTGTGCAACAGAGGTGGGGTTTTGTGGGGGGGTGGGGGGGGGAGGGGAGAGAACGAGACGGCGAGACGGATGGGTAAGAGGGAAGAAGGTTGAAAGTCTAAAGGCTCGGACACTGATGGCAGGGCAGAGGGAGCAGAGACACAGCAGGAGCAGATAGAGTTTTCTGAGGGGAGGATTGTGAGCAGAGAGTGGAGTAGAAGATCACGGAGATAGGAAGGTGCTGAGGCACGAACAAATTATCTGTGTTCAATTGTTGGGGTGGGGGAGGGGCGGGGTATTTTTGTTTAATCAGGTTGGGAAGAGATGAAATCACTGCTCTCATTTATTCCAAACATTAATCAATCTGCAGCAATTTATAATCAAGTGACCATTTCTTCAAGAAGCCTGGGCTCCAGCAGAGGCAGGGTGGCATTTCTCACAGGAATTACAGCAAGTGTGTTTCTGATTGAGAAAGGTTTGCAAAGCAATGTGAAATTACACTGGTTATTCACAGGAGCTCAGAAACCTGCATTTATAATTAACGAGAGAGTGAAGCAAAAATTACTTTGTATCATCCTTAACTTCAACATCCACTTTTCTCTCTCTCTCTCTCTCTCTCTCTCTCTCTCCACCTCTCTTTCCCTGTCTCCCCGTGTCCTTGTTTATCTCTGTTTTTTGGAGCTCCTGTAGCTCAGTGGTTAGAGCACCCGCCTTACAAGCGTGAGACCTGTGTTCGAATCCAGGAAGATCAGAGTGAAACCTTGGGCAAGTTTCCTTACTCCACACGCCTAATAATAATCCGTACCCCAAAAAATACAATAATAAAATTGGTCATTTCATTCCACGATTGTTTGGCGGACACTGCTGTGCGCAATTGGCTGCTGCATTTTGCCCATAAATATACAGTCAATTCAATTTACAGTATATTCTGTGAAGCGCTTTGAGACGTTGATAAGATGTGAAAAGCACTATATGAAATGCAAGGATTATTATTATTAATATTATTATTTTTCCCTATTTCTCTTCTTTGTTTTTCCCTTTTTATTTCCTTGTTTTTTTTTCTGTACGTCTCTACTTTCGTCTCTTTACAGGCAGACGTCTCAAGCCGCTGAACAGTCGCGGTTCAGGATCCGAGCGTAGGATCGGATGCTGGTGGTATGGCGGGCGAGAGTGAGACATGAAACATGGAAGGTCAGCAGGTCAGAGAGTTAGGAGGGGGCAAGGTCGGGGGAGGATCTTGTGAGGACGAGGATTTTGAATTCTATCCTCCGGGGGTCTGGGAGCCATTGGAGCCGGGCTATGGTGGGTTGATGGGGTCACAGAGCCCGATGCGGTAGAGGACACGAGTTGCAAAGTTCTGGATGATCTGTAGAGGGAAGACTTGGGGAGGTCGACAAGGATGGAGTTTCCTTAGTTGCGCCTTAAGGTGACGAATGTGTGCACGAGAGTTTTGGCGGCCTGAGGGGTGAGGCAGTGGTGGAGTCAGGCAATGTTGGGGAATAGTAGTGTGTCATGGTACGGATATGAGGGGGTGGGGGGGGGGGGGGGCAGGGAAAGGTGCCCTGCTGATTATGGTGAGGAAAGTGAAGCCTGATATATTTTAGAATATTGGGCAGAGTGTGAAAGGCATGATAGGGAAACACAGTTTAGTGTAACTCTGGGAATAAAACCATTGTGTTTTACCTCATACAGGGTGATAATTCCAAACGTTTCCTTCGGCTCCTTCCACTGGAGGTAGATCTTCTCCGCGAAGGTGCGGCCTTGCACCGAGTCCATCGGCACCGCACCGGGCACTGGTGAACAAATGTAAAGAAGAAGTGTCAAAAGGCATCTAAACCTGAACCATCAGGTTGAGTGACGCTCTCCAGTTTTCTGCCAACAGAGCAGAACTGTGATACAAAGCGATTTGTCAAAGTGGGAGCGTGGATTCAGATACAAGATTTTAACCAGTACTGGCTTCACAGGTTAAGGCATTCTCTGTGTTGCTTGCTTTGTTGGTTTGCTTTTGCACCTGGGGAAACTCTGCTGCTGAATATTTTTATCTCCACCAGAAAAAGCTTTCACGCAACAATTAAAAAAACAAAGGTGCGTGCTTGCAGTAGATAAGTGTAATCTTTCCAATCGATGGCGGGGAGACTGGCTTTGAAAGCCAACCTCACCGACATTCAGTGCTGTTTAATCCCCACAACCGTACCATTACCTTTGAACATTCCATCCCCTCCCCGCTGATTGTCATCTACACAAACCTTCATGAAACACAACCATGCAATTTTTCATAGTCTCAGCCTTGACTCTGCTGATTTAATATTTAATTGTCTGCTGAGTTTTTGAAAATTCTGAAAGTGCTATTTGGACCTCAGAGGATTGGTGGAGGTTGGTGGGTGGTGGGGGGGTGGAGCAGAGGGAAAGTGAGAAAAGTTACTGTCTTTAGAAGAATTCTGAAGTCAGGGAGAGAAGCCTACAGTCTTAAGTCCTGTCTTTTCTTCTCCCCAAAGTAAATGATAAGAATAATAACTTGCATTTGATACATTTCCCCTCACATCGGGAGGATGTCTCGAAGCATTTCACAGGATTGCTGTAATGTGTATTTTGAAGGCAAACATAAGTAAGACTGGATTGAAGCAGGTTTTTCTGTTTGTGTTGCCAAACTCAGCACTACCTTAAGGCTTATGACCATGATTTTAAAGCAGGGAGGAATCCAGGCTCCTCTGGAGGTTGTGTTAAACGTACCATCTTCGTCTGTTTGGACCACGAGCTCCTCGCTTTCCTTGCTGCCCTCCGAGTTCATCAGGACCAGTTTAACACTAATGTTGGTGTAGGGGGGCAGCTCCCGAAGGCTAGACTGGGGCTGGATGGACTCTGTATTCCTGTACACCTCCTCGCCCTTGCGCTCCAGGTCTCCCACCATGTAGCTGTAGTGGGCTGTCAGGTTGTAGCGGTGGCAGCGAGTTACATTGTAACCGAACGGCTCCCAGCGAATTGTGAGCTCTCTGGACTTGATTTCCATTACCTCCAGATTCTTCGGGCCATGCATGGGATCTGTTAAAAGGAGATGAGAACATCCATTACAATTCCAGAATATTCATCTACATCCCAACCAATTCATCCCCAATCCTAAAAAACACATCCTATCCCAAATAACCCATCCTATCCCAAATAATAGGCCCTATCCCCAAATAATGCACCTCCATCCCAAAGAATTTACCTCCATCCCAAATAATCTATCTGTATTCTAAAATATTCACCATTATATTAAGATGTTTTAAAGGTGATTTAGATCTTTATTTAGGGAGAACAGGTCTGTTAGGTTATGGGGAGAGAGCTGGGCAGTGGGATTGAGTTGCTCTTTTCAAAGAGCCGGCACAGACTAAATGGGCCAAATGGCCTCCTTTTGTGCTATCAAATTCTATGATTCTATGTGTTTTGACAATCCTGAATATCAATATACCAAATATGCGTTTGGCCCATCAAATACACTGTCAAACCACTTTACAGCATATCCTTTGAGACATCTGAACAATGTGATAAGTGCTCTAACAAATGCAAGGACTATTATTGATTATTATCTTAACAACCTGAAATATTTACACTAATATATTCTTTAAGTTCAGTCATATTTTCCATTCCTGATATGAGAACCACTCTCTCAGCTCCCTCTCAGATGGACTGTTAATAATAATATTTACATTTGATATAGCGCTTTATCACTTCTTTGAGACATCTCAAACACTTCACAGGATATATTGTAAGCTATAGATGACGGTATACTTTGTAGGCGAATGTGGCAGTCAATTTGCATACAGCAATGTCCCACCAGCAGTCATGAAGTGAATGAAACAATTTTTTTAATCTGGAGGACTGTGGCCTAGGACAGCTGGAGAAACTCTTCCCTTTTCAAATAGTGTCATGGTATCTTTAATATCTCAGTTTGAATCAAGTCTGAGCTAAGGAGGTGCATCACATTTGGCAGTTATAAAATGTTTCAGCATTTCACACTCCTACTTAAGAAAATATACAGTCTTTATGTGTATTAGTTATCAGCCGTATGAAGACACCTCCTACAATATGCCATGCAGGTCTCATATTCTCCTCCAAATTACAAGTCAAAGAAACGGTACTAAAATTAAGTGTACAAATATTCCAACGTTCACTGATTCTGCTTTGAACTTCATAACCGAAGGGGAAATAGGAACCAAGCATAAATGAATTCAAACATCTTAACCTTGTCTTATTTTAAGGCAGTCAGCTTCAGGGCATCAAAACCATTTCCTCTCTGTGACAATGACAGACAGTAATCATTTGCAATGAACCATGCACCGAAAAACAGCCTATTTGTGTGAGCAATACATCAGCTAAATGGTCCTGATCAATGCACAGTCCTAGTGGAGCATACCGTGTGTTTTTGTGCAAACATGCATTTTACATTTCCATTGACCCGGTAAAAATGTATCTGCAGGGAAATTAAAAGGCTCGATGAACATTCATTTGCAAGAAAGTGTCTGCGAGCCTATCGCTCCGGTGTGTTAGATTGCAGCATTTTGCTGGGAGGAACCTGATCACCTTGAGACTGAGGGGAAAGTGGCAGCAAATGAGAAAAGAAGTCTGTTTAGGAAACTCGGCACAGTTGTTCTTTGAGCAGAATAGCATTTGTGTGCTTTTAACACTGCATAACAATGCACGTGCATAGACAGGGGGAGCAGATTGTGTCAGCAACTCCAGAAAAGTGCAATAGGCGAGCGCTGCACTGTTGGAAGTTTGTTTTATTCTAAGCAATGTTCAATGAATAGGATAATAAGGGATCCGACTCAAACACTCTGACAAACCACCTCCTTTCATCCTTACTCCACTCCCCCCAGAAAAAACTCACAAAATTGGGACTTTTTAATACTTTATAGTGGCTCTGACATTCACAGTCAATGTGCCATTCAGTGTTTGGGTTTTTTTTCCTCAAAATAAATTGCATTTCTAGAAAGATCTGATTTGCCCTTTATGTTTGCGTGGCACTTCATTCAAGTGCTAACAATGAGCTATTCATTCGAGATAGTGACAATGCGGCATTCAGAGTCTTAAATGCTGATTACATTGCTTATATTTGCTGGTCTTATCTGCGAAAGCTTATTGCTTATTTGAAGCTTCACGGTTAATACTCTTCCTTTCCATCCGTTGCATTAACTAGTCTTTATTTCCTTATGAGATTTGAAAGCATGGCAGATCTTGTTTTTCATCCGTAGAGAATCGTGGGATGTTTCAATTAATAAACAAGTCACCAAAGCTTGGTGTGCAAAGTATGTTCATTTATTCGTCCTGACACTGCACAGGCATAATTAATGTGCTGTGCACAGTGCCGGCTATTGCGCCTTGCCTCAGGCTACTGGAAATAATGATGGGGCAAGTGAGCCATGACATGTACTTGCCTGAGCTGAATAAATGGGACCAACATATCCTTTTAAAACAAATACATGCAAAGAAAGGGAAAGTACTATTTGGATTGCCTTCCAGTGTGTGTCTGCTTGCCTCTGTCGCTGGCACTCTCGCTTCTCTGGGAGGAATGATCCGTTCTTGCGAGCGATACAGTACAGAAATTTCCGAGGCACAATGGTCAAAGGACAAGAGTGTGATGAGCCCCAGTGCCACATTCCGTGAGAGATCTGAGGACAGCAGTGACACTGACTCTCAGAGCCATGTGGATCGATCGTCAGAGGAGTAAAATGAATGCTGTGATGGAAAGAACTTGTGGTGTAGGTGTTTGTGTAATTAGTGCACTTCATCATTGTTAGTGTAACTGTAAGAATATTATCTTTCTCTAAATGCTGACGACCACATGATGTTCTCCAATGCACATTCACTAATGGCTCAGCTCATTATTCTGCCTCCCTCAACTATATCATCTATTTTTAAAAAGTTCTTAGCTGCACAACAAAACAGTAAGGTTTTTTTTTGCCAGTTGGTCTCTGAGAAGCCGCTCAAGATCTATTACTGTTAAATTTAAAGAAACGCTTTATTTCTGCCACTGTTGAAATTCCAGACAGGGCAAAATCTTGGGTTTTTGCCTTAAAAAAAACCTTACTCCACACGCCTAAGAATAATCCTTCAAAAAAAATTGTTCATTTCAATCCATGACGGTTTGTGGGACACTACTGTGCGCAATTGGCTTCTGCATTTGGCCCACATGTATACAGTCTAGGGTCCGTCGATATGGAAATTTTCCGATTTAGATATATCGATGGGCTCATATCGAGATATACCAAAATATCGATACTTTCGGGGTTTTCGTACTGCGCATGCCCGCGCAGCAAATGCGCGGGCATTCGGAGTGCACACGCATTCCGGCTGCGTGCGCATTCCGGATGCGCTCGCATTCGGGGCCTATCTCCTCAGGAGGTAAATATCTTTCTCTTTCTGTGTCTCTCACTCTCTCCATCTCTGTGTTTTTCTGTCTGTGTCTCTGTGTCTCTCTCACATCCCCCCCATCTCTATCTATCTGTATATTATCACATCCATCCCGTCTCTCCCCCCCACCCACCGCCGTAACTCTCCCCCCCCACCACCCCCAGCCGTCTCTCCCCCCACCACCCCCCCCGCCGTCCCTTTCCCCCCCCACCCGTCTCTCTCTCCCTCCCCCCGCCCTCTGTCTCCCCCCACACCTCCCCCCAGCCGTCTCTCTCCTCCCCCACCGCCCCCAGCCGTCTCTCTCCCCCCCCACCCTCCCCCCAGCCGTCTCTTCCCCCCCCAGCCGTCTCTCTCCCCTACCACCCACCCTCAGCCGTCTCTCTCCCCTCCACCCCACCCCAGCCGTCTCTCTCCGCCCCACCCCCCCAGCCGTCTCTCTCCCCCCCCCCCCTCCAGCTGTCTGTCTCCTCCCCACCCCCCTCCCAGCCGTCTCTCTCCCCTCCACCCCCCAGCCATCTCTCTCCCCTCCACCCCCCAGCCGTCTCTCTCCCCTCCCCCCCCAGCCGTCTCTCGCCCCCCCACCCCCCACCCCCCCAGCCGTCTCTCACCCCCCCACCCCTTGCATACCTGTATATTGTATTCGAGGACTATGAATACAATATGGCGGCTTTGCACCGCGGTCTGAGCATTGTGTATAGAGATGAGCATTCTGGGTCTTGTAGTTCAGTGAGCGCGCATTCCGATTTTTTACCCTGATATATCGATATTTTTTAAATGCTTATATATCGGCGTATCAATATGAAAATTATATCGGGTTTTAGCGATATATTGATATATCGCCGGACCCTAATACAGTCAATTCACTTTACAGTATATTCTGTGAAGCGCTTTGAGATGTTGATAAGATGTGAAAAGTGCTATATCAAATGCAAGGATTATTATTATTCATATGACCATTCATTTTAAAATTTGAACCCACTTGTTAGTCAGTTGACAGATCGCTTTTCCAGCAGTAATAATCTCTTTTTTAAAAAAAATTGGTCACTCAATCTTCTACTGTTTGTGGGACACTGCTGTGCACTATTGGCTGCCGCTTTTCACCCATCAAAATATACAGTCAATTTACTTTACTGTATATCCTGTGAAGCACTTTGAGACTGGAAGAAGGTTAACCCCTACCCACACATAATAAATGAAAGCAAATTTCTGATAAACTCATCACTCGGAGGGAAAATGGCTCAGTGATGAGTTATTCGGAATAGTGAGTTAGGCATATGTGAAAATACACAAATAAATGTGGTCACAATATTGAAGGCATAATCACAAGCTAAACCAGGGTCGAGTTATCAAGAGTTTTTATGGTACCTCTTTCAGATCTCTATCTCATTCCCTATCAAAAGCTGATATGGATTCTGTCTAGACCACTGCACCCGGCAGTGTATTCCATATCCCGGCAATCTCTTTCATAGGTAATTGCTGATAAGTATAATAGCGGCTTTCTTGAAGTTCCAAACTGGGCGTCATTTTGCACACAGCTGGGTCCCACAAACATTCAGGAAGGGAATATCTTTCCTCTTCTCAAAATAGTCTCATGGATCTTTATCCATGTTAATCATAATAATAATCCTTGCATTTGATACAGTGCTTTTTACATATTCTAGATGTCTCAAAATGCTTCACAGAATACACTGTAAAATGAATTAACTGTATATTTGTGGGTTAAACGCGGTAGCCATATACGCCTGGCAGTGTCCCACAAACAATCGTGGATTGAAATTACCAATTTTTTTTGAGGGATTATTATTAGGCATGTGGAGTAAAGAAACTTGACCAAGGTTTCGCCCTACACAGATTCAAATACAGGTCTCACGCTTGTAAGATGCTTGCTCTAACCACTGAGCTACAGGGCACGCATTCGTCAACAACAACAACTTGTATTCATATATCGTGCCCCTCCCCCTCGCAGGCTCGCATCCACGAGCACTGGAGTGGTCAGTGCAGCCACATTCCAGTGTTAGACTGGATTGTCAGCCTAGACTCTGAGTTGCCGTCCTTGAAACCACAACATTCTCAGCTCAGGCGGGAATTGTGTTTTGTTACCTCAAGCGATCAACCACATTTCAATGAACGCTACCTCCAGCAAGGGCTTAAATTTACTTTGAAGCAATGATTTCTAAATGAGCATTTCTAGCCAAGCATTTTTACATAACCACTCAGTAGGCACAGTCACAATTAACACTGGGTAATTGTACCATTACTTAGTCTCTCAGTGTGATTGCGCAGTTTGCCAATACTCTAGAAAAATAAATGCTCTTTTACCATGAGACTGGCAGCTCAGACTATTCAATGCTATATTCCACCAGCTAATTTAAAACAAACAGCCCAGCAAAGAGAATCAATGAACATGTTTCTAAGGCTAAGGCACCAGGAGGATAGTTTGAATGGCACTGTCATCAAGTGTGAAAATATTGATATCAGCACAGTTTTCTTTCTGCTGTGTAAATTGTTTTTATTGATATCTCTCTCTCATTGTTATGACCTACTTGTACTCTGCCATTCAGCCTGCACAGTAGGGGGGCTTCGGACACACCAGCTACCTCACCAGTCCAGTGTGTTCCCACCCCCTCCTTTGCCATCCCCTCTGTACCCAAGTTTGTTAGGTAAACCTGAGTTTGCATCAAGTATAAGGATGAGTGTAAGGTTTACACTCCTATGGGAACAGGTTCAGGCACTCAGCCCCTCTAGTCTATTAGATGGTTCTATTAGATTATGGCTGATCTATGCTTCAATTTCAATGAGGTGCTGGTTGGGTGGGGGAGCGTTAAATTGTTGGACATGCCCCCTGAATGACAACAACAACAATAAAATTACATTTGTATAGCACCTTTTACATCGGGAGGACATCCCAATGAAAATGAGATAACAAGGAGAATGAGATAACAAAACAAGGTCCAATCGGCTTGTTCAGGTGGATGTAAAAAGTCCCACTTTCAAAAAGAATTGAGTTTCTCCTGGTGTCAAGGCCCTCCTGATTGGCTTGTGCCAGTGCCTTCACATATCAGGCACGGGCAGCATCAAACTCCAAGGATGCATACTCTACCTCACCAAGCCAGTCAGGAATCTAGGTGTCTTGTTTGATCCTCAACTGTCTGTCCCCACCACATCCAAAACATGATCCGCTTTGCCCTCACCTCCGCCAGCATTGCCCACTCCACCACTACGTCACCCCTCAGGCTGCTGAAACTCTCATTCAACAACAACAAAAATTACATTTATAGAACGCTTTTCATGTCAGGAGGACGCCCTAAGGCACTTTCATGCCTTCATCACATCCAGGCTCGACTGCGCCACCACCCTGCTTGTCAGCCTTTCCAATTCCTTCCTCCATAGGTGGCAGCTCATCCAGAACTCTACAGCCTGTGTCCTCTCCCACTCGAACCTCCATGACCCTATCTCCCTCATTCTCGCCCGACTCCATTGGCTCCCCATCACCCAGAGGATTAAATTCAAGATCCTGCTCCTCACATTCAAAGTCTTACATTTCATCAGCTCACCCTACCTTTGCGACCTCCTAACCCCTCCATCAACCTGCCCACTCCCTCTGCTCAGCTGGCTCCGGCCTGCTCCATGTCCCTCGACCCACCCGCCCCACCATCGGCGGGAAAATCTTCAGCCACTCTGTCCCTAACCACTGGAATTCCATCAGGCAGTCCCTCTACCTTGGCTCCTTCCTAGCCTCCTTCAAGTCCCGCCTCAAGACCCTCCTCTTCGATGGTCCCATCAGTCATCCCAAATTCCCTCCTTTCTCTCCACCCTCCCTGATCCTGACTCCAGCGGGTCTGAAACATTGATTGTCCAGCACCTTGGGACGTTCTCCCGACGTGAAAGGCACTGTACAAGTGTAATTTTATGGTTGTTTTGGCACACCAATCCCCTAAACAAACTTGGTTATTCTCTCCATGGCTGTTTGTGGGCCCATGCTGCTGCATTCACTTACAAAATACACTGTCATTACACTTCACAATAAACTCTGTAAACTCTATGAAGCGTTTTGAGAAGTCCTCCTGACGTGAAAGTAGCCATATCAAAGGTATTATTATTTCATCTATGGAACAATAAGTATTCAATTTTGTAATAGCAGACCTATCGTGTGGGAACGTTTTACAGTGCTGCACAGATTGATACACAATTCACAACAATACAACAATTCACTTACGAATTATATTTTGTGAAGGGCTTTTAGACATCTCGACAATGTGGTAAAAGCGCGATATCAAATGCAAGGATCATTATTAACTGGATTTGACTGTGAGGCTTCCATCTGTCTGTTCTGTAGGTGGACAATGATCACGTGACTCTTCAAAGAGAGGATTTTCCCGGCTAACAATCCTTCAGATGCATTGCTCACGGTTATTTGGGGGACAATGGTGTGTATGAAATCTAACATCCCAATTGCCTTAAATAAACAGTCTCTTTATTTGTCTGCAGTTATCAGCGAACCGTTTGTAAGCTCTATACTAAATGAAAAGGATGTTGTTAATAAAGATCTTATAACTCACTGGAACAACAGAGTGCTGTTATACTATTTCACAACAATTGCCTATGAGTGTTTTGAGGTGTTTTGGTTTCACAAGAATTTACAGATTATTACGTTACTTTCAATACAGCCATGAAGTGGATGACCAAATAATAATAATAATAATAATAATCCTTGCATTTGATAAAGAGCCTTATCGCATTGTTGAGACATCTCAAAGCATTTCACAACAACAACAAACAACAACAACAAATTACATTTATAGAGCGCCTTTCACGTCCGGAGGACGTCCCAAGGCGCTGCACAGGAGGCGTGTGACCCGAGCTGGGAGGGGAGTGTTTGGGAAGGGGTAAAACACGAAGGGGAGGTAGAAGAGTTCGGGGTGGAACAAAAGGCACGATCGAAGAGGAAAGTCTTCAAACCGGCCTTGAAAGAGGAAAGGGAAGAAACAAAACAGAGGGATTGAGGGATGGCATTCCACACGGTGGGAGCGGAGAAACTGAAGGCCCGGCCTCCGATGGTGGGGCGGTTCGGGCGGGGGGCTTGGAGCAGGCCAAGTCCTGTTGAACGGAGGGTCCGGGTGGGCTTGTAGGGGGAAAGTAGATCGGTTAAATAGGGTGGGGCAAGGCCGTGTAAGGCCTTGTAGGTGAGGACGAGGATCTTGAACTCGATCCTCTGGAGGATGGGGAGCCAGTGTAGACGGGCGAGGGTGGGAGTTATGTGGTCGCGGAGGCGGGTGCGGGATAGTACACGGGCTGCAGAGTTTTGGATGACCTGCAGCCTGTGAATGGAGGAACTGGGGAGGCCGACGAGGAGAGAGTTTCTGTAGTCCAGCCGTGAGGTGATGTATGCATGCACGAGTGTTTCGGCAGCGCTGGGGGTAAGATAATTGCGGAGCCTGGCAATATTGCGCAGGTGGAAATAAGCGGTGCCGGTCAAGGCGCGGATGTGGGGGAGGAAGGAAAGTTTTTGATCGAACATGATGCCGAGGTTCCTGATTGACTTTGTTAGGTGGAGAGTGCAGCCTTGGATGTTGAGGCTGGCAGCGCCCGATGTGTGGAGGCGCTGGCTTGAGCCAATCAGGAGGGCCTCGGTCTTACTCACATTCAATTGCAAAAAGTTGTCCCTCGTCCAGGACTCGATGTCGGACAGACATGCTGTCAGAACATCGATGGTCTGGGGGTTGAGGGATGAGGCAGAAAGGTACAACTGGGTGTTGTCCGCATACATGTGGAAATTTACCCCATGTTTGCGGATGACGTCGCCCAGAGGGAGCGTGTAAAGGGTGAAAAGGAGGGGGCCTAAAACAGATCCCTGAGGGACGCCGTGAGAAACTGTGCGGGGGTTTGAAGAAAAACCGTTGGAAGAAACAAGATGTAAACGGTGGGTCAAATAAGAATGGAACCAGTCAAGGACTGTGCCTTGAAGGTTGAGGTGGGAGGAAAGACGTTGAAGGAGGATGGTGTGATCGACTGTGTCGAACGCAGCAGACAGGTCAAGGAGGACGAGGAGGCAGAGGGAGCCCTGGTCACAGGCGGTTAGGATGTCATTTGTAACCTTAACCAGGGCAGTTTCTGTGCTATGAATTGGGCGGAAACCTGATTGGAGGGGTTCAAAAAGTGAGTGAGTTGAAAGGAAAGAGCGGAGCTGGGAGGCAACCACTCTTTCAAGGACCTTGGATAAAAACGGGAGGTTGGAGATGGGTCGATAACTTGATGGTTGCGACGCATCAAGGGAGGGTTTCTTCAGGATAGGGGTGATGGTGGCTGTTTTAAGGGAGGTAGGGACAGTGCCTGAGGAGAGGGAAAGGTTAATGGTGTCAGAAATGAGCGGGGCTAACAAATGGAGCTGGGTGCGGAGGAGGGGGGTGGGGATGGGGTCCAATGAGCACGTGGTTGGTTTCATGGAGGTAATTGTTTTTGTGACTGAAAGCGGGGTGGTGGGGTTGAAAGTGTGAAATGGGGGGTGAGTAGGGGTTGAGGTAACTGATGAGGGCGCGGACGTGGAGGAGTGGTGGTGGGAGGAAACCGCAGAGCGGAGTTTCTCAATTTTGGACTCGAGGAAGTCCAGCATTTCCTCACAGCGATCGTTTGAGGACAGGATCTGCGAGGTGAGGTGGGGGGGGGGGGGGCGGAGGAGCTGGTTGGTGGTGGCGAAGAGGAGGCGGTGGTTGTCCTTCGCTTCCAGGATTATCCTGGAGTAGAAGGCTGATTTGGCGGTGGCTAGGGCGGAGCGGTAAAATTTGATGCGGTCCAGCCAGATTTGCCGGTGGACCGTGAGGCCAGATTTGAGCCAGGTGCGTTCAACTGCTCTCATTTAGCTTTTGAGGGAACGGAGGTGAGTTGTGTACCACTGTGATGATCGGGAATGGGAGACGGTTTTGGAGGTGAGGGGGGCCAGGGTGTCGAGGGTAGTGGAGAGGGTGTTGTGGAGGGCGGTGGAGGCGGAGGATGGGTCGGTACAGAAAAAATGCCATTGTGGGAAAAGGTCGGAGGTTTCTAGGGCAGAGGTGAAAATTTGAAGGGGAATCTTCTTCCAGGGCCGGTAGAAGATGGTGGTGGGTTTGGAGGTGGAGGGGGGAGGGATAGAGGTGTTGCAGGAAATGAAAAAATGGTCGGAAATGGCCTTGTCTGTGATGGTGACGCCAGAGACGTTGAGGCCTCGGGTGATCACCAGATCGAGAGGATGGCCGTGGGTGTGGATGGCAGTGTTAATATGAAGGGAGAAGTTGAAAGACGAAAGTAAAGAGGATTATAGCATATAATGTAAAATTAATTCACTGTAGTTTGTGGCAAAAGCAGCAGACTATTTGTTCACAGCAATGTCACACAAATAGGGGATGGGGGTGAGACGGGGAGGGGGGTGGGGAGATGGGGGACACACGGAATAGAGGGGGAATAGGTGGAGGCTGGGGGGATTAGGAGAGGAGGACTAGAACATAAAGTAACAATTGGATCAATTCTCATTTCATGTTTGATTCACAGCACAATCTAATGTATCTTCGCACTTTAAGTTCCATTACAGCAAGCAGGGCTATTTTGGAAACTCAATTTTAAAGGCCCATGAGACAATTGGGTGTGATTTCCAGGTAGTGTGCTCAATAGCTACAAAATAGATTAAATTATTGTGAAGCTCCCACAGACTTGCTAGCGATCTGATTTCTGCTTTTACTGTGCCAGTTGCTACACCTTTTGTTAGATCCCTCTTTTAAAGAAAAACGTATTGTATCAAAAACCTTTACAAATCCCTTCAGGTGAAGAGGAATGTATTAGGGTCTGAATGCAATAGAGGAACACTTTGCTAAGAGACGTTTGCAGGCTCTAGGGTTCCTCTGAATCTGATCTCATGCCTTCATTTTGCTTCCCCCACCCCATTACAGCATCAAGCTGCTTTTTAAATGAGTTCAATGTCTTGGCCTCAACCACCCTTGCTGGCAATCTGTTCCAGTTAATAACCCTCTGGAGAGATGTTAAGACAGTGACCCAGGTTAGGACATGATAGTGGGCCAAATCTCAGCAAATCCTTGTCACGGCTCAGTCTCCTTTACCGGATAAACTCCACAGGTTATCGGAGGCCAGCGACAATAATTTTTTCAATATTATAATAATAATTATAATACTGGGAAGAATATAAAATCAGGAGCTGCCCTCAATGGCAGAATTGATGCAATCATGTGGCACGATCTTTTCACTGAATTCAAGGCACACAAACTTTCACATTTGACGTGGAAAAGAAAAGTATTCGAACTGAAGCCACAGCATACATGCATGTCAGTAATTATATGGTTCTCTCCTGATAATACCCTTCCTGTGTTTCCTGACATTTGGCAAGTCCATTTGCAAGTATATATTAGCTGCATATTCACTGGCAGTCTAATTCTGAGACAAAAGCTCAAGACAGACACACTGTCCTTGTGACCCGATGGCACTATGAGTGTCCCGCCTCAAATCTCCTCCATTCAACAGCAAACCCTTTGCTGCAACTCCACCAAACAGCTGATGGGAAATGCAGATTGAACTTCTTTAATGTCAGCCTGGCTCAATTGCTGCTTACCTCTCCCATCCTCTCCTCTCCCATTCTCTCCTCTCCCATCCTCTCCTCTCCCATCCTCTCCTCCAACTCCAACTGCGAGGAGATACTGGACATCCTCGAATCTAAAATTGAAGGGATCAGCCACCTCTATCCTATCCATCACTATCTCCCAATTACTTCTCTCCCTCAGGATCCACCCACTTTCCCCCCCACCTCCACCCCCCCATCCCCTCACCATTACACACCTTTGATCCTATCTCTTACCACCCCTCTAAAAACAGCTATCATCACCCCAGTCCTGAAAATACAATTGCTGGACCCATGCCTACTCTCCAGCTACCACCCCATCTCCAACTCCTCTCTAAGGACCTGGAATGAATCGCTGCTTCCCAGCTTTGCTCCTTTCTCTCTCGATATTCCCTCTTCGAACTTCTACAATCCGGCTTCCATGCTGCCCATAGCATGGAGGCAGCCCTGGTCAAAGTCTCCTAACAACATTTTAAACATCTGTGATCAGGGCTCCCTCTGCCTCTTTGTCCTCCTTGACCACTCTGCTGCCCGACACTGTCGATCACTGCATCCTCCTGCTCCATCATCGCCTGGTTCGACTCCTACCTTTCTCACCATCTCTACTCCTCTTAACGGCTTCTCTTCCAGCACCTGCACTGTCATCTGTGGTGTCTCCCAGGAATCTGTCCTTAGCCCCCTACTTTTCAATATCTACATGCTCCCCCTTGGTGACATTATCCACAGACATGGGGTCAACTTTCATATGTATGCGGATGACACTCAGCTCTACGTTTTTGCCTCTACACTCGACTCCAGGACCACTGCTGTCCTGACAGACTGCCTGTCAGTCATCAAGTCTTGGATGAGAGCTAACTTTCTACAGTTGAATGTCAACAAGTCTGAGGCTCTCCTGATTGGCTCGCACCAGCGCCTTCACACATCAGGCACTGGCAGCATCAACCTCCATGGTTGCATACTCCACCTCACCAAGCCAGTCAGGAACCTAGGTATCTTGCTCAATCCTCAACTGTCTTCCCTCCCCCACATCTAAGCCATGCCCTGCTCTGCCTTCCCTCACCTTGGCAATATTACCCAACTCCGCCACTACCTCACCCCTCAGGCCTCTGAAACCCTCATTCATGCCTTCATCATATCCAGGCTCAACTATGCCAATGCCCTGCTTGTCAGCTTTCCCAATTCCTCTCTCCATAGACTGCAGATAATCTAGAACTCTGGGGCCCATGTCCTCTACCGCTGCAAGCTTTGTAACCCCATCTCACCCATCCTCGCACGACCCCATTGGCTCCTCATCACCCAGAGGATTCAATTCAAGATCCTGGTCCTCATATTCAAAGCCCTCCACTGCATCTCCCCATCCTACCTCTGCGACCTCCTAACCCCCTATCATCTTGCCTGCCCCCTTCACTCAACAGGCTCTGGCCGGCTTCTATGTCCCTGACCCACCCACCCCATCACTGGTGGGAGAACCTTCAGCCACTCTGCCCCTAACCTCTGGAACTCCATCCCCCAGGCCCTCCACCTCGTCCCTCCCTAGCCTCCTTCAAGTACTGCCTCAAGAGCCTCCTCTTTGACGGCCCCATCGGTCACCCCAAATCCCCCCCTTTCCTTCTATGCTCCCCGTCCCCAGCTCGGGTCTGAAGCAATGACTGTCGAGCACCTTAGGACATCCTCCTATGTGAAAGGCGCTAAACAAGTGTAATTTTGTTGTTGTTGGTAACATAGGAACAGGAGTAGACCTTCCTTTCAGTCCTTCGAGCCTGTTCTGCCATTCCATTAGATAATAGATGATCTGTACCTCAAATCCATTTATTCGCCTTTGTCCTATATCCTTTACCTAACAAAAATCTGTCCACCTCAGTACTGAAATTTTTTATTGATCCAGCATCCACAGCCTTTTGGTGGAGAGAGTTTTAAAGCAAAAATGGGCTAAGGCTTGGTGAAGTGACTGAAAATTAAAGGGAAACATGACAGCCAACTTGCTTACAGCAACTTCCCACAAACAGCAATGAAGGAAATAACCAATTTTATCTAGGGGATTGTTGGCCTGAGACAAATGTAAGGATTGTAATTATTATTATAAATCAATCGAAACTCAAAATATCCATTCTAATTTCCAGATGCTCCTCTCACTGCACATCCCTACTATTCAGTCCTGCCTTGCAACCCTTCACAGATGTATCATTTTTGGCCCCAGGAAACATACATAATAAATCTCATGCCCCGTGGAGTATTTGTTCATCTCAGTCTAGACCTCTATATTAAACTTCCAATCTTGCTCCCAATCGCACAGTCATCCAATTATTTTTTGACAGAGTGAACGCACGCAGCCTCAGATACTCCCTTTGGGAGTCTGTTGCAAACGCTATTTTAAATGAATAAAATATGTGCCGTTGCACATTTTTGCACACACAGGACTGTGGAAATGTGGAATTCATTTTAGGTTGTGGGCGCCAGGGTCAATTAAAATAATTAAGTCAGCAGTAGATGAATAATAAAAATAATAATATTTCTTGCATTTGATATACTGTAGCATCTTTCTCATCAGGAGCATGTCTCAAAATACTTTGAGAGTGACTGGACAGTTCTAAATGAACATGGAAGCCAATTTGCATATAGTAACAGCCACAAGTGAATGATCGAATTTATCTGGAGGATTGTTGGCCAGGACACTGGGAGAAACTCTTCTGTTTTTGAACAGTGTCAGGCGGGACCTTGATTTAACATCTCACAGGCAGCTGGTATTGAGTGCTTTGAGCTGCCACCCGGCGTGGAGGGTGCTATATAAATGCAATGTACAAATGTTGTTATCAAGGGATATAGTGCTAATAATAATAATCCTTTCATTTGACATAGAGCCTTATCACGTCTTTGCAAAGCACTTCTATACTGTAAAATGAATTGTGGGTGAAACACGATAGCCAATTGCACACAGCAGTGTCCCACAAAAAGTCATGGATTCAAGTGACCAATTTATTATTTTTATTACTTTTTTTGGAAGGAATTATTCCCCCTAGAAAAGTGCTGTGCCAATCGACTAACAATCGACTAACTTACTGCTGAATAAACAGAGGTGTGTGGAGCAAGGAAACTTAGCGAACATTTTGCCCTGCTAGGAATGGAATGCTCTCACCACTGAGCTACACAAATCCATGATGAGGGAAATGGTATTGAGTTGCAAATTAGCCATGCAGCAAAATGGTATTGAGTTGCACATCAGCTGTGATCTAATAAAATGGTGGAGCAGGGTTGATGTCCTCCTGACGTGAAAGGCACTACACAAGTGTCATTTTGTTGTTGTTGTTGTTGTTGTTGTTGTTGATGGGCTGAATGGTCTACTCTCCTGTAGCTCAGTGGTTAGAGCACTAGCCTTACAAGACCTGTGTTTCAAATTGAGTCAGGTCAGGGCTGGAAGCACAGTTGAAGAGAAGGGTCTTGAGACCGGTCTTGAAGGAGGGAAGGGAAGGAGCAAGGCAAAGAGATTGTGGGATGGAGTTCCAAAGCATAAGGGTAGAGAGGCTGAAAGCTCAGCCACTGATGGTACGGCAGGTCAGGTGGGAGACGTGGAGCAAGCCAGAGCCTGCTGAATGGAGGAAGTAAACAGGTTGATAAGGGTCAGAGAAGAAGGATGGGGCAATGCAGTGGAGGGTCTTGAAAGTGAGGACGAGGATCTTGAATTCTATCCTCTGAGGAATGGGGAGCCAGTGGAACTGGGCTAGCCTGGGGGTGATGGGGTTGCAGAGGCTCTGTTCGGGAGAGGACATGAGATGCAGAGTTTTGGATGATCGGCAGCTTGTGGAGGGAAGAGTTTGGAAGCCGAAAAGGAGGGAGTTACCATAGTTGAGCCTATTATCACAGGTGATATCTTTTGGATCAGATGATAAATTATGGTGCTATATCAAATGCAAATATTATTATTGTTGTAGCTTTGCCTGATAACCTGGAGCCCTAAATTCTGGAATAATCCTAAAAGACTTTCAAATCTTTCAAGCCTTTCTTTGCAAACTAGTGCCAAACATGATGGATCACTATCCCCACTCTGTGAGGTACAATAAAGGGTGGAGGGAAGCCTTAATTCATAGCATGGGCTTCAGTGGCGTTTAGTGCTAGATTACACACAAACATTATTCCAGAATTGTTACTATGGGACATCACCCACCCAAAAAAACTCAGACGTGTTGTAAACAATCACAGCTTGAAGCTCTTGGATAAAAAACAAAGCGTTGTTTTATAAGCACAGCCTTACTCTGAAAGACGATGCCTGCGCCAGCGGTCTTCTCCCTGTTTTTATCAACTGCATATGTTTGCTACGTTGACAACTCGCAGTACTGCACGCACGGATGCACCCGTGTAATTCTCCTTGAATTCTGCCGCAGAAGGTTTGGCAAACATCTGCACAGCTCATTCTTCAGGCCATTTACAAGGGTGGCTGCAATTAAGGTGCTGGCAAAGAAGTGCTATAAAATTAAGAAGATGGGAGCGCACTTGGAGGCAGATGCCTTTGAAGCTCTGGATCATCTGAAACCTACATCTCTTAAAGATCTCGTGTTACACAGAGTGTCACAAGCATGCAATCTTTTATTCCATCAATCACGGAATCAGAAACAAATGCAGTAAAAAGGTTCGCAAAAGCTGCCTCTGGTTTTTGATGCTGTAAGAGTTTGTCTGCCACATGTTTCTCAGATACGTTTGCTGACTGGATTCCCTGCTTATTCCTCAGTCACGTATCTGATCTTATTCAAACCATGTCCATTTTCATTTCAAAGTGTCAACAATGAGACATTCCATTGAAAAAGACTGCCGTGTATGGCTTTAGCTATGAAATCAGTTGGGATGCTTAAAATAAATATATATATATATTATTTATATAATATATATATATAATATATATATGTGTGTAATATTACACAAACAACCATGAAACTAATGATGATATTTGGGTAAAAAGGGATATGGAAAAAAAATTGAGAAATGGGAATGAAACTTCTGCTTCGACCTAATATACCAGTGATATGGCTCGATTGGCGAAGCCAGCTCCTCCTAGTCCTTTATTGCTACAAAACAGCTCGAAATAGCTCATAAATACTCATCAGATGTTCAGAGACTAGACTATTCTGAACAGAATGCATAAACTCACACAGTTTATGTATGCGTGTGTGTGCGTGAGTGTTTAAATGATTACCTGTGAGTCAATGTGCCCATGAGTGTCCTGTGAGTGAAATAAAGTTTGTGAATGTGTGTGTGTGAATGTATCTGTGAATGCCTGTAACTGTGTGTGTTGTTGTTGGTGGTGGAGAGAGTGTGGGATGGGCGTTGGCCAGAGAAAGCAGTGGAAAGATCTTTCAAACATTGACAGTGGAGACTGGTTAGAAATGCTCTGCTTTTCCATTCCTCCAACTTTGTGTTGTTTATCTTTCCATCTACCGAGGCACCGTTACGTCAGCACAGCGAGCGAGGAGCTAGCAGCAGGCAGAACACTGCTGAAGGATGACTAGGTTTTGTGAAAGGGTCCTTTCAACAGAGAGACAGAGAGAAAGATAAAGGCATTTGCAGACTGAGCTCTGTTGGGGGAGGGGAAGGGGGTGAGTGGCTGAGATCTTGCCTACTGATAGAGGAGGTGAGGCAGTGAAAAAGTAGGGAACGAGTTAGAGAAAGAGGGCTTTCCCTACCAAACCTTGGGCAGGATTTAAGACCCCAAGTGCCTGAGCAAACGAGAAAACAGTTTATTAACAAAATGTGCAGAGAAGAGGTCACAAAAGGAGCTTTGAACCTTTTGAGATGTTCGCCCGACGTAAAAGACGCTTTATAAATGTAAATTGCGTTGATTTGAATAAGGACCTTTATTATATCCACTTACATTGAGTGCAACAAGACCTGGGTCATTTACAATTAATTGAAGAGAACTGAATTGAATCAGGCAGTGTGTTGCGTCACATTACATTTTGGATGCAGTCACTCCGTAATAATGCCCATCTGTGTGAAGATTTATAGGGGTGAGGATTCAGATTTTTCCGGACTGATAATTATCAGATGTGTCAATGAGAAACATTGTGCTTTCCCCTCTACTTTTGTCGGCCTCTGTGAGCTGCAGGCTGTTGATGCTGATGCTGGCTCCCCATTTCCCAGAGGATCGAATTCAAGATCCTCAACCTCACCTTCAAGGACATTCATGGCCTTGCCCCAACCCCCCACCCCACTACCTCTCTGACCTGCTGTCCCCCTATGAACCTCCCCACCCACTCCGTTCAGCGGGCTCTGGCCTGCTCCATGTCCCCCGCCCGACCCGCCCTACCATCGGTGGACAGGCTTTCAGCAGCTCTTCCCCTACACTCCATCCCACAGTCCCTTCGCCTCGTGCCCTCCCTCGTCTCCTTCAAGGCCGGTCTCAAGACCCTCCTCTTCGACCGTTCCTTCTGTTGCCCTCCCAACTCTCTCCCTCCCCTCCTAACTCTCTCCCACTCCTCACCCCTACCCTGCCGCACTACCTTGCTTGGGTCCCATCCTGACTGTTCAGCGCCTTGGGACGTCCTTCCTCCTGATGTGAAAGGCGCTCTATAAGTGTAATTTTGTTGTTGTTGATTCTGACATCTGATTTCAGTGTGGTTTCAGGATACACCAGCTAAACTTGACTAGTATCCCATGAGGTGACAGTCAAAAGTGGCTCTGATCTGTAGAACCAGAATCAGGTGTGTGTTTGTTGACCTGGTTAGTCGGGTATTCGATACGGTTGGAAACTGACTGAGATCTGAGGTCTATAGATGTTACTGCACACAAGTGTGAGGGTCTGAAAGGCCCACCTTCAGGCGCCGTCTTTGGTTCTGTGGACCCGTCTCAACGTGCTTGTGTGGAATTAATATTCTAATAACATTTGGATGATGTACAGGGCAGTGAGGTTGATGGTGTCACTTCTGCCAGAGACAATTTGTATTAATAATAGTAATAATACTTAATTATAACGCTTGCATTTGATACAGCGCCTAACCCTATCAGCCTGTCTCCAAAGACGGCACGCAGTTTGGCATTTTGTGCTATGACTGTTTTTTTAAGTGGTCACATGCGGCAGCTAATCTCCCACAATGTCCCACAAATAGCTATAGGACAAGGGGTGGAGGGTGGGGTAGAGGAATAATGCATTAATTTGTCAGTTTGAGTGAGAGAGGAGAATTGTGTTGGCCACAACATGGCGTGAAAGCCTTCCTTTTCTTCAAAATAGTGCTATGGGATTCTAAGGGTCCAACTGAGCCAACAGAACAGTCAGATGGAAGCACAGATTAACTAGAGATTAAAATATCAACCAAATAAAAACAACAACTTGCATTTATACAGCACCCTCCACTCAAGGTATCATCTCAGAATGCTTAACCGGAGTGCCGGAGCCTGACTCTGAGCTGGGGGACGGAGGTGGCTGGAAGCACGGTCCAAAGGGAATGTGTTCAGGTGGATCATGAAAAGGGGCAGAGAGGGGGAAGGCGGAGAGATTGAGGGAAAGTGTTCCAGAGTTTCGGGACATAGTGGCTGACCTCCGATGGTGGGGCAGAGTGTGCGCGGGACGAGTAGGAGGCTGGTGCTAGTCAAGCTGAGGCACCGGGTGGTGGAATAGGGGAGTGAGAAGGTTGGAGAGGTAGGGAGGTGCCAGAGAGTGAAGGGATTTGAACACAAGTGTGAGGATCTTGAAGTTGATCCGTTTGGTGATGTTGAGCCAGTGGAGTCTGGCGAGAACTGGTGAGATTTGGCTGTGGAGTTTGGTCCAGGTAAATATGAGAGCAGCAGAGTTCTGAATGAGCTGGATCTTTTGAAATAGTAGAGCTAGGGAGACTGGCGAGGAGTGTTTTTTTCAGTATTCCAAGCAGGAGGTGAGAAACCAGAATACACTGGGATAAAATTTGCGACATTTCTTATCTAATTCTGGCATCAATTCCACCAGGTAGCCTGCATAACAACAACAACAAGAAAATTACACTTGTATAGCGCCTTTCACATCAAGAGGATGTCCCAAGGTGCTGGATAAAGACACAGTGCACTTGGTAGTAGTTTCTGTAAAACGTTTGGAGATATTTTGATGTGGAAGGATGCTAAAAAGTGCTATTCTTCCTTCCTTTTTTTTTCTCTCTCTCTTTCTCTCTATCCCTCTCTCCTCCTATGTAAATGATTACATTAATTTCTATTTTGAAGATTAATAATGATAATCCTTGTACTATATTTGATTTCAATGGTACCTTTGTAAAGGGGACTATTAATTGTAAGTTGTTATTGATGATCTAAGACTTTTAAAGCACTCCATAGAGTTTTACTATAAAGTATAGCGACTGCATTTTGTACGGGGAATGTTCAAGGTAAAATCATCTGTCCCTCTAGTCTCAAGAAAATGGTATCATTCTGAGCTAGTGGGCATTCCACAATGAACAAACACAAATTCCATGTTGAAATTTAAGTACTGTAATAATCATTATCCCTTTATTTGATATAATGCCTTTAATATCAGAAGTACATCTCAAAGCGCTCCACAAGATTTACTGTGTAGTGTAGTGACTGTGTATTTTGGAGGCTTGTACACAGCAACGTCCCACAAACAGCCAAGAAGTGTTTGACCAATTTTAGCTGGAGAATTGTTGACCAGGTGTAAGTCCCTTCACTTTTTAAACAGTACCGTGAGATCTTTAAATCCAAATGAATAGACAGATGGGACCCTGGTTTAATGTTTCATTAGAGGGCAGAGCACCAACAATGCAGCTTCCAGGATTACATTGGAGTGTCTGCCTAGACCAGAGGAGTTCAAAGACTCGACTAGGGTTTGACCAAACAACCTTCCGCCTCAGAGGCAAGACTGCTCCTGACTAAACCAGGCTGATACACAAGTAGTTTGGTTTGGAATCTTCTAATCACGTTGCTGTTTTTTTTTAGCCTGTGTCAGACACCTGGCTGACCAAACAAAAATCAATTGTCAGTGTGTTCCTGATAAGATTTGAGCGACGCGACAAGGAAGAGAACTTCAACCAGGATTCCCTCCCTCCCTCAGCTGATTGTTGTTGATTGAGTCCTGTTGGAATAAGTGTGTTTGTGCAGGTCAGGCTGTGTCTCATCTGTGACCCTCCCCTTCTACCCAAGTATCCCACTAAGAAGTCAGAGAGTGGGCACACATGTGTCGGTGACATACCAGAAGATTGGCGGTAGTTGACCATGGAACCATTCACCACTTCCTGGCGCAAAGCTTTGCTATGACAATTGATATGGTTGGTTAGCAAGGATGAAAATTGCCAGTAAAGGATTTTAATTTGTTTCTCTCTCTTTTATAAAATAAAAGGACACTTTCATTTCATCTTACTGCTCTCCTCATCCTCCTACTCTTCCTTCCCTGCAGCATGCAAAAAAGATCCACAAATTCTAAAAGGCTTGGCATGCTTTGTATCAGAGGATTGATTTTATGCTTGGAACGAGTGTGTGTTGGATTGGTTTGAATGGAAGTTCTGGGAAGGCACTGCCAGGCAAGGCAGTGGCTGAAAATTCAAATTAAAATGATTAATCTTTCTATAAAGGAGTCTGTCTGATCTTACTCATGTTACAAGAATATAAAGCATTTGTTTGGTTAATAGAACTCCCCTGATTCCTTTCTGATGTTTTATCATGTCCAATAACCCCTCTTCTCATTCAGTAACTGAACACAGTGTGGAAGGCTGAGATTCCATGGATTGCTACACGGAGCCAAGATAAGCACATCACCCAATGGCTGCGTTGGAGAATGTGACAAATCACCTGGGGAGAGTAGGCAATGATTCGCACAGATGTTTCCAGCTGTGAGAGTACAATAAATAGTGTTAGATCTCTACAATCTAAAGTTTGCTCACATTTGAACTCAAACAAAGACAATAATAAGTCTGGTAATTGGCTGCCGGTTCAAGTGACCCATTCCCTATCCCTCAAGTGTACAGCCTGGCTCGGTTGCTACCGTTCTATGCAATATATTCTGTGAAGCGCTTTGAGATGTCACAACCACATAAAAAGGTGTTATATCAAATGCAAGGGTTATTTATTATTATTATGAGTGCTATATAAATGCAAGTTGTTGTTAATGCTCCAGTGCTGTGGGGAAGGGGGAACATTCTATTATCCTATGATAGAATCATAGAATTATACAGTACAGAAGGAGGCCATTCAGCCCATCGTGCCTGTGCCGGCTCTTTGAAAACAACTATCCAAATCAATCCCAACCCCCTCTCATACGCCGCTCTCTAGTCCCGCTACCCCGTATCCCTGCAAGCTTGGCCTCCCAAAATGATTATCGACGTATGCTTTCAGATAAGAAGCCAGACCCAAAGGCTGTGTGCCTGTCCTTCAAAGATCCACCTAATTGAAGAGAAAATGGAATTTCAGCCATCGTAACAGTTGTTTGTGGGCCCTTGCTGTGAATAAAATAGTTGCACCTGATAGCAGAAGCTCTTTCTTCTTCTCACTACGTTCTTACTGGACTAATTTCATGGTCTTTGCCCAATATAAATGTTAACTGCCTGGCTTGGATTCCCAACATGGCTGCTCTGTTATGGTTACCCTATTCTTGCAGTCCGTAGTAATATGTAAATAATATATAATATGCACTGTATATAACTATATCATATTATTTAAGGGAAATGGGGAGACCTGCTCCTTTAAATGGAATTAGTTGCAGACGCTGTTCGCAAAAAACGTAGCAAAGAGCATACATGAGTGATCCCAGTTGCAACAATATATAAGACCTACGTTTTTTGATTGACAGTCAGTCGGGAGAGTGGAAAAACGTGTGTGTGCTAGCGCGGGAAAATGCTCTCGCATTCATATCATACAGTTGACGGAGCCACACGCCTATAAATAGCAATGCTTGACATTCCTCGTAGTCACTTGCTAATGGTTGTCATCCAGTACAGGACTACTGTACTGTCAGGTTGGTTTAAATCTATTTTACTAATGTAGTATTATGCTGCAAGTTGATATTGATAGTTATATTTGATCCTATTGTTGTTTATCTTAAATTGCTGTAGTCCTTATATGCAAGGTAGACCTTATATGCCGGGTCTTATTAAAGAGCTGTTTACCAAATGTATCCTTGAATCCCTTAATATTCTAAAACAAAGAAAAGGAGTAAGGGCTCAGAGAGAGGCTGTCGGCATTGGAGTTCTGGTCGTGTGAGCAGACTCTGATCAGGCATCCCAGTTACCGGGCATTGGAGTTAACTGAGAATACCAGTTCTGAGTGTACAATTCTGACTTGGTTGAGTCACCATTGAAACATGGACTTGCACTGACAGAGTTAGGAGAGAACAGAGGCCACTTAGTAAGAAAGTGTTACTAAAATTTGCATGCACATCAACAACAACAACATTATATTTGTAGAGTGTCTTTCACGTCAGAAAGACCATCAAGGAGTGAGAACTGTCGCAACGAGCTGATCTGATCTGACTTGGGAGCTGATCAGGAATGGCACAGAGCAGAGAGGCTAGTCAGCTGATTACTTGCCCTTTTCAATAGCCAGGGAATGTGCAACTGGAAGAACCAATGTGAGGAGCCAAAATAGCTTGTGATTCCCAATGTGAGTCACTGCTGTGCGCAAATTGGCTCCTGCAAAAATACTCAGTCACTACACTACATACACGGTAAATTGAGGAAATCTCAGGAAATTGAGGGATATGGGGGAAAAGGCCAGGATATGCCACTACGGATAGTCCATCCACACTAAAGTATGGAGTCCTGTAGCTCAGTGGTTAGAGCACTCGCTTTACAAGCGTGGAACCTGTGTTTACATCCAGGCAGGTCAGGGCAAGTTTCCTTACTCCACACGCCTAATAATAATCCCTCTAAAAAAAACACGATAATAAAATTGGTCATTTCAATCCACGACTGTTTGTGGGACACTGCTGTGCGCAATTGGCTGCCGCGTTTCATTCACAAATATACAATCAATTCACTTTACAGTATATTCTGTGAAGCGCTTTGAGATGTCTAGAAGACGTGAAAAGCGCTAAATCAAATGCAAGGATTATTATTATTATTAGTAGTAAAGCACTGTACTTCGAGAAAGTCCCCCCAATGTGAAAGGTGCTCTAACAAGTCAAGGATTGTTTATTAATTTCTACATTATATATATTTGTAAAATAGTGAGAATTTTTAGGAGTCACTCAGATGCTTGATGATGTGAAGAAGGCCTGGTGAGTGTTGTTGTGAGACATAGCCCTCACCTCAGAGCAGGGCAGTTCTGGGGCTTTAATCCTGGTTTCCTCACAATCACCACCTTCCCCATCTGTTTCCCATGACGTGGTTGCACACTTGAGCCGGATTGCAGGGGGGAAGCAGCGGGTCATTAACATGCTACAGACAATTGGTCTGGAGTTGCTCCTCAACAATACACAATACCAGGGGATCAGGTTCAGGCATCATAAAAATAGCACTGATCAGGGCACTGATACAGGGCCTCACAGAGACAGCACAGGTTTCCTGCTACTGTAGACACTACATCTTGGGCCCACAGTGCTGGTGACTGACTTCCTCACTTCCAAGCCAGGGATCAATGTGTGTCACCAGCGACTCAGCCATTCATTTCCTTCCCTCACCCACTCCACCCCCCACACCCCCGCAATAGAAAACCCTAATTGAGGAAGTCACTGACTTGGGGATATGATTACTTAAAGTTATCAGATAGTTATAAGAAAAGCAAAAGGAGAGTTTAGCAGTTGTAAAGATGTGGAATGGCTTGACACATAAGGTGGTACAATACAGTACAAAATTACATTTGTAATAATAATAATCCTTGCATTTGATATAGCGCTTTCCACATCTTATTAACGTCCCAAAGCGCTTCACAGAATATACTGTAAAGTGATTTGACTGTATATATTTGTGGGCGAATCGCGGCAGCCAATTGCGCACAGCAGTGTCCCACACACAGTTGTGGATTGAAATGACCAATTTTATTATTGTGTTTTTTTTTGAGTGATTATTATTAGGCATATGGAGTAAGGAAACTTGCCCAAGGTTTCGCCCTGACCTGCCTGGATTTGAACACAGGTCTCCCCAGCTTGGTTTCCTCAGCTTGGTTTCCCCAGCTTGCAAGACAAGTGCTCTAACCACTGAGCCACAGGAGCTCTACTATAACGCCTTTCATGGCGGGAGGGTGTCCCAAGTTGTTGGACAGTCAGGGATTTGGATCCAAGCTGCGGGTCGGGATTTGGAAGGGTGGTGTAGAGGGAGGTGTAGAAGAGGAGGGTTTTGAGATGCAAGTTGAAGAAGGAATGGGAGGGAGCAAAGTGAAGGGAATGTGGGATGGAATGCCATTGGGTGGAGGCAGAGAGTCCAATCGAAGATAGGGGTAGGGGCTAGGGTCCTTTGTGGGTTTTGAAGTAAGTAGACAGGTATGTAAAAGTTAGAGGCTTGTAGGGGTATAGGGAAAGGGCAAGGCAGTGGCATGAATGAGCATCTAGCTCTGAAGACAGGGGTTGATGACTTGCTTCTGTGTTATGAATTTCCTTGAACTCAATGGTTCCTTTCCTTTTTCCTTCAGGTGAGATGTTGAACTAAGGTCCTGTGTGTCTTTTCAAGTGGATGAACAGAAGAAGTTTCTCATTACGTCCTGGCCAACAATTCTTCCAGATACAATTGGTGTTTCACTTCATGGCTGTTTTGTGGGACATTTGCTATACACAAATTGGCTGCTGTTGACAATTAATTTGTTAAAAAATATAGTCAACACAATTTAGAGTGAATCCTGTGGAATACTTTGAAACATTCCTCCTTACAAGAAAGGCACTATACCAAATTCAAGGTTTATTATTATTATTCTTCTCATCAGATAGTAGGGCCTCAGGGTTTAAAGACATTGCTCGTATGCCTTCCTTGGCTCAGAGCTTTGCTACGACCATTGAATCTAAAGAGATCTCAGTCCTATCAGTAAAATGCCTGGATTGTACCTCTTAGATAAAATGCTGGAACCCTGGTTGGATTCTCTCCCCTGAACATACAGTGGACTAAGATAAAGCAGCCTATTCAATCTAAAAATACATCTGTTTAATTGCCTTGAAGAATGAGATGTGCATGTATTGAATGCAGGCAGGTGCATCCTTTCTCTCTGATGTGTCCCATTGTTAGCAGTGGGGGTTACAGAGAGCCGTCCCATTCCATCTATTCCATTTCACCAATCAAGCAGTCATTTTGCCTCAGCTTAGTATCATTTACGGAACTACAAAGAGTCTTGAAAAGCATACAAACACATTCCTGGAAGTCAAGAGGATTATGGCTATTCAGTGATGAAATGGATGGATGGGCTGAATGAATTTTTGGAATGTTAGATGGGTAAGCTGAAAGGGATCGAAATACACAGAGACACACCACTTTACATACAGTATATCCCATGATGAGCTTTGAGACATCTCAACAGCAAAATAAAATGCTATATCAAATGCATGGATACTACTCATGCCTGAAGCTGTTATATTTTCGCCCCCCCAAATCCTTATCACTCCACTTTACATCAACAACAAAATTACATTTGTATAATTCCTTTCACATCGGGGGCGACATACCAAGGCATTCGACAGTTAATATTTCAGACCCGAGCTGGAGTCAGATTGGGGAGAGTGGAGGGTTAGGGTTAGAGATAGGGTGGAGGGGATTTGGGGTAACTGATGGTATCATCGAAGAGGAGGATTTTGAGGCAGCACTTGAAGGAGGCCAGGGAGGGGGCGAGGCAGAGAGACTGTGGGATGGAGTTCCATAGGTTAGAGGCAGAGTGGCTGAAGGCTCGCCCGCCAATGGTGGGGTGAGTGGGTGGGTCATTCACTCAGGATCGAACAAGACACCTAGGTTCCTGATTGGCTTGATGAGGAGGAGTGTGCAACCATGAAGGTTGATGCTGCCAGTGCCTGATATGTGCAGGCATTGATGCCAGCCAATCAGGAGGGCCTCAGACTTGTTGACAATCAACTGTAGAAAGCTAGCTCTCATTCAGGACTTGATGTCTGACAGACATTCTGTCAGGACAGCAGTGGTCATGGAATTAAGGGTAGAGGCCGAAAGATAGAGTTGAGTATCATCCGCATGTGGAAGTTGACCTCATGTCTATGGATGGGGTCATCAAGGGGGAGCATGTCTTGAAAAGACTATATAACATATTCTATGAAGTGCTTTGATTCATCTCAAAGATGTGATAAAGCACTATATCAAATGTAAATATCAAAGTAGTATTATTATAATATTGGAGTAAAGTTTGTGGTGTTTTAAAGAACACCTAATGTTGTGTTGTTCGTTTACAAGTAAACAGCCACTAGATGGCAGAGCTCTCTTCCTGGGAAGTGTCCTGATACTCTTGAAGAAAGAGTGAGAAATTGGGTTTCGAGCAGAGAGCTCCTGTTGAAGAGTCACCATCAGCACAAACAAAATGGTTTGACGGGACATAATTTGTGCTGTAAACTTCCTATGAACTGTGATAAAAGTCCCCAAACAATGCCAAGGTATTCCAAGAGTTATCACAGCCACGGCTCACTGCGCTGGATCTTGGGTTACAGGCTGTGAACTCCATGTGGCTTCATAACCCACAAGGGAACGTATCAAGAGATGCTCGGCAGAGGGAAAGAGATGAAAGGCATTAATTGCGGGTGAGGTGCAGTAAACTGGTGATAGCTGTGAGAGCAAAGATCCAGCAAACACACAGCTCAGGGAGCAACAAAACCAGGGATGAGTTGCGACTATGACAATCCTTTAAATGGTAATAACAATCCTCGTATTTGATGTTATGCCTTTCATGTTGGGAGTACATCTCGATTCAAAGGATTTAATGTAAAGTGTAGTGACCCTGTATTTTGTAGGTGAACCCAGCAGCCAATTTGCACAAGGCAATGTTCTGCAAACAGCCATCAAGAGAATAAGCAATCATGTCTGGGGGATTGTTGGCTGTGACACAGGGAGAAATTCCTTTCCCTTTTCAAATAGTGCAACGGGAATTTTTATCAACCACCTAATCAGGGAGCTTTATCATCTCATTTGAAGGACCACAGACTGACAATGAAACACAACCCAAGCACTGCTTTGGAGGATCAGCCTTTATGAGCTCAAAGTCCCGGTATGGTGCCTGAACCAACAAGCCTCTGACTCAGAGGTGGGAGCACTATCAAGTGAGCCAAGGTGGAAACTGACCTGCGGGTGGAAAATATTGGAAATATTGTGAAATATTGGAGCTCTTGGTGTGTTTGAAGGCAGATCGACTTCAAGATCTTCTCTCCTGTATTCAAATCCCTCAATCCTCTGCACCCCCGACCTCTCTAACCTCCTCTCTCCTCACAGCAGTACCCACTGTCTTCGCTCTACTGGGTCCTCCTTGTCCCCTGAATCCTCCACTCCACCATCATCGCCATGCCTTCAGCCACTATGCCCCATTTCCATTTTCAAGTTGTGCCTGAAGAGCTTTCTGTTCGACCATGCCTGTGGTCACCTTCCCCCTGGCTCGGCCCCGGGCTCTGCTACTGAGAAGCACTCTGAGACACGGAGGGCACTATATAAATAGGAGGGACTATATAAATCCAAGTTGTTGTTGTTTGTTGCTTTGACTCTCTGATTGACAGCGTCGATCACTCACTGATGCAGAACCACTTTCCTTTGACCTGCTGGGGAATCATGGCCAAGACTGTGTGTGACTGTAATTTCCCGTAATTTTGTCTCGACATTTAACCTTGCGCTGAATTCATGAAAACTCTTCAATTCAGTCTTGATTTGGAAATGGGTGGAGGATAGGGAAAGTACAGCTATATCTGTACAAGGTTGGTACAGCAATCTATTAAGCTGGTTTGGTAAAAAGTAATATCTTTGCTATGGAAACAAAGCCCTGAATGAATGAACGAACAAACAAATGAACAAAGAAATGAACGAACGAATGAACGAATGAATAAACGAACCTACGCCAGCGTCTCGTGCTGCAGCAGATACACAGCTTTGCCTGAGGCACGGGGATAGCTCAATGTTCTGTGACAAAGGAAAAATAAAGCAACCAACATTTCCTCCCTACTATTGAATGCCAAGATCCATGCTGGTTCTGACTGAAGTAGATTATCATTCACTGCAGTATCTGGCATGGGGCTTTCTATGGCTTCTCTGGGTTACGCCAGCCATTATACACCATGTTGGCTTTTAAGGAATAATTGCACGTTATAACTACACGTTGGAGCCCACATGCTGCTCTACGCACTGTCCCTGACATACCCAAACCTCTCCCCATGTTCTCTTCAACGTCAGTGATTGGTGCTCAGCACCACCTCTAGAAGGAGATGGGATGAAAGGGAAGCGTCAGAAGAAGAACTTGCTGTGTATCATCCTTCCGAGGTGATAGGCACTACAGTATACAAATGTTGTATCAGCCTGGCTCAGCAATGGAGTCACTCTGCTGATTCAGTGGGTGGTGATTTCAGTCCCTTCATGCTCACAACCTAAGCTGCCAATCTACAGTCAATTTGGGTGGATGCCAAGCACATGACTCCATACCCAGGACAACAACTTATATTTATACAATACAGGAATGTTCTGGAAACGTAACTAACAACAACAACAAAATTGCACTTATATGCACCTTTCACGTCAGGAGGATGTCCCATAGCACTGAACAGTCTGGTCGGGACACGAGCGGGAGGTGGGGGGGAGGGTGGCAGGGTCTGAGTAGGAGAAAAGGGAAGGAGAGTGGGAGAGGGGGAAGAGTTAGTGGGGCAGCCAAAGGCGTGGTGAAAACTAAGGCAAAAGACTGTCAATATAACTAACAGGAAATATTCAGGCTCAATGCAATAGAAGGGCGAACAGGACAATACACAAAAACACTAGACATTCAAGCATCATTGTGATTCAGTAAATGCTGGAGGCAACACTACAAAATAATAATCCTTACATTTGATATAATGCCAAAGATGTTGATGATGTCTCAATGTGTAGTTACTGTATTTGTAGGTGAACGTTGCAGTCTATTTGCACACTGAAATGTCCCCCAAACAGCCATGAAGTGAACAATCACATACACCACAAGAAACTCTGTTCTCTTTTTGAATATGTGATCTTATACGTTCACCTGAACAGGGAGTCAAGCCCTCAGTTTAATATCTCATTGGAAGGACAGCACCTCCTACAATGCAGTGCTCCACAGTACTAAACTGGAGTGTCATCTTGGACTATGAGTTCCAAGTCCAGTCATGGAACTTGGAACAGCTAGCCGACTATTATAGACATTCAGCCAGCTAGCCGTTAACTCAACCTCCACAGTTTTACAAAGGTGCAGAATTTAATTCAGACGGAGAGAGAGCGAAAGAGAAAATAAAGTAGCTCTTTCTCAAAGCTGGAAGGCCATTTCTCTTGAATGCATAATGTGTCAGGGTAGTATTACTCCTTACGGCAACAATCAGGGTCAGCGATGTCAAACAAAAAAGGGCTGAGGAATATCATGATAAATTTTACACCCTTTGGGCTTTCCCATCTGCCTGCTGGTTGCTGCCTGTTCAGCAGAACATCTGCAACAAACTGGCTGAGAGGAGGTGGGCTTTGCAGGTCAGTGAGCCGACAACAAACAGTTTTACTCATCACATCTATTCGTTACGGAAAAAAAGCCTGGTATGCATCTAAAGAGCCTGACGTAGGTGAGCAACCTGCTGTCTGACGGCGAAAGCATTGCAGGGAGCTCTGCTGCTGAAGAAATTCCCGCTGATTTGTACCAATAAATGACTATAATTTAACTTAAGGGGTGAATAGTCAAGAGTGCGTGACATTTATTTTCCACAGTAGATCAAGCGCATAATAGTGCGCACAGATATGCTGGTATCACGTTTGCTTACCTATGTTCTGCCATCTGTACACTCTCAGTTAGTGCTGTTTACTCTGTGATCTTCCCATTAAATTATCATTAAATACAGGCTCAGAGACGCTGTCTTGTGTGAAGGACGCTATATAAATGCAAGTTGTTGTGAATGCACTTTGTGAAGCTTACCAATGGTTTTGTTGCCATCAAATCCATCCATGAAACCGGGGTTATTTAGAGATGTCCCATCAGAGTCTAATCTCGAGCGCTAGTGGTCACAGAATCGAGCCGCCCCTGCTTAATGAAGTTAAGGCTGCTTAACAGAAATAATGGGAAACGGCACTTCATGGTATATTTGCTGTAGCCGCCATCAGTGCCATCCCATTGAACACAAAACCCATCTCCTATCAATACGAGTACAAGCATTGTCAGCGCTTGACACACTATTTTGAGCTACAAGGTATTCCAAACTTCAGAGTGTGTGATTGTGGATAAACTTTCATCTATTTACTCTAATTAGCCGTGATGTTATGGTAATGTACAGGGAAGCTTAAGAGCAAAATTGACCGAATATGAATGATACAGAAAGCATCCAAATAATAAAAAATCATTTTATACAGCGTCTTTAATGTTCGGAGGAGATTTCAAGCACTCTGCAGGATTTTTTGTAAAAAGTGACTGTATTTTGTGGGCAACCAATTTGCAAACAGGCATGAAGTGAATGACCAATTTTATTCCAGTGTAGTCAGGACACCCAGAGGAACTCCCCTCTCTTTTCAAATAGTGCTGTGGTATTTTTAACGTCCACCTGAACAGTCAGACGGTGTCTCAGTAACATCTCTTCCGAAGCACGTGAACGTCTAACAATGAAACGCTTCGCCCAGCACTGACTGCACTGGAGTGTCATTCTAGACTATATGAGTTCAAACAATAAGAACAACAAAAGTCCCAACATAGGGTTTGAATCCATATCAGTTTTGCTTCCCGTCACCTCCTCCCTCTCCCCGGCTTGGTGTCAGTCTCCACCCCTGTTAAGCGCTCAGTGACACTGCCCTAAGTGAAGGCCACTATATAAATACAAGTTGCTGTTGTTGATTATTAGTAGAATTTTAATTTTAATTCAGAGTCAGCTCCTGAATTAAGAATAAAGTTAGGATGTTTTCAACAACAAAAAATCCTTGCATGGTCCTACATTTTAAGACAATAGTTCAGGTCATGAGAAATCTCAAGCTTCAGATTGTTGTCTACAGTCCTAGACCCTGTTCTCCCCTGATGTACAGAGCCTGTATAAGGACAGGAATGGTCTTGACTGTTATAACCCACTGAAACAGGTGACGGCTTCTGGTATATTCACCTCATACAGACATAAATTCTGAAAGGCAACAGGCCGTTCGGAATCACGAGGATGCTTGGAACATCATTTTTTTCAGAGTAAAGTAGGGATAAATTAGCCAATTTTTTAATGTTTGCAGCAAACGGCCCATTTAATAATTCATTGTGCAATTTATACTCTGAATGGAAGATGAAACAATATACCTTACAAAATGTATTTCCCAAGCAAGGAATCAGACTTGTAAGATAAGCTCTGCTGAATTTTTTGAGTAGCTCAGTTGGAGAGAGACGGAGCCATTTACACAGAGAGTAAAGAAACAAACACACACAAAAGAGACAGGAGGTTGACTTGTCCTGCTTGTTTAACATAAGCAATGTGTTGACATGAACTGGCTATTAGATAAATTCACTGAAAATGTCTACAAATAATTGTAGTGAGGTTGTAAAAATATAAATTAAATTACAATAATATAAAAAGTCACTAAGGCAAATGAAACTTGGGCCTTCTGGGTATTTCAGTGAATTAAAGAGAATAAAAAGGATTGTTTGAATTTGTTAATGGTCGAAGTTATTAAAAACCTGCATATCATATGAAGCAATTTTTTAAATGGTCCTTTATATATTCATGTAATCATCACAGCATGAGGGCAATAGCATCAAGTGCTTTTAGGTCAGATATATTATTGAACAGATGGAAAGAGATCACTTGCATTGCCTCAGTGAAGCATCTCAACCCTTTCAACTTGCCATTGTACAGTTAGACTGGCTCAGTTGAGAGTACATTTGCCTCTACATCAGAAGGTTGTGAGTTCAAGCCACAGTTTGAACTCACAGTCTCAGCCGATACTCCAGTGAGGTGCTGGGGGGCTTAGACAGCAGTTTTGAGGCCTTTGAGACATCCACCCGACATGAAACGCACCATTTAAATGCAAATTGCATTGTGTTCCACTGTCAGAGGTGCCATCCTTTGGAATCCCATCTGCCTTTTCAGATGAAATTTGACCCCATGGCATATTTGAAACAAGTAACGATTTTCTACATGTGTCCTGGTCAACAGGTAAAATTGATAATTCCCTTCATGGCTGTTTGTGGGGCATTGCTTTGTGCAAATAGACTGCCATGCTCACTTACAAATTACGCAGTCACTGTACCTTAGAATAAATCCAGTGATCCATTTTCAGATGTTTCCACAACACTTTGAAGTGTTGTATCAGATATAAGAATTCGAGGATTGTTATTCTATTTACAGCTCTCAGTCTCTAGTCTCATGCTATCATTGGAGAAGAACAAATACAAGGATGTACCAAGATTGTTTTTCTCAGAAACAGGAAATATTAAGCCTTGCGTTAGGTTTAGAGCCTACAGTGTTAAAAAGTGCTATTTGCTGCTCAAATTGTAGTGATTTGTAGGTAACCATATAGTGAATGACTCAATATTTTGTTGGCCAGGACATCAGGAGAAATTCCCTTCTCTTTCCGAATAGTGCCAAGGGAATCTTATATATCCAGCTGAACAAGCAGGTGGTCCTGGAAACATAGCACATCTAAGCATGCAGCAGTCCTCATTATACCTCTCTCTTGTACTGCATTGGAGTGCTGTTAAGTGAGGTATGTTATTAGACAGATGGAAAGAGATCACTTGCATTGCCTCGATAAAGCACCTCAATCCCTTCACCTTCCCATTGTACAGTCAAACGTCAGACTGTGAGCTCAATGTCTCGATGCCTGTGAGGCTTGAACCCACAGGTTTGCTACTCAATGGAGAGAATGCTAGCAATTGAGTGAAGCTGACACGTACTACAATGAGCCCGTTGTCGAGAGTTAATCTGGGAGCTGCGGTTGGATTCCGATTGCTGTTCCAGAATGTAAGCCAAGCTCCTCATTCCCCACCTGAAATAATAAATGCTCTGGATCACCAGAAACAGTCAGCCACTGTGGTCTATGTGCAAAGAGCAAACTGCATTGGGGCTATTTCCCCTGCCTTTCAAATGAATTCCAAACTCACAGGACTAATAATAATAGTAATCCTTCCACTGGCTCCCCACCCCTCAGATGATCAAATTCAAGCTCCTTGTTCTCACAAATAAATCTCCTACATTTGGAGTTGGGGTTAGAGGAGAAGGCACTACATATTCATTTGATACAGCACCTTTTACATCAAGGAGGATATCTTGAAGTGCTTGGCAGGATTTATTGTGAAGTGACTATCATCTTTGCAGGCAAAAATGCAGCCAATTTGGGCACATAAATTTCCCACAAACAGCCATGAAGTGAATAATCAATTCTATCTGTGGATATTTGGCCCAGGGCATCTAGGAGAAACACCTTCACTCTTTTCAAATGGTAACATGGGATCTTTAAGTCCACCTGAACAGGCGGTGCGTTTAATATCTCATCCGAAACAACACAGCACTCAATCAGCATTGTATTGAAGTGTAAGGTGTGAATTCATAGTCCTAATGTGAGGCTTGAATATAGGAACATAGGAATTAGGAGCAGGAGTAGGCCATTCGGCCCCTCGAGCCTGCACCGCCATTCAATAAGATCATGGCTGATCTTCTAACCTAACTCTAACTGCCCGCCTTATACCCATATCCCTTAATCCCTCTACCCTTTAGAAATCTATCAATCTCAGTATTGAATATGTTCAAGATCTGAGCATCTACAGCCTTCTGAGGTAGAGAATTTCATAAATTCACTATCCTCTAAGTGAAGAAGTGTTTCTTCAACTCTGTTTGAAAAGGCTGACCCTTAATCTTAAGACTGTGACCCATTGTTAAAGATTCTCCTACCAGGGGAAACAGTCTCACACTGTACTCTGTGAAGCCCCTTAAGAATCTTATAGGTTTCTATAAAATCAGCTCTAATTCTTCTATATTCTAGAGAATATAGGCCTAGTTTTCTCAACCCCCTCATCCCAGGAACTAATCTAATGAATCTACGCTGCACCCCATCTAAAGCAACTATGTTATTTCTTAAATAAGACCAAAACTGTCCACAATATTCCAGATGCAGTCTCACCAAGGCCCTATACAGTTGCAGCAAGACTTTCCTACTCTTCTATTCTAACCCTTTTACAATAAATGCCAACGTGTCGTTAACCTTCCTAGTTACTTGCTGTACCTGCATACTAACATTTTGTGACTGGTGTACAAGGACACCCAAATTCCTCTGAACACTAACACTACCTAGTCTCTCCCTCTCTAGAAAATAATCCGCTTTTCTGTTTTTGCTATATAGGTGAATCAATTGACATTTCCCACATTAAATTCTACCTGCCACCTTCTTGCCCACTCACCTAGCCTATCTATCAATACCCCATTGCATTTTTCTTGTATCATTCTCGGAGCTTACTCTCCCACCTAGTTTTGTGTCATCTGTGAATTTAGATATTATAAGTTCTATGTCCTCGTCTAGGTCATTGATATAGATAGTAAATAATTGAGGCCCAAGTACTAATACTTGCGGCACTGCACTAGTCACATCCTGCCAATCTAAGAAGGACCAGTTTATCCCTTCTTTCTGTTTTCTTCCCCTTAGCCACTCTTCGATCCATGCTAATATATTGCCATTTATTCCATCGGCCCTAATCTTGTGTAGCTGCTTTTATGTGGCACCTTGTTGCAAACCTTGTGAAAATCTTAATACACTATGTCTACTGAACCCACAACTTTGTGACTCAGAGGCAAGAGCACTACTAGGCTGACACCTGAATCCTCTTTGTCTGGGCATATACATACGTCATCAGTGATTTGAAATTGAGTATTGTTCACAATCTTTTCAGCAAAAGCTCTTCATGAATCAACGGCTTTGGAGTGAGATGTTCTCTAACCTCAAACCCTTGTCGCACAGCCACGTTTTTGAAGAGTAAATAAACATTGTTATCAGAATTTCACTGATCAAGGCTCTACTTTTTCCCCAATGGGTTAAACAAATGGCTATTATCCACTTCAATAATTCATCTCCCCAGAATTTTTCAGATCACTTTATAGGACACCCCATTAATAAAAGAGATACATGCCAGGGTGAAATATCAAGAGAGAAAAAAACAACAACAACAAAATTACACTTGTATAGCGCCTTTCATGTCAGGAGGACATCCCAAGGCACTTGACAGTTACTGCTTCAGACTCGAACTGAGGACAGGGGTTGGGGGAGGGAAGTGGGGATTAGGAGTTGCCAATGGGTCCATTGAAGAGGAGAGTCTTGAGGCGGAACTTGAAGGAGGCCAGGGAGGGGGCGAGGTGGAAAGAAAGAAAGGAGGAAAGAAAGAGTGAGTCAGTGAAAGAGAGAAAAAGAGAGATTAAGGGGGTAATCACCATAAAGCAGAATTAAGTCATACAAATTTGAATCATTCATATTACGAATCAGTTCAGAATTGCAACAGCTGGTCTGGCGATTGCTCAGTCAGGTGTTGATGCTTTATTCACAATTGCTCAGTAACAAATATGACTGCACCTCTAATGGTTCAGGACTAATTTCACATGCACCATTTGGAAGCAAGCCACGCTTCTGCACAGAATGCTGTTACTCGTGGATCAGTGACTTTATGTCGACCTGATAGAGTGGGTGGGTGGGTGAGAAGTCGGGGAGGGATGGGGGGAAAGAACCCTGAAGCACTTTGAGTTGTCTCGATGACGTGACAAAGTGCTATATCGAAGGCAAGGATTATTGTATGTTAGTTTATCAGCTATATTGACCTTAATAGCACAACTCAGGGCCATTTACCCGCATGTGGGGGCTTGTCAGTTCTTCTTGTGAAACGAACAGAAGTCTCCAACCTGATAGATTTGACAATCTGATTCCAGAATGAAATACATCAGCTGTAGACAACTAACAACCAGTTACACAAGTTCCCTGAAATTACCCTGCAGGTTAGATCTATCTCCCTTTACTTTGCGTACTAAATGTGGCCTAAATTGAAGGGAAAGGTGAAAAGCAGAGTCAGGTTTTATATGCTTTGCATTTGCTCCGGATGGGGTACCCCTCGGACACCAAGAAATGTTTTGATTGTATCATAGTAACACATACAGCAAGCAGTAGATAATCTGGGCCTTTCACCCCACTCCGTATTATCTGTTTCCCCTTTAAATTTCTGCTCCTGATCTTGATGCTAATTTATTTTGGGGGCTTTCGTAATAGAAGTGCACCTTGGGCCTGAAACAGTTAAATATCCATTCCTGCGCCCGCCCCCCATCCTTCAGGTTAGGAGGTTGTGTAAACAGTTACTTTCTGTTTTTGTGCTGTGTCAAACACGTTTGTGACACCCGGGTGGTTTTGGGGTTAAATGTAGTGCAGTCACCAAGTGCAGCATTACAGCAACTGTTTGCATGCTCCAATAAATGCATTGATCCAACCTCACCAAATGACTGAAGCTTATGTCCGATTTGCTAAATGAACAGGAAACACATTGTACAACAAGTACCACTGATCAATACTCCACAACCGTGTCAACAATTTTGTTTTCAGGGCTTCAATTCAGTTTTCTTATTTTGCTTCTCTTTTAAAAGATGTGTTGACTCCTTCTTTCTTTTTCTTAGGGTATAACTGGGCCTCTCCACCACTGGATGCAACAACAATAGCAAGATTACACTTGTATAGCTGAGATGTTTAGCTGCAAAGGTGTCAGCCTGGCTCAGTCAGTAGCACTTTTGTTTCTGAGTCTGAAGGTGGTGAGATCAAGTCCCACATAGGGACTCAGAATCACGCAATAAGTTGACACTCCAATGCAGTGCTGGGGGGAGGTGAGTGTTGTATTGTCAGAGGTGCCACCCTTCTGATGAGACGTTAAACCAATGTTCCGTCTGGCTGTCCAGATGGACATTAAAGATCCCATGGCACTATTCGGAAAGAGAAGGCAGTTTCTCCTGGTGAGCTGACCAATGATTCCTCAAATAAAATCTATCATTCCCTAAAAAAGCTGTTCATAGGACATTGCTATTCACAACTAGCTGCTGTATTTCACCCACAAAATACACAATCAATCCACTTTACAGTATATCCAATGAAACGCTTTGAGATATCTCCACAGTGTGATAAAGCGCTGTGTCAAATGCAAGAATGATTATCATTAATGTAACAGTACAGGTCTGTAAGCTTCTTGCTGTGTGTAAGTACAGTACCATGACAGGATCTGTAAGGCTCTCTGCACTGTGTGTGCACATGTCCTGGTACACTTACAGTAAGCCTCTATGGATAATATTCCTTGCATTTGATATCGTGCCTTTCACATCTTCTAGACGTCTCAAAGTGTTTCACAGAATATACTGTAAAGTGAATTGACTGTATATATGTGGGCGAAGAGCAGCAGCCAATTGCACACAGCAGTATCCCACAAACAGTTGTGGATTGAAATGACCAATTTATTATTGTTTCAGCGCCTTGGGACATCCTCTTGACTTGAAAGGTGCTCTATAAATGTAATTTTGTTGTTGTTTTGGTTTTGGAAGGATTATTACTATGCGTGTGGACTAAGGAAACCTGCCCAAGGTTTTGCCCTGCCAGGATTTGAACCCAAATCTCTCGCTTGTAAGGCGAGTAACCACTGAGCTCAGGACTCCGCAAAAAGCTGTGTGTTTAGTTAATGTAATTCGTATAATTAATAATCTTCTGAAAAGATGAATTCACACCGGCTGGTGCAAGATGGCCTTTGTGTTTGCCCAAAAAATCAGTCAGTGGGTTTGACAGTAATTGCTTGTGAAATGCTGGAGATGTGAGACGTGTGGTACATTTATAAATTTCTTTCTTTCTAACTCATGGAAAGAATGAATGTTTTAAAATGTTGCTAGTGGGAGGGGTGGATAGGTAGCCTTTTCTGTGTATCATCTCTTCTTCTATCATGACCTCCTATCATCCTTCATCACTTCTTCCAAATGGGGTGGGGGGAGAGGAAGGAGGGATGTGACATGCTCCATCAACTCTGTTTAGGCTTGCTGGCATTTAAACGAATGGACATTAAGTGGTGTTTGGTCAAACTGGTGTTTACTAGTTGCAAGCTACAAGAAGTGAATCCTGGTCAGTTAGAGCTGTTCCTCATTAAACATTCGTACACATAAATTACATAACCCAACAAATAAATTGCTTGTTCAATGGACAAAAAAAGGCGGGCAACTGCTAATGACACAAGAATTGTCTTTGTGTTCCTTTGACGCACTTCAATCATTCTTCAGTTCAGACAGACGAAAGGCCATGAGATGTCAGGGAAAGGCCATTCAGCTACAAAGGCTGATCTCTACAGTGCATTAACTCTCCCATCTGATTGAATATTGAATTCAACATCCCAATGTTATTGACTCTATTTCTGTGCTTGGTAAATTAATCTGGGAAAATGTTGTTGAATTTATCCAGGACGTTGGTGAGGCTGCAGGTAGAACAGTACATGTTGTTATGAGTGTCCTGTTACAGAAAGCACATCAGAGCCATGGAGAGAGCACAGCGTATGATAAGAATCTTTGCATTTGGTATAGCGCCTTCATGTTAGAAGGACGTCTTAAAGCTCTTCACAGGATTTACTGTGAAATTGAGTCACGGTGTGTGTTTGTAGGCCATTTAGGGATTTACATATAGAGTTAACAAGGGGCCAGGAATGAGAGGGGTTTTCAGCACTCTGAGACTCATCCGCAGACGTGGGGTCAATTTCCACATATATGTGGATGACACCCAACTCTACCTTTCCACTTCCACCCTTAACTCCACGACCATCAGCTGACTGCCTACCTGTCTGACATTGAGTCCTGGATATAAAACAACTTTCTCCAGCTGAATGTTCACAAGACTGAGGCTCGACTGATTGGCTCCGCACCTCAGGCGCTGACACCATTAGCATCCAGGGCTGCACTCTCCACCTCTCTAAGCCAGTCAGGAAGCTGGGAGTCCTATTCGACCCTGATCTGTCCTTCCTCCCCCACATCCGTGCCATGACCAGTACTGCATTCCACCACCTTCGCAACATTGGCATACTTCATCACTGCCTCACCCCTCAGGCTGCCGAAACCCTCATCCATGTATTCATCATCACATCAAGGCTCGATTACGGAAATTCCCTCCTCCTCGGCCTTCCTGGTGCTTCCCTTCACAAGCTGCAGATCATCCAGAACTCTGCAGCTCGTGTCCTCACCTGCATCAAGCTCCACGACCACATCACTCCCATTCTCACCCGGCTCTACTGGCTCCCCATCAAATTCAAGATCCTTGTCCTCACCTTCAAGACCATTCATGGCCTTGCCACCCCACCCCCCCACCTCTCCGAACTGCTGTCCCCCTATGAACCTCCCCGCCCCATCCATTCAGCGTGCTCCGACCTGCTCTGTGTCCCCCGCCCCCTGCCTTACCATTGGCGGATGGGCTTTCAGCCTCTCTGCTCCCACACTTTGGAACTCCCTCCCACAGTCCCTACGCCTCCCTCTTCTCCTTCAAGGCCGGCCTCAAGACCCTCCTCTTCGACCGTGCCTTCTGCTGCCCTCCCAACTCTCTCTCTCCCCTCCTAACTTTCTCCTGCCCCACCATGTGCCCTGCCCCGCTCCCTTGCTCGGGTCCTGTCCTGATTGTTCAGCGCCTTGGGACGTCCCAGCAACATGAAAGGTGCTCTTTTAATGTAATTGTGTTGTTGTATATAAATGGAAATTGATGTTGTTTATGGTTATGAAGACAGACAATGGGGGCTCTTTTCATTTGCAGTGTTAACCCTGGGCCAGAGATTGTGAGCTGAAGCCATATGTAAGAGTTCAGACACTCGAGACCTGTCCTCCTAGTCTAGAATAACACTTCAGTGAAGAACTGGGGTTTCGACTACCTGTTCAGGTAAAGTTAAAAGATCTCATGACACTATTTGAAAAGTGGAGGGAACTTCCTCTGGTATCCTGGCAATCAATCCTCCAGGTAAAATTGATCAGTCACTTCATGGCTACTTATCTGTTATTCCTGTTTGTAAAATTAGCTGTCAAGTTTGCCTACTGAATACATAATAATAATCCTTGCATTTGATTTAGCGCTTTTCACATCCTCTAGACATCTCAAAGCGATTCACAGAATATGCTGTAAAGTGAATTGACTGTAATTTGTGGGTGAAACGCAGCAACCAATTAGCAGTGTCCCACAAACAGTGGTGGATTGAAATTACCATTTTACGATTGTTTTTTTTGAGGGATTATTGTTAGGCAGGTGGAGTAAGGAAACGTGCCCAAGGTTTCGCTCTGCCTGGAATCAAACCTAGGACTCTTGGTTGCAAAGGTGAGTGCTCTAACCACTGCACTACAGGACACCTTAGGTTGAGAAGAGATCCAATAGAGGTTTTCACAAAGGTTTTGACACGATAACTAAGGCTGAAAAGGTGGGCTGGAGAAAGAGGTGAGTGGACGAAAATGCCCTCAGAAACTGATTGACCCGGGGATTTCCAGCATTATATACTACACATATTCGCCCTCCTGGATTTGATATGTGTATTTACATTTTAATATAACTTGCACTGGTTTTCCATTTCGCTGATTTTATGTGAGGCATTCAGTTTAATGATCGTCAGCAGCTGGACTGCGATTTATCACAAGCACAATGGTTCTAAATTACTTCGACTGTAATATTTTCTAATTCTCTACATATGGTCAGCGCTCGCCGTTTATCGCAGCTGCTAATAAATCCTGGCGTGTGCCACCCTGGCCGCAATCTCTACTAAACACAGTGCTGTGATTACACACACCCAGCGCACTGCTGCACATCGCTCCTCCTTCATCTTTCCAGTGGCCAGAGCCAGGGAGGTCATCACCCCGTGCATGCTGATATCGACCCTGGTTATTAGACCTGAGTCCTGCCCTGACCGACCACTTTAAACTGCGGCTCCATATGCAATGATAACAAGTTACATTCATACAGCGCCTATCATGTCGCAAAGTGTTTCACACAACTGAGAGCTGGGGAGTCAGTGTGTGTGGGTGACAGGAGGGGCCACGAATCAATTCCGAGTGGGGGAAAGATGATTAAAAGGACTAAAGAGATGGTTCTTAAGCTGGTGAGTGAGGAGGGTGAGGCAGAGGAACTCCAGGATAATGTTTTCAGACAGCAGAGGAAACATACTACAGTAAAAGCCCATTTATCTGGCACCCTGAGGACCTGGCCAATGCTGGTTAAAGTGCCTGCCGGATATTCGTCCGAAAACGCAAAATAAATAAATAAATAAATATTTCAATGCATTTTCCGGATAAATTCTGGTTAATCGAATGTGGATCTTTTTTGTGATGCCGGTTATACGAACGTTACGGTTGATCGGGTGCTGGATAAACGGGGTTTTACTGTAAATGAAATTGTGCAAATTTCATATCATTAACATTGTATATGTAATTTTGTTGTCGTTGTTGTTATTGGCTTAGCTCAGTTTTTGCACTCTTACTTCTGAATTCACAGGTTGTGGGTTTAAGCCCCGTGTCAGAACTTCGAACTCGTATCTAGGCTGACATTCCAGGACACTGCTGGGGGAGGGCTACATGATCATAGGGGCCATCTTGGATGCTATGCTAAACCAAGATTTGGTTGGTCTGTTAAAATCCCATGACACTATTTGAAAGGAGAAAATAATTTCTCCCAGTGTCCTGGCCAACAATCCTCCCCAGGTATGACTGGCGGATCATTTCATGACTCTGTGTGGGATATTTGTGGAGTCCTGTGGTTAGAGCACTTGCCTACAAGCGAAATATGGGTTCAACAACAACAACAACAACAAATTGCATTTATAGAGAACCTTTCACATCGGGAGGACGTCCCAAGGCGCTGCACAGGAGGCATGTGACCCGAGCTGAGAGGGGAGTGTTTGGGAAGGGGTGAGACATGAAGGGGAGGTCGAAAAATTCGGGGTGGAACAAAAGGCACGGTCGAAGAGGAAAGTCTTCAAACCGGCCTTGAAAGAGGAAAGGGAAGAAACGAGATGGAGGGATTGAGGGATGGCATTCCATAGGGTGGAAGCAGAGAAACTGACGGCCCGGCCTCCGATGGTGGGGCGGTTCGGGCGGGGGGCTTGGAGCAGGCCAAGTCCTGTTGAACGGAGGGTCCGGATGGGCTTGTAGGGGGAAAGTAGATTGGTTAAATAGGGCGGGGCAAGGCCGTGTAAGGCCTTGAAGGTGAGGACGAGGATCTTGAACTCGATCCTCTGGAGAATGGGAAGCAATGGAGACGGGCGAGGGTGGGGGTTATATGGTCGCGGAGGCGGGTGTGGGATAATACACGGGCTGCAGAGTTTTGGATGACCTGCAGCCTGTGAATGGAGGAACTGGGGAGGCCGACGAGGAGAGAGTTTCCGTAGTCCAGCCTCGAGGTGATGTATGCATGCACGAGTGTTTCGGCAGCACGGGGGGTAAGATAGTTGCGGAGCCTGGCAATGTTGCGCAGGTGGAAATAAGCGGTGCCGGTCAAGGCATGGATGTGGGGGAGGAAGGAAAGTTTTTGATCGAACATGATGCCGAGGTTCCTGATTGGCTTTGTGAGGTGGAGAGTACAGCCTTGGATGTTGAGGCTGGCAGCGCCCGATGTGCGGAGGCGTTGGCTTGAGCCAATCAGGAGGGCCTCGGTCTTACTCACGTTCAATTGCAGGAAATTGTCCCTCGTCCAGGACTCGATGTCGGACAGACATGCTGTCAGAACATCGATGGTCTGGGGGTTGAGGGATGAGGCAGAAAGGTACAGCTGGGTGTCGTCCGCATACATGTGGAAATTTACCCCATGTTTGCGGATGACATCGCCCAGAGGGAGCGTGTAAAGGGTGAAAAGGGTTCAATTCCAGGCAGGTTGACACCTTGGGCAAGTTTCCTTACTACATACATCTAATAATAATCCCTCCAAAAAAAAATTGGTCATTTTAATTCACGACCGTTAGTGGGACCTGCTGCACGCAATTGGCTGCCATGTTTCGCCCACATACATGGAGACAATTCACTTTACAGTATATTCTGTGAAGCGCTTTGAGACATCTAGAAGATGAGAAAAGAGCTATAACTAATGCAAGAATCATTATTATTATATTGGTGTGTAATCAGACTGCTGGAGCAACAGAATCAACAACAACAGCAACTTGTACTACTTCAGGTAAGAAAAACCTGTTGTAACACATTAAAGTTTCCTTTTCTGAATCACTAAGTGGTTAATTGCTACGCTGCCAAATACAATTATCAGAGAAGAAAGCTTGTGCCATTGACTGTGATACCAACAAGACAATACAGCCCATTAGATCCCAACATGTTATTACACATCTTCCGTAATTTGTAACCAATTTGGTGTAATTTTCTTGCATCACAATTATTGAGGCTTATTTAGGAGCCGATGGGGAGGCAGAGTGGGGGTTGGGGCGTGGGTTGATGAGGGAGAGGTTGCCGGAGCACCTGCACCGCTGATTGCATCTGTGGGTACCATTGCCAGCCGCAAATGGCAGATTTTTGCAACTCCGCGGAGAAAGATTAAGATCATCAACCGTCTGATCGGTCGCCTTCGGTTCTGCGTGGATGTATAGAGACCTAGAGCAATTGGCTCACAGCATACTATGAGGCTGGTAATTAAACAGGTGCGATGCTTCTTTCTGTAAATGACTTGATACAAATTCCAAATGCTGCTATTCAAAAAGGCAGCGTCTTACACCTGCCCAGGGTAATTGCTTTGCCATTATTCTATCAGCGTTGTGCATCGCCTCCTCAAGCCAGCTATTAACAGGCGTCATATGCTACCCCGCAACCTGCAATGAGTGCCAATGGACAGGCTCGAGTTTGGAAGCCAAATGAATTGTGGAGCAGTGTCGGCAAAGCAATCTCCTCGCATTACCAGAGGGCTTTCTAAATTGCATTCTGCTCAATTTTTTCCCTGATGCTTTGAATTTAACTCACAAGGTTAACAATACAACATATATCATTGTCGAATCAGTAAGTACAACATTATTCCACCTCTTGCTTTGCCCAAGAAAGTGGCAGAGTTTTGTGCACAGAGGGAACAAACTTTCTTCCTTCAGTGCAAAGCCCATATTCTTTAACTGGGAAAATGACTTACAATAAATAATAATCCTTGCATCTGATGGTATGTCGTTTATGTCTTTGCAATGACTCAAAATACTTCACAGGATTTACTATAAAGTGCAGTGATATGTATTTTGAAAGCACACGTCATAGCCAATTTACGCACAACAATATCCCACAGTCATAAAATGAACAACCAATTTTATCTTGTGCAGCACTTTAGAAAATCTTGACGACATGAAAATGGGCTATATGGAGTGCAAGATTTATTGTGATTATTATTTAAAATAATATTTATATATACCGATGTGCATGAGCCAAGCCCAAACTCATTGTCTGTGTGGAATATGTCTTCCTGACAAAAATAAGTCAGTTTGACCAGACCATAAACTAAAGACTAACAATCAGAACATAAGAATTAGGAGCAAAAATGGGCCATTCAGTACCTCGAGCCTGCCCCGCCATTTGATAAGATCATGGCTGATCTTCTGACCTAACTCTAATTACCTGCCATATCGCCTAATCCCTTTGTTTAAAAAAAATCTATCAGTCTCAGCCTTAAAAATGTTCAAGGACTGAGCATCTAAATGTCTCTAGGAGCTAGAACTGTGTCACCTTTAGACTTCCCTTTGCCACTGCAGTCAACACAGTGTTTCAAAGTAGGTGGTTAACTCCCTGCTGAATGAAGGGTTGACCCACTTTCCCTTAGATCATAAGAAAGGTTTGATCTAACCTGCCTTTTGGGTGACTCATCAATATACAGCACCATTTTTAATGTTTGCACTTTGTCTCCAGAGGCAACTAGGACTTTAAAGTGGTTGTCATTTTCCTGGCTTGAAGTTCTGTAGGAGATCTGCATACCACGATACAGGATTCTACCAAACCACAATAGCAGGGAACTCTCATACCCCAATAACAGGGAGAATCTATACCCCAATAACAGGGGAATTGCTGATATCCCAACACAGGATCTACCAAAACCCAATAACGGAGAACTCCCATACCTCAATACAGGAATCTGCCATTCTCCAAAAACAGGGATTTCCAATAGCCCAATAACAATAGCACAGATATTTTATCTGCACTGATGACGCAACAACAACAATAAAATTACATTTGTACATCGCCTTTCACGTCGAGAGGATGTCCCAAGGCACTGAAAGATGGGAGTGTGAAATTATTTGCTGTTGCTGAATATTGACAAGACAGAAGCCATACTCTTTGGCTCTCGTCAATTTCTTCAATCACACAGCTCTCACCTCCTCCACCTACCCATTCTGCCCCCAAAACTCTTCGAACCCATACACAACCTTGGCATCAGATTTGCCCCCCAACTGTCCTTCCTCCCCCACATCCAGTCTCTCGCCAGCACCGCCTTATTCCACTTCCGAAGTATCGCCCGTCTCCGGCAATATCTCACCCCAAAATTCACTGAAACTCTGGTCCATGCCTTTCTCACCTCCCTGCTGGACTACTCAAGTGCCCTCCTCACCAGTCTCCCTTCCACCACAATCCATGAAATCCAACTCATACAGAACTCTGCTGTCCGCATTCTCACCCGCACCAAATTTTGCTTCCCCATTACCCCAGTCCTTGCCAGAATTCACTGGCTCCCTGTCCCGGAAAGGATCGATTTCAAGATCCTCACTCTTGTCTTCAAATCTCTCTACTCCTCTGCACTCCCCTACCTCTCTGACCTCCTCTCTCGTCAAAACAGCAACTGTTGCCTTCAATCCTCCGATTCTGGTCTCCTCCTTGTCCTCCGAATCCTCCGCTCAACTATCGGCGGCCGTGCCTTCAGCCACGACACTGCGAAGCTCTGGGACTCCATCCCTCAGCCTCGCCCCCTCTCTTCCTAGTTAAAGACGTTTCTTTTCGACTGCTCCTTCGGTCACCTTTAACCCCTGCCCTGGCTTGACCCCGGGATCCGTTATTGTGAAGCGCTCTGAGATGCCACCTGGCATGGAGGGCACTATATAAATCGAAGTTGTTGTTGTTGTTGGGGAAAACATCTGGCACTACTGCTGTTCTGAAGCCAATGAACCCAAACAGACATGCGAACACAATATCCAGTGCATTTCAGCTCTGCTTTAAACAGCTCGAGTTTAGGCACAGGCCTTGGCCTCGTTCCTACCTCCACACTTTGTTTTTGTGATGAGTGGAGGTCCCGGTGCCCCCCTGCCACCTTCTCCAGGGCGTGTGAGCAGCACCCGGATCTCGTACTCTGTGTCCGGGTCCAGGTGGCCGATCTTGTACTGGTGATTGTCCACTGGCTGGATGTCTGTCCAGTTTCCGGTCGTGCTGCGATAGTTGATGTATCGCTGGATGATGGGGCCGTCGCCACTGATGGAATTTGCATTCAACTGGACCCACAGGTAAGTGGCACCAACTGAATTCAGCTGAGGTGGTGCTATTGGAGTTGGTGGGTCTGTGACATTAAAGACAAGACAATGTTAATAAAAAACCTGCACTTACATTGCAAACACACAATGCTAATTTACATTGACATGGAGCCTTTCACCTCAGGAGTTTTCTATGTAAATGTAAATGTTTTGCTCTGCCAGCTGGGCACAAAACATGGTACAGGTGGCCCTCAGAATGCAGTTAAATAAATGCTTGAGGCTGAATAGCGTTAATGGTTATGGGAAAGAGTCGGGCAACAGGGATAAGAGCGATAATAATAATCCTTGCCTTTGGTTTTAGCATCTTTCATATCAGAAGGATGCCTCAAAGCACTCTATGGGATATACTGTAAAGTCTAGTAACATTACCATAGGCGAAAAAGGCAACCAATTTACGAACAGCAATGTCCCACAAACAGTACGTTTTTTTTTAATTGGAGAAGGATTTGATTTGGTGTCTGAGAAATCACTTCACTTTGAGACAGATGACTGAGACAGTACAATAACCTATAGAGATGACAACAGCAGGATAATAATAATAATCCACATTAAGGTGAATGATAATCCTTGCATTTGATATAGCACTTATTACGTTACAAAGTACTTCACAGAATATACTGTGAAGTGAATTGACTGTATATTTGTGGGCGAAATGCAGCAGCCAATTGCACACAAATTAGTGAAGCACTTCATATACAATTTACTCAGGAATGTAGGAACTCAGGAATATCAGAAGGCATCTCTTGCCCACGGTTTCACCCTGGCAGGAATTGAACCCAGATCTTTTGCTTGTGAGAAGAGTCCTCTAACAGCAACAACGACAACAACAAAATTACATTTGTATAGCGCCTTTCACGTCAGGAGGACATCCCAAGGAGCTGGAAAGTTATTGATTTAGACCTGAGCTGATGAAGGAGTTGGGTGGGTGGGGGGTCGGAGTTGCCGATGGGTCCAATGAAGAGGTTTTGAGGCGAAACTTGAAGGAGGCTAGGGAGGGGGTGAGACGGAGGGACTTTGGGATGGAATTCCAGAGGTTGGGGGGCAGAGTGGCTGAAGGGTGTTCAGCCAATGGTTGGGCAGGTGGGTCGGGGGACGTGGAGCAAGCCAGAGCCTGCTGAATGGAGGGGGCAGGCAGGTTGGTACGGGGATAGGAGGTCACAGATGTAGAGCGGGGCAAGGTTGTGGAGGGCTTTAAATGTTAGGACCAGGATCTTGAATTGGATCCTCTGGATGATGGGGAGTCAATGGAGTCGGGCAAAGATGGGAGAAATGGGATCATGGAGAGGACATGGGCCACAGAGTTCTGGATTATCTGCAGTCTGTGGAAGGTGGAATTGGCAAGATCGACCAGCAAGGCATTAGCATAACCGAGCCGGGATGTAATGAAGCCGTGGATGAGGGTTTCAGCGGCTTTAGGGGTGAGGTAATGGCGGAGTCAGGAAATGATGCGGAGATGGGGAAAGGCAGAGTGAGTCATGGCTTGGATGTGACGGAGGAAAGACAGTTGAGGGTCAAACAAGACACCTAGATTTCTGACTGGCTTGGTGAGGTTCAGTAGGCAACCATAGAGGTTGATGCAGCCAATGCCTGATGCAAGAAGGCGCTGGCACGAGCCAATTCAGTAGGGTCTCGGTCTTGTTGATATTCAACTGTAGAAAGTTAGCTCTCATCCAGGACTTGATGTCTCAGACAGTCTGTCAGGACAGTGGTAGTTCTGGAGTCAAGGGTAGAGGCAGAGAGATAGAGTTAACCAAAGAGTTACAGGACTCCACCTTACAGTAAATCCTTTGAGAGGTCCTCCCGATGTGAATGAAGCTATAATAAATGCAAGGGCTATTATTTATTATTATAAACTCACTCTCTAAAATCCCTAATTATGTTTAAATTTGCTTAAATTTTAAGTGACTTATGTTCCAGGAATGCCATTTCAACGTGATATCTCTTGCTACAAAAGAGAGACAGAGCGAGGGAGGAAATAGGCGCTGTTAATGAAAATATTAGCTATCCCTTCTTGCTCCAGTGACTCCTGGGTTGGAAAGCTTGGTTTTTGAAGTAATTTAATTTTTTTTAAATGTATATTTTTCCACTATTAATATTGAAATTCAGATTTATTCTCTGAGGTTGCTCTAATTACATTGGATGCCAGTAGAATTGGGGCCAGGAAAAAAATATCCTGGAAGAGCTGCATTTTCCTGCCAGGCCCAACTCTCTTAGTCAAAAACAGAAGTCGTTGGGAACACTCAGCAGGTGGTGAAGAGGACAGGAGATAATGGGTTAAAGAGGTGTTAATGGTGCAAAGCAAAGGGAGGCGGAGGCTTCTGTGACCATCATCCGGATCCCAGACACCCCTTTTCTCTCTCTGGTCTGCCTGTTCTGTTGTAATTGCCCCACACCCCCACCCCATCCCCCATTTTGCAAAGTTAACACCTCTTCTTTCCCATTTTCCCCACCACACCAACCCCATTGTTTTGTACCATTAACACCTCTTTAGCTTATCATCTCCTGTCCTTTGTAACTGCTCCCTGTAAATAAAGGCAGCAGTGCAGAGAAGCGAGGAGGCCCTGACATATAAGGGGAATGTGGGTAATAGGCATCTTATGATTTGTGACGAGAATTACAGGTTTTTGTTTTTTGGGGTTTTCCCACAAAGAAGGTTGGATGCTTTTTTGATGTCTGGTTTTTTTTTTGCGTGGGTAGTGAGTCAGGGCCGCTGCGTATTTGTCACGGTAAAAAATGTTAGTTTGTTTCACGTGATGTGTAATGGGTATAAGTTTTAAAAATAAAATATACGGTTTTACACAAATAAAATATTTTGTTAAAAAAAATCATCATCTCCTGTCCTCTACCATATTTTCTTCTTTATCTCCCTTGCCCTGACTTTCCCACCTCTCTGTTAGCTCTTAAAGCCTCACCCTCCTAACGAGTCCCAGTTCTGACGAAAGGTCGTGGATCTGAAATGTTGACACACTTTCCTTTCTCCATAGATGTTTAAATTTATGCTGAGTGACTTTGCTGAGTGTTTCCGGAGACTTCTGTTTTGTTTCAGATTTTCAACATCTGCAGTATTTTCCGTTTTGTTTATATCCAACTCTCTTAGTGCCCATCAACTCCTCGCTGAGTTGTTTCCCCATTCCTGGGGCCGGGAATAATGCTGGTAAATACCAGTAACTACCCTCAACTGTTCAGCCCCTTGGGACATGCTCCCAACTTGAAAGGCGCTCTATAAATGTAATTTTGTTGTTGTTTGTTGTTAACCAGAAATTTCGGTGCAATGGACCAGATCCGTTCCCTCATTCGTAAAGATATTTGGAGTTTAAATGTATCTATATGGAAAAGTTCACTGCTGCAATCGATTGCCTACTAATAAATAGTGACTACACTTTACAGTAAAATCCTGCAAAGCACTTTGAGATGTATCGAAAATGTGATGAGGGGCCATATCAAGTGCAAGATTTATATTAATTATTATTATTATAATATGGAATTGCTTACTATTGCAAAGACTAGCATCTCAGCACAAGCCAGGGTTAGAATGTCCTCTGATGCTCTGGGCAAGGCATTTACTTTCAGCCATCAGGCCTCCAATCAACGAGCCATGCCCCCAGACAGTGTGGACTCATTGTCCAAATAACAGTCGGCCAGAATTCAGAGCTCATGCTTTCCTACCTTCCCTTATGTTAAACTACCTGTTGGAGTGACGGATATAATTGAGGTCACTCTGCAGTATAGATGGCAAACCAGTTATCCCCAGCTAGCTGACCCCATAAATATTTCTTTAATGCCATCATTAGTGTGATCCCAAACTTTACCTCTTGTGAACCCAGTAAGCAGCCTGATCGGTCTAACAATCTGCTCCCTTCTCAGATAGACCGTTCTGTTTCCCTGAAGGGTGGATGATCCCCCGGCATTTCAAATATTCTTCCAATAGTTGTCAAATGGAATAAATCCAAACTGATCAGTTTATTTTCCCATTCCCTCCCTCTTCTAATCCCACCTCTCCATTTGCTGGACACAGCCGATCTAACTGGAAGCCTTATTAATGATTTTCCATTTAAGTCTCAAAAATAGCACATAATCTGCACAGTTGCTGGCCAGAATGTCAGTCCTCAAAGCAGCAAGCACACATTGAACAAAGAACTGTATCAGGAAATGAATGGGTAAAATGACAGCTCCATCATATTACATACTTCAATGTATAATAATAATCCTTTCATTTAACTTAATTGGACGTAAAGTGACATTTCAATCTAGTTACCTGACATACAGGGACAACTGTGGAAAAAGTTTCAACCCAAAGAAATCTTTCTGCCTTTTCCACTATTGGAAATAATGTTTGTTTGTTGGTCCCGATTCTGCCTTTCACAAGCTGCAGATCATCCAGAATTCTGCAGCTTGTGTCCTCTCCTGCACTAAACTCCACGACCACATCATTCCTTTCCTTGCCCAGCTCGATTGGCTTCCATTCACCAGTAGATCGAATTCAACAACAACAATAAAATTACATTTATAGAGTGCCTTTCAGTCAGGAGGACGTCCCAAGGCGCTGAACAGTCAGCACAGGACTCGAGCAAGGGACAGGATAGGGGGAGGGGCTTGAGAGGTTTAGGAAGGGAGGGAGAGAGTTGGGAGGGTAGCAGAAGGCACGGTTGAAGAGGAGGGTCTTGAGATCGGCCCTGAAGAAAGTGAGGGAGGGAGTGAGGTGAAGGATCTGTGGGATAGAGTTCCAGAGTGTGGGGGCAGAGAGGCTGAAAGCCCATCTGCCAATGATAGGGTGGGCTGGGCAGGGGACGTGGAGCAGGCCGGAGCATGCTGAATGGATGGGGCGGGGAGATTCATAGGGGGACAGCATGTTAGAGAGGTAGGAGGTGGCAACGCCGTAAATGGGCTTGAAGGTGAGGACAAGGATCTTGAATTCGATCCTCTATAAATGTAATTTTGTTGTGGTTATTGTTGAATATGATCCTCTGGGGGATGGGGAGCCAATGTTGCTGGGCAAGGTTGGGAGTGATGTGGTCACGGAGCTTGGTGTGGGTGAATACACGACTCCAGAGTTCTGGATGATCTGCAGTTTGTGAAGGGAAGAACCAGGAAGGCAGACAAGGAGGGAATTTCCATAGTCAAGCCTTGATATGATGAATGCATAGACAAGAGTTTCAGCAGCCTGAGGGATGAGGCAATGGCGGAGTCTGGAGATTCTGTGCAGGTGGTGGAAGGCAGCACTGGGCATGGCGCGGATGTGGGGGAGGAAGGATAGTTCAGGGTCGAATAAGACGCCCAGCTTCCTGACTGGCTTTGAGTGGTGGAGTGCAGCCTTGGATGCTGATGGTGTCAGCACCTGAGGTGCAGAGGCACTGACGCGAGCCAATCAGGAGGGCCTCAAGATCCTTGACTTCACTTTCAAGGCCATTCACAACTTTGCCCCTCCTATCTCTCCAACCTGGCAGGTAAATATACCGGACTATCGAGCAAATAGAGCACATCTACTGAACAGTGTCAAGTTGGGAGCTCTCTCGCCTCCAAATCAGCAGTTGTGAGTGCAAGTCCCAAATCAGGAGTGGGAACACACAACACTGCAGTGCCGGGGTGCGTTGCATTGCTGCAGGTGCAGTTCTTCGAATGAGAAGTTAGATCAAAGTGCCTCTTGCCTATTCAGGTGAACATTAAGGATCTCATTGTATTACTCGAAAAGAGGAGGAATTTCTCCTGGTATCCTGGACAACAACTTCCCAGATAAAATTGTTTTGCAGCCACATTGCTGTGTGCAAACGGGTTTCCGCATTCGCTTATGAAATACACAGTCACAACACTTTAGAATTAATCCTGGGAGGATCTTTGAGACTTCCTTCGACATGAAAGGCAGTATATCAAAGTTAAGGATTTTTATTGCAAGGATTACTGAACTGTGACTTCCCTAAGTATTATTCTCTTTGTGCAGTTCAGTCATGAAATGACTCGCTCTGCGTCTTTGACAAGAGATGTGCAAGATAAAGGAGCTGGAATAACCTTTGAGCCGAGCAGAAAGGCAATTATTCAGTGGCCAAATAAATTAAAGAGCACAACTGTGATACGTCAAGCTGAGTCTTATACTTTGCATTCTGTTTATAACAATCCACAAAGCAATCCACAAAGTTCTGTATAATTCACTGCTTAGTATATCAAGGCTCATTCAATAACGTTGCAGAAATCCCCATTACACAACAGCCTGACTGGTTCCTTACCCCTTGCACAGTGATGCGCTTGCTAACTTGTGTTAACACACAACGAGCTGTTGCACCTAATAGGTATTTAATGCTGTTTAACTGATATATTGCACAACGCTTCAGTTCTCAAGTCAGTCCGAGGATGCTGCTGTCCGCCTCATTTACTTTTCGGGGAAGAATTTCAGAGTATGGAGACCACACAGCTAGGGCTGATGTATGCTCATTTCCAGATGGCGATGTGTGTCTATGTTTTTTTTATTCTAGCTGCGGGTCTTGTCCGCTCTTTGATAAAAACTTTTGGAAGTCAGCAATGCCACAGATCTTGCCATTAAATACCCGTTCTCCCTTCCCAACAGGGGAGACTGAAAGTCGTAGACATGTGTTATATGGAACTGAATCCTAAACCTACAGATCTATGTCCTCACCGCAAAACTACCTGCAAACTGACATCTGACTTTAAACTTATAATAATAATAATCCTTGCATTTTATATGGCGCTTTTCACATCTTATTGACGTCTCAAAGTGCTTCACAGAATATACTGTAGAATGAATTCACTGTATATTTATGAGCGAAACTTGTCGATCTCTGACCTCTCACCCACTCAAGCTGCCTAGTATCATCCTAGTATCACCGTGTTAAGTTTTATAGTGAAATTCTGCCCACAAAATGTGCAGTCAATTCACTTTACAGTATATTTTGCGAAGCACTTTGACATGTCTCAAAGGCGTGATAAGGCGCTATATCAAATGCAAGGATTATTATCATTAAATCCAATCTCAGAAGTGTTCGTTATACTATACAATACTTAGCTGACATCTGGACTTTAACCCTGCATTATAACTCTGCAAACTTCGCAGTGTTGAGGAGCTGAGGGAGGAAAGACCAGATCATTAATTCATTCATTTTTCTTTAGTCATCTGGGATCTGTCACCCACAGAAACCCCTCACCACTCTTGCCAGCATCCAAACCAAACTAAGAGTCCCATGTATACATGCTACCTATACCTGGACACCTCTCTGTGTACGGAATGGAATCCACCCTCTCTCCCTGGAGGGACCCATCAATGCTTACCTAATTCCACTCCTTAAAGTTACCTTCTGACCATGCTCTACCAGCTAGAAACAACTCTTTTTAAAATTAAAACAATAACAGATTGCCTTACCTGAGCTTCTAGCAATAACAAAGCAAAACACCTGTGAAGGATTGTAGACTGAAGAGCAATAATTGCACCGGCTTTGAATGAGATCAACGAGCTACACAGCATAGCGAAATAGAAGCTGTGATGAGGTGGATTGGTGTCACAGCTTTAACAAGCCAGATGTTTGCTCTGTGCCATCCAGCCTCTCAGTTCGTTGGAAATCTTTACTGAATTCCCTTTAATTGGGATGAGGACATATAGTAAAACGACACTTGATTAAATAACCCTGTGGAAAAATACTTAATGGTTCCCTAATCTGCTGTGGATTTACTGTCACATCGATACCTGCTCTATATAATCCACCGCTCCGCTTGCTGCTTTACTGTGTAACTGTAGAAAATCAAACATCTTGACTCATTACTTTGAAAGGGGAATCAATTATGCTTGTGGGACAATTCGGTCCTTCATTTTAAAGTTCTCATTAAAAAGCAATTGAAACATTGCTCCTCTGACGATCTGGTAGGTAAAGCCACCAGCTGGGGCTGCATTGAGCCATGCACACCTGCAGTAGGTTACAAGCTGGAAGTCCTGTGGTCATAAGATCACAAATTCAGTTCAGGTGAAGAAGACACTTTGGTCCATCTGATCTCATCCCTCCAGAACACCCATCCTACTACCCTCCCCTGCCTCCACACTGTTTTAGCTGTGCCCCACTCCCAGTCATCTGCCCCTCCTTCTCCCCACCACCTAGGAAACCACAAATATACAATCAATTCACTTTACAGTATATTATGTGAAGCGCTTTGAAATGTCTAGAAGATGTGAAAAGCGCTATATCAAATGCAAGGATTATTATTATGATTATTATAATTGTGATTTGACGACATCCCATAGCATTTCACACAGTTCACTAGAAGCCCGTGCAGGGTTGGGGAAAGGTGACTGAAGTGCGGTTTTCAAGGTGTGAGTGGAAGGCTGGTGGGTGGGAGGAGGGTTAGAGAAGAATGGAGTGGCCAAAGGCATTGAAGTTGGCAGAGAGGTCATGGAGAACAAGGAAGCAAAAGGGTAACCCTAGTCGCAGATGCGAGAATGTCATTTGTAACTTGACCTGAATAGTCTCAGTGCTACGGGGGGATGGGACAGAAAATAGATTGGAGTGGGATCTCAAAGTGAGAGTGGTGGCTGATGAGGATCAATGTTCAGTCTAACAAGAAGAATTGAAGGTGAGACATTTGCCTCCATGGCCTCCGTAGCCCAACAATGCTTCAGTGAGTGATTTCCAGAGAGAGGCATAGAAAACTGAAAATTGTGGGAGGAAGAGGGTGGAAGAAAATAACTAAAATCTGAAATCATCCCTTCGTTTCGCTATTCCAAGTTGACTTTTCGCTTTCAGGCAAGTTACTACAACAACAACAAAATTACATTTTTAATGCGCCTTTCACATCAGGAGGACGTTCCAAACAGTCAGGCATCAGGACCCGAGCATGGAGGGCTGGGTTGAAGGAGGGTAGAGGGGATATGAGGGTGGCTGAAGGCTGGTCAAATAGGACCCAAAGTGATGAGACAAGCCGATCAGGAGAGCCACAGTCCTGCTGGCATTCAGCTGTAGAATGTTGGCTTTCATCCAGGACTTGATGTCACACAGTCAATCTTTCAGAACGTCAGTTCTGGAATCGAGATTGGAGGCAGAGAGATAGAGATGGTTGATCGGGAGCTTGAGGAGGGCGGAGCTGGGAAATCGGACGAGCAGGGCATTGGAGACATGAAGCAAGCAGAGACAAAAGGATGGACAGCACTGGAGACATTCAGAAACTCATCTGGATGTGAAGGATGGCAAGGCTGACACTGTACACAGTGTAAAGGAAGCTTTATTATGTCTCTAACCCTGACCTGGGAATGTGGACAGGTGCAATGGATGCAACAACAACAACAACAAAACTACATTTATAGAGCCTCCTTTACGTCAGAAGGACATCCCAAGGCGCTGAACATCCAAGCAGCGGGGAGGGGTAGGGGGAGGGGAGGGAGAGAGTTGGGAGGGCGGCAGAAGGCATGATCAAAGAGGAGGGTCTTGAGACCGGCCTTGAAGGACACAATGGAGAAAATGAGGTGAAGGGAGAGTGGGATGGAGTTCCAGAGTGTGGGGGCACAGAGGCTGAAAGCCCATCATGGTATCGAGGGAGCTTTACTTGTCTCCATGTTTCCACATGTCATCTTTTATGGGATAATAATGATATTTTATTGGGTTATAGAAATAAAAAAGCAACAAAATGTAATAATATCCCTTGCATTTGATGTAGCGCCTTACCACATCTTTGAGACGTCACAAATCACTTCCCAGGATATAATGCAAAGTGAATTGACTGTATATTTTGTGGGGGCAAAGTGCAAATTTAGTTGGATTGAATTTAGACAGATGTATCAGATGTTACCCTGGCAAAAGTGATAGGCACTGTCCTGGTTCAGATGGTTGTGGTGTCAGTCTCATCTGACTCTAGTGTAGTACTTGGGGGAGTGCAGCAGTGCCGGCATTGCCATTCTTCAGATCAGATGCTGAACCAGTTATTTGGAATTGCACATTCACTTCATGGCTGCCTGATTCGCCTACAAATGCAGTCACTACACTCAGCAGGAACTAAAGCATGTAAGCACTTGGAGAAGTTTCAGCCTTAAAATGCTGTATTCAAATACAAGGATTATCACTTATTTTCGTGTGCTGAAGATGGAGAGCGAGAGAACTAAGGAACTGCAATTTGAATTCTGAATCACATAACGCTGTGATATCTCAGTGAATGTACATGCACATGTACATCTGGATCCAGACAGTTCAGCAGGGAGTATTACGGCCCATTAAACACTTAGGCATGAGAGAAGGGAATGGCAGATCTATTACAGACAATCATATCCGATGAATAGACTGAATATGGACAGAGTTCCAGCTGTTGTTTGCTTGCCATAACACGAATCTTGTAAAGTACTTTGAGACATCCTCCTGATCAGAAATGTGCTATATTAAATGCAAGATTATTATTTTAGATTATTATTTGATATATAGCACCGTCCCTACCTCCCTTAAAACAGCCACCATCACCCCTATCCTGAAGAAACCCTCCCTTGATGCGTCGCAACCATCAAGTTATCGACCCATCTCCAACCTCCCGTTTTTATCCAAGGTCCTTGAAAGAGTGGTTGCCTCCCAGCTCCGCTCTTTCCTTTCAACTCATTCACTTTTTGAACCCCTCCAATCAGGTTTCCGCCCAATTCATAGCACAGAAACTGCCCTGGTTAAGGTTACAAATGACATCCTAACCACCTATGACCAGGGCTCCCTCTGCCTCCTCGTCCTCCTTGACCTGTCTCCTGCGTTCGACACAGTCGATCACACCATCCTCCTTCAACGTCTTTGGCCCTCCTGATTGGCTCAAGCCAGCGCCTCCGCACATTGGGCGCTGCCAGCCTCAACATCCGAGGCTGCACTCTCCACCTCACAAAGCCAATCAGGAACCTCGGCATCATGTTCGATCAAAAACTTTCCTTCCTCCCCCACATCCGTGCCTTGACCGGCACCGCTTATTTCCACCTGCGCAATATTGCCAGGCTCCGCAATTATCTTACCCCCAGTGCTGCCGAAACACTCGTGCACCCGTACTTCACCTCATGGCTGGACTACGGAAACTCTCTCCTCGTCGGCCTCCCCAGTTCCTCCATTCACAGGCTGCAGGTCATCCAAAACTCTGCAGCCCGTGTACTATCCCGCACCCGCCTCCGCGACCACATAACCCCCACCCTCGCCCGTCTCCACTGGCTCCCCATCCTCCAGAGGATCGAATTCAAGATCCTCGTCCTCACCTACAAGGCCTTACGCAGCCTTGCCCCGCCCTATTTAACCGATCTACTTTCCCCCTACAAGCCCACCCGGACCCTCCGTTCAACAGGACTTGGCCTGCTCCAAGCCCCCCGCCCGAACCGCCCCACCATCAGAGGCCGGGCCTTCAGTTTCTCCACTCCCACCCTATGGAATGCCATCCCTCAATCCCTCCATTTCGTTTCTTCCCTTTCCTCTTTCAAGGCCGGTTTGAAGACTTTCCTCTTCGATCATGCCTTTTGTTCCACCCCGAACTTTTCTACCTCCCCTTCGTGTTTCACCCCTTCCCAAACACTCCCCTCTCAGCTCGGGTGACACGCCTCTTGTGCAGCGCCTTGGGATGTCCTCCCGACGTGAAAGGCGCTCTATAAATGTAATTTGTTGTTGTTGTTATTATTTAATTGCCCAGAGAGATGGAGTGGGGTGGTGGAGGGAGGCGGACAGGCAGAGGAGGGAAGGAACGAGTGAAGGCAGTGAAAAACAGACAATATACATGTACTATAACAACTAAGGTCTATTCTGCTCTGCTCACTGAGGTAGGGAATGTGCTGTGGAATCTAATCCGTTTAAAAAATTCCTTGATAAGGTATCTGAATCGCACAAATAGGGGAGTTATTTTTGGTATCCTTATGTATAAAATGGGTAAAACCTTTATATGTGCCTTTGCTATCTCCAGGCTCATCTTCTCCAATGCCTTCCACCCTGGCCTCCCAGTTCTATCAACCCTCAATGCCCCCGGAGTCCCACAGTGTAGTAGTTAGGGTAGTCTCCTAACAAGTGAGTGGACCTGCATTCAATTCCCAGGCTGCGCAAAAACCTTTGGCAAGTTTCCTTACTCTACACACCTCTGTTTACCTAACAGTTTGCTTAATGCGGTTGTTGGTCAATTGGCAGATTGCTTGGTGACAACACAAAAAAGGATGCCTTCAGTCACCCTTCTACCCCTACCCTACCTGCCCTCCACCTCTCCCAATCCCAACCCTCTGCTCAGGTCCAAATCTCTGACTGTCCAGCACCATGGGAGATTCTCCAGACGTGAAAGGCACTATACACATATAGTTGTTGTGCACAATTGGCTGCAGTGTTTGCTCCAAAAAAATTCACAGTCAATTCACTTTACAATATAAATACTATATTCTGTGAAGCACTTTGAGACTTCTCAATGATGTGATAAGGCACAGTATTAAATGTAAGGAATATAATTATTATCCACAGGCAGCAACTCGTCCACAATCCCATTGCTGGCACTCCTACCAACACTAACCTCTTCTCTTGCACATCACCTCCATCCACCCCAGGCTGCACTGGCTCCCAGCAGATAAATGTAAAAATCCTCATGTTCAGTCACATATCTGGGAACTTCTCCAACCTGACTTTTCTGGTGACCAGTCTCCCTCCCTCCATTCGGCAAACTGGTCCCTGTGCTTGTATCCCGTCTCTTCTGCCCTCGTGGCCGAACCTTCAGTCACTGTGCTTCAGTCCCTAATATCTGACCCTCCCCACCACCCCCTCCACAAATGACTATCCATATCGATCCCTGAAAGCCCTTGAACTGTGGATAAGCAGCATCCAAATTTATACTATTTAAGAATTTTGCACAATTCCACACAATTTAATGTAATAGCATTAATAAGCACCTGTTGCCTTTGCTCTACCGGGTCTGGCCTCTTCCTTGTCCCCTGAATCCTCCGCTCCACCATTGGTTGCTGTGCCTTCAGCCACTATGCCCGGAAGCTCTGGAACTCCCTTCCTCACTCCCTTCGCCTCGCCCCCTCTCTTCCTATTTTCAGGTCTCAGCTAAAGATTATTCTATTCAACCATGCTTGTGGTCATCTTTTCCCCCTCCCCTTGACTTGGACCCAGGATGCGTTATTGGGAAGTGCTCTGAGACGCTGTTCGGTGTGGAGTGCGCTATATAAATCCAAGTTGTTGTTGTAATCCTTGATTTCAATATAGCAACTTTCACATCGGAGGATACCTTAAAGTGCCTTAAAGTGCTTCTTCAGCCAAAGGATTTGCTGTAAAGTGAAGTGAACAACTAAAGAGGAAGTGGCATTTCAGATCTGATTGCTTTCTTACTCCCACTGATATATTGTTCCACGGGTACCAATTGCCTTTGGTACCTTTCCCAAATATGTGAGCCTTGGTTGCAAGGGCTGGCTGGTCATTTAACGCAGCCAAGCCCAATCTGGTCATCATAAAACCTGAACACATGAGCAAACCTTGCAGAAAGAACCTTCCATATTGGGAATGAGGAGCAAGAATCTTAATTTGATGATTCCCTTTCCTTACCTTTGTTAAGGTGTTAAGGTCACTTGTAGCCCCCCCTCTCCCCCCACTCCTCATAACTGTAATTATACTAAGCCTTGATTTGGTATAACATCTTTCACATTGGGAATATGTCTCAAAGTGCTTCACTGGGTATATTGTAAGTGCATATACAGTGTTTTGTAAGCGAATGAAGCAGACGGTTTTGTGCCTAACCATGTTCCACAAACAGCCACACAATGCATGGCTAATTTTATCTGGAGTTTTGTTGGCCAGGACACCAGGAGAAAACTCCCTTCTCGTTTTGAATAGTGGCATTAGATCTTTAACATCCACCCGAATAGTCAGACGGGATCTGAGTTTAATGTCTCATCTGGAAGACGGCATCTCCAACAATGCAGTGCTTCCAGAGCCCGAATAACACACTGTATTGGAGGGTTAGCCTAGACTGCGAGTTCAAAGCCCCGATGTGCAATTTGAACCCACAGCCGTCTGTCTTGGGAGATGAGAGTTCTATAAACAGAGCCAGGCTGATCCTGCCACAGCTGAGGCCAACAAACTCAGCACAACTCCAATATGAGGTTCAACTATTCTGTGAACTTCTACTATTCTGTTGAGGAAAAGGGGAGGGAAATGGGATTAAATAGATGGCTCCATTGGGGAGTTAGCACAACAGTTCCCATCAATGCTGATGCCCAGTGGACAAATTTAACTGAGCTATGGGATCAAGCAGAGGCATGAATTTCTAAACCCTTCTTTGGGGTTTTAAATCGGATACTGCGAGGGATGGAGAGGAGCAGATTTATTCCCACACTAAAAACCTCTCCAGTACTAATGCCATTAAGCAATGACAATCTATCGTTTATGTTTAGTGTAAATTCCATAGTAATAATAACAATAATCCTTGCATTTGATATAGCGCCTTATCACGATGTCGAGAAGTCTCAAAGCGCTCCGCAAAGTATACTGCAAGGTGAATTAACTGTAATTAAGGGCAAAACCTTAAGGCAAGTCTTTTCTACACCTCACACCTCAGTTTACCTAACAGTAGAAGCAGGAACCCGGCTGTTAGTTGATTGGTTAATCATTTTTGCTTTCCCTCCCAGAAAATGGTCACCCAATCCTCGACTCTTTGTGGGACACTACTGTGCACAATTGGCTGTTGTGCTTCGCCCACAAAATCAATCCACTTTACAATATATTCTGTGAAGGGCTTTCAGGTGTCGCAACAATGGGACAACTTAGACATTGTATCAAATGCAAGGATTATTATTATTATTATTAATTTGATATAATTGTGTGTTAAAACACTGCTTTGAAGCACTCTGAGACACCGTCCGGCATGGAGGGCGCTACATAAATCAAAGTTGTTGTTGTTTCAAACCATACGGCTGTTAAGCGCTGCAACAAGGGCGTTATAGAGAGATTACTTATTGTTTTTGCCACTAATTTGTTTGTTAAATAATTACAAGTGAAGGTGGTGGCTGAAGGAGAGTGAAAGGCTGGGGTGGGGGGGGGGTCGGGGGTCAAATGGTGAAGGGGAAAAAATAATTCCGTCAGCATGGGACTTCGAGGAAAGAAATCAAGGTCAGGAGTTTGGACCTCGTGCTTTGGGATTTGTGTACCATGCCCAGCAGGAATTATGCTAATTATATTGCTGTCCCATTAAACGCTAATGGAATTACACCCTTGGGCTGCTCCATCAGTGGAGGCACCCAGTGCAAATGTTTTGACCAATTCCGGGAGATATTCCTAAAGGCTGTAATTATAGACTGCCTCCCGTTCACAAAGCTCTGTAGCAACCGAGAGATCAAAAGCTCAACGTGTGGCCTCTCCACAGAAGGGTTAGTGCTGCTTGGCACAGAAGTGGAAATGAGCCGAGCAAAATCAGAGCAGTCTAATCTATGTTGATCAGCAGAAACTAATGAGCGAAGGTTACACAATTACCAACACTTTCTCTCTCTCCTACTCCCCAGCTGACTTCTTCCAGGGCATGTGTAAAGCAACAACAACAACTTCGATTTATATAGCGCCCTCCACACCAGACAGCGTCTCAGAGCGCTTCACAATAGCGGATCCCGGGACCGAGCCAGAGGCAGGGGCAGAAAGGTGACCAAAAGCTCGGTCGAAGAGAAAGGTCTTCAACTGTGATCTGAAACTGGGAAGAGAGGGGGCGAGGCAAAGCGAATGAGGAAGGGAGTTCCAGAGCCTCGGGGCATAGTGGCTAAAGGCACGGCCGCCGAGGGTGGAGCGGAGGACTCAGGGGACATGGAGGAGGCCAGACCCAGAGGAGCGAAGGCAGCGGGTGCTGGGTTGGGGGGAGAGGAGATCAGAGAGATAGGTGGGTGCAGAGGAGTGGAGGGATTTGATGACAAGGGTGAGGATCTTGAAGTCGATCCTCTCTGGGATAGGGAGACAGTGAAGTCTGGCAAGGATTGGGGTAATGGGGGAGCGAAGCTTAGAGCGGGTGAGTATGCGGGCGGCAGAGTTTTGGATATACTGGATTTTGTGGATTGTGGTGGAGGGGAGACCGGCGAGGAGGGCGTTGCAATAGTCCAGCCGAGAGATGACAAAGGCGTGGACCAAAGTTTTGGTGGCTTTTAAGATGAGGTATTGCCGGAGACGGGCGATCCGTCGGAGGTGGTAGAAGGCAGTGCTGGTGACGGACCGGATGTGGGGGAGGAAGGACAGTTGGGGGTCAAACCTGATGCCAAGGTTGCGCACAGGTTCGGTGAGTTTCAGTGGCAGGCCGGGAAGGTGGAGGAGGTAAGAGCCGTGCAAATGGAGACGTTGACGAGAGCCAAGGAGTATGGCCTCCGTCTTGTCAACATTCGGCTGCAAGAAATTTGCGCTCATCCAGCCCCTGATGTCTGAAAGGCAGGTTGACAGAACATCGGGGGACTGGGGGTCACAAAGTGAAGTGGAGAGATAGAGTTGGGTGTCATCCGCGTACATGTGGAAGTGTGCCCCATGTCTGTGGATCACATCCCCAAGCGGAAGAGTGTAGATGAGGACAAGGAGGGGGCCAAGGATGGATCCCTGGGGTACCCCGCAGGTAACTGGGTGAGTGCGGGAGGAAAAACCATTTGTGGAGATGTACTGCTGGCGGTTTGTGAGGTAGGTCTCGAACCAGGCGAGTGCGGTCCCACTGAGGTGGATGACGGAGGACAGGCGGTGGAGGAGGATGGCGTGGTCGACTGTGTCAAAGGCAGCCGACAGGTCCAGGAGGATAAGGAGACAGAGGGAACCCTGGTCACAGATAGAGAGGACGTCGTTTGTGACTTTCACAAGCGCAGTCTCTGTATTGTGGGCAGGGCAGAAACCGGACTGGAGGGGTTCGAAGAGGGAGTGGGAGGAGAGGTGGGCGCGGAGTTGGTTTGCGACAACGCGTTCCAGACAAAGCATTGTACAAGGTGGGCTGGATGGCAAAGGCTTGATTTGAAAGCTATCAAAAAGGAAAGTGCCCGCAGAACGTGAGATCCAAACTGATTAATGTGCGTTATTCATACCTCTTTGATGATGTTCTTGAAAAAATAAATGTGTATGTGCCTGGGAGAGAACTGTGATCCAAACCTACAAAAGGGTTTTCCCCTGCTTTGAATATAAAGGTCTGAGATAATGATGAGTTTTACCCAGGAAAAGTTTTTAGAATCACTGAGGCCTTTTGGCAGAGGTTATTTAGCCCATCAGGCAAGATGAACAATTACCAGATCAGACTACCCCGATCAATCTATTAGGCGCACTGCCTCACTCTGTACAATTGCTCTTCCGCTGTTTTAATCAGCTAATATTTTCACTGATAGTAGCACAACAACAACTTGCATTTAAATAGCGTTATGTAAAATTCAACGATTGTTATTTTTATTTGTAGATGAGCGAAAGGAATGTATATGGAGTAAGGTAAGGGTGCGTTTTCACCTCGAGAAGAGAGATAATAGATACTTAATTATCAAAGCCTTTTGGGTTCTGGAGGTGAAAAAAATGCATTCTTTCCACTTGTTTTTTTACACACAAATGACTATCTTGCATAACATGTGATGTAAAAAGCAGTTTTCAGGACTCGGAAAAAGCTTTGTGAATAGAAGCCACCATGGCTTTGAGCACTCGCCCTGTCAGCTAATTATACCATGAAGCTGTCCTGGCTTTCACACTGAAAGAGCTTTGAATGGCTGACTGTGAGAGGGGTCACCCGTTCAGAGCACTGGAGGAGGCGGGGAACCAGGATAAAAATATAGAGGGAACAAAGAAAATTGGGTACTTTGTACAAGGTGAGAAGCTTCGGAGAGCAGCTCTGCCTTGGCTAATGGAACAGCAGGTCCTAAATTCTCATTGCCAGGAATATTTTCCTTCCACCCTTCCAACAGTTCACCTGCCCCCAAGCCTAGAATCCTCTTCCCCTCCACCCGGCGCCCTAAAACATAACCTCGGAAACTGTAATCTCCTGTCCAGTTTCCTGTTAATAAAAAATGGAATTTAGGAGTAGTCCACTCAATCAGCAAATCACTTTGTGAAGCTTTAATACTGAATGTCGGCAGGCTTTTTAGCACACTGTGAGAATACTGTGAGAATACTGTGAGAATAATACTGGAAGTAGAGGAATTGATAATTTGCTGTATTGCTGCACTCAACAAACACATCATCAATTCCTTTCGTAAGCAAATTAGATAGATTTCTTTCAGGAAATAATATCTTGGGATACAGTATACAGTTTGGGACATGACATGTGCATGCAACGGCCAGCTTAGTTGAAGGCGAATTGGATGGACATTAGCCACTTTTGTTTACCAATTCTTATATTGTTATGTTGACATTGCAATCTATTTCTTTGAAATGTCTCAGGACAATGAACACAAATTAGAGTTTGTTTAAAGTCCAACACAACAAAATTGCACTTATAAAGTGCCATTCACGTCAGGAGGACGTCCCAAAGTGCTGAAAAGTCAGGTCGGGACCCGAGCAGAGGTGGGGGTGGGGGAGGATCGGGATAGGGCAGTCCAGTGACCGCTGTGTAATAAGTGCAGCTAATGTATGCCAGCGACATCCCATAAACATCACTGAGCCTTGGTTGAGGAGAATGCATGATGAGTTTAGATGAGAGCCAAAGGATGATGGTCTGATGGTCTGATGGGAGCCCCCTGCTCATCCTGGAAATATCACTGTGTGGGTCTTTAATGTACTCTCAACTAGAAAGGCGGGACCTCAGCTTTTAAATGTTTCATCCCGAAGAATGGCATCTCCGGCAGAGATGTTTCCATGTGTGTCCATGTCCTTTGCAACAGCATGACAGCTAGCAAGTACAGAGGGAGGGGGGGGAAATTGAAATTCAATGCATACAGACTGCTAAACAACGTCATCACTATATTTTGTAGAACTGAGGCTACCAAAAAATCTTGAATACTGTGTCTCATTACGTGGCATGTAGCCATGTCCATTGTTTGGCAGTTTCTATGGCTTTGGCCTTATTGCTCTTCTACTGATCGGCTACATAATTTGCTAATGGATCATCAGGGTTTGGGGCACTTAATAATGCCTGGATTGATAGCAGCACTGTCCGAATCTGCAACGCCAGAGACCGTTTATCTTTCAAAATATCTAAACAGATTCTGCCCAGCTTGTCTACATTTGGATGATAGATTTTGGTCATGAAGCGTACTTTAGGAGCTGCAGGGTTAGAGCAACGACTGCGAGCTGCTGGGTCCGCTCTTCCCAGCTAACAACAAAAGGTTTTATTTCCCACTCAGTGAAAGGCTCAAGCAGAGACTGTGAGCAGCATTAACTGGGCACGGATACCATCAAACAGTCAGATCTCAAGGTCAAATCTTTTGCGACAGCAATAGAATCACATTATTCACATCGGAGGTAAAGAAGAATGGAATACGAAAGCGCAAAGGAATGAATGCAAAACTCACCTTTCACTATTAACTCTGCATAGTTGGAGACTCCAGAGCCAGTGATGGAATTAGTCACACAACGATAATGGTCGGCATCACTGCGCACAGTGTCAGCCACATTGAAGGTGGCTATAAACCGATGGATGTTGGACACTTTGGTCTCTTTTATGGGGGTGTCCTTTCCTTTACGTCCCTGAGAGTGAAAGGGAGGGGAGAGAGGGAGAGGGAGAATATCTTAGTGCAAATAAAATCAAATGTCTATTTGAACTGTTCGCACCCAACTTCTCCACGCGCTTCTTTTGCTCAGGCCTTCTGCATGTGCCTCACCCCTCTCTGCTCCATAATCAGCACCCGTGCTTTAAGCCACTATGGCCCCACTCTCTGGAATTCCCTACCTCAATCCCTCGACCTTGCTACCTCTTTGCCCAAAAGAACATAACAATTTTCCAGGAGAAAAAAGGTCAAGATACACACTATATCATATCCCGAGGCCCATCTTCAGATCCCACCTGAAGTATTTACTCTTCATCCATTCCTCCTCTCATTTCCCCCTTTCTGCCTGGTTCAGTCTCAGACATGTTGTCATTTCACACGGATAGTGAGGGCCACCGAGCAAGGTGGGGAAAGTGAGGTAGGAGGACAGTGGCCAAAGACACGATCAGAGAAATATTTTTGTTTGTGACGGCTTTTGAAGGTATGGAGAGAGGATTTGAGGTGATGAAACTTAGAGTTTCGGGTTAGAGCTAGGATTAGAGTGGGTGAGGGCTAGGGTGGTTTAGGTTAGGGTGGCTTAGGGTGAGGGTGATGAAATTTTGGGGAGAACATTTCAGAGGACATTGTGGTTGAAAGCCTGAAGATTGGCCTCCAGTGGTGGAATGGAGGGATCGGGAATGTGCAACAGGTCTGAGCTTGCAGAGAGCTGGGGGAGGGGAGGGTAGAGAGAGGAGAGTGCGGGGCTAGTGAAGATAGGATACGAACAGGGAATTGTAAGTCACCAGGAGTAACATGAAGGCTGATATCTATCTCGATACTAGTGGTCACAGGTGACATTATTTTAACAAGGCAGGCATCTACTATGTCTCAGTCCCAATATCTCCATTGCTTTCAGTACCTTCTTATTGGAGTCAAACTAATAACATAATAATAATAATAGCATTTGATATAATTTGGCACTTTATAATAATAATAAATAAAATACTACTACTAATAAATAAAAATTGTTACATTGTACAACAGTTGTACAACAGCCTGATTGATGGCTTGCAGTGTCTCTAATGGACCAAACAGCAACAGCTACTTAAATCAGCAATGTTGCGAGCCCGATTCAGGTGGGGATTTTTAACAATTGGCAGCCAGTCAATCATTTTATATACACGGCACAGGATGCTTTTTTTAAAAAAAACTTATTTTGTCTGTGAATTAAAATGCTCTTAAAACTCTAATGCTCTGAGCAGAGACTTCTAAAGATAAGTAGTAACTTTAGCAATCTTGCAATAAATCTTATAGATTTAAAACTTGGGGCCTGACACTATAATAATTCTTGCATTTGATATTGTACCTTAGCACATCTTCTAGACATCTGAAAGCACTTCATAGAATACAACAACAACAAAATTACACTTGTATAGCGCCTTTCATTTCAAGAGGATGACCCAAGGTGCTGGACAGTCATTGTTTCAGATCCAAGCTGGGGTCTGTAAAGTGAATTGACTGCAAATTTGTCCAGTCTTGATTACTCTTGTTGGCCTTCACGACTCCTCCCTTCAAAGGCTGCAGATCTCCCAGAACTCTGCGGCTCATTTCCTCTACCACTCCAAGCTTCGTGACCTCACCATCCCCATCCTCGCCCGACTCCATTGGTTCCCCATCACCCAAAGGATCCAATTCAAGATCCTGCTCCTCACATTCAAAGCCCTCGATGGCCTTGCCCCAGCCTATCTCTGCAACCTCCTAACCCGCTACCAATCCACACACTCTCTCCACTCAGCGGGCTCTGGCCTGCTCCATGTCCTCCGACCTACTTGCCCCACCATTGGCGGATGAGCCTTCCACTTTGCCCCCTCCCTAGCCTCCTTCAAGTCCCACTTCAAAACCCTTCTCTTTGATAGTTCCATTGGCCACCCCAAATCCCCTCCTATAAGGTAAGGCACTATATTAAATGCAAGGATTATTATTATTATGACTTGTGTCTTATGTCCTTTTGTCTTGGTGTATCTAAAAGCGTTGTTCTAGCCTTGCTTTCTCATTTCGCGAAGTATCTCTGTCTACAAGGTGAGCTGTAAGATTCCTCTGAAGAATACCAACTTTTAATTGCTTTGAGCGTTAATGAACCAAGGTAAGGTTATCAGGATAATTCTCACTGAATTGCTTTGCCTGGTTACCTGCAGCCAGAGTTTGTCGTTCGGCGATGTCTGCCCGTTGGCGTTACAGTGGAACGTGGCGTTCTGCCCAGCATTAACCTCCACATTTTGGAGGCGTAGAAAATGAGGGGTTTTGGCTGGAGGAAAAGAAACAAAAATGAACAGGACAGAATTAAACAATCAAAGGAGACATTTGCCTGCATTCTACTATTATAAATTGCATTACACATCAGTGGTCTTGTGGTGCTGTCGATTCCAGTTTAGTGTCAGAGAGTAGTAATAGGTAGTTACGTTGTCAGAGGTGCTCTCCTTCAAATGGGATGTTAAACCGAGGTACACCTTTCTGTCCAGAGGGATGTTAAGAATCCTGTCACACTGAGACTATCCTGTCACTATTCAAAATGAGAATACATCCTGACCAACAATCCCCCAGATAAAACTAATCATTCACTTTGTGGCTGTTGTGTGGGACGATGCTGTGCGCAAATTGGCTGCCTCATTCGCCCACAAAAATACTACTGTCACTGCAATTACTACAAAACTCTTTGAGATATTTCAACATTATGGGCATTGCATAAAATGCAAGGATTTTTATTATTATGTTAAGGTCACACAGACTGTACAGCTGCATATTTGAATCTCGGCCTGCGCTGTTATCTAATGTCAACCTAAGGGCTCTACAATTGGCTTTAGCTTTTCTGGATTCAGGAGGGGGGAAATCCAAATGTTGTCTATTATTCATTTAATTTGTCTTCGCTCCCCTCCCCACCCCCACCCTTATTTCCATCCCCCAATTTCTCTCATTCCCCCACGCATTTCACTCATCGCAGTGTAAAGGCAGATTCAGAGGAGGCAGCAACACTAACTTCAATGTAGATCCACTTTCCCAACACTTTGTTGTTGTCACCCCAAATGTAATTTCAAGCCAGCGAAAGGTTGAAGCACCATTTAGTAATTGACAAATGCTACTGTTGCATCCAAAGTGCTTCAGTGGAAATTGCAATGTGGCCATCCAGAGACAGGAGCACAGAATCAGAGCTCGGTGAATAATTGTAAGCTTCAGTGACCAGAGCAAGACAGGTGTGGAACAGACTTGAATGAGCCGATTACTGAGAAGTTCGGCAATGCATCTATTCTGCTCCACTGAGTATTACGCAGACACTACAATCATTAGTCAGTCAAACGCTTTGGACAAGTAACTTAACCAAAGTCAAAAAAACTCCCAAAAGACTAATAATAATAACCACTGTTGTCTTATCTGGTCTTAAAATTTAACATCATGCAGGTTTGTGAAAAACTCTTCAATTTAGCTTTAATTTTGGAAGCAGTCATTTTCTGTAACTCTTAAAGACAGCGATAAACAAATCAAAACAGTACTTCAGAATTTACCAGCATTCCTTAAATTTTAAGACCAAATGTAGACGGGGTAACAGTTTAACATCACATTTAAATGATTGCACCTTGGACAATGCAATACATTGGAGTGTCAACCTGGACTCTGCCTCTGAATCCCAAGATGCAATGTGGTGCCTAAACTCACAACCTTTAGAAACAGAGGGAAAAGTGCTACCAACTGAACCAAAATGGCACAACTGCCAAAATTTTGCAATCCATCCATACACAAATGTATAAATTGTCTTTGGATTTGTTAATTCCACATTCCCAGGATTTAAACTAATTCTCGCTGATCAGGCAAACACTCGTAGCATTCATTATTTTACTAATCAGGTAACATGCAGCAGAAGTCTGGTGGATAACAAACGTTGAGTTCTCAATGGCTTGGGTGGCTGATCTCACTAAGAGCTCAGAGTTCCAGAATAACTAGAGGGATTTCAGCATTGTCAAACATTTCACATCTGCAAGCCAATTCTAAGACGTGCATAATAGTGGGGGAAATTAAAGCCAGGAGTAATTGCAAGTGTGTTTTACATTTAAAGTGTAATATACCCACTGCCTCGCTAAAAAGAAACAATGTTGGTGCCGTTAACATCTTGTAATTTGCAGACAGACTCAGCAGCCATTGTGTGTCAGTCAAATCCCACCAATTGCCATGATGTGAATAACCAATTAATCTGTAAATGGTCAGAATACTGGCAGCAACTTTCTTTTTCCCTTGAATGGAGCAATGGGATCTTTAACATCCACCTGAACAGGTAGACAGGATCTTTGGTTTAACTATTCACCTGAAGGATTACAACTCAGGCAATGCAGTGTTCTCAAAGCACTATTACCCTACACTGTGAGCTCAAGGCCCAACATGGGATTTGAATCCATAATTTTTTACTCAAAAGAAAGACCGCTACCAACTGAGCTACACTGAGACATAGAAGAGAAATGATCAAAGTGAGGGTGAGAAAGAGATGCAAAACCCAAAATGCATGACAGAAGGCTTGAAAGGCAGAACATGGAGCATATATTGAAGACGCACAGGAGGCTAGAAAAATTAATCAAAAAGGGTGAGGCACACAAAAGACTTAAACGCACAGTCAGACAAATCGCTTTAAAGGGCTTTAAAGGTCACGTTCCAGAAACTGGGGATACAAGTAAACGTTTTGCTGGTTATGTTGTTCATTTTTATCGTGACATTTCATTGAAAGCTTTTATAGTGCTTGAAGATGATAATGGAGAATAATAATGATAATAATCATCCTTGCATTTGACATAGTACCCCACCTCAGGAGCATGTCTCAAAGCGCTTCACAGGATGTACTCTAAAGAGTGGTGACTGTGTGTTTTGTAAAATTTGCATAAATCACTTACACTTGTGGCACTAACATCGAAGAGGGGATGGGAGTACTGCTATTTATGTTGAACATTTTTATTGTGACATTTCATTAAAAGCTTTTACAGTGCTTGAGAACAATAATGGAGAACGATAATGATAATAATCATTGTTGAGTGGCTCATTAACCAAATAGGAATCAACTATATGTGGCTTCAACCTGTAATATTTAGAAGTTACCTGGGATTAACACTTCATTGTAGAACTGCTGTTTCCCTATTCATGAACGGCCAAGTGGCTGAATGCAATGCAATGTGATTGAGCCAAATCGGTCGGAAGGAAGAAACATGTTCAAAGCTATAAAAGGTGACAAGATAGTGGTGGAGGGCACCACAATTAGCTTTAGGCCTGGATCAATAGGGAGAAAATTAATCATTTTGAAATTCCTCATGCTTTTAGTCTTAAACGCTATGTCATAAAATTTAAGTTTGTAAAAGTTTGGAAAATTCTTCAATGCAGCCTTCAGGCTACCAAAGAGGCTATCTAGGTGTCAGCCTGGCTTAGTTGGTAGCACGCCTCCAAGTCAGAAGAATGAGGAGTTAAGTCCTACTTTGGGATTTTTAACTCTTAGTGTGTGTGCTTCCAAACTTTAAGTAGCAGCGCCCCCCGCTAACTCAGCAAAGTTTTCATTACACAGATTTAATAAAATTTTAAAAATTATTAAAATTGTGAAACCAATTACAGTATTTATGTTTACAATTTACATCACTTAAAATTTGTTAGTGTGATGTGTGAACTTGCTTTACAGTGCAAAGTTTCTCCCTCACTCACTCGCTCCCTGATTGTGGACAGTGAGTGACTTAGCCTGCCCAGCTAAGTCACTCACTGCTGGTCTCACTCACTACCGGTCTGATCCCTACTGGCCTGGCTCGTTCTCTTGCTGCCGGCCTGGCTCACTCCCAGGTCCTAGTGCCGTCGCACCCCTTTCCACCTGTTGGTGAATGACGTATTAGCGAACGTCATAACGTTAAGCGGGGTTTACCTGTAATAAGAACAATACCGGCCGCGCCCTACCAGCCAACAGTACTTGCCTCCCAAGGGAGGAATGCCCCACAGTTTGCACACCACTGGTCTAGGCTGACACCCCAGCGTAGTGCGAGCGCTGCACTGTTCAGAAGTGACGTTCTTCAGATCAGATACTACTGAGGTCTCGTCTGCCTATTCGGGTGAATACTATAATAATTAGTCATTCACTTCACTGACATTTGTTGGACATTACTATGTCTTTATATTCACTTGCAAAATATGGCTACTGCAAAACATAACAGTAAATTCTGCGAAACGCTTTGAGGCATCCTTCTGACCTGAAAGGTGCTACTTTGAATGGCGAGGATTATTGTTTCTTTTCATCTCCCGTATCACATGGATTAAATCCATCCTCGCATTCTGATCTATCCCCCCTATGTTGCTGATGGATCAGGTAATTATTTCTGCCATCGCTCACTGGGCTTCAGTGACATTCTCTTTCAGCTAGCTCTTCAGTTCAATGTGAAATCAATGAGTTTTTCATTAAGATCATTACATAAAAAGTTAATTTCTAGTCTCAGGACCTTTCCCTTTATAACAAAGAGTCGCCACCAACTGTAGCATTGTTCAACAAACTGCTGATTGATTTTTACAGATGTATCCACATTGTACAGCATCTATTTTCCATTGAACTCCAGGAGATCTCATCCATCTGGATATAGGTTTTTCCTTCCGACTTGAAAGGCTCTCTATCAATGTAATTTTGTTGTTTTTTCTTGATGCCTCCAGTTTAAATATGAATATTTTGTTGTTAGTTTTGCTTTTAAGAAAAAATATGAGAATTTATGATTGTTACAGATTGATCAAGACCCTCACTCCTATCTTAAAATCACTCCATCCCTTGCCGCCCTCCTATCTTCTACGGACCATTCCCTCCCCACACCCCGTCAACAACTGCCTCAAACACATACCTGCTTTGTGGAGGGGCGGTGTTGACAAGCTTTTTAGAGACTTTGAGATCCCTACTTGTTTCTTTGAATCTTTCTGAATCTTAATCTTTCTGCCTTGCTCCTTCACTAGGTGAATCTGCTTTCAGAGAAAAATCCTCTTTTACAGCATCTATCACAATGAGCTCCTAGTTTGCTCATTCACTCACTTAATATCTGTGAAGTGCTTTGAGATGTTCTTGCATATGAAAGGTGGTGTATAAATGCAAGGGTAAGCTGGAGTCACTTGGGCACCTTGTTCCAGATGAGGATCATTTCAGAGGGCTGTCTGCCCACTTAACCCTAGTGCCACCATCATAAATGCTGTGATAAAGACATTGCTTGTGAAGTTTATCTATTCTGATTTCTAGCATTCCTGTCACTTATTTGCTAAATCAGGGCCCTTTTCATATGCCTCAATGCAACAACAACAATGTATCATTACATACAGTCACTCTAATGCACTCCAAATCGCACATGTCTTGGAATGCTTTACAACGACTGGCAGGATGCCAAGTGGGGTGTAGAAGGCAGGTGTCCTTGAAGAGGTAGGCTTTAAAGTTGGACATAAAGCCAGAAAAAGAGAAGTGAGTCTTGCGGGGAGAGGGGAGGCATGTACAGTGCCTCCAGCTAATCCAAAACTCTGCCGCCCGCATACTCACCCACTCCAAGCTTCGCTCCCCCATTACCCCAGTCCTCGCCAGACTTCACTGGCTCCCTATCCCAGAGAGGATCAGCTTCAAGATCCTCACCCTTGTTTTCAAATCCCTCCACTCCTCTGCACCCCTCTATCTCTCTGATCTCCTCTCCCCACAACCCAGCACCCGTTGCTTTCGCTCCTCTGGGTCTGGCCTCCTCCATGTCCCCCGAATCCTTCGCTCCACCCTCGGCGGCTATGCCTTCAGCCACTATGCCCTGAGGCTCTGGAACTCCCTTCCTCACTCCCTTCGCCTCGCCCCCTCTCTTCCCAGTTTCAGATCACAGCTGAAGACCTTTGTTTTCGACCGCACTTTTGGTCACCTTTCTGCCCCTGGCTCGGTCCCGGAATTCGCTATTGTAAAGCGCTCTGAGACACCGTCCGGCATGGAGGATGCTATATAAGTCGAAGTTGTTGTTGTTGTACAATTAGCCTGAGTTAGTCGAGTGGAAGGGAAGAGGAATAGAGTAGGAGGAGGTCAGATATGGGAGGGATGCCTGGAACCCACAATCTCCTAACTCAGATCCAAGAGTACTTGCCAACTGGGGTTCCAATCTACAACCTTCCAGTGTATGGCTTAGTGGACTTCAAGTCATTCAGGTGCCAACTTAGCTCAGTTGGTAGATCTCCTGAGATCAAACTGTTGTAGGTTTGAGTCCTATGCCGGTCTTTTCCAAAATGCACTATTCCTTCCAACGCATCACTCAGGTGCCTGAGGTGGGGCGGGTCTTGAATTGGAAGAATGCAACCCTAATCCAGCACCACAACTGCATTGCCTGGTAGGAGCAGAGCATTTCCCTGAAAAGAGATGTGGGGAGCCAGGGTTAAACGCCTTTTTCTCATTATGTGCTCTCATTTGTTCTTATAGTGAGTAAGGGCCTCGCCAGTAATCGGCTAAGCCCTAAGTGCACTGAGTAAACTGAGTGAATGGTCTGCAGATTGAGAGAGTGCCCTTTGCCAGATTTTACAGCACCACAGGTAGGAATGTGACTCGGGGATAATCATGAATTTGACCAAGCAGTAATCATAGAGAAACCTATTTGTGATTAGCCATTGGCTGCAATATCAGTGCCATTGTTAAGGCACAAAGCAATGGGAGAATCCATTCACCAAGAAAGATCTTTCAGCGGGCGGGATAATGTTACAGCCTTTGTCACTTTTGCCGAAATACTGCATGAAGATGAGTGAGAATGTCAATCTCATTAGATTTCACTAAAATAAACATGAAATGGTAGGGTTGTTTTCGGTGAATTGAAGGTCAAATTGTACTGGATCTGAACACCAATTACGAATATAAAACTTGCTGTACTCTTCATTTCTGTGTCCAATTCTGTTTTCACATAGAGAGTTGTTGAGGTCTAGAATGCACTGTGCAAAAGGGTGGTGGAAACATGTTCAATAGCAACTTTCAAAAGGGAATTAGATAGGTAATTGAAGAGGAAGCATTTGCAAGGATAATGATAATAATAATAATCCTTGCATTTGATATAACGCTTTTCACATCTAATCGACGTTTCAAAGCGCTTCACAGAATATATTGTAAAGTGAATTGACTGTATATTTGTGGGCGAAGCATATAGGAAAAGAGCAGGGGAGTGGGACTGGTTGGGTAGCTCTTCCAAAGAATGAGCACAGACACAATGAGCTGAATGGCCTCCTTCTTTTCTGTAATATTCTGTGATTCTATGATTCTAAACTCTGTCAAGATTAACGACAACAACAACAGCTTCGATTTATATAGCGCCCTCCCTCCACGCCGGACGGCGTCTCAGAGCGTTTTACAATAGCGGATCCCAGGACCGAGCCAGGGGCAGGCGCAGAAAGGTGACCAAAGGCACGGTCGAAAAGAAAGGTCTTCAGCTGAAACTGGGAAGAGAGGGGGCGAGGCGAAGGGAGTGAGGAAAGGAGTTCCGGAGCCTTGGGGCGTAGTGGCTAAAGGCACGGCCGCCGAGGGTGGAGCGGAGGATTCGGGGGACATGGAGGAAGCCAGACCCAGAGGAGCGAAAGCAGCGGGTGCTGGGTTGGGGGGAGAGGAGATCAGAGAGATAGGGGGGTGCAGAGGAGTGGAGGGATTTGAAAACAAGGATGAGGATCTTGAAGTCGATCCTCTCTGGGATAGGGAGCCAGTGAAGTCTGGCGAGGACTGGGGTAATGGGGGAGCGAAGCTTGAAGCGGGTGAGTATGGGGCGGCAGAGTTTTGGATTAGCTAGATTTTGTGGATTGTGGTGGAGGGGAGACCGGCGAGGAGGGCGTTGCAATAGTCCAGCCGAGAGATGAAAAAGGCGTGGACCAAGGTTTCAGCAGCTTTTGGGGTGAGGTGTTGCCGGAGATGGGTGATCCGTCGGAGGTGGTAGAAGGCAGTGCTGGTGACGGACTGGATGTGGGGGAGGAAGGACAGTTGGGAGTCGAACCTGATGCCTAGGTTGCGCACAGGTTCAGAGAGTTTTAATAAAATAATAATAATAATAATCCTTGCATTTGATATAGCGCTTTTCACATCTTATCGACGTCCCAAAGCGCTTCACAGAATATACTGTAAAGTGAATTGACTATATATTTGTGGGTGAATCGCGGCAGCCAATTGCGCACAGCAGTGTCCCACATACAGTCATGGATTGAAATGACCAATTTTATTATTGTGTTTTTTTTGGAGGGTTTATTATTAGGGGCAGGTAGAGGAAGTGAGAGCCGTGTGAATGGAGATGTTAATGAGAGCCAAGGAGTATGGCCTCCACCTTGTTGACATTCAGCTGCAAGAAATTTGCGCTCATCCAGCCCCTGATGTCTGACAGCAGGCTAACAGAACATCAGGGGACTGGGGGTCACAAAGTGAAGTGGAGAAATAGAGTTGTGTGTCATCCGCGTACATGTGGAAGTGTGCCCCATGTCTGTGCATGACATCCCCAAGAGGGAGCATGTAGATGAGGAAAAGGAGGGGGCCAAGGATGGATCCCTGGGATACCCCACAGGTAACTGGGTAAGAGCGGGAGGAAAAAACGTTTGTGGAGATGTACTGCTGGCGGTTTGTGAGGTAGGACTCGAACCAGGCGAGTGCGGTCCCACTGAGGTGGATGACAGCGGACAGGCGGTGGAGGAGGATGGCGTGATCAACTGTGTCCAACGCAGCGGAAGGTCCAGGAGGATAATAATAATTAACTGCTGACTGAAGACCACTATGTCTTGGCACCACAGATAAGCGATACAGTAGAGCACACCTTTGCTCTTCTGTACATGCAAGGTGTCTGCCTAGCTCATGTTGGCTGCACTCTCGCCTCTAAAGTCAGAAGGTTCTGCATTCAAGCCACTCATTGGGACATTGGGAATGTGACTCACGTCTAGGCTGATGTTCCAGTGGAGTGCTGTGAATATGCTGCAGTGCTAGTGGTGCATGAGATGTTAATCCAATCCAAGATCTTATCTGACTGTTCAGGTCGATGTTAAAGATCCAGTGGCACTATTCAAAAAGACAAGAGTGTTTCTGCTGGTATCCTGGCCAACAACCTCCAAAGAAAGTTGGTCATTCAATGCATGACTGTTTGTAAGACAAAGCTGTGTGCAAACTAGCTGCTGCATTCACCTAAAAAATACAGAGTAACTGCATCTTACAGCGGTGATTTCCAAACTGTGGGGTGCGCCTCCCTTGAAGGTTGTGTACCATTGGCTGGGGGGGCGCTCAACTTTAGAGTCTCTAGCTCCCGAGTGTGTGGAGCTGAGAACCCTAGTGTGTGGAGCTGAAGACAACAAACAAAACATCCAAATTACATTTGTATAGCGCCTTTCACGTCAGGAGGATGTCCCAAGGCGCTGGACAGTTAATGCTTCAGACCCGAGCTGCGGACAGGGGTAGGGGTGGGTGGGCAGGAAGGGGTTGTTGATGGGACCATCGAAGAGGAGAGTCTTGATGCGAGATTTGAAGGAGGCCAGGGAGGGGGTGAGGCGAAGGGACTTCGGGATCGAATTCCAGAGGTTGGAGGCAAGAGTGGCTGAAGGCTCACCGACCAATGGTTGGGCGGATGGGTTGGGGGATGTGGAGCAGGTTTGAGCCTGCTGAACGGAGGGGGCGGGCATGTTGGTAAGGGGATAGGAGTTCACGGATGTAGGGTGGGGTAGGGTTGTGGGGGACTTTAAATGTGAGGACCAGGATCTTGAATTGGATCCTCTGGATGACTGGGAGCCAATAGAGTCGTGCAAGGATGGGGGAGATGTGGTCATGGAGTTTGGAACAATAGAGGACATGGGCCGCAGACTTCTGGATTATCTGCAGTCTATGGAGGGAGGAATTGGGAAGGCCAACCAGCAAGGCATTTGCATAATCGGGCCGGGATGTAATGAAGGCGTGGATGAGGGTTTCGGCAGCTTTAAGGGTGAGGTAATGGTGGAGTCGGGAAATGTTACGGTGTTGGGGAAAGGCAGAGCGAGTCATTGCTTGGATGTGAGGGAGAAAAGACAATTGAGGGTCGAACAAGACACCTAGATTCCTGACCCGCTTGGTGAGGTTGAGTAGGCAACCATGGAGGTTGATGCAGCCAGCACCTGATGCAAGAAGGTGCTAGCGCAAGCCAATCGTTAGGGCCTTGATCTTGTTGACATTCAACTGTAGAAAGTTAGCTCTCATCCAGGAGTGCTGATAAAACAGTCTGTCAGGACAGGAGCAGTCCTGGAGTTGAGGGTAGAGGCAGTGAGATAGAATTGGGTGTCATCGGCATACATGTGGAAGTTAACCTCATGTCTGCAGATGATGTCACCAAGTGGGAGCATATATATATATATATATATATATTATACACATGTTGAAAAGTAGGGGGCCAAGGACAGAGCCCTGGGGGACGCCACAGGTGAAAGTGCCGGGGCCGGAAGAGAAACCGTTGGTGGCAACAAAGTGTGGCGATGAGAGAGGTAGGAATCGAGCCAGGCAAGGGCAGGTCCGCGGAGATTGAGGAGGTAGGAGAGGTGGTGCAGGAGGATAGAATGGTCGACAGTATCGAAGGCGGCGGAGAGGTCGAGAAGGACAAGGAGGCAGAGAGAGCCCTGGTCACAGATGTTAAGAATGTTGTTAGAGACTTTGACCAGGGCTGCCTCGGTGCTGTGGGCAGCACGGAAGCTAAATTGAAGGGGTTCAAGGAGGGAGTGGCGGGAGAGGAAGGAGCGAAGCTGGGAAGCAACGACTCTTTCCAAGGCCTTGGAGAGGAATGGGAGGTTGGAGGACCTGAGTGTGTGGACCCGAATGTGAAGGAGGGGGCCGGGCACAACGAAAACTTTGCTGAGTTAGGCGGAGCGCCACTATTTAAAGTTTGGAAGCCAATGCCTTACAGTAAATTCCATTAAGTGTTTTTAAACATCCTCCCTATGTATCAAATGTGACATCCTGTAGCTCAGTGGTTACAGCATTCGCCTCGGAAGCGAGAGACCTGAGTTTGATTCCAGGAAGGGTGAAATGTTAGACAAGTTTCCTTACTCCATAGCCTGTTTACCCAGCAGTAAGAAGGAACCTGGTTGTTTGTCGATTGCCAGATCACTTTGTGGGGATAATAATTCCTTAAAAAAAAAAAAATTGTTCACTTCAATCCATGACTGTTCGTGGGACCTGCCATGCGCAAATGGCTGCCGCAATTCGCCCACAAAATATACGGTCAATTCACACAACAGTATATTCTGTGAAACGCTTTGAGATATCTTGAAGACATGATAATTTGTTATATCAAATGCATGTTTATTTTTATTTATATAAGGATTATTATATTAATGTTGTGGTCTGAAGGCTGAGACCATGAGACATATTACGCCTCTGGAATGGGCAGTTTTCTGTATCATTTCTTGTAATTACCTCAGCGAATGGCCCATGGATCTGGAGCCGCCCAGTGAGATGTGATTGTGTGCCTGATTTCCCCAGAGGTGCAGCAAAACATCCGCATCTGATTTCCCTGGTGGTCAAATGGACGTGCAAGTCCATTCTCCCAAATAGTCTGGTAGGAGACATGCATTCAATTTAGCTAAACACACATTCCCTATCTCCTTAGGGGGTGCAGAGTAGAACCTCTTAGAGGCACAGAATAATCACAGAACGTTTACAGTACAGAAGGAAGCCATTCAACCCATCATGCCTGTGCTGGTTCTAGCTCCCCCACTTCCTCTCCCAGTAGAGTTATGTATATGCATTGTAAACAATCTTCCAATCAGTCAGACACGATGTGTGTATGATCTGGGGAGAGACAAATGGATTGTAACACAGATAGGTACAATTGGAACAAGGAACAGCAATCATATAATCTCATGAGAGACTATTTAAACTGATTGATGTAATAGAAGGGCATGAACCGAGGATTATCATCAATAGAAGAAAAGGGGGAGTTTAGGAGAATTTAATTTCACACAGAGGATTGTCAGAAGTTGCCTGCAGAATACCTATACAGAAATGAATGATGTAGGGGAGTCCATGGCAGTGTTTAAAAGGGAATTGGATTTTGCTTTTTTGGTTAGCCAAGTGTCTGACACGTCCAGAAACTCTTTGCCTTGCTTAAGAGGCTCCAAATCATGCTACTGAAAGTTCCATATATTACATAGAGTCAAGGGTTGGGGTCCCCAGTGTGAGGTTGGGTAGATAGTTGACGACCAATAAGATTAAAAGGTATGGTGACATGGCAGAGAGAGTGAGGTCGCTTCAAGACTATTTTAAGGTTGCGTGGAGCTAGCAGCAGCACAGACAAAATGATCCAAATGGCTTTTTTCTATGCTGCGAATTTTTAGATTTGCTCAACGAAAGGGTGTCCATTGAAAACAGAGGTCAAGGAAAACAAGTCCTCAGTTTACAGTAGTCTGCACTCATCATTCTAGACAACTGCAAATTGTCTCTACATATGTGGGAATTCTCATTCTAGATTGGATACTCTGAAGCATGAAAGACAGATTTTCGCATGTGTCAGGTACCCATCCAACAAAAAATAAAAGGGCTGGCAGCAGTAGTTATACCAGGGCTTTTTATTGGTATGATCAACAATTGGATTGTGAAGAGTTGCAAACTTACAGCTGACTTGTCTCAAATTGCATTGTGCTGTGTGGGTGCCAAAACTCTTTCCACAAGATAAATACACAGGACTGTGATCACTGACCTGCATAAAGTTTGAGAAGAAAGCCAAGTGCTGGTGTTGGTGGGGAATGAGTGGGAGGTGAGAGTGGGGGGAGGTAAGAAAGGGCTAAGGTAGGCAGACTGTTAGGTCTGGGGTTAGAAAGGGGAAATATAGGCAAACCCTGCTTAACATTGCCTCGGTTAACGTTCTTTCGTTATTACGTTGCTGATACATAGGGAACATGTCCCTCGCCGAACGCAGGGATTACATTTCTCGAAAACAGTGCAATCGGTAAAATTGCATTCGGAAAGCTTAATAAGTAATGGGAAAAAAGGTTTAGGGGAATCCATCCACAGGCTATTCAACCTCAAACCTCCAGGCACATCCACACCCGACCAACGCAAGGTGCATACTGAGGCGGTCTACAGCCGGTTGGCCCATTCTTCCCGCTCTCACTGACGACAATAAAACAGCACCTAACACTACTATGGGTAGGCTAAATTATTTTACCTTTGGTCCTGGAAATGTTAGACCATATGAATACAGTAAATATGAATGAAACAATCTTGATGGAACTTTACCATGCAATGCCATCAGGTTGCTCTGAGTCCGAGGAATCATTGGACATAGTCGGGAGCTGGCGATATCCTCCCAAATGTGCATTCCACGTGGGGTCGGTGTCCTCCCAGGTGCGCATGCGCACAGGGCCAGCCAGCGCATAAATGCAAAGTTTACTCGCATTCCGCAAAAAAGGGGGGAGAAAGGGGGCACCACAGCACTAGGGCCTGCCTGTCAAGAGAGTGATGTGCTGGCTGGGAGTGAGCCAGGCCGGCAGCAAGAGAGCAAGGTAGGTTGGCAGCGAGTGAGACAAGCAGCGAGTGAGTCCAGCCAGGCCTGCAGCGAGTGAGACCAGCAGCGAGTGAGACCGGCAGCGAGTGAGTGAGCCAGGCACATAGTTAGGGAGCAAGTGAGTGAGCTACAATGAAGTGTTGTAGACCCGAAATGTTGACTCCTTTTCCTTTCTCCATGGATGCTGCCTGACCTGCTGAGTTTCCCCAGCAACTTCTATTTTTGTTTCAGATTCCCAGCATCTGTAGTATTTTGTGTTTTGTTAAGTGAGTGAGCTGGACAGGCAGTCAGGGAGTGAGTACAGTATAATGTTTTTTTCACAAAATGTTGACGCAAAATGCCCCAAAGAACCAAACTCCAGTTTATACATTCATTCTTATGGGAAAAATGTGTTCACTTATCGTCATTTCGCTTAAAGTCTCACTTTTCAAGAACCAAACTACAATGTTAAGCAAGGAATAGCTGTACTGCAGTATCCTGGAATGGGGGTAGGGGACAACAGCTGATAACTCTGCCAATTGTTTCTTATTTTATATGTAATATAATATCCACCTTTTTTTTCTTTTAATAATAATAATCCTTGCATTTGATATAGCGCTTTTCACATCTTATCGACGTCTCAAAGCGCTTCACAGGATATACTGTAAAGTGACTTGACTGTATATTTGTGGGCAAAACGTGGCAGCCATTTGTGCACAGCAATGTCCCACAAACAATCGTGGATTGAAATGACCAATTTATTATTGTTTTATTTGAAGGATTATTATTAGGTGTGTGGAGTAAGGAATCTCGCCCAAGGATTTGCCCTGCCTGGATTCGAACACAGGTCTCACACTGTAAGACGAGTAATCACTGAGCTACAGGACCAGGAAATTCTCCCACTTCTGCTTTCTTGAAGCCTCTGTGTATCAGCAAAACAGGGAGCAGGGGATTGGTGGCCAGGAGAGAGGCCACTGGGAGCAACTCCCTTCTCTTTCCCACATTTCAGCACCTTGGGACATCAGCCTGACATGAAAGGTATTATAGAAATGAAATTTGTTGTTGTTGAAAGTATCATGGAAACTTTCATGTTCACTTGGACAGGGAGAAAGGAGCTTGGTTTAACATCTTATCAAAGACCTCTGACAAAACAGCGCACCCACAGTACTGCATTGGATTGTCAGCGTAAATTATATATGTTCATCATCCCGACATGGGACTCGCAACCTTCTGACTGAGAGACCAAACTGCTACCAACTGAGTCAGGCTGGTAGTAAGATATGTGGATGCTGGATGAGGTGATGTGTTGGCTACTTACTGCATGGATGTCTTGGGATTTTCACTTCACTGATGGCGATGTACCCTGGCTGGCCCGAAGTAACTGCTTCAAACACAACCTGCAATAAGCAAAATCATATTTCAGTAAGTCATTACAGGTAATGAAACTAGAACTGGAAACACAAACACTTGTTTTTACACAATAATAAGAAAAGTATAATAAAAATAATACATATAGCACCTTACACGGCTGGACCCCAAAGGGCTTCACAGGATTTATTGTTTTGTAGGTGAACACAACAGTTCTGACCATTGGATCTGATGATCCTCTATTCTCTCCTCTCTGCATTTGACAAGGATAAGGTTTTCACAAGCATCTCTGTCCGCAACTAGCTCCCGCAAGGGACAGTGATTCAAGCCTTGAAATGCATGAGCACTTTGGGGGTGTTGGGGGAAGGGTTCACGGGTCATCTAATCTGAGCCTGATCCTCAGAACGTCCGCCTGACAAAAAGGCACTATATAAATGTAAATTTGTATTGTATATTGTACTGAATTGATCTTGTTGTCATCCAGGCACTCCTAACCTGTGCGCTGAAGCAAATTGAACAATACAATATGATTTACATTTATATAGCACCTTACAAGTCAGGAGGACATTCCAAAGCACTTCACACTGCAGGCTGGGCAGTCAGTCATTCACTTTATGGCTGTTTGTGGAACATTGCTGTGTGTAAATCGGCTACTGTGTTTGCCCACAAAGTAATAGTAATCATTATATTTGATATCTCGCCTTATCACGTTTTCATAACAGCTCAAAGCGCTTCATGGAATATACTGTAAAGTAAATTGACTGCATATTTTGTGAGCGAAACGTGGAAGCCAATAGCGCACAGCAGTGTCCCACAAACAATCGTGGATTGAGTGATTTTAAAAAAAGTATTATTACCTTTGGAAAAGCAATCCGACAATCGACTAACAACCGCTAGGTATTTACTGCTTGATAAACAGAGGCTTGTGCAGTAAGGAAAATGGGGGTGAGCAGAGAGGGGTGGGGGGAAGATGATGCCCTCTACGAAGGCTTCTCATCAACAAACCCAGGTCTCCATTGCCTTGTGAAATCCTGTAGCTCAGTGATTAGAGTACTCGCCTTTCAAGTGAGAGACCTGGGTTAAATTCCAGACAGGGTAAAACTTTGGGCAAGTTTCCTTACTCCACATACCTAATAATAATCCTGCTAAAAAAAATCAATAATAAATTGGTCATTTCAATCCATGACTGTTTGTGGGACACTGCTGGGCACATGGCTGAAGCATTTCGCCCACATATATGCAGTCAATTCACTTTACAGTATATTTTGTGAAGTGCTTTGAGTTGTAAAGAAAATGAGAAAACTGCTACATCAAATGCAAGGATTATTATTGTTATTACCACATCAGCCCCATTGTTTTATCTCTCCTTGGATTTTTTTTAATCCTCACTCTGGGATGGGTTTTATTCCCTACTCTGATGGGTTACACGACACTCAATCTCGCCGGTTAATTTAAGGGTTCCACAGGATGATGCTGCGCTGTTGCAGAGTGAAGGCATTTTCCAACTTCAAGGAATCAAATTGACATCAATGACAACATCTCCACCATGACCAAGATGGCATAGGGCTTTCTGCCTGCGATCAGGATACACAGTGTAAAGATTTCATTAGGACAGCAACAAACTACCCAGAACAGAGACAGCACTGAACCAGACTGCTTTCAGGGCCAAAGCCAACACTCAGAGAGCTCCTTTTAACTGTTCCCCACTCATCCTTGGGATACACCTTCCTTCTGGAAAGTATGGATGGGTGGCAGGTGGCAAGAACCAAAATGTTTGGACCCTGGAGTGTGCACTGTAGTAAGTCCTGTGAAATATTTTGCAGCATCCTCTTGACTTGAAGGGTGCTACATCAAATGTAAGGAATATTATTACTCGTACAAAGAGGATTTTGCAGAAAAATATCTAATTGACTTAAAAAAAAGGTTTTCAGTGCTCTGGTATCTCATTATTACATTTTGTAAAGTCCATTTCCTTTGAGAGCCTGAGAAACGTCCGAGGGTTTTACATTTCATAAGGAAATGCGCCAAGGCCCGGCCCAAGATTCAGACCTGAACCTTCCAGCTGCAACAACATCTGGAGAATGCTTACGAGGAGCTTCATTACTGCAGGATTCAAACCATCAGAGCAGCAACCACCCCCACCCATTCCACCCCCACCCATTCCCCACCCTCCCCCCAAAATGACCATTGTAAGAGCTCTTTGTTAGAGTAATCTTGGGGAAATGTTTTGGCAATGCTTATCAGCCAGGAAACAACTGAGCAACTCCGGGCTTTGCAGCTACTCATGAAAATGCATTGGATATTTGCCCAAGAATTGGTTTACATCAAACCCCTTCCTAACAGGAAACCTGTCCCACTTCACATTGCCGGATCCTCAATCTTCCTGTTACTCTGAAAAGCATAAGTTTAAGTTTGGAGGGGAAAAATTAAAGCAAACTCACCTCTTCCATCATTTTCCCCTTCCTAACTCTCCCAAAGGTATTTGCCTAGTTTCCCCTCTCCTGTTATCATATTTATACATAAGGGAGAATAGATTGAACATCAGTGTGGAATAGCCTGTTTCTGTATCATATCACTCTGCTGGTGCCAGCTTCCCCTACTTGAGCTGTCTATTCAAATCAGATTGGCTCGGAGCCCTTGTGGTATAGTCCAACCTGCCCATTATTCCGATCTCCGATTCCCATTTCGTTCTCAGTTTGGTTTGGATACTCTTAAGCATGGTGGTGGGTTTCCAATAAAAAGGGAGTGCAGAGTCAGACACCTGGCTGACCCCCAATTTAGTTTTTATTTATTTCAACTTGCATCTATACAGCGCCCCTCACGCAAGGAAGCTTCCCAGAGCGCTTGACTGTTTTCTGGTGGTGGCAGTGGGGGTGGGGGGGCGGGGGAGGTGGGGGGGGGAAAGAGGGAGCGCTCAGGATAAAAGTACCCCTGACTGCTGCTGCTCAGTTGTGAGTCTACGACCTTGTCTGGTCTGTCGGCCAATGCTGGCGGCAGCGACGACTGCAAAACTGGCTTTCGCTCTGTCTCTCTTTACACTGTACAGGCCCGTCTCAGCACAGCAGTTGCACTGGGAGAATGGGAGGGGGGAAGTGGGGGGTGTAGGAGGAGGAGAAGAAGTGTGGTGGAAGAAGTGGGAGGAAAACATGAAGTCCCAATTACGAGTGTGTACTTTTGCACCTGTAACGCTGCTGATGGCTTAGATGAAGTTTTACTAAAATCTCACAGAGGTTCACTAGCCGCAGGGCATTAACTCAAGAGGAAAGTGTTGTTAATAAATACTTCCTAACAGCCTGGAACTAAGACCTGAGGTTTAACACCAGACTTTATGCAGCAGGCTGACCCCAAGCTCATGTCGAAAAATACGAGGTTCTGGCAGGTTAATAGCTTTTTTGTGGCCTGCTGCTCACCTTTGATCTGCTATTACTCACTATTCCCATTGGCCATGTTTCCTCTGCTATTAATACCCTGTACAGGAACACACTGTGTCACAACGCTCCAGCAAAAGTGATGGGATTTAGATGGCGAAAACTAGACACTGCAATGTGATTTCATTGCCACCAGTCACCTGCTATGTATGTGAAAGCAATGTACACAATGTAACACCCAGCGCAGTTAATTGGGCTGAGAATGGCCTGTACTCAGTACCACTGCCTCTGCTCTACTGGGTCTGGCCTCCTCCTTGCCCCCCGAATCTTCCGCTCCAGCATCGGTGGCCTTGCTTTCAGCCACAATGCCTTGAAACCTTGGAGCTCCCTCCCTCAACACGTTCATCTTCAGATCTTGCCTAAAGATCTTTCTCTTCAACCTCGCTTACGGTTGGTCACTTTCCCCCTCCCCCTGGTTCAGCCTTGGACTCCACCATTGTGCAGCGCTCAGAGACGCCTTCTGGCATGGAGGGTACTGTATAAATGCAAGTTGTTGTTGTTGTAGAGTAGGGAGGATTGCAACGACGACAACACCTTGAATTTATGTAGCATCCTTCGCTTAGGATAATGTCTTGTAGTGTTTCACACAGATGGGGTTAGATGCTGAGCACAGGAGAGGAGAGCTGACAGTAGGTTAGGTCAATGTGATAGATTTTTAGGTGGACAGATGGAGGTAGGGGAGACGGAAGAATAGAAGGACAGCATTCCAGGTGTTAGGAGCACAACTGCAGAAAACCTGTCCACCAACAGTGGAGCGAAGGGGATGTGGTACACAGTAGACTGGAGTTAACAATAATAATACTGTAATTTGATATAGAACCTTATCACGCTACTGAGATGTCTCAAAGGGTTTCACAGGGTATGATAAACTGTGAAGTGGATTGACTGTATTTTGTGGTTGAAATGTGTCAGCCGTTGCACATAGCAATGGTCCCACAAATAACCATGGAGGGAGTGACCAATTTTATTAGGGGTGATTGTTGGGCTGGATGATTATTTGTGTTGTATGTGTATGTGCGTTATGTCCAACGAGTTATTTAAAATGGTAAAGGGATTTGATAGGGTAGATAGAGAGAGGCTATTTCCTCTGGTGGGGAAATCTAAAACAAGGAGCCATAGACTTAATATTAGAACCAGGCCATTTAAGAGTGAAATCAGGAAGCATTTTTTCACTCAATGTGTGGTAGAAATCTGGAATTCTTTACCCCGACTGATGCTGGATCCATCCACACCTTCAAGAATGAGGTTGATAAATGTTTGGTAGGTCAGGGTATTAAGGGACATGGGGAGAAAGAGGGAAATTAGAATTGAAAGGATTAAGAGGTACAGATTTGCCGTGATCTAATTACTGTAAATGGTGGAACAGGCTTGAAGGGCTGAATGGCCTACTGGTGTTCCTATGTTCCAGTTACGTTTATTTGTGGATGACACTGTCAGCGATCCAGCTGGGTGTATGTGACACTGTCAAAAATCCAACTGTCTGTAGTGAGGCACTGTCACAGGAATTGAGTTGTATGTCTGTCTGCGTGTAAGGGACACTGTCACAGATATTCAGTTCTGTGTATGTGACAGACGCTATTACAGAGATTCAATTGTGTGTTTGTGTTTATTAGACAGTCACAGAGATTTGTTTGTGTGCAAGCGGCACTGTCACAGAGATTCAGTTGTGTGCAAGACACTGACCTTATATAATAAGACACTTCATCAAATAGTAGCACTATTATTCTTTAACTGGTTAGCCCAAATCCCCTGAACATAATTAACTGCAGTCAAGTTTCCTTGCCATTTCCAACAAAATCACAGACCTGCCAACGTTCCCAATTTAACAATGTAACAGTTTGTAATTCCGTCATCTCACTTTACATGGTTAATTCAGCTGCACCTGGATTCAGGTTGTTCAGTGCTAACCCTGTGCACAAGGAGAAGTCAGTAACCAGACACTGACTGACCGCACTGCTGTGGCCTGCAGCAGGAAAGTCACTCACAGATTGGTTTGAAACAACTGCCTGGGAATTTATCCATTTGTCCTCCCCTTCTCCGTGTTAAATGGCAATCGATCAGACACATCCTTCCAATGAATTGCTGTGGTTTGTGGCACCTACTTAAAAGTCCGATGGAAAAAATTGCCCGCCCCCCCAGTAATTTAGCAACAGAGGCACTGAAGCTTCTTAAGAGTGTAATTGCAATGCATCTCAAACAGCTTTACACTGTTACCTGTGGGGGTAGGGACTGGTGGGGAAATAAATGACCAAAAGTGCCATCAAAGAGATAATAATAATAAATAATAAAAATAAGCCTTAAGATGGACTGAATTACGAAATACCAAAGTGAAAGACTGGAGGATCTAGTAGAATTAGTACTGTTTCTTCTGAGCAGTGATAAAATATCTAACAAACAAGCCTGTTTGTGATATAATGCTAGTTCCCATAAAGTACATTTGTCACATCTCATCACATCCAAACATCTCAAAGCACCTCACTGGTGACTACTGTCAAGTGCTTGCGTTTGCAGTGGTTTTGTGTCCTGGTTAAGAATCACCCGTATAAAATTGGTCATTGGCTTCATGGCTGTTTGTGGGGCTCTGATGTGAGCAAATTGATGTGAGCAAAATGATGCAGCTGTTACACTATCCAGTAAGCGCTTTGAGATATGCTCCCAACAGAAAGGCACTGTATCATAGAATCTTACGGCACAAAAGGAGGCCATTTGGTTTCAAATGCAATTTTCTTTTATTATTATAAAGCGTTGTTTAAAAAAAAATCATCTTTAATTGAATTTGGTTCGGTCCTTGCCAGTCAATGTATGTTCATGTGGACACTAATGTATCTGATCTGTGATTCAGTGCCAAAAGCCACTCTCAGGACTGATTTATTTATACTAACCATTTCACAATTTATTTCCAGTTACGAGACTTCAGAAACCGCATTTGTCTCACAATTTGGAATTGAATTTTTCCTGGACTTGATGAGAATGTCAAACGCTATCCTTTTTGTTGCCAGCATCTTTGACTGTTGTCAAATTAAATTGCAGACAGCAAAATGGTTTCACATTAGGTCTCAGGTGTGTGATTAAATTGGTGCAACAGCATTGGGTGACCTTGGTTCTACCAGGCAATGATGTAATCACAGTTGAAGCTGGGATAGCCCCTCAGCTCAGAAATCCTGTTCAGCCTAACACTCCACTGCAATATTGAGGAGGGGAGCATCTCATTTCCTTTAGATTGAGACATTAAACCCTGCCATCTCTGATGGGGCAGTTAGGCCTTTCGATTAAGGATCCCATGGCACAACTTCAAAGGGAAGAGAGTTTCTCCCAGGGTCCAGGCTTATGTTGCCCACAAAATTTATGGTATATTTTTTGAAGCGCTTTGAGACGTCTCAAAAAAGTGATAATGTGCTATGTCAAATGCAAGAATCGGGTTTGGAGATCTTTCATTCTACCAGAGGAGGTAAGCTTGTTGACAGAGAGACGGATGGATGCCAGCCAAATAAATACTACTGCTACTACTACTTGGATTTATCAAGCGTCTTCCATGCCAGACAGCATCTCAGAGCACTTCACCATAGTGGAGCCTGAGGCCGAGCCAGGGGAAAGGGGACCGTAGGCATGATCGAACAGAAAGGTCTTTGGGCACAACCTGAAAATGGAAAAGGGGGTGGGGGGGGGGGGGGGGGGGGGTGAAGCGGAGGGATTGAGGGAGGGAGTTGCAGAGATTCAGGGCATAGTGACTGAAAGCACAATGGAAATCAAAATAGAGCAACATCCAGTGAGACAATTGACACAACCTAGTTCAATGATAAACTTTTCCATTCAACAACAATTGAATGTTTGGTAGGAAATGGTTAGATCTTTTTGGTGGCACTCTCGCCTCCGAGTCAGAGAGTTGTGGTACATTGAACTCAGAGGTCAAATTGACATATGAAACCAATAAGCACCTGCCTGTTCAGGTGGGCATTAAATTACTATTATTATTATTCAAAAACACTAGTTACTCCTGGTGCCTGGCTCAAAATCCCCCAGATAAAATTGGTTATTCACTTCATGCTCTTGAGACATCTGCCTGACATGAAAGGCACTACCCAACTGAAATTGTGTTGCTGTTGTTGTTGCTTTCTGCAAATTGGCTGCTGCATTCACTTACAAAACGTACATATCCATTGAATCCTGTGAGGGGTTTAAGACATCCTTCCGACGTGAAAGGCGTCCTTCAAATTGAAGGCTTTTTTTGTTTAATACTGTATAAGCATTAATCATACCATACCTGGTACTGACTTGGCCAGAAAGTACTTATAGCCAACTCGGCCCAGCCTCCCGTTGCCAATCCAGACACATTCCAGATCGGGTTCCCAAGCAGTCCTTCATTGACCTTCACGTAGGCATTCAGCACACCAGGTTTGACTCCTTCCTTGGCGGACAGGGAATAGTGAAACTTAATGCAGTGTGTGTCATTTTCCTTTAGCTTCGGCAGCATCAGATGTGCTTTCTGCCCCGCATATCGTCCAGATGTGTTCACCATCACAAATGACCCTGTTTAGGTGTAGAAGTGAATACACATTAGGCATCTCTCAAGTACACTCCTTTAACTTAATATGAATTTGCGATGACCAGGAAAACTATCGTAGCATTTAGAAAACATCTCAGTTGAATCAGTTGGATCTACCTTTGCTCCCATTTTCTTAGCACAAAATAAATAATTCAAAACAAAACAAAAAATAATTTGGTAACTCAATCCACCATTGTTTGTGGGACATTGATGCACGCAATTGGCTGCTGCGTTTCACCCACAAATATATAGTCAATTCACTTTGCAGTATATTCCGTGAAGCGATTTGAGATGTCTAGAGGATGTGAAACGCGCTATATGAAATACAGGTGTTGGGATATGGAGGTATTAGAAGTTTTCTTTATTAATTACAGATAGTTTAGAACAGACACTAATTAAAGGTAAGACATCTAGAAAGAATGTATGGTCAGGAACCTTGAGTAAAAGAGAGAGAAACAACTTATCTACAGAAAACACTGGATGCACATTCTTCTGGGAAGGACAGGGTTGATTATTAGAGCCCAGAATTTGGCCAATGGTTGAAATTTAAACTTTTTTTAAAGTATATCCTCCAGAGATTTGCACTCTGCTCGCCTGGAGACTAAAACATACTAATTGGCCCGAACCAAGAGTTGGGGCCTCCAGCATATGTGTTTAGGTAATGATGAACTTTGATCAACTAAAATATCAAGGTTTGCTATTGAGAGCATTAGCAGGCAAAGTTCCTGCTGCTTCTCTAGCTAAGAACACCTTACTCATTGAGGCTTTGGCTTGCAGGGTAAATAGGAGCTGAGTGTAAATAGTAACTGCTTTACCAAGTCCTAGTGAATGATTCAGGCTAGCTGGTCTTTTGTGCCTTGGAATACTGAGGACCCGTCTGGCTCAGTAGCGAGACTACCAAGGATAGACTCAGTCCCAAAGAGTTCCATTTACCTACCACCATCTCCTCTCCAGAGGGAAGCTACTAGTTTTGGAAAGAGTAGAACAAAGAGCAAGTAATTGACAGTTGGAATTAAGCACCCGAGTTATTAGAAAAGCCTCTGAAAGTTGGGAATGTTCAAATTGTGGAAGAAAAGATGAGGGAAATTGTATTGAAATACAGGTATTCATGATCCTACATGATTTAGGTAAAATTAACAAACTCAATAACAACAAGAGACATGCAATCACATGAAGAAGGAAGAAGAAGACAGTTAAGATTTAATTGCATTACAAAGCGAGAGGTAAATATGTAAAATAGGTAACCCAGGTGGTCAGGGAAAGACAGGTAGTATCAAGGGGCAAAACACAAAATACTGCAGATGCTGGACTTTGTGAAGCCCTGTAGCTCAGTGGTTAGAGCACTCGCCTTACAAGTGAGAGACCTGGGTTCAATTCCAGGCAGAGCGAAACCTTGGGCAAGTTTTGTTGCTCAATACACCTATTAATAATCCCTCGAAAAAAAACAATTATAAATTGTTCATTTTCAATCCATGACTGTATGTGGGACACTGCTGTGCACGATTGATTGGCTGCCACCTTTCACTCAAAAATATACATCAATTCACTTTACAGTATATTCTGTGAAGTGCTTTGAGGCATCTAGAAGACATGAAAAGCGTTATATCAAATGCAAGGTTAATTATTATTATTATCTAAATCAAGGAGAAATTGGATTCACTCTCTCTCTGTTTCACAAAGCGAATTAGAAAGCTACAGTTCAACCCCGTTGTTGGGGCCTGCAGCATCAGACTCTCCCTCATTGTGGCATATTCTATGGAGTGTTCACCGGTCAGCATTCCCAGGTCATCGGCATTGATGCCACCAGACTCATCCTTCTCTGTCCAAGGGATCATTGTTCATGTGTGACCTTTGGCAGTTAATGTCAGCAAGCCACTGGACTGCAGGGTCCATCAGAGCTGACCTCACCTCTCCCCACCCAGCATAGACTATCAGTAGAGAATGCTGAAGCGGGAATCCTGCCTGTTTGTCTCCCTATATCATAAATAATCATCTGTGTATTTGATTTATTACCTTATCATATTGTTGAGACGTCTCAAAGTGCTGTACAGTATGTATTGGAAAGTGAATTGACGGTGTATTTGTGGGCACATCAATTGTCTGGGAAGGCTTATTTAACCTTCCATGCAGCTCAGCTGAGACCAGCAAACTTAGCACGGGATGGGATTCAAACCAGAAAGTTCCTGATCTGTACGCTGCAGCTCTATTTACTACACCTCCCTGGCAGGGCCTCGTAATTCTAAACAACTACGGTATCCTGTAACCTCTCAACCTTCTGTGTTTCCTTTCATGAAAAGTTATTTGAGAATAGTTTGAATGGTTTTCCTGTGGAGCAGCACAGGCAGAGATCACAAAACACAAAGCCAAACTGCAAGAAATACTTGTTCGTATAAAATGTAAGTCCATAGCAGCAGCAATCTGCTGTGTAACTAGCACAAGTGATAATTGACTTGATTCCAACATGCCTTCTCTGACCTAAGAGACACATGGAAAAATAACATGCAGGGGAAAAAAAATGCAACAAGCGTCTAACTTTAGATGCCGAACAAAGCCGAGTCATAGGAGGCGACTTGTGATTTGTCTGAATCAGTGCGAATTTATAAGACATCCTTTCAAATAGTGCTGTCAGATTGGAAGCAGATTTGAACAGTGAGTTTACCATCTTCCACTTATGACCAATCGTCCCAATACTTCAGCTGGATATTGGCCTCGGGCTTGAGCCACGGCAATTAGTGAGGGCCCAAATCTAATACAGTAAATGACTTTGGTCAGTGTCACAAAGTCACAGTCATGCCAGTCTAATGTATTCACAAAGATCATCAATGCCGCTCAACTTCTCCCCTTACTTCCCTCCACCTGCTCATCTGTCACATTTACTAATGAGGAAAACCTGTGGAGTGAAAACCATCCCTTAGTAACAACTGGAATCGTCCATTATAAGAAGATGTAAACTTTCATCTATAACAACAACAACAACAATTTACATTTATAGAGCGCCTTTCACGTTGGGAGGACGTCCCAAGGCGCTGACAACAACAACTCATACGTCCCAAGGCGCTGACAACAACAACTCATACTTTTATAGCACTCTTCATGCAGGGTAATGTCTTGGAGCATGCGCTGATATTATGCTGGTAGCCACACAACAGAATATTTTCATTGGTTGCATAAAGGTAAGACCATATGTAAAACTGGAAATATAGGTTAAAGCTGTCCAGCAGGCATATTGTTCCCTAACTGATATAGGCTTATCCTGCAAAGAAGATTCAAGCTTCTGTGCTCATCTGCAATCCATCCTAATGATTTTTAAGCTGCTCAATGCAGCATTAAGTCTGGTATTGCCAGCAATATTAGACTAAGGCAATTTATTAGAGATTTGTTTTAATATCACTGATGGTTTTATTAGATTTGTTGGTAATTTATTTTATAGACTTTTATCTTTAAGATTTCTATTTGGAGTAATATTATAATCCACCTCAATCTGTTCTGTTTTGTGTGTACGCACCCATGTGTGTGTATGTGTTTCTCTTCAATAGAACACCAAAATACTTCTGCTCCGTGAGTCCCCAGCTCAGATTTCCGGTGAAATCTCAGGTGTCACAGTTAGTGCTCTCACTTTGGGTTCCCAAACTCAGCTCAGGCTCCCAGTCAGCTGTGAGAAACACTTTGAGACATGTCCCCAAGGTGAAACAGTAAATGACTTTAATTGACTGTTGTTAACCCAAGCACCGAGGATGGCATTAGATCTAAAATTCTATATAATCAGTATGCACATGTTCAGGTGTGCAGTTTGTTGTAACTGTTGTTCATTGTGAAGAACGTACGTTTTCGTAATATCCACTAATGAAATGCTCGTCTTTTCTCTCCCTGTCCTTCCACCCTCCATAATCTTCCTGTGATCCATCTGCAATTCATCAGTCAAGTATTCCATCATAAAATGAGGGAACATATCATTGCAATTGGCTATCCATGAAATGGGAATACAATCTCAATTTAATAAACGATGTTTCAAATGAAAGATTAGAGGACTCTTTATTTTATTTGCAAAATGGAAATACAATATAAGCCACAGATAATGTCCACGTCAGCCAGGAAACTAACATCCCTTTTGGGGAAATGATTGTGTTGTTCTGTACCTACTTGTTCTATATAACATCAGCCTGGCTCAGTTGGTATCACTCTTGCTTCTGAGTCAGAAGCTGATGATTCAAGTTCCATGTCAGGACTTTGAACTCACACTGTTTAGACTGACACTGCAGAGTGCCACATTGGTCATAGACACCATCCTTTGGATAAGAATATAAACAGAGGTTGCTTCTATCTGTTTAGGTGGGCGATAAAGATCCCTTGGAACTATTTCATGCATCAGGTGCTGGCAGTATCAAACTCCATGGTTGCTCACTCACAAAACCCATCAGGAACCTAGGTGTCTTGTTTGATCCTCAACTGCTTTTCCTCCCCCACATCCAAGCAATGACTCGCTCTGCCTTCCCTCACCTCCGCAATATTGCTGACTCTGTCACTCCCCAAGGCCACTGAAACCCCTCATTCAAGCCTTCATTACATCCCAGCTCAACTATGCAAATGCCTTGCTTGTTGGCCTTCCCAATTCCTCCCTCCACAGGTTGTAGATGATCCAGAACTCTGCAGTCCGTGTCCTCCACCACTCCAAGCTCCATGACCCCATCCTCACCCAACTCCATTGGCTCCCCATCATCCAGAGGATCCAATTCAAGATTCTATTCCACACATTTGAAGCCCTCCACAACCTCGCCCCACCCTACATCCATGACCGTCTAACCCCTTGCCAACCTGCCCGCCCACTCCACTCAGCAGACTCTGGCCTGCTCCATGTTGTTGTTATTGTTGTTGTTCAAAAGTGTAGGGAGTTTCTCTATCGGTGCCTGGGCAACAATCCCCTGAGAAAAATCGATCATTCACTTAATGGCGATGTATGGGACATTGAAAGTTATTCCACCATCATTCGACTCTACAGTACATGCTAAGAATGGGAACAGCAGAGTGATAGACTGCAACCAAATTGGGTAAGTGTCACAGTGGGAGAGGGCAGTGATAGCCTTTCAATGATGACTTCTTAACAAAGCCGCCGAGCGAAAACAGCATTTATCTCTTTAGCTTGGGCCGGCATTATCATGTATCATCTGACAGGCAAGTTCCATAGACTTGTGTTGAGGAAAACAAAACACCTTTATAGCCCATGGCACAAACATGAAATGATACACAACGCAGTGAACAGCCTGTGTGACACAGCAATAACTCACAGAGCACGATAGCCTCAGGCAACACACACTTACAAGAGTCATTTGCTTCGATTTTCTTTTTTTTAAAAAATATACACAAGTCAAGGTGGTAATAACTGAGAAAAACACTCGTTATTACCAGAATTAAAACATGGTAAGTGACAGGGCTCAGAGCCTGACAATCCAGGGATCCTTGACCCACTGAAGGTACCAGGCAAAGCGAGCACAGGCATGTCCCAGAATACTTGCCTGACTCAATCACGCTCGACAAATTAATGTGTTATTTCTGCCCAACTTGTTGTGACTTGCCATGGAAAACATCAACATCAAACAACCTGCATTTGTACACAGTTATATGAATGAGGTACCAGGATAGCTCAGTTGGTGGCACTCTCAAATCTGAATTAGAAGGTTATGGTTTGAAGCACCATGTCTAAGCTGTAGCTTAATATACAGTTGGCTTTCCTGCTCTCCTATCCCCTACCACAAACCCTCCCCATCTTTCCCCCATTTTTCCCCTAATCCCACTTCCATGACTGTTTGTGGGACCCTGCTGTGCGCAATTTGTCTGCCGCGTTTTGCCCACAGATATACAGTCAATTTTCCTACTCTGCTTCATCCTGCCCCGACCCTTCCCAACCTGCTCTTGACCCTACCTAACTGTACAGCGCCTTGGGACGTCCTCTCGACGTGAAAGGCACTATATAAATGTAAGTTTTGATTTGATTGATTGAAGGTGCAGTGCTGGGGATGGGCAGTATTTTTGCACCGTGCTGCAGATCAGATGTGAAACCAAGGTACTGTCAGGCTGTTCAGGTGGACGTTAAAAATTCAATGGTACTATTCAAAAAGAGGATTTTCTCCCAGTGTCCTGGTGGTATAGACACACATTGGGCTGCGTAGAGATGCACTGGGCCATGTGGACATGTTTTGGATGATAAAGGTACAGGATGCACATTACCCAATAAGATGGTCTGCCCCTAAACTCTTCTTGGTGTGTATCTTCTCATGGCAGCGGAGAGCATGAGTGAATCACTTTCCTCGTCCTTACAATCTCTGGCCAGCACCATGCTGACTTGAAAAAGCACCGCACACAGAGCACTTCTTTCATTAGGACTTTCTTTAAGTTCGCAGCCTGCTGTTGTCCAGACTATTTCCCCTGAGTTGACCCCTACTGACACGCTGTCAAGGCACTTAAATGAACATCTGTGTGGATCGTGTCCCTGCTTAGCTGCCTCCTGATAATGGCAACCGCGAAGCTCTGCAATGTGTCCCATTGATAATTTACCTTTATCGGTTGTGCAAGAAACTCGTCAATACCTATAAGTAAAAGCTGCCCAGAGACTGATGAATGAGATCAAGCTCCATCTGTGGCCTGGTGCCAAATTAATCTGGCAACTCCTTATCCAAGACTGTGTACGGGACCATAAAAGCAAGAAAGTTAGTGCTACAATTGTTTTCAATCAGTGCATAGCAGACAAGTCTGTGCAAGCAATCCTGACCTCTCTTTCCTCTCCTCCCCACACACATACAGACATATCTACAAATAATGGCACAATCTGCAGGTTACTAAGAAACAAAATGCTTACAAACACAATTCACCATCAAATGTGTCACTAATGCAATTTCCCGTGACCTCAGCAGCAAAGTCTACCCAGTATGGGTGGCATTTGCTGCAAAACTGGAACAAGCATGCAGTTGAAAGTCCAAATAATGTTGCGCTACCTAGTGAATTGACTTCAGTTCCGATACAAGATCCTTTACCACTTTACTCTCAGTATTTTGTCGCTCACTGAGGCTGTCGAGAAGCTTTTGATGAAACTACCAAGTTCTGGCTTGATGCAAAGTGACATATGAAGTGCACTTTTTGTTATTCATTCAAGCCCCATTGAAGTGCAATTTGTTTTGTTTGAATTGCATTCGCACAGTGCCAGGCGGATATCAAATTTGTGCTCGTTGCATGCAATGGCAAAGCAGTGGTAATAGGGGCTGCAAAGCATTATAAATAATAATAACTACAGTTACATCTGATACCTCACCTATAATGTCAAAACATTTCAAAGTGCTTCACAGGGAATTGAAGTCAAGTGTAGGAACTGTGTATTTGTAGGCGAATGCCACAACCAATTTGCACACAGCAAGTCCAATAGACAACCATGAACTGAATGAACAATTTATCCAGATCACTGTTTGCCGGAATGAAGATCTTTGCTTATAAACGCTTTGCGGCTTGAAGAGCGCTATATAATTGCAAGTTATTGTTGCTTTTCTGGAACACTGTCTTGGGATGGAGTTCGCCTGCAAATACACAGTCACTGCACTTCAGTCAAATCCTCTATATTACAATACAGTGTATATATATTAAAATATATTCCTCAAAACGCTTTGAGACACCTCAACGATGTGATAAGCCACTAGATCAAAATGCAGGGATAATGATTATTATTATTTTGAAACGTTCTCCTGATGTGAAGGACTGTGGACAAAAAATGGAAGGATTATCATTATCAATATACACCTGAATAAGCAGATGGAATACTGTGTTCTCATCTGAAGCACAGCACCTCTTGCAGTACAGCATTTACCCACTACTGCACCTTACTGCCAGGTCAGACTGTGAGCTCAGATCCTGACTTGGACCACGAACCCACAACCTACTGACTCGAGAGCGCTGCCAACTATCCCCAGGGGGTGAGGCATACGCAAGCAGGGTCTCCTTGGAGATGAACTAATGGCAACACAGCCAGGCTGGCTCTTTATCAGGACTGGGGCAGAAATTCTATTCAGATCCTATTAACCCTGCAAGCTGAAGCTCCAGTGGATAGTATCGTCCAAGTGTAAATACTTGCCAGACATGACTTTTTATGGCAAGCTGTGTTATTTTAGCTGTTCAAACTCCAGACAATACACCAGCACACATTCCCCAGCCATGGCTCTTGCCAATATAGCGCCTTATCACATCATTGAAACTTCTCAAAGTGCTTTGCAAATATCCTGTAAAGTGAATTGACTGTATATTTTGCAGGCAAAACTGTATATTTTGTGGGATATATTCTCATCAGTGCTTGGTTCAGTTTGGACACAATGTGTATGTCTGTTTAGTACTGCACTAGATTCACTATCACTGTTTTAACAAAAATAATTTTGAACTGCAAAAACACTCACAAGTGTCGCCATGAATATCACTCCGAGAAGCTCTGTAACTATCAAAAGAACTGAGGAGGGTGGGGAGGGAATCGAGGTAAAATAATCAAACATTGGGATACTATACGCCGGCACAGACTAGATGGGCCGAATGGCCTCCTTTTGTGCCGTAAAATTCTATGAATCTATGAATCTATCAGTCTTGATTAAAAGAATTAAGAAGGAAATTATATTCGCAACAGGGACGAGCGAAAGGCACAAGTTTATTTTCACCACTCAAGCAGAGTTCTCGCACTCCGTGTTCTTAATCACCCCTGTGCTCTGATATTTTGCCATTTGTCATGTGCTGTCCTATGGTGCTCAGGGTGGTTTCAGCTCATTTACAGTGTAATTTCACTGCAGTCTTTTTGTGCCATGGAAGTGTCTTCGTCACTTGATCACAGCCAGAATTATGAAACAATTCCAGAAATAGATTATGCAACAGATGAACGGCAAAACCATACTTACTCCCTCTTCATTCCTCTCTTCCGTCAACTCTCCCACTCCCCCCCACACCTCACCATACCCTCCCTCATTAAATACTCATGTGCTGCATTCCCATTGACTCCAAAACTTAAAGGAAAAAGTGAACAAAGCTTACGCATTGAGAGAATGAAAAGCTGGTGTAAATCAATTGATGGGGCGAGGCTATGGATTGCTTTCCAAAAGCAACTGCCTGATTCAAGTAAATAATCCTTGAGTTTGTTGCGATGCCCGTAACATCAAAACAGCTCAATGCACTTCAGTGAGCAACTATTTACAGCAGCAGAGAACTTAGCTTGCATTAGTTGTGACTTGTCTCATTGTGGATATCAATTCTGTATGTGTCTATACATATATATATAGACACACACATTGGCTGTCGCATATTGCCCACAACATAAACAGTAAATTCATTTTACAGTATGTTCTGTGAAGCGTTTTGAGAGGTCTCGAAGCTGTGATAAGGCGCGATATCAAATGCCAGGGTTATTATTATTCTGTGTGTATGTTTTGCTCTCTCTCGTGTTCTAACTACCTGTGTTTCTGACTTTATAACCATATATACACACACATATATCAAATCATACCTCATGCTGCACACAAAAAAAATCACATATTTGGTCACCTTCTATATATGGGCATGATGAACATTGTTTTTCCCAACATTCTTACAGATAATCGGATGTGCAAATAGTCTTGCCTTTATATTATGATTGAAACACTTTGACATGCCTCAGTGTGGGTCAATGACAATTTGCATGAATATAGATCTTTCACATAATATAACACCTCAGAATGGATCACAGGGAAAGTCTGCATTCCAGAGCAAGGTAGGTAGAGGGAGCTGAAACCATTGGTAGAATTTTAGGAACAATTTGAAGACAGCAAAAGAGGGTGCCAATGGCAAAAGGGATATTGGGAAAGTGCTCCAGCAGGCAGGAGCAAGTATTTAAGTGATTAGACACAGTGTGAGAAAGAATCCAAAAGACCTGTTTGAACTCTTCCATGGCTGAGAACAATTACCTTTCAAGAGGTTGTTGAGAGCAAACTACCAAGTGGAAGTTAAGATGCCAAAAAGCCAAATAACCTTTGAGGCTGCTTGGAAGAGAGCACTCTGAGTCTCTCATTGTCACTATTTATGTTTGTACGATAAAATATTTTTTTTTCTTTGTGAATCTGTCAAATACATAGCATTTTTAATGAAGTCTCTTAGCTACTTTGACAGAGGCAACCAAAAAATCTCTACAATGGTGTAATCTGATGTTGCTGGTGGTATTGGGTGTCGTTGGTGTCTTCAGTATTGTGTTGGTTTGCCTCGGTCAGTGTGGTTTTGCTTTCCTTTGTGTGTGATCAAGGACAGTTGTGGTTTTTTCATTATGTGAAGCGTTAGAGGAAAGAAGTTACATTATATCAGCATTTCAGCTGCTGTGGCAAAGGGTTAAATGAACACAACATATCATACCACACCATACAATTCTTCAATTCCCAGGCAGGGCAAAATATTGGGCAAGTTTCTTACTCCACATGCCTCTCTTCACCCAACAATTAAATAGGAACACAGTTGTCAGTCAATTGTTATTAGCCCCTTTTCCGGGGCTAATAATCGCTTTCAAAAATAAATAATAATAATTTGGTCACTCAATCCACAACTATTTCTGGGACACTAACTCTAACCCTAACCCTAAGGATGGATGGGACACTGCTGTGTGCAATTGGCTGCTGAGTTTCACCCAGAAAATATACAGTCAATTCACTTTCCAGTGGATTCTGTGAAGCGAAATTTCAAAGACGTGATCAGGCGTTGTACCAAATGCAAGGATTCTTATTATTGTATCACAGGTAAGATTTTATATTCTGGGAATAGACCCAGTGACATTTCAGTCTGTGTACCTTAATGCTATAATCTATCACCAAAGCAAAGTAAACAGTTCCTTTACCCTGAGAGTTTCACCTCTCTTTATGGCTATAATTCCCAGAATTAGACAACCAGAGATCTTCAGCACACAGCATCAACTTTACTTCTCACTAACTTTATATTTTCTCTTAATTCTGACTGCCTGTGTGCCCTTCATTTCTGGTGTCAGGCAGCAGCTTGGCTGAGTTGGTATTGTACTTGCTTTGCCTTTTTAGTCAAAAGCTGGCACTTTGAGCTCCCAGTCTATTCTAGTACACAATGCGGGAGAGAGGGAAGAGGAATAAAGAGATGCCATCCTTTGGTTGGGATGTCAAACCAAGCTGTCATCTGCAATGATTTCAGGTGAATATTAAGATTCTCATGCACTATTCAAAAAGAGAAAGAAGAGAGTTTCTCTTGGTCAACAATCTCCCAGATATAATTGGACGTTCACTTCATGGCTGTCTGTGGGACCTTATAATATATCCCAAAATTGCATTTGCACAGCATTTACTGTGGAGCGATTTGAGATTTTCAATGCGTTAGGTCCCTATAAAAACGCAAGTTCTTTCTTATTGTCCCAGATTACTAAGTGTTGTATTTTACTCATCCAAGCACAAGCACGCACATATGAAAAACACGCACATATACATTCACACACATGGACACACAAACGTACACAAACACATATGCAACAAAAACAACAACAAAATTACACTTGTATAGAGCCTTTCACTTCAGGAGGATGTCCCAAGGTGCTGACAAACACTCACACATGCACACATAATATTACAGACACAGAGGCACAATCACAGAGCTAACTTGTGCATCAGAAATCTTGGTTGACTGTCTGCACATGCTCCATAACCTAACACCCAACCTGAGCACATACTAACAGGTTTGGCATGCAGTCCTAGCAGTTGGTCCATGTTGAACATTAATCTATGCACATCTCTCTCAGTCGCTGGACAGTTCCTTGATGAGTTAAATTGTCTTTGACGGATTCCGCATTCAGTGAGAAGCTCATACTAACAATTGTTAAAGCTAGATTCTCAAGTGTGGGTAAGTCAATAAATCCAACAACCAATGGGATGTCTACATTCCCATGCAATCTCAGTTGTGTGCCAGGCTGAATGACCCTACTGAGAACCCCCGCAACCTTGATTTGGGTCGGGACCCTAGGTTTGGATACCACTGGTATAGAGAGAGTACACACGGGAATAATAATCCTTCCATTTGATATAGCGCCTCATCACATCTCAAAGCACTTCAGAGTATACAATAAAGTGAATTGACTGTATATTTTGTGGGTGAAACGCCTAACAACCGCTATCATATTACTTCAAGGTACAACAAAACATCTGGTGATATAAAGCAAATCTACCAACAAGAGACGAGGAGCATCTGAATCTAAGAATCACACCAAACTGAGAAAAGACAGTTGTGGCTCCTTTCAGTGAAGCTGTTTGATTATGTTTCACAGAATGTTAGTGTTTCCTACTAGTATGCTCATCGAAAAAACAGATTATGATTATCCTTGCTTTTTATTTTGAGCCATTCACCTGGGAAGGACATCTCAAAGCGCTTCACAATTTATACGGTAAAGTAGAGCGACGGTAGGCAAACAAAGGTAGAGATGGAGATCCTCTTCTTAAATCATCAAACCTATCTTGCGGTGAAAATAACTGATGAGCCCTTTGAAGATGTTTCCTACCTTTCACTGTACGAGAGATTTGAGCATTAAAAAAATGTAATCAACAGCAAAGCCAAATGGTAGGCATATCTGCTCCTGACGTTGCTTTGTAAACTGAGACCCATGAGATATCACAGCCTGGACATATGTTCAGCCAAAAAATAATTAATCTGTAGATTATCCGAGCAGCTCTATAAAACTCTGTACAGGCACACAAACTTTGCACTTCCCATCAAAACAGAATGAAAAATGATCATGATCATTTGAAGCAAAATATATAATAAACCAAATATTAATTGCAGACTTTAAGATAAATTATTGTCCTTTGAGTGATTGCAGAACAGAACGAGTATAACAGCCACAGTCCTCAGTTTCGAACATTAATATCATACTCAGTCGTCTCTGAAATCCTCTGTTAAATAACTTACTGCTGCTGCCCCAAATGTGTTCAATACTTGTCCAATATTCCATCATAGTTTAAGGATCATTAGGTCTTTGTTCATAGAGTCATAGAACATTAACAGCACAGAAGGAGGCCATTCGGTCTCTGCTGGTTCCAGCACCATTAGTGGACCTACCCACGCTAATCACATTCACCTGCTCTTTCGCCACGCTCCCTTAATATTATGTTTCTAATTCCTTGTTAAATACAGTACTGCTGTGGATTTAGCTTTAAAAAGCTATTTGTGCTAATGAATTCCATACCCTGCCCACCCTCTGTGCACAAATTTCCTGCTTTCTTTCTTCCAGTGATAATCCTCAATGCATACCCTCATGTGACTGACTCCACGATAAATGGAAAAGTCTCTCTCTCTCTCTCCCTCCCTCCATTTACCATATGAAAAGCAGTCATTCATTTAAAACCCTGTAAAAATTGGTCATTCACTTCATGGCTGTTTGTGGGACATTGCTGTGTGTAAATTGGCTGCCGCGTTCGTCAACAAAATATGCAGTCACTGCACTTCACAATAAAATCCTGATAAGGCCTCTTTGAAACGCAGAGATCATTTTTATCGTAATAGATCTGGCATCAGTGAGCAGCATGGTCACAGTTTCCGCTTGGTAATCTGGTATAGCACCTGAGCACATCAAAACATCATGAAGCATTTCTTACAATAATATGTGATGCTCATTCATGCCAGCAAACCTTCTGTTCTATGCTTATTCAAAGCCCAGTCGCTCTAGTTCATGTTGTGACGCACTTTGAGACATCCTCTGACATTATAGGTGCTTCATCGAATGCAAGAACCATTTCATTTTTGCTTGGGAAGAAAGTTTTACACATTAAGTATATTTGGGAGTGTGATGAGTGACTTGGAAGTGTAGTGATCGTTACATAAGCAATGTAACAGCTTAATATGCATCAGTAACATTACGCAAATAGCAAACAGATGAATGACTAATTATCTTGTGGACATTTGGATGAGAGAGGAATATCGGGCCAAAATACAGAGAGAAACTCCCAGCTCTTCTGAATAGCTCTTCTTCAAAATAGCGCCATAGAACCTATGACATCCACCTGAACATGTAGCTGCAAAGGATCTAAGTACAATACAATGTTTAATATTAAGGACGCCATCTCTTTCACTGCAGCACTCCTGTCAGTGTGTGATGGAGTGTCAGCCTGGACTGTGAGCTGGGTATTCGACTTCAAGATCCTCACCCTCGTTTTCAGGTCCTCCACTCCTCTGCACCCATTACCTCTCTGATCTCCTCTCTCCCCAAACCAGCACCCGTTGCCATCACTCCACTGGGTCTGGCCTCCTCCATGTTCCCCGAATCCTCCGCTCCATCATTGGTGGCCGTGCCTTCAGCCACTACGCCCCGATGCTCTGGAACTCCCTTCCTCACTCCCTTCACCTCGCCCCCTCTCTTCCCAGTTTCACGTCACAGTTAAAGATCTTTCTTTTCGACCGCGCCTTTGGTCACCTTTCTACCCCTGCCCCTGGCTCGGTCCCGGGATCCGTTATTGTGAAGCGCTCTGAGATGCCATCCAGCATGGAGGGTGCTATATAAATCAAAGTAGTTGTAGTTGTTATTAAGTGTGGGCTTCCTTCTGATCTTAAAGCAAAAGCTCTGCCAGTCTCACCTCTGGGTCAAAAGGATGACCCAATTATTCATTGAAGTCCTTCAAATAAAGTTCAGCATTTCAATGATTCCGGACACTTGACTGACACTTTCCCCAATGCACAATAATCTGTGTTGTAGCATTCCACCTGTATTAATGATGTTTACAGTTAAATGTAATCAGCAGATTTCTAATGAACTTTATCTCTGTGTTGTGTCACTATGAAGCTTAGCACTATTCAGTCCAGCTCTTTATTCCACTTTGAGATTTTGGCAACGATTGGTTGTTTAACTTGGAGGGTCTCCAACTCGAACAATAATAAACTTTTACTGCCAAGGGCCCATGTAAACTTCACAGTCAGGCATCATTCCAGTGTCTGCAGTATTCACAGAGATTCACAATATCACATAGAGCTTACAGTGAAGAAAGAGGCCATTCAGCCCAATGTGCCTGTGCTGGTGTCAGCACACCCCACTGAAGCTATCAATTCTAATCACATTCTTCTGCTACTTTCCTATTTCCACCAGTGTTATTTTTCAATTAATTATCCAATTGCCTTTTAAATACCTTATAGACTCGACTAGAACAATTATTTATGATAATCCTGGTACCTCAGTGTGTTGAAAAAAAATAGGAGGGAGAAATGTCACCTTTGTCCAGATTTACACTATGTAACATTTTAAAGGGAATAGTCAAATTCCTCAATACAGCCTTTATTTTTAAGTAGTTTTTCTGTAAACAATTATTTTAATTTGCTGCTGCAAACACAGGCCAGCTTCTAACTGGTTATCTGGCCAGGCTAACTCTTGGGCTTCCATGATTAACAGGAGCCGAGTTGGAAGAATCCTTTCCCTCAATGAATGGTCTGCTCCTCCAAGCCTATTCCAATGAACTAAGACAGCGAGTCTGTCACCCACAGTGCCTTGGAATGCTGAGGACCCGCCTGACTCACAAACGCGACCATCACAGAGGATCAACTAAACTCCCATCAAATATATAGTCAATCCACTGCACAGTGTTTCCAGTGAAGTGTTTTGAGACATTGCTCAATCTTGAATAAACACCACTTATATTCCCTGCATTTGACACAATGTCTTTCACTACAAAGCACTTCTTGGGATTTCAAGTGAAGTGTAGTGACTATGTATTTTGCGAGTGTGAGATTGCGAGATATTTTGAAAAATTCTTAACTTCAGTTTTATTTGTTTTCCACAGGTCCTTTTAGACAATAATCAAACCTAGCCTCGAAATGGAGGCTGAATTCAATCATTTCCCAAAGTTCTGAATAATCTTATGCTTCCAGACAATAGTCTAAAGGCTAAGAACAGGCAAAACTCTGGAACCCAGGATTGCTATCCAGAACTCCTTGTCCTAGCTGGAGGTTGCATGTACATGGACACCAAGTGAGGAACGAGTTGGTCTCAACTGAGCACATTCGAGTATCAATGATGCCTTGGTGAATAGAAGAGTCAGGACTGTATCAAGAGAGTCATAAAAAGATCTGTGTATTTTAGGTACCAAAGCATGCTTTGTGCCCAAGGTCAATGTAACCTTATCGAAATTACCTGCAACAGAGACACCAGTCAGCCAAGAAACGCAGGCTCTGGATGCCTGTGAAATCTCAATGGACTGCATGCATCAGTCCATCTTATCTCAATTTATTTAAAAATATAAAGTAAGCCAAATTTCTGAGCTCCAGCATGGTTAGAATAAAAAATGGAAGAAAACAGTCAGAACAACACCGTAATTTTAGATGCACTGAGACAGCAGAAGAATTGGCTTCAGGTTTATCTGGGGTTACATTATTAGGGCAGAGACCAGGAAGTGTCTTTTTGACCTAGAGTTTATTAATGTGAACTGGAACTGATTAATAGGAAGAAGGGTAAGGTGGGAGTCAAGTCCGGGATAATGGATTTGTTTAAAAAATAGGGGGATGGGAGAAGAGTAGTGGGAGTTCTGTAAGGAAGAGATCAGATGGGATTAACAGCCTTCCTCATCTGAATCTTTCTTGTGATCTCTGGTGAGAGTTTATGGAGAGAAGAAGCCATTTGCCTCCTTGTGTCTGTGCTGGTGCTAATTCCCCAGACTGGAATTGCTCACTATCCTATCTATGCCTCTTGATTTGAACTTACCAACAGGTGAAAACAACCTTATGATGTCCACCTTATCAAATTCTTTCATAATTATATTGCATTTGATATAGCACCTTATCAGATCATCGAGACATCTCAAAGCTCTTCACATAATACTCTGTAAAGTAAATTGACCATAATTTTTGTAGGTGAAATGCAGCAGCTGGTTGCACACAGCAGTGTCCCACAAACAACCGTAGATCAAGTTACCAAATTATTTATTTATTTGATTTGAAGGGATTATTACCTGTGGAAAATGATCCATCAATCAACAAACAACTTGGCTCTTACTTACCACTAGTTAAACAGAGGAATGTGGAATAAGGAAACTTGCCCATAGTTTTGCACTGCCCAAGAATTAAACCCAGATCTTCTTGCTTGTGAGGTGAGTACTCTAACAAATATACTACGCCAATTTGAAACACCTCTATCAACTCGTAATTAAAGCCTCTAATCTGTTCAATATTTCTTAATAGCTGTAGCCATTCAGCCCTGGTAACATCCTTGTAAAACAATGATGCACTTTCTCCAATGCTACAATATCCACCAACTGTGAATCATTAGTTCAGTTGTTACCCATCTCACTTCTGAGTCAGAAGGTTGTGAGTTCCAGCTCTGCATTGGGATTTTGAACTCAAAAAGTCTAGGCTGATTATCCAATGTGGCGCTGGGAGAGCACTCCATTGTGTTGTTGGAGGTGCCGCCCTTTCGATGACACTTTAAACCGAGACAGGGAGACAGCACAAGAGAGAGGGACTAAAAGAGAGACCAACAATAACAAAATTACACTTGTATAGCGCCTTTCATGTCAGGGGATATCCCAAGGTGCTGGACAGTCAATGATTCAAACCCAAGCTGGGGTCGGGGACGGGAGGGAAAGGGGAGGATTTGGGGTGACTGATGGGACCCTCAAAGAAGAGGGTCTTGAGGTGGGAGTTGAATGAGGCTAGGGAGGGGGCGAATCGGAGGGACTGTGGGATGGAATTCCAGAGGTTAGGGGCAGAATGGCTGAAGGCTCAGCTGCCACTCGTGGGGCAGGTTGGTCGGGGAAAATGGAGTAGGCTGGAGCCTGCTGAGCAGAAGGAGCGGGTAGCTTGGTAGGGGGTTAGGAGGCCAAAGATGTAGGGTGGGGGCTTTGAATGTGAGGACCAGGATCTTGAATTGAATTGACCAAGGGAGAGATAGAGACCGAAATGCTGATCCAAAACAAACACCAAATAAACACACATATAATGAGGTGACAAAAACGCAATATTTCATATCAGATTGATCACATTCCGAGTATTGCAACTTTGACCCCTAGTTCCACTATTAGATTGCAGCAGGGTATCACACAGAACATTTAAACCTCATTTAATTCCAGGCCGACCAGCTGAATGGCCCAGACCCAGGCAAACACTCCGGTCTCCAGTGACTTTTATTGCACAGGAAGATCATGAATCAAACAGATGAGAGAAAAGAATTAAATGCCTCTGAAACGCTCCGCAGTTTCGCCGACACCATCAATTAATTGACGGAAATTGACTGAAGTAGCAGTTCATGTTGGGCATGAATGAACTCTCCGGTGCGCGCTCCTCCTAAATTAGCAATACGTTCTTCATTTATTTCTCCATCAGCAGCAGTAGTATCTCTCATGCGCTGTCGCCACATTACTGGTCACTGTGTTTACTTGCTCTTAGCTAGCCTGCAATCGCTATTAATGTCCACTCGTATCTCAGTTATTCAGCCTTGCAGCCACTCCACCTGCACCTCCGATCTGATGCCAGAAATTGCCCTTTTAAAAAAAATCCTTTCAATTTACAATTTCTCAGTACTACTGCTCCCATGTACCAGCTCCAAATCTTCCTCATAAAAATTAAACTCGTAACTTATTTTGAGGCAGATCTGAAGCTAATCAAATGAGTGTCTTGCCAGTTGCATCCTGCTGCTTGCTGATGGAGTGCTTTTGTTCATAACAAACTTATAGCACCTATAACTCACATGGCAACATCTGAAAGGGCTTTGCAGGCATTTCACTGTCAAATGTACAGTGTATTTGTAGGCGTTTGTCTGACAAACAGCTACAAAGAGAAGGGCGTTTATAATCTTTCTTCAAAAATGTCCAAGTGATTTTGGTGAAAATGTATAATAATCCTTGCATTTGATGCAGCAGCTTATGTGGTTGTCAAGATGTCTAGCACTTTACAAAATATATTGTGGGGCAGTGGGATTGAGTTGCTCTTTTCAAAGCGCCAGCACAGACTAGATGGGCCGAATGGCCTCCTTTTGTGCCATAAAATACTATGATTCTAAAATTTTGTGATTGTAAAGTGGATTGATGTTGTATTTTGTGGGCAAAACGTGGCAGCCGATTGCGCATAGCAATATCCCACAAACAGCGACCAAATTCTTATTAATTTACTCTATAAGCAAACTTGACTTCACAACAACAATATTTTGCATATGGGAAACAATAACACTTTTACTTTGGAGACAGAGGTTGTGGGGTCAAGCAACAATTTAATCCTATTAGCTCATTGGTTAGAACATTCGCCTTACAAGCATGAGACCTGTGTTCGAATCCAAGCAGGTCAGGTCGAAACCTTGGGCATGTTTCTTTACTCCACACGCCTAATAATAATCCCTGCCCAAAAAATAAGAAAATTGGTCATTTCAATACACAACTGTTTGTGTGACACTGCTGTGCGCAATTGCCTGTCGCAATTCACTCACAAGTAGACAGGCAATTAATTTTACAGTATATTGTGTGAAGCTCTTTGAGACGTCTAGAAAACGTGAAAAGCACTCTATCAAATGCAAGGATTATTTATTTTATTTATCTCGGAGCTCATGCAATCCAGGCCGACACTCCATTGCATTGTTGGTGGAGTGCTGTATTGTCGGAGGAGCCTTGAACGAAAAAATAAATGAATGTCGTATCTTCCAGGTCAGGTGGATGTTAAAGATAATAAATAATCATCGCATTTAATTCAACACTTTTCTCATCTTCTAGACATCTCAAAGTGCTTCATAGAATATACTGTAAAGTGGATATTGACTGTATATTCGTGGCCAATTCTGTGGCAGCCAATTGCGCACAGCAATCTCCCACAAACAATCGTGGATTGAAGTGGACAATTCATTTTTGCTTTGTTTTCTTGAGGGATTATTATCAGACTTGTGGAGTAAAGTAACTTGCCCAGGGTTTTGTACTTGCCCAAGATCCCACGGCACCATTCAAATAGAGAAGTGAGTTTCTCCCTGTGCCCCGGCCAGCATTCCCCCAGATAAAATTGATCATTCACCTCATGATTGTTTGTGACATTGGGACAAAGCTGTGCGCAAATCAGCTACTGTGTTCACCTACAAAATGCAGTGACTAAGCCCTCACAGTAAAATCCTTTGAAGTGCTTTGAGATGTCTCGACACTGTGATAAAGCACTGTATCACATGCAGAAAGCAAAATTATTATTATAATAATTTGTAACAAAAAAATTAACTGGCCTCTTCACTTTGCTCTTCCTTGGTCAACCTCCATAAAACATGGAAATAAAACACTGGTGAGCCGCAGTACAGTATTTAAAGGGACTCCTGCTGTTAACATCATTGTTTGAAGTAATGTATTAGAATTATGACAGCTGTTAATTATCAGCAGTTAAACACAGCTTTTAGCTCGGAGCCCTTCAGTGACTACCCACTTTCCTCAGAGCGGTTCTGTCATTTCAAACAATAGTGGCTGAACGGGAGAAGCAGTCTCACTGAGAGGAGAACAAGTCTGGGAGTGCTGAAGAGACAGAGCAAAGGTCAAGTCTGTCAATCATTCCCGGCTCTCTTCAGCAAGAAGGACAAGAAGGGAGTTTCTCTCCTGGTGTCCTGACCAACAATCCTCCAGATAAAAATTAGTCATTCACTTCACGGTTGTTTGTAAGGCATTGCTGTGTGCAAAATGCTCGTCACGTTCCACTTCAAAATACACAGTTACTTCACCTTATAGAATATCCTATGAAGCGTTTTTGAAGTGTTTCCTGACATGAAAGGCGCTGTATCAATATTAAGATTACAACAATAACAACTTGCATTCATAGTGCCCATATTTAGCCCAAAGCTCTGGAGAAGTTCATGTGGGATAGAATTTTGGAGTGATTAACAGTGGTGGCGCCTGACACTGAGGCTGGGAGAGTGAGGAGGTGACTATAGGCACAGTTGAAGACATTCACATTGCTTCTACAAGTTTGTTATGACTTGCAAAGAAATATCAACTACCTGGAACCCGCTCCCTCTACCCCTCAGTCACACCCCTCTCCATTTGCTAGTTGTTGTTGTTTCTGACAGTACATGAGGAGTTACTGCTTTTACCCACGTTACCCATGTCACTCTGCACTGGGTGATTGTGAGTCTGAAAGTTACAGGAAGAGGATTGCAATGATGCGCTACATCGAACACAATGATTATTATTAGCATCATCTCGTAAACTTGATTCAGTGCAGGATCCTAAGACCTGTGTTCGAATCTAGATGGGGCAAAACCTTGGACAAATTCCTTACTCCACACATCCCTCAAAAAACACTAATAAATTGGTCATTTGAGTCCACGACTGTTTGTGGGACACTGCTGTGCGCAATTAGCTGCTGCATGCCACACATATGGGCGAATGTGTGAAGCATGAAGCGCTTTGAGACGTCTAGAAGACCTGAAAAGCGCTATATCAAATGGAAGCATTATTATTATTATTATTATTATTGTATCTGTGTATTTTAATACAGCAACATGATATCTTCAACACGTGAGGAAAGGCAACCATTGTGTTCATGTCATGACCACCTCCATTTTCCTTAACATTTATTTTTTAATCCCACACTCAGACGCTTTCCCTATATCCATTACCAAACCTGTTCACCCCCTTTCTTTTACATTTTAATCCCAATCCCCTCACCACACCCACCCTTCACTCTATGATAATCCTTCAATTTGATATAGCGCTTTTCACTTTACAGTATATTCTGTGAAGCGCTTTGGGACATCGATAAGATGTGAAAAGCACTATATCAAATTGAAGGATTATCACTCTACCTTGTTGTGGCACAAACATTTGCTGGTGCTGCTTTGAGAGCGGTAGTAACAGATCAAGTATTTCTTCAAATCACTTCTGACCATTGTTGTTGGTGATGGATTTATTTAACAATGTGTTTTAGACATAAAAGTCTTGATGTTTGCTGATTGTTCTGAAGTGACCTTCAAACGCCATTATTTCTCAGTAATTGACAGAATGTTTTTTTCTGAAGGAGATTGGCACCGCAGTGTTTAATTCAACTTACTTCATTTGTTACAGAAATGCAGAAGTTTCAGAGATGAGCTTTGTGCGAGCCTTGGAAATTAATTATAAATGAACAAGAGAACACAAAGAGAATAGTTTAAAATGGGAACACAGCCACTTTTAAAAATTCAATGTAAACTCCTGGCTTGTGAATCAAAATTCCTTGCCAAGTCATCTGGGCTGCACATTCTTTTGTTGTGGATGGATTCTGAGGCAGTTCTCCCATTGTCGGTAAATTTGCTGACCTTGGCTGCGTCAGCTTGTAATGGGAAGAGTAAAAGTTAAAGCCTGCATTTCTCCAAGGCCTCTAAACCTATTGACGAGCAGAGATTGATTCCCATATTGTTTTTTAACAATGCGTCATCATCCCACCAACAAGTTATTGTTTGTGCCTGTAGATTGGAGACAGCTGCAGATGTACATTTAGAAAAACAAAATAAATATCTACAGCACTTTGGGCTAAACCTTTCCAAGACTCTTTTTACCAACCAGAAGGTTTCCTCTGGAAAGCTTGAAGCACATAAGGTAATTCATTGGTACCACATTTTGCTTCCTCGTTAGCCAGGCTAAATCAATGGAGGCTTTGGATCAAAAGAGTTATAGGTTCAAGCCCCATGTCACGTGGCTTCAGCTCAGACTCTTGGTTAATGCTCCAGCCCAGTACTGGCTGAGCGCTACATTGTCACAAGTGCCATCCTTTGAAAGCTGGGGACAGAGAGCCATGAAAGTGTTTGGCGAGGACTGTAACAGGAATTCCACTGAGAAATGAAGCCAGCCAATATCTTAATTATCAAAATATAAAATACTACAGATGCCAGAAATCTGAAACGAAGACAGAAGTTGCTGGGAAAACTCAGCAGGTTAGGCAGCATCCACGGAGAAAGGCAAGTGAGTCAACGTTTCAGGTCCATGACCCTGCATCAGACCCTTCGTCTGTTTTGATGGAAGGGTCATGGACCCGAAACTTTCCCAGCTGACTTACTTTCCTTTCTCCATGGATGCTGCCTGACCTGCTAAGTTTTCCCAGCAACTTCTGTTTTTGTCTTAATTATTGACTGGTCCTTGTGTGTGAGCCCATTCTCCTCACCCATATACACACACACAATTCTTCACAATGGTTGGGCCCAAAACTAATTGTGAAGTGCATCGGAGTGTCGGTTGACAACAAACCGTTTTAACTCATTACTTTATTCTTTGTATTGATTGTTTGAGAGGTTATCCCACTAACCAGCATTCCAATTTCTGCCTGTGCTTAATCCAATTGTTGGTACAGATTCATGGGGGAATGCGGTCACTTTCGAACACTTTAATGTCATTACATTAAAATATAAACTGGCTACGCTTTTCAAAAATCTGTTAATTAAAATATCATAGGTCATCAGTTGTACCCTTCCTTCATTTTTAGCATATATTCATTTGTATAATATCACTAACCAACATCATTGAGATATATTTGAAAGACAAGGAGGACGCTTAGAGCATGATCCAAGCAAAAACAAGACAGCTTTGATTTATTTTCTCAGTATGATCAGCAATTCTCAGTAGATTCACATCTCAAAAGCCACTGTATAATATGTAAATTTCAGACCCAAATCTCTGGAACTCAATGTCTCAATCCCTTTCCACCTTGCCTGTCTTCAGATCACACCTCAAGACTTTCTTTTCTCCTGGCTCAGCGTCAAACTGCACCATTGTCACACTCCGAGTCACTGTCCCGAGTGAGTGGCGCTGTATAAATACAAATTGTTGTTCTAAATTGTAATGTACATCCTGTGTGAGCTTGTAAGATAAAAATCACAATAAGCTCAGTGGCTGATTATTGAACAGACACTTCCTGCCATGGTGGAGCACACACGCAATGAGTCACGTTAAACTGCAGGAAATCGATGCTCAAATTCAACCTGTTCTGTTCGATCCGCAACGCCTCCACTTCAGTGCAAAGCGGCAGTGGACATATATGACAAATATACATTAAAAAAACCAAGAGCTACAGCATTGTAAAAGATAATCCCCCAAACAACCCTTAGGAAGCACTCAGAATGTTCAATTAGTTATGAACCTTTACAACCACATATACAGGGTGAGCTAGCGAAATAAAAAAAATCCATCAAAAACATGGCTAGCTTAAAGCAAAGTGTGATTGAGCAAGAAACATAGCTTAATACAGTGTGAATCAATCTCCCAGATCCTAACATTTGCAGCCTTCACTTGTTCCCCAACAAGAGCTCTGAGACACTATCCTGTGTGAAGAGCACGATACAAAGACTAATTATTATTCTAAACCTTCCATTTAATATAGCAGCTTATCTCATTGTCACAATGTCTTAAAGTGCTCTACAGAACTTACTGTAAAGTGAATTGACTGTATATTTTGTGGGTAAAACTATTGTTGTACCCCAAGTTCAAGTGTTTTTACTCTCTTAAGAATGACGATGGGTTTCCCCAGCCTCTAACACCTTGGCAGAAGCACAGTTGGAGAAATACTCCACCCAGGTTTAGATAAAATAATAATAATTCTAACATTCGATATAGCACCTTATCAGATCTTCAAGACATCTCAAAGCTACAGAGTAAACTGTAAAGTGAATTGACTATGTATTTTATGGGGGAAACGTGGCAGGCAATTGAGCACAACAGTGTTTCACAAATAGTTGTGGATTGAGTGACAAATTATTATTTTTTATTCAAGGGACTATTATCCCCGGAAAAGCAGTCCACCAACCAACTAACAACTAGGATTCTACTTACTGCTAGGTAAACATGTGCATGTGGAGTAAAGAACCTTGCCTCAGGTTTCATCCTGTCCAGGAATCAAACCCAGGTCTCTCACTAAATTTACTCTATTTAGGCAGCATTCCAGAGCATCTGGAACCTGATAAATTCTTCAATTCAGCCTTAATTCTAAAGTTAATTTTTCTGCACATTTCTCTCAACCAACTACAACAAGCCAAACCAATTTGGACTGAGCACAACAGTTTGAAAGATTCTGCACACACTAAAACAACAAAACAATAAAGGGAAATATAAATCCAGGTGCAATATCTTTCCAAATGTGCTCTCATTAAAAATGTCTAAGCTTAGCCTAAATTCAGATGGAATTTCTCTCTCCATCTCCATAGTATTGCACCATGCTACCTCTGCTTAAACCTTATAAACCCACCTGCTCCCTATGCTCAGCAAGCACCAATCTGCTTTGTGTCTCCCATCCTTCCCATCTCTCCATCAGCAATCAAGCTGTCAGCCTACCTGCCCCCCCACTCGCTGAAGCTATGGCTCAACCCAGTTCCTCCCTTAAGAGCTTCCTCTTAGACCTTGCCTTTGGTCACTTTTCATCCCTCCCACCAGGCATCGTGCCCCTCAGCTCCCACCCACCCCCAGCTCAAGTGCAAACCCTCAACTATCCAGCAGCTTAGGATGTGCACCTGAAGTGAAAAGCGCTATTTAAATGCAAATTCATGGCTGTTGTCTGGGAAGTTGTTAATATTTCTCATCACTTTTTTTTTCCAGATTTGCAGCTCAAAATACAGCTTGTTTAAGTGGCATTCTGAACAATCTATGGAATCCAAATGATCAGCCAGGCAGTAGGGTAGGGGATGAAACTCTCTCTATCACAATAACCTCTCACTGGGAGGTTAATTGATCCTGACAGTCAAAACTCTTTCACAGCTTCATTGATGTGGCTCATATTCAGTCGCTGTGAAGTCAAATAGCCTTCAAACTATGTTGTCAGGAAATTGGCCAATTTAAAGCAATTCACTTGTTTATAGGTTGAAAGAGGTAAGACCTGCACATTATCTTTCCAAAATAAGTTAATTGCAAGCAATGAAAATTCTGTCTATTCAGTTGAATGTTATGGATCCCATAGCATTATTTAAACAGAGGCTTTTCCCTATGCCCTGAACAGATAAAATTGGTCATTCACTTCATGATTGTTTGCTGATCATTGTTTGGCTGAAATTGACTGCCAATTTTGCCTGCCAAACACACAGTCCTTGCACTTTACTCTTAAAGTAAATCTGTGAATTGCTTTGAGAAGTTTCAACGACGGTATAGGATGCTATAACAAAGTAAGGTTTTGTTATTACAGTATTATATTCTGTGAGGACCAATATCATATACAGTATAATAATATTGCTTTAAAAAAAACTCTTGTCAGCCTGGCTCAGTTAGCAACACTCCACAAATGTACTTAGGCTAAAATTTGCAGGTTCAAGACCCACATTCAAAGGCCCATCTGCCAATGGTGGAGCGGATGAGTTGGGGGATGTGAAGTAGGTCACAGAGGTTAGGGGAGCAAGGTCATGGAGAGCTTTGAAGGTAAGGACCAGGATCATGAACTGGTTACAGAGCCTAGCACAGGAGTAGGCCATTCAGCCTGTTGAGCCTATTCCACCATTTAATTAGATCATGGCTAATCTGTATCTTTTCTACCATTTCAAATCCAATTTCCCACTTTTTCCCTGTATCCTGGGTATTTTGGAGCCTTTTCAAGGTCCATTTATTGTGTGGGGGAAAATAAGGGAGAAAAACAGCAGGGGAAAGAATGTGATGCAAAAACCGTGGGGAAATTGATGATAATCAGGAACAGGCTACCACTGATTTATAAAGGCAGTCAGAGAACACCAAAATACTTGCCCATCAACAACAAACTGCATATACAACAACAACAAAATTATATTTATAGAGCGCCTTTCACTTCGGGAGGACATCCCAAGGCACTGAAACATATACAGCACACTTCACACAGTCCTATATAAATGCAAGTTAGGTAGCTTCTCGGTGCACTGAACATCTGTGTGGTTTTCACAGCAAGGCTACCCACAGCTCCTTCACTCTCAAATTACTAGCACCAGCAACAATAAAGTTACATTTGGTGAGAGCCTTTCACATCGGGAAGACATCCCAAGGCGCTGAACAGTCTGGTGTCAGGAAGTGAGCCTGGAGGAGGAAGTGGCAGGTTGGCAAGAGGGAGGGCGGAGAGGTAGGAGGGTTGATAAAGGCAAGGAGGGTCTTGAGTTGGGCCTTGAAGAAGGAAAGGGAGGGAACAAGGCAAAGGGATTTTGGGATGCAGTTCCAAAATGTGGGGGCAGAGAGACTGAGAGGCCGTCCACTGATGGTAGGATTGGACAGGAGACATGGAAGCCTGCAGCCTGCTGAACAGAGGGAGCATACAGGTTGATAGGGGGTCAATAGGTAGGAGAGGTAGGAAGGGGCAAGGCCATGGAGAGCCTTGAATGTGAGGATGAGGATTTTGAATTCTATCCTCTAAGAGATGGGGAGCCAGTGGAGCCGGGCAAGGGTGGGGCTTATAGGGTCATGGAGCGTTGTGCGGGAGAGGATGCAAGCTACAGAATTTTGGATGATCTTTGATAAAGGGAAGAGGTTGGGGAGGCATCTGTGTGCATCCATGGATACTGATGCTGTCAATGCCTGAGGTGCAGAGGCATTGGCGCGAACCAATGTTCAGCTGTAGAAAGTTGTCTCTCATCCAGGACTGAATGTGTGACAGGCAATCTATCAGGATGCCAGTTGTCCTGGAATCGAGGATAGAGGCAGAGAGATAGAGTTGGGAGTCCATGTACATGTGGAAATTGACCCCATGTCTGGATGATGTCACCAAGGGAGAGCTTGAAGGGAACCAAGGACAGAGCCCTGAGGAACACCACAAGAGACAGTGTGGGGGCTGGAAGAGAGACCGTTAGTGGAGACAAATTGGACATGGTATCATAGATAAGACCTGAAATATTCAAGGACAGACCTTGAAGCTTGAGGTGAGTGGGGAGGCAGTGGAGGAGGATTGAGTGGTCCCCGGTGTCGAGAATTTAAGGAGGCTTGGTGAAATTTGGGCTTTACTGGTCAACTTTTAGCAAAATAAATCCAAGTCTGCAATGTGAAATCCATTAAAAAATGAATTTAAAGGTGACCTGTTATATACTAATGTAATAGATGGATTTGATACAGTGCCTTAACACAATGTTGAATCATCTCAAAGCGCTTCACAGCATTTTATTGTAAAGCGTGACTTTGGATTTGTGAGCACATCGGTAGCAGCGCAGTAATGTCCCACACAGGCGGGAAGTGATATCTATCATAGAAACAGCTGCACTGACTGGAACATTGGCCTAGACTGGAAGCTCAAACTCCCACACGTGAAGCTCAGAAACCACAAATTTCTGATCGGAGAGTGAAGGCGAGAACGTTACTGATTGCGCCAGGCTGACTCCTGCACGTATTAGCACAGCAAGGGCCATGCTAAACGAACTCGTCTGATGCTTCGGTTGCGTGTTGGTGTGATTGTGCTTCCTGCAGCTGTGGAGATGCTTTTGTGACTGATGACAAGCAAGTGTGAAGACTCCAGTGTGTAATAGCATCGAATCAGTTACATAGAAGGAATTGGCTAGAGAAATGAATTCAGTGTGAAAAATGCAAAGTGGAATGTCAATATTGATCTTTAGGATTCTCAATCACCTAAAATAACAATTAAGATAAAGGGTAAAGCTTAATATCTTGGGGAATTAGTGCCAAACTGCCTGCAGGTAAATACTCTGCCCAGCGCTCACTGCTCAGCCCCTTGGGATGTCCTCCCGACATGAAGGGCGCTCTAGAAATCCAATTTTATTGTTATTGTTGTTGTTGTCCAAGGCAGCACCTGACTCACACGACAAAAAAGCTCACAGTATGAATGCATTTTACTGCAGTTCTTAGTAATAATCTGGCTTCTGATTTCCAGTTGAATTTAAGCGCTCCTAGAAGCCACCTTGCATGAAGCTCCCCGATAAATGCAACAAGTTGTTGTTGACATTCCACAACTAAGATGAGGAGGAATTTCAGACCCCCTGATATCAGCTTGGGCAGCAGCTGAGTTGACAATTGGTCTCAATGACTCCCAAGACGAGGAGGGTAAAACAGCCAGATTTTTGGCTTCTGTTGGGGCTGAAAATGCTCATAGCCTTAACCTTGAGATCACTGGATTAATATTTCAGACTGCATGAAAGGTTTGAACATAGTCTGATATTCAGCTTTAATTTGGAAGCCAAGTTTCTGCAGTTTGTCATTTAAGACTAAATTTAACGAACATTTAACAATTTCCCTCAATCTTAAATTTTAAGGCAATGGTTTTTAGCCTTAGGACTATGAGGCTTTGTGATTACCATCTAGAAACCTGTGCTGGGAGACTGAGTGAGTACACAATTGATTTGGCTATGGTACCCCTCTACATAGAACGCTCCCTCCTTAAGACTCACACTTAAACAAACACTGCTTGGACAAGACACTGGAAGAAGCCTGGTCCTTTTTTTTAAACTGGAAGAAGCCTGGTCCTCACATTTAAAGCCCTCCACAACCTCACCCCACCCTGAATCCGTGACCTATTATCCCCTTACCAATCTGCCCGCCCCCTCCATTCAGCAGGCTCTGGCCTGCTCCACGTCCCCTGACCCACCCAATCATTGGCAGGTGTGCCTTCATGAAGCCACCTTCATGTAAGGTGGCTTCCCCAACCTCTGGAACTCCATCCTGAAGTCCCTCCACCTTGCCCCCTCTCTAGCCTCCTTCAAGACTCACCTCAAGACTCTACTCTTCGATGGACCCATCGGGAACTCCTTCCCCCCACCACTGTCCTCAGCTCGGGTCTGAATCAATAACTGTCCAGCGCCTTGGGACGTGCTCCTGATGTGAAAGGCGCTATACAAATGTAATTTTGTTGTTGTTGATTAACCGTAGTGCATTGGAAGGAAAAGTGGATGGAGAAGAACCACCCTCAGGATGAGAAACTGGGGGAGAAGAAAATAACAGGAGAAAAAAAAGCATCTGCTACATGTCCCACCTGATACTGATTTTGTATCAGGTGGGACATGTAGCAGATGCTTTTTACAGCCACCTTAATTCATTCACAAAATGCCAAACAATTACAACTTTTCACCCTTTAAACAAATAACAGTGGAAACAGAAACCTCGGGGAGGATATTTTGTGTCAAAAGCTACAGGCCTAGAGATAAGTCAGTGTCAACGAAGGAGCTTGAAGTGAACATGCAGGAGTTGTGCTCTGGTGCATAATCCTGTTTAAACAAAATCTGGTTTATGCTTACAACATTAAGGGAGCTTAAAACATTGACTCACTGACTAGGTTTCAGTAATGACTTATTCCAGGCCATTGAAATACATTGAGATTTAATGAATTGAGATCTGGCAGACTGGGTCATTACTCAAGACATTTGACTCGTTCCTTGCGGGATGTATCAGCCGTGTTTGCCAGCATTAGAAAACAGTGGGGTCTTGTAACTCGGTGGTCAGACCATTCACCTTGCAAGCAAGAGACCTGGGTTCGATTCCAGGCAGCACGAAACCTTGAGCAAGTTTCCATACTCTACACACCTGATAATAATTCCTCAAAAACAATTGGTCATTTTCAGTCCACGACTGCTTGTGGGACACTGCTGTATGCAATTAGCAGCTGCATTTGATACAGTGCTTTTCACATCTTCCACATCTCTTAAAGCACTTCACAGTAAAATGAATTAACTGTATAATTGTGGGCGAAATGCAGCAGCCAGTAGCGCACAGCACTGTCCCACAAACAGTCGTGGATTGAAATGACCAATTTTTAAAAATTTATTACTATTATTAGGCATGCGCAGTAAGAAAACTTAGCCAAGGTTTCGCCCCATGTTTATCATGTCTAGAGCTTGAATCTATTACAGTTTATGTCGGCTCAGCAAGGCATCAAGTCCATTATTGATCTCAGCCATTCAGAGAGGGAGAGAAGATCAAAAACAATAACAACTTGCATTTATATAGTGCCCTTCACATGGGGAAGCTTCCTGGAGGGCTTCAGTCAAACCAGACAGTCTATGAGCCACCCTGCACACTTTTCTCATAACCAGTGTGATAGATAACCAATCTATAACCAATCTATAATCCAGAAGATGTTTTTTGTCCTCAAATTCCAATTATTGTAACTGGATACTGTATAATAATCCTTACATTTAATATAGTACAATATCACAAAATAGGTAGACGTTTATTTGGGGAGGACAGGTTTGCGCGGTTATGGGGAGAGAGCTGGGGAGTGGGATTGAGTTGCTCTTTTCAAAGAGCCAGCACAGACTCAATGGGCCGAATGGCTCCTTTTGTGCCATAAGATTCAATGATTCTATGATAAGAACATCTCAAAGAGGTTCACAGGAATTACTGTTAAATAGAGGCAAATGCATACATTATGATATTATTGCATTGTTGCTGGCAGTGATCACCTGATACATTCACTTCATAACAAAGGCGATGGCAACGTTTTACTGCTAGGTGAGAGGATTTAAAGAAAGGCTTTATATCCCCAGATACGTGGAGCCCCGTAGTTCAGTTTTTAGAGCACTCGCCTTACAAGTGAGAGACCTGGGTTCAATTCCAGGCAGGTAAAAACTGTGGGCAAGTTTCCTTTCTCCACATGCCTGATAATAATCCCTGAAAAAAAATTAATAAATTGTTCATTTCAATCCACGATTGTTTGTGGGACACCGCTGTGTGCAATTGGCTGCTGCTTTTCACCCATAAATATACAGTCAATTCACTTTACAGTATATTCTGTGAAGCATTTTGGAGACATCTAGAAACATCAAATGCAGGGATGATTATTATTATTAAAGTGACTGGTGCTTAACATAAATAAAGTGTAAAAATTACTGCTTTAGATAAACAACTGAGAGATTAAGAATTACCAATATGAGGCGAATATGATGTGTCATGCTGCAGTACTTTAAACCTTTGCATGAAGAGGGACATAATACTGTATTTATTGTCTTACACTTAACAGAGAGAATGACTGCAACAGAATTAACAAACATTCTGGCTTTTAAACATTGCAGGTTGCTGTTCTGCGAATGATCTGCACTTATAAAACAATCTCGCTGGTACAGTGCCTACAGGTGCAGTGGAACGTTCCTTAGAACATGTCCTGTCAAGAGATTACTTCTGTTACGCCATGGTTTGTCAAAAGACACTTTGCTAATAGCCCCATTACTAATAAATAATATAATGCACATGTTCTTCATAACACAACCTCACTCCAAGTGGAGCTTTATGTAGTTTTCAAAGACAGTGTCACAATAGCTATTATGGAAATGCTTTTGATCTTCACACTAGCCATCACCCCCTTACTTATTGGCGCACGAACAAACACACACATAAGTGCGTTGCAAACACATACTTGTCAAACCTCAGGGTGTAAACTCAAAGAAAATAATGTACTGCGTTGTATTTGTCCGTGGATGGTTTTGGGACTGGCTTTGTGATTCATAGCAGTGGCTGTACAGTAGTCATGGCAATACCAAAAGTTTTTTTTTACCTTGTGATGGATAGTCATAATAACAATAATTCTTGCATTTGATATAGTCCTTTATTACAACAAGCAAATCTTTAAAGGCATTTCACAGCTGTATTTGTAGGTGGAGGCAGCGGACAAGTTACGCATAGCAATGTCCCCCAAACAGAGTGAAGTGTGAAGTGAATTATTCATTTTATATGTCAGGACTGTTGGCCAGGACACCAGGAGAAACTCCTTTCTCTTTTCAAAAACATCCCTGCAGGATCTTTATCATCCATTTAGACAGGACAATGCTTTAACGCTTCGTCCTAAGGAAAGCATCTCTGACAATGCAATTTTCCCCCAGAATTGCACTGAAATGTCAGCCTTGACTATGAACTCAAAGTCCCAATGTGGGGCTTGAACCCACAACGTTTTGACTGAAAGGCGAGAGTCATCAACTGAGCCAGGCTGACACCCAGTAGGACACAGTCAGAAGTGTTCTCCTTTTTCTTCACAAGATCAGAGAATAATTTGTTTTTGATCAAAAATGTACAGAGATTTTCTGGGTGCAATCTATTTGTCCATTTCTAGCAGCAAATCACCAGACACAGGTTATTGTACTGGTCAAGCACTCCCCCCACCACCCACATGCAAGAGACTGTATGTGTGACAGAGAGACTGCTTATGTGTGTGAGAGCGACTGCATGTATGAGAGACTTTGTGTGTTAGAGAGAGAGACTGTGTGTCTGTGTGAGAGAGACTGTGTGTGAGTGTGTGTGTGAGAGAGAGACTGTATGTATGTGTGTGTGTGAGAGAGAGAGACTGTGACAGCCTGCATTTGGGTGACAACGCTCATGCGATTTGAGTGTCCTGGGCAGTGCCATGAGGGGAGCAGGCAAACCACAGGCAAAGTACACAGAATGGCTTCATAACCCTAATAATTGAGTCCACCCCGGGCAATAATTGGGCAACACTGCTTCTTATGGTAACAGAACATACCTTTCGGTCGCCATAGGTCTGTGGAAGGTTTCAAAACTGTGTTGACCTGATCCCAGTCGAGGTCATCTACTTCAGTTGCTTGACTGTAACCACATTCATTGAAGGGTGTATCAAAGGTACAGCTACCTGCGGAGTCAGAAGAGGGAGAAAATTAACAACAATAATCCTTGCGTTTGATATAGGGCCTTATCATGTCACTCAGACATCTCAGAGCGTTTCACAGAATATTTTGTGAAGTGAATCAACTGTATTTTGTGGGTGAAGCGCAGCAGTCAATTTTGCACAGCAGTGTCCCACAAACAATCGTGGATTGAGTGACCACTTGGGGGAGGGCAGGGGTTCTTACCCACGGAAAGCGATCGACCAATTAACTAAAAACTGGGTTCCTATTTACTGCTAGGTAAACAGAGAGGTGTGTGGAGTAAGGAAATTTTCTGAAGGCTTGACCCGTCCGGGAGTTGAACCCGTGTCCTCTCGCTTGTGAAGCGAGCATGCTAACCACTATGTTATGGAACTCCACCAAAGCACTGCTTCAATTCAATGGATTTCACCATCAGAATTTATAATTCCTCATAACTGAATGATCGGGCTGACCCTGGATCTTCAGCCCGAGACGGCTATAGGACTAAGATATGGAGTGTAACTGCACAGACACTTCTGAGTCACGGCCTGAAATGAGCAGCTCACTCGGAAGACCGTAATCCCTTCGGAGCATGGTACATCCGCATGGTACATCCGCTTAATAATAATCATCCTTGTATATTATACAGTGCGTTATCACATCAACAAGACATCTCAAAGCGCTTTGTAAGATTTCACTGTGTAATGAACAGAGGTTAACGTTGTATCTGTAGGGGAACCCATCAGTCAATTTGCACACAGCAATGTTCCACAAACAGCCAAAAAGTGAATGACCAATTTTATTCGGGGCATTGTTGGCCTGGACACTGGGAGAAACTCCCTTCTCTCTTTGAACAGTGCCATTAGGAACATTAACTTCCACCTGAATAGGCAGACGAGACCTCAGTTTAATGTCTCATCTGAAGGACAGCACCTCAGACAATGTAGAGCTCCCGGCAGAATTGTATTGGAGTTCAAGCCTAGACTGTGAGCTCAAAGTCCCAATGTTGGGTTTGAACCTAAATGTACTGCCAACTGAGCCGAGTGAAAACCTTGGCTTCCAAGAAATCGCTCCACTTTTAACAGCACAAAAGAATAAGGAACAATTCACGTGGGTCCATGAATCCCGCTCTTTCCACAGCCTACACCAAGCCCTCCCCAGTACTATTGTTCTGGATAACCTCAAGAACAATAGTATCATCCAATAAGCCATGATTGCATTTGGGAGTAACTCTCCACCAGTCTCTGTCCCATGTCTGAATTTACATGGTGAACCATAACCGGACATCACACTGCCTGGTTGAAAGGCTTTGAAGTCTAGTAATAATTTCATTGACAAGCAAAGAAACATTTACTGTGGGAAGACATTGGAGTGTAATAGAAGGCTTTCCAACTTCTATTCGATATGATTCCATTTGATTCTTCCCTTCCTAATAAATGATAACCGAAACCTTTACCAATGGGCTCATTTTCTACCGTGACATTTAAAGTGAAAGGTTTTCCAAGCAGTCTCCATTATAATGAGCAAATCTTTCAGGGCTCTGGCTCCCATTGGATGCTGTCCCAGTAACTGTGGCAGAGCAAGCTGTGTTGCTTGTAATCCTACCTTCATCCTTAAACCATGTCTGACACAAAAAACTAATATTCAGCTCCACTGTCGCTCGCCTCAGTCCTGCTTTCCTTGCCGAGGTTCATCCTCAGAGTGCTTTTAAAATGCTTATTGGAGCATGGTGTATTTCCACTGCACCAGTGGAGTGTCACTGATAAACTAATCCACTTTGCTGCAGTGGCAATTGGTTTCAGTCAAGTAATATAAGAAAGGTCTTCCATCCACAAAGCTGAGCAGACGTAGCCCTGACTGACAGAAAGACCCACAGAGAAGATTTGTTCCTAGTTGTATTGCTATTGAAGCCAAGGTATAGCTTTGAAAAGAAGCCAGTTCGCAGGCTGCACTAAATGTAGTCTTTAGCCATGACAAGAGATATTGTTCACAGGCAAGCGTTAAAAGAGGCTGAAGGTTACCATTTCTTTCATTGTTAATATGCTTATTAATTAGACTGCTACTTCACCATATTTCTAAGACCTCACTACCAATTCAAAGCAAAAGCAGTTCAGGTAATTGCTGTGACAGAAAATCAGGGCGTATTGTGAAAGTCGCAGAAACAAAAAAAATGTCAGTGCTCTAAAGGTTGGCAAGTGGATTTGAGTGTGATTGTAGAGGAGGGATTCTGCAATAATTCGATCGCACAGTCCACAATTTCAAAAAGGAAAATTAAATGTTCTCAATAAGTGTCAGAAACATGGACTTTTCTGGAAAATATTGAATGTCAGACTTGCTTTGCAAGGAACATGTGAATCGATGTGCAGTAATGTATTATTAAATGGTGGCTTGTATCATAAAGGGTACTGCAGTCCTTGGAGGAAATATTAAACTATAGACCCAAGGAATGCAGAATAAAAGTCAAATAAGATAATAGTAATGATAATACTATGAAACGTGCATTTGATTTAGTGGCTTATCACATCTTTGAGATGCTTTAGAGATTCATAGGCATTAGCGCAATAATATTAAGGTCTCAGATTTCGTGATGCATACTTGTTGGATTTCTAAAACTTAGAATGTGCTTAAACAACCCACATCTACAACAACAACCACAAAATTATATTTATAGAGCCACTTTCACGTCGGGAGGACGTCCCAAGGCTCTGACCAGTTAGGTCGGGACCTGAGCAGGGGAGAAGGGTGGCTTAGGGAAGGAGAGTAGGAAAGGGGGGAGAGTTAGGAGGGGAGCAGGGCATGGTCGAAGAGGAAATTCTTGAGACCGGCCTTGAAAGAGGAAAGGGAGGAAGCGAGGTGAAGGGATAGCAGGATGGAGTTCCAGAGTTTGGGGGCAGAGAGGCTGAAAGCTCGGCCACCGATGGTAGGGCGGTTTGGGTGGGCAACGTGGAGCAGGCCAGAGCCCGCTGAATGGAGGGGACGTGCAGGCTGATAGGGAGACAACAGTCGGAGAGACAGGTAGGGGCAAGGCCGTGAATGGCCTTGAAAGTGAATCTATGATTCTATGTAAGCACAGTCCTAGCTTGGTAGAATCGTAGAATTATGCAGCACAGGAGGAGGCCATTCAGCCCAATGCATCTTTGAAAGAGCTGTCCAAATCAATTCCACTCCCCCACTCTCTCCTCATAGGCCCTGCAAGCTTGTGCTACCCCTTACGTATCTACCTCTTTCTTAAAAGTTGTTATCGAATCAGCTTCCACCACCCTTTCAGGCAATGCATTCCAGATCCAAACAACTCACTGCGTGAAAACATTTCTCCTCACCTCCCCTCTGTTTCTTTTAACAACTATTTAAATCCGTGTCCTTGGGTTACCAACCCACTCGCCAGTGGAAATAGTTTTTGCTTATTCACTCTATCAAATCTATTAAGTCTCCTCTTAATCTTCTGTGCTCCAATTAGAATAATTCTAGCTTCTGCAGCCTATCCTGATAACTGAAGTCCATCATTCCTGGTACCATCCTGGTAAATCTTCGTTGCGCCCTCTCCAATGCCTTGACATCCATGTTAACGTGTCGTACCCAGAACTGAACACTGTACTCCAGTTGATGCCTAACCAGTGTTTTATAAAGGTTCATCATAATTTCCTGACTTCGTATTCTATCCCCTATTTATAAAGCCTCATATCCCTTATGCTTTTTTAAAAAAGAAAACAGCTTTATCTACCTATCCTGCCACCTGCAAAGATTTATTTATTATGATTATGTGAATCCCCCGGTCTCCCTGTTCCTTCACTCCCTTTAAAATTCTACCATCTACCTTATTAACTTCCTCATTCTTCCTCCTAAAGCATCTTAAGTGGCACTTTATCAAATGCCTTTTGAAAATCCATTTGAACCACATCAACTGCACTATCTTCATCCACCCACTCTGTTGCCTCATCAAAAAAATTAAATCAGGTTTGCTATCCATTTTCATCTTCACTAACCTATATTGTGAAGATGCAAATCCCTTGAAGCGCATGTCATTGGCGTGTAACATGATTACAATGAAACTGAAGCACATGTGTTGCAAACAAGAGAGTCAGATCCACACCTATGCTTATTCTCTAAGTAAAGTTCACTACACTTGGAGAGAGAGGAAGGGAGGGAAGAGGATGTGTAGGGGATGAGCTAGGCTTCAAGGTGTCTCCCTTGGCAGCAGAATGGTGGAATCAAGTCAATCCTCTGTGGCGGTCTATGTCGTCTGGTTCCTGAGCTAAGCAAGTCCAAAGTCCTCCAGGGCACTGTTGATAACCGACCAGCCAGCCTGGATCATTGGTAGGAGTTAAAGAGGCTGACTAGATACTGAGGGCAGGAATTAATCCCAAATTCTACACAATCTTAATTTTAGGATGAAGTGGTCTTTGCGGCTAAAGATGGGTGGAATTACGGGCCTCGAAAGAGGAGAAAAGTTTGGGGAGGGGCAAGGGAAAGAAACTATATAATTTGTAATCCAAGGAGAGGGGTTGGAAGCGGTGAGGTGTAAAGAGACTCTATTAAAATAAACCTGAAGAAATATACACAGGGGAAAAGAAGTTTAGAAAGCAAAGATCATCCATGCCCAGTTTCTGGAATGAACAACAACCCTTTCTGGCACACTTTTACCGTCAAATAAACAGTGACGCCATGACAGAGAGTTGCTTTCAACAATTGTGGCGGCAGAGAGGTTCTCAAGTTCCAAAACAATAGTAAAACAAAAGGCTGCCACCCATTTCTCTTCCTTTGGTTGTCATCCACAGAATTAAACTAAACTGGTTTAAGTTGCTGCTGCTTAAATGACTTGACATTAAGTCTGAACACTGAATCAATTAAGTTTCTGCACCAGGCAAAGCCTCTCCAGGCATTGAGTAATTGCGTTAATATAAGAAATCACATCGGTTGGGGGAAGTGGCGTCTAGAGTCAGCACCACACGAAGGCTCACTGATCACAGGCAGAAACTCGGGCTCTCACTTGTTTTGTCAAGTCACGTTCTGTGACACACAGGTGGCAATGATCAACATGAACTCCATGCTCATTGGCAGCACAATTAGTCCCAAATATGCACTCCCACTGGGCTCATTTATTGCAGGATTTTCAAGCTGACAATCTCTCAACGAAGGAAGTACTGAGCTAGTGCCAGCTGGGAGAGAGGCAAGTTCTCAGATGGCTCCTGTTGCACAATCAAAGGCTTCACCTCAAGCTAATTCCATCCTGCTCCCCCACTCCTCCTCATTTCATCTGGCCTACCCGCTCCCTCCATAACTCCATAAATGTTATGTTCCTGGAAGCGAAACACTAAAATTGCTATTGTGGCTTGCTGACACTTCTCAAATAGGGCATCCGGCCATCAGCAGCCAAAAGGATGGATCTCCTGAGACTGCTTATAGACTAGAGGGTGTGTAGTGAATAGCTTGGTGTCAGCCACAGTGGGAGTCCTTTCCCTAGACAAGGGTGAAGGAATAATAACAAAATAATTATATTTGATAAAGCACTTTATTATGTTGCTGTAATGTCTCTAAGCATTTTACTGGATTTTACTGTAGAGTATAATAACTGTGCATTTGGTAGACAAATAAGATCTGAGATCTGTTAGTTGATTATTGGCCCACTATTGGAGAGTGCCAATAAAAATAAAATAATAATCCTTACATTCGATATAATGATTTGTACATCATCAACAACAACAACTTGGATTTATATAGCATCCTCCACACCGAACGGCGTCACAGAGCACTTCCCAATAACGGATCCCGGGGCCAAGCCAGGGGGAGGGGGAAGAAGGTGACCGAAAAAGTAGTCGAAAAGAAAGGTCTTTAGCTGAGACCTGAAGGTAGGAAGAGAGGGGGACAAGGTGAAGGGAGTGAAGAAAGGAGTTCCAGAGTCTTGGGGCATAGTGGCTGAAGACACGGCTGCCGATGGTGGAGCGGAGGATTCCGCAGATAAGGAGGAGGCCAGACCCAGTGGTGCGAAGGCAACTGGTACTGCTGTGAGGAGGTCGGAGAGGTAGGGGGGTGCAGGGGAGTGGAGAAATTTAAATACAAGCGTGAGGATCTTGAAATCGATCCTCTCCGGGACAGGAAGCCAGTGCAGTCTGGCAAGGACTGAGGTAATCGGGGAGCGGAGTTTGGTACAGGTGAGAATGTGGATGGTGGAGTTCTGTATTACCTGGATTTTATGAATGATAGCAAAGAGGAGACCTGACTTTAGTTTAACATCTCACCTGTAGGACCAGTGTTGGTAACTCTGACCATGCAGCACTCACCCCAGCACTGCAATGGAGCATCAGCCTAGACTGTGGGCTCAAAATGCCAAAGTGGGTCTTGGACCACAACATTGCATATCAGAGGAATGAGTGCCACCAAATGAAACAAGTCCTCCTTCTTCTGCTATGATCAGATAACCTGACACATATGTGTATCCTTGCTGCAACAGGTGATACCTTAATCCATAGCTTGTACGTTCAATCCTACACACATTCAATCCATGCTACACACAATCGAGTTTTAGAATACTCAAGACAGCCACTTGGTCTCCTGTGCCTATGCTAGCTCTGCGAAAGAGCTAAACTACAGCAAGCACTTACATACCGCCCTTCACGCAGGTAATGTCTGGGAGAACCAGTCTAGCGGAGATAATGGGTAGTGGAGAGCGGAGAAAGCAGGTTCGAGGTGCAAGGGTGTGAAGGAAACCCAAAGCAATCCCATGCTGTGCCAAATGTTAAAGTGGTTGGTGTTTTACCCCAAGCAGCCCCCTCCTCCCCACCTTGAGCTCTCCACGCACAGAAGAAAACATTCACTGGTTAATCTGAACCAAATACTGCAAAATTGTACATGGAGACGCAGGGGAACTTACTACAAATTGTCTGAGACAGTCTGTGCTTTATCTTAAATGTGAAATGTCAAATTGTTTCGGATTGAGATAAATTCAGAACATTTGTTGATAGGATGTGCGTTTGTAATTGCATTGAATAAGAGTTATTGGGATTGTGCATTGAAATTCAAAATTTAATGCACTCATCTGTCACAATTTAAACAAAGTGGGAAGGATAAGACAGGCTGTCATTCTGCCTCTCTGCAGTAGTGTACTTAGACCAATATTAACCTGTATTATAACCATACATCTTTTTTCCTAATGGCTTTTGCAGAAGGGATTTGATAGGAAAATGAAAGACATTTGTATTGGCGGTCGAGGGCAGGTGTTTTAGATAGGTGGGGAGCTGTACATAATAATAATAATCCTTGCATTTGATATTACACGTTTCACATCTTTATCAACGTCTCAAAACGCCTCACAGAATATACTGTAAAGTGAATTGACTGTACATTTGTGGGCCCACAAAATGTCTCAAAGATGTGAGAAGGCGCTATATCAAATGCAAGGATTATTATATTATAATGGCACTATTAGAAAAAAGGGAAATTCTCCTGGTTTAATACCCATTCCTTCACCTTCTGGCTATCTGTGGGACCTCAGGGCCGTGTTTACCTTCGAATTAATAATAATAATGATAATACGTACTATATAATAATATGATGACTATGCATTGCAGTGAATATACCCGAGCTCTTTTTGACGTGACGAGATGCTATTAAAAAAAAGAAAGTTCTTTCTAATTATAAATAGAAAAAAAAGACCCTGGAGCCTAATGTGACCCAAATACTAAAATTGGATGTGTCCTAAGCATAACGTGATCAAGCAGAGGTGACTAAGTGCCATACGGTATATTGCAGTTAGGAAAGGTATTTTGGTACCTGTGTGGATAACATGTTTACGCTCTTTGTTATTAACTTGAAAATGGTTTCTGCCAGGTCTGTTAAAGACTGACAACACTGCACAGCTTCCAAGAAATAGAAATCAACCGCATTTATTTTAAGATTCATTTAGTGGAGCCGGACCAGAATTGTATTCTGGTTGCAAATGAAATTGCCTCTGTTCGTCCACATTTTGTTAGTCGCAAATCTCTTGGCTTTTTATTCCTACCGGAAATTGATCTGACGTTCGGCAGTTCTTTTCTTTCCTACTGCAACCTCCACACACACCCCGACCTTCCCCACTCATTCACAACCACTAGCACTGTTTTTGGATACATACATGTTTTGTTAAGGTTGCAAGGGTTTTATATTGGCCATATCACACTGTTACAATGGGCAGCCACTGTGTTGCAAATTAAGTTCAGCGGCAGACATTCTGCCTTCCATTCTAAGGCTTTTACCAATAGACATCAAATCGCTCAAAACGTTCACAAAAAATCACATCAAATCTAGTGAAATGTAGAAAAGGTATGTGTTTTGTGCAGCCAAAACTTCCCCCTTGAAAATCACACAAGGAAATGAAATGCTGTTCATCAAACACATGGGCAACAAGGTTACAAACAAAACCAGTCTGAATGAGTAACGTCATGGACAGGATGGCCCTGCAGGGACGAGAACTTTCTCCCACCCCAACCTGTGGTTGTGAATCACCTTTCACTAAAGGTGATTTCTCCACCTGATGCCCGTCAAGAAGCTATCACCCTCTGTCTCCTCAGCCCACCTGCTCCTTGTTTATAATTCTCCAATTACCTTACATTGTAGAGTTCTGTAACTCAATAGTTACAGCACTCACCTTGCAAGTGAGAGACGGATTCGATTCTAGGCAGGGCGAAACTTTGGGCCAGTTTCCTTACTCCACATGACTGATAATAATCCCTCACAAAAAAAAAAATTGGTCCCTTCAATCCACGACTATTTGTGGAATTGACTGCTGCATTTTGGCCAAAAAATATACAGTCAATTCACTTTACAGTATACTCCGTGAAGCGCTTTGAGACGTCTAGGCGACATGAAAAGCGCTAAATGCAAAGCAAGGATTATTCTTGGAGCGCTGCAAGAATCATTAAGAAACACCACAAATGAAACCCCTATTATTTTGTTTGCTTGTTTTTCCTCAATCTCATGCTCATCACATTGAGGGAATATCAGTATTGAGGAGCAGATCATTTTACCTGCTGTTTACACCCAACAGCAAGTAACACGCACTTCCTGGTCAAGCACAGTACAGGTCGGTTGAAGGGCAGAACTACCTGTCACTGGTCCTGATACACTCGCTTAGTCTAAAAGCACAGTTGTCCAGACTCCAGGAATATATTTTTGAAGTGATGATATGTTATAATCTCCTACATAGAGATTGATAATCACACTGCGTATATCACTAGCAATTCACTGGATGCAAACTTTCATATACTGTACTGAACTACCGAATGGTTTACAAAGAAGAATTTTCTGGCTTGCAAGCTAAGCCACCTGAACAATTGAGCAGGAACTTGGTTTAATGTCTCATTCGAAGGACGGCACCTCCAACAATGCAGCGCCCTCCCAGTACTGTAGTGGAGGGTCAGCCTAGACTCCCATGTCTTATAACAGAAATTCACTCCTTCACTTCTTCCAAATTCGGTTCATTGCCGACTTTATTAACAGAAGCTCTTTAGCTATGTTATGTGCAGAGAGCAGCCCAGTTGAAAAAGCTGGATCCCACTCACTAGTCTGGTGATTGACAATTCAGCCTCTCGTAAATCAAAGGCGATCTGTGCTGCAATGCTCTATCTTGTCAGCGCATGTCAATAATCCTGGATGAGCAATAATAGTGTGCTGAAACACTAAGCTGAGAGTTTAGCTCAAGAATATTAACCAATTTTTAAAAAAAGAAACAACCATACTTAGATCAGCTATCATTTAATGCTCAGTGGATGCAATCACCGCATCAGACAGTAATAAAGAGATAAAAATAATTGAAAAATAAATCTCATTTACCTTACCATTACACATTGAGATCTTCGTTCTTGTATTTGTCAGCCTAGCTCAATTGGGAGCACCCTGGCCTCTGAATCAGTAGGTTGTGAATTCCAATCCTACGTCTGAACGTTGAGCTAATACTGTCTCAGACAGTACACTGCAGTGCTGGGGGAGTGCTGCTTTGTTGTTGGTGTCATCCCTTTGGATAAGACAATAAACCAAGGTCCCAAGTGCCAACCTTTCCGATTGCTTTTGCTTGCAGGGTTATCAGGCACTGAGTGGAAAGCATACCTGCCTATGGTGATTGGTCTGTCCTTCCAGGTACTGCCGATGTGCCAGGATGTCTGTGCTGTCAGCTTTGTGCTAGAGTAGTATGGAACTTCCTGGCTCAGGGCTTGGATTACCGAGATCGCCACAGAGGGCTGGCTCAATGCTAACATTTCATCGCCAAACATTTCAACTTTGAATCAGTTTAGTTCCAAGAAGACTTTGCTTAGCACCCCCAAGGAGGACAGACACAAGTTGGTCATTTGATGTCCAACAATCCATTTGCACCCCCACTAGATAAATGGCAGGTACCAGGAACAGCCTCCAAGCTTTCTGGTGGGCACCACCTAGACCTGTGTGAGTTCAAAGTCCCTAACAATGGGCTTGAAAGCACAGCCTACTAGATTCAAAGGCAAAAGTGCTGCTAACTGAGCCAGGTTAACACCTAAAGGCTGGACATAAATGTTAAGGTCCTCTTGCCACAAAATGTAGTGTCTTTAACCACTGCCTCTTTCAGTGGGAATTTCGCTGTTATAAGCCATCATTAAGGGCGGGGACATTTCAAAGCTCACTTGCTTCATAAGGGGCCAGTGACCCAAACATAAATGGTGCATATGGTGTAGCCCAGAGCTCACAGTGCAATATAGAACCTTAGGATGGCTGAATTCCTCATCATTTGCCATGACTAATCTTTTCCTTTGACCTTTAGCTTTTTATTTTGTGCTTCACACTCTGCACTGTGGATTTTGCATTGATTTTCCTCAGTTAGGGTCCCACCATTGAATTGATTGATCACTTCTATTAAAAGTCCACCAATGCTTTCGCATTGGTTATCTTAACGCTAATTCCAAATGAGCATGCAAATTACTGGGCAAAATTCTCATGTTTAATTCCACAAAATACAGCCAATCTACTGTACTTTGTAAAATATTCTGTGGAGCACTTTGAGACACATCTATCAATAACCTGATAAGGGTCATATATCAAATGCAAGGATTATTATGTATTATAATTCTATAAGGGTGTCTGGGTGAATAAAAAGGTGAGAAAGCTCACGCACATTTTTTTGCAGATTGAAGCTATTAACTGTTGTACCTCGAGCATTTTTCGTCAAACAAAGCGCCCCAGTTCGTCTTTACAATCAAATTAAGGTGCAGTTTCTAAGTGCTTACATGTTCCTATCTTAACCTACTATGGCTCATTCGATTTTCTCCCCAGAAAACAGAGTATCTGATGAATTGCTTGAAGTCACTTTTTATTCCCTTTTGATATTAAAATCAATAGCTTTTAGAATGATTTTTTTTCCGCAACGATTCAGAACTTGGCGAGAGATGCAAATGTCAGAACATCTCATTCATTCATTACCTTGGCCTTCAAAGGTTTTTTTAAAAAAAAATCTTTCACCGCCTTCCTCCTTCTCCCCCCATCTGAAGATAATGAATGCAAATTATTGTAACCTTTTAAAAGAGGCCATTACAATTCAAGCACTGACAAGTTATTTTTTCTTAATTTTTTCGTGTTTAACGTCCACCTCAACAAGCAGAAAGGGACCTTAGTAAAAATAAAAAATAATAATATTGCTTGTATTTGATGTAGCACCTTACCACATCTTTGAGACGCCCCAAAGAACTTCACAGAATATACTGTAAAGTGAATCGACCGTATATTTTGTGGGTGAAATGCGGCAGGCATTTATGCACAGCAGTGTCCCTATTGACACAAACAGTTGTGGATTGAAGTGACCAATTTCTTCTTCTTATTATTTATTTTTTAAAGGAATTATTACCCTCAGAAATGCCTGAGAAATGCATGAGATCCACCAATCCACTAACAACCAGGTTCCTACTTACTGCTAGGTAAGCAGAGGTGCGTGGTGTAAGGAAACTTGCCCAGTGTTTTGCCCTACCAGGAATCGAATGCAGGTCTCTTACTTGCAAGGTGAGCTACATCTCAGTATAACATCTCATCCAAAGAACTGCACCTCCGACGATACAATGCTCTCCCCCAGCACTGCACTGGAATTTCAGCCTGGACCAAGTTCAAAGTTCTGAAACGAAGCTTGAACCCACAAACAATTTGACTCAGAGGCTAGAGAGCTATATAATAGAAAACATGAAACTGACTGATATTTACTCTTGCCTAAGCCTGGCTTGCAGATGCCAAAAACACCTGAGCATTCTGAGATCCAATTATTTATTTGCTTGGGAGCAAAATTCCCAGACTGAGCATTACCGAAACAAAACAATTTAAATTCTGACAAGAGCTGTAATGAGCAAGCCCAGTTCCTCGTGTAACATTTTCTTGTCAAATTGATGTTCCTTGTAACCCCACCTCCCTGCCTCACTGAATGATTTCATCACTGATGGTGCCAGCTCCATCTGCTACTTGTTTAACACCAGACTCTGTTCAGTGGGATAGATCACCCAATATAAATAAAATATTGACCCTTGTATTTGATACAGAGCCTTTCGCATCAGGAGGGAGTTGAAAGACACTTTATAGCATTTTACTGTGCATTTTGCAGGTGAATGCAGCAGCCAATTTGCACACAAACAAACTTCAAGCGAATGATGGATTTTTATCTAGAGGTTTGTTGCCCAGGGCACTGAGAGAAACTTCCTCCGCTTTGAAATAGTGCCATGGGATGTTTAATGTGCACCTGTGTAGGCAGGCGGAACCACTGTTTAACGTCTCATCTGAAGAACAGCAGTGCAGTGTTCAAGTGTCAATCCAGACTCTGAGTTCAAAATCCCAATATGAGGCTTAAACCCACAACCTCCTGAATCAGGTCAAAGAAGTGTTACCAACTGAGCCAGGCCAGGCTGCCACCAAATACTGTATAAGCACAAAATGTAATTTGAGGCACAGGCTGCCACTGGTTAGATAATGGAGCCCACAATTCCATCCAGTGTGAACCTATAAAATCAGTTTGTCTTAAAACTTAAGATCTCTATTCGGTCTCAATTTAGATGGTGAACCTGGTTCAGTTTGCAGCACTTTTGTCTCTGGATTGGAAAGTTGTGAGGTCAAGCCCTCGGTTGTGACCTGTAAACTAAGTGCAGGGTTGTCCAACTGGCAGTCACTGGGCAAATCTAGACCGCACTAACCCCCACTCCGCCCACCCCATATAATCTGGCCCATCCGTTCCCTCCACACCAATGATAGATTTCTGGCAGGAAAACACAAAAATATTGTTTTTACAGCCCTGCCGGACATTTCTCAAATCGGGCGTCCAGTCTTGGCCCACCCCGGTCTACAGTAACAGTCTAGTGCGGTGCCGGGGGTGGGGAGAGAATGGGGGGTGGGGTATGGGGAAGAGGAAGAGGAAGGAGGGTTGCATTGTCACATCAGATGATATGTTAAACTGAGGCCCCGTTGGCCTTTTCAGCTGATGTTAAAAAGTTACGGCACAATTTCAAAAAGATAAGGAAGTTTCTCCTAATTTCCTGGCCAACAATCTCCCTGACAAATGGAGCATTCACCTCCTGGCTCTGTGTAGGATTGCTGTGTGATAATTGGCTGATGCATTTAATAATAATAATCATCATAATAATCCTTGCAGTTGGATTAAGGAAACCTCACTAATGTTTCATCCTACCTGGGAATTGAACTGATGCTTGCAATTCCTTTAAATACTGTATTTGGCTCAAAATAGTCACCAAACGTAACAGTGATGATGTATTGACAACGCAGGAGCTGAATCAAATATAACTATTTTTATTACTGTATTTGGAAGCTAGTTTCTTTTTAAGAGCTATAGATAATAACCCGCTCTCAAATATTATTATTATTATTATTATTATTAAATTAAGACTTAATCTAAGAATTCTCCACAATTCTGTGTGATTATAACTTTCAATATAAAACGATCTTCCAGCTAAGTTTGTGAAGAACTTCAGCCTCACATCTTTCTTCAAACCATCAGTATTTGGAGATAAAACTTCAGCTCAAGAACTCCCACACTAATAATGTTCCTCCCCCCACCTACACTCCATCCAATCACCGAATATAGCCCTAATCTGGCATCCGGCAGGAGCTCACTTGCTTCCTCAGTTCTTCTGACTCTCATCGTTCCACCAGGTCCTGAACTTCCTTCTCAAGGAAGCTATGAGATACCCACGCCCTATCCTGTCCTTACTCGGTATCCACACACACGTACCTCCTGGGGGAAGAGGATTGGGATTGGGGGAGGGGGGGAGGAGAGGTAGGGCACAGATTGTGAGGAGTCTGTGTGATTGGTAGTATGGCTGTGAGGGAATGTGTGATCAAGTTGTAACAACTGTCGAGGGGAGTGAAGGGTGTGGGGTTGTGTTCCTCCTCTCTTCACCTCTGTGAGCAGGCTCCACCACTACTCCTCCTGACCACCCCCGTTCCTTACTCCACACTCTCTTCAGGGATTTTCATTCTCCCCCAATACAGAAAGTCTCCATGTTTGTCTCAATTCACAACTCGGCTCTTTAATCCTTCCCTAAAGCTTTGCGTTGTATTATTTTCAAAGCTGCCTCAGGTTTCTGGGCTCTGAGTGGGGACCAATTTATAACCCAGCAACTTCCCCCTTTCATTATAATAAAACTTGCATTTAATATTGCACCTTATCGCGTCTTTGAGATGTCTCAATGCGCTTCAGGGAATATACTCTAAAGTGAATGGATTGTATATTTTGTGGGCTAAACATAGTGAAGAGCATGGGGAAAATCAGGAGCATTGTTCACCAACACCAGAATCATCTTGAAGCTCTTAAGCATGCTTATTTATTTGCCCCAGAGAATACTGAACAGCCGATTAAGCTCATTATAGGTGCAGCATTTAGAAGTCTCCTGCTTCACGTTTTACCTCCCTGGGGTGTTTCTGAGATTAATATGTGGAGTCAATTAACTGGCTAATATGTGCAGCCAATGATGCTCTTTTGAGTGGTCAAAGTCGTATACAATGGCTGCAAGCGGTGAGCAGTGAGTAGCAAAGCCTCTCTGAATAGTCATCATTTTTGCTGCAATGTAAATTAAACATGTGATGTACAAATTATCACCAGGAATAAATAGCACATCCTAATGAATGTAACTGAGTGTCAATAGTATGCAACACGTTTCCTCATGTGTACATAGATGCTGTTCTTTTGCTTGAACCACAGCTTCCAGCAGTGAGATCCACATTCCAGACCCAGGCTCTGTGTTACCGCTGGAGAGGTGCGCTGCATTGTCGGAAATGCTGCCCTTTGGATCACATGGTCATTACAGATCCCGTGGCACTTTTTGGAAAGAGAAGGGAGTTTCTCCTAGTCTCCTGGCCAATGGTCTACCTAAAGAAGTTGGTCATTCACTTTATAGCTGTTTGCATGACATTGCTCATCATAATTGGCTGTTACATTCAACTACAAAACACCCTTAAAGTAATTCCTGTGAAGCCCTTTGAAATGGTTCAAACTTGCGGGAGCTGTATCAAATGCATTATCAAAGTTGCCTTCTTAGTAAAACCAACAAGACTGTCTGACCTAACCTCACATCTTTAACTGCAAGATCCAGCAGTCGGCTTCTGATAGACAGATAGATATCTGTAACAAACACCTACGATGCATCACTTAACGAAACACGACATTGCTGGAAACACACAAGACAGGAAATCGATACAAAACAAAGTCTGACGGCCGAATTTAGCAGCGGGAGATGGTGGTGTGGATTGAGGGAAACTGCGAGGGCTGGGGCTTGGGAGCACAGAGGGAAAAGGTACACAACAGATCCAAGGAACAAAGGGAATTTGTAGCAGAGACAGATGAGCAGGGATCAAATGCAGTGGTTCATGAATCAATAATATAAAGTTAATATCAAAGAGGATGGGGATCAGAAGTACTGAATCCCAGAACTAAGGACGAGAGGCCCAGCACGACACAGTCACGGCGTGATGTCTTTTGAAAATTGATTGCAACTCCACTAAACATGGTGCATTTGTGCCTTTTGTCACTGAGTGTTTAAAAGCAACAGCTAGTGGAAATAATTTAATTACATCCTGATAACAAGTCATTGTTTATTTGATGGAAACCGAGTATCCATCTCTCTGATTTTCAGGGAGATGGTAAAAGATCCCATTGCACTATTGGAAAAGCCAAGCAGATTTTTTCTAGTGCTCTGGCTGATAATCAGTCACTCACTTCAGGATTATTTAGCAGTGGGGAATGCTGGATGTGCTTGCTTTGAAAATCAGCATTTTATTGCAAGTCCCTTTCAATGTGATGGGGAAGGTGGGGCAAGGGGTTGGGGGTTTCAAAATGCAAATTTAAAGCTTGTCAGGTAGTGAATTTGTCAATATTCAGAGCTAGTCAATACTCCAGTCACTGAGCACACTCACATCTCTCCGAGAAGATACATTGTGTGAAAGCCCGGCTCACTCAGTTATACTTTCATATTTGAGTGAGAAGGTTGTGGGTTAAAGCCCCACATTAGACTCACACAGTCCATTCTGACACTATAATAATAATAATAATCCTTGCATTTGATATAGCGCTTTCCACATTTTATCAACGTCCCAAAGCGCTTCACAGAATATACTGGAAGGTAAATTGACTGTATATATTTGTGGGCGAATCGTGGCAGCAATTGCGCACAGCAGTGTCCCACAGTCGTGGATTGAAATGACCAATTTTATTATTGTGTTTTTTTGGAGGGATTATTATTATTAGGCATGTGGAATAAGGAAACTTGCCCAAAGTTTCGCCCTGACCTGCCTGGATTCAAACACAGGTCTCCCCAGCTTGGTCTCCCCAGCTAGCAAGACAAGTGCTCTAACCACTGAGCCACAGGAGCTCCTGTACTACAGTACTAGGAGTGCATTGTCAGTTCGCAATCCTTTGACTGAGATGTTAAACTATCTGTTCAGGCAGACGTTAAAGATTGCATGGCGCTGCACAAAAAGTAAACAAAGTTTAATTGCCTCTTTCTAAAGATTTGCTGCCTTTTTTGAAACAAACAAATTCTTAAACATGTTAAAGGAAAAGGAACATGTTAAACGTCCAATAAAGAAAAAAGTGCAAAATCCATGCCAGGGATCAGAGTTAATCTATTTTCCATTGGGATGTTTACACTGTGACAAAGCCAAGCTTTTAGACTCAGATTTCCCTTAAAAAAGAGAGTTTGTGATTCCGAGGCCAGAACAGTTCAGATAATGGACTTAACTTGGATTCGGATTCCTTGCTAAATGGGAATCAGAGACTCAATGGTGCAAAATGATACCTCTGAGCCTAGCCAATGTTTCAGCCTTGTGATTCACTTAAATAATGACCTTAGCGGTTCATGTGGGTGTCTGATTTGGTCAGTGTGAAATACAAACATAGATACATAGAAACTTTGGAACAGTCTTTTATCCTCCATCCCTCCTCCTTACCCTTTCTTTCCCCATTTTCAGATTGCACCTGGAGACCTTCCTATTCGACCGTGCCTACATCACCTCCCACTCCCCCCAACTCAAAGTTGAACTCCGCCACTGTCACACACTCTGGGACACTACCCTGCGTGTGGGGTGATACATAAATATACGTTGTTATTGTTGATGATGTTTTCTTCTCCTCCAAATTGGCAAAAGAATCAGAGGGAGGAGGAGGAGACATTTTTTTATACAATGAGTTGTTACGATTTGAAATGCACTGCCTGAAAGTTTGGTGGAACCAGATACCTTAATAACTTTCAAATGAGAATTGGATATTTACATGAAAAGAAAAAAAATTCAAGGATATGGGGAAAGAGTGGGGGAGTGGGACAAATTTGCATTGCTCTTTCAAAGAGACGGTACAGAGATGGGCCAAATTGACTCCTTTTGTGCTGCAGGATTCTCTGACTATGAAAAAGTTTCTCTCCAAAGCAGGGATGCCCATCCCATCCCATGCATCATTTTCTTAAAATTTTAGGTGTGGAGAATCTTTTGATTCAGTCTGAATTCAGAAGCCGATTTTTCTGCAGATCTTTAAAAAGAAACCAGCTTCCAAATTCAGGCCGAATATAAAAATTATCCACAATTCAGCACCATTTAAGAAAAAATGTCTCTATGGGCTGAGGCAGCCTGCAATTTGGGACCTTCTGTGGCACCAAGCAGCTTTTTAGTGATGCATCAAAAAAAGTGAAACCCAAGTCTCTCCAATTTTCAGCCTGGTTTTATTTGTTCTTGGAAAACAAACTAATTTTTTTTCTAGGCTGACTAATAATTTCCGACGTGACACATATCCCCCGTAAAATTATTTAGATAAATGTGTTGCTTTCAGAATAGCAATATGCGTCTCAGCTGTAATGAAGCTCAATTGTGTTTACATTTATTAACAATATTCCTTAATGAATTCCTATCTTGTTGGCCTAGCTTGTTAGAGTACATTCATTGTGATGCTGATCAGTTTATATTAGGCTGAGTTTTTTATGGTAAATAGTTCATTCTGTAATTAATCAGTTATTTTACATTTGCAGGAATTAGCCATTGTGCATAGTTTTTTTTCTGCAGCACTTCCCTTTCCTCCATCTTTTGCAAACATTTATTTGTTACGTTTGCAATTTAATTGCACCGAAACTCATACAAGAATTTCACATGTAAATTACTGTTAAATATATTTGTTATAATAACAATCGTCACATTTGATGGAAGGACACTTCAGAGTGCAGTACTTCACAGAATATAAATTAATGTTTGTACGCAAATCCCATAGCCAATTGGTGTACAGGAAATGTCACATAAACAACAACAATTTGCATTTATACAGCTCCCTTCACACAGAGTAGCGTCCTGGAGTGCTTGAAGTGAATGACAATTAAGTGATTTTATTTATCCTTCATTCAATTTAGAGGATTGTTGGACAGGACATCAGGAGAAACTGCAATCTCTTTTCAAGCATTGCCATAGGATCTGGAATATCCATCTGAACAGGCAGACGGGATCTCAATTTAACATCTCACCCAAAGAATAACACCTCTGACAAGGAAGCCCTTCCTCTTTTCCCCCAGAACTACATTGGAGTATCAGCTGAGACGTTATGAGTTCCAAGTCCTGACACGGTGTTAGATTTAGTCGAATCATTAGGTTTATTTTATCTTTAATAAGTAAATCAATATGTATAATAAGTAGTATAACATTAGAAATTTAGGTCTAAACTAAGAAGGCTGCAGAATTGCAGAAAACAGCTCTGTCTGTAAAAGAACTGAATATAGCCAAGTTGGCACCAGTTGTAGTAGATATGATAAGTGTGAAGGACGGAGAACAGAAAATATGTTCAGTTAAAGACATTAATATAGCTACTCTTTGTCTTCCCAAAGGTGAGAAATCACAGGGTAAGCAAGTAGGCAGACAAAACCGACCTTGGTAGATGGGGAGGTGTTTTACAACAAGACATTTTGAGGAAACAGGAATGCTTGAGAACTGCTCTGCTAGTCAAGATAAGCAAAGCTGGTGGAGAAGTATAAAGATAGGAGAGAAAGAGTGACTCATCACTACACTTGGGGAGTGTCTCAAGGTGGAAACCAAGATCTCCAGCCCATCGCTGTTGTCCAGAACTACTGGAACAGGTGGATACCGGTTTGTCCAGAAGATATTTTGAGAAAACAAGAATATTTGAGAACCGTCCTGCTAGTCAAGATAAGTAAGGCTGGTGGAGACGTATAAACAACAACAACAACAAAATTACATTTGTATAGCGCCTTTCACGTCAGGAGGACGTCTCAAGGGGCTGGACAGTTACTGCTTCAGACCCGAGCTGATGACAGGGGTGGGGAGGGAAGTGGGGGTAAGGAGTTACCAATGGGTCCATCGAAGAGGAGAGGCTTGAGGTGAGACTTGAAGGAGGCCAGGGAGGAGACGAGGTAGAGGGACTGTGGGATGGAGTTCCAGAGGTTGGGGACAGAGTTGCTGAAGGCTCACCCGGCAATGGTTGGGCGGGTGGATCGGGGGATGTAGAACAGGCCAGAGGCTGCTGAGCGGAGGGGACGAGCTGGTAGATAAGGGGATAAGCATGGTTCCAGTTGTTGTTTTACAGGCAGAAGCAAGCGCCGTTCATGTTTGTAATGTCTTATAGTGTATTTGCCTACTTATAACAATAAAACCAGCTTCAGCCAATACGGTATCATCAGTTATTTCGGAACCTAAAGAATTAAGGTTCTTGCACGGGTCTTTCTCCAACAACGCGGCTTGTAACCAAAACCTTCTGACTCAGCGGTGAGAGTGCTGCTCACTGAGCCAGGTGATGGGCAAAGGCAGCAGCCATGTGCCTCCAGCAAGGTCCCACAAACAGCTATGAAGTGAAAAACCAAACAAGTCACTGTGTCCATCAAGTCTGTCTGCAGGTTTCAATCATATCTGGAGCTTTCGAGTTTCCTTTGTCTCTGCGCTTCCAGGAGTTGCCATCGCACTACATATCCTTTGATGCACGATGATGTTCACAAAAAATGATTAATGTTTGTGTCATCGCCATTCCAGGCTTGTCGAGAAATAATGTTGGTTGATTACTAATTAAATTGAATGTCCCATCCATATTTATTTAATGCATACAGAGTGGTTGGTTCAAACCCATGATGGGGCTCAATATCAATATTCAAGCGCTCTGAGATGCCATCCGACATGGAGGGCTCTGTATAAATCAAAGTTGTTGTTTGTTGTTGTTGTTCTATCATAGACTAAGCTGACTCCTGTTCTGTAAAAGTTTAGGATCTGTGGTTGTGAATCCCGGGACTTCGCTCTCTGAACTCATCGGTTCGACTGATACCATACATTGTTATTCTGGTCTAGATTTTAACTTGTTCTAGATTTCCATCAATGTATGAATACAACTTTACTTCATTCAGTCCTTTGGTGCTAGTTCAGGTTACGGAGTGATTTATCAACGGTACTGTAGCACAGTCAATCGGGAGCATTTTTTTAAAAAATTGCTCAAGCCACTCGCTGAAGGTGATGGGTGAAGAGCAGGGTAATGGGGTTAGGACAAATGACTTCTTGGAGGAGTGAACACCGACACAAAAAACTAGGCTGAATAGCCTCCGACTGTGTCATTTGTGGGTTGTGTGTGTTGTATGCATATTGTAACTATTGCACGTCGATCCCTACCAATAGGGAATTCACCATTATTTAATTCAGATTTGCCTTTACCGAAGTAGTACAAAAAAAAAGCCATGTGTATTAACGAGAGCATGTACCAGTGCTCACTGTCACCATATCAACATAGTGAAGCGGGTGTTCAAGAGGCCATTTTCTTACTCAATCTCAGAAAGATGTTTTGACACTGCAATACACAGGTGGGTTTAGTATTGTTGGCTCTGGCGCTTCAGTCATAGTGAGGTTCAACTTAATAGAAAGAAGCAATGACAGACTATTTACTTCAGCTTGCAAACATCTGCAATTTCCATTCAACCCCTTCACCCCATCCCTTTGCTTGCACAGTGATCTTGCTTGCGGTTTTTCCTGTCTCTAATGGGTACGGTGCATCAACTCGTACATTTAGCAAGATTTGCAAAAACTGTCAGCCTGGCTCGGTCAGGAACACTCCTGCCTCTTGAGTCAGAAGACGTCAGGATTTTGAGCTCCTAGTCTAGGCTGGCACTCCAATACAATATATTATATTGGATTGCCAGGGAATGCGCTGTATTGTTGCAGGCGCTGTCCTTCAGGTTAAACAATAAAGTGAGTTACCTGTACAGGTGAATGTAAAATATCCCATGGCACTATTTGGAAAGAGAAAGGAGTTTCTCCCGGTGACCTGGCCAACAAGCCCCCAAATAGAATGAGCTATTCACATCCTGTTTATAATAAATATAATAATCCTTGCATTTGATATAGCGTTTTTCACATCTTATCGACGTCTCAAAGCGCTTCACAGAATATACTGTAAAGTAAATTGATTGTATATTTGTGGGTGAAACACAGTAACGAATTGTGTAGTGTCCCAAAACAGTGTCCCACAAACAGTCGTGGATTGAAATGACCAATTTTTAGTATTATGGTTTTTTTGGGGGGACAGATTATTATTAGGCATGTGGAGTAAGGAAACTTGCCCAAGGTTTCGCCCTGATCTGCCTGGATTCGAACAGAAGTCTCAAGCTTGTAAGGCGAGTGCTCTAACCAGTGCTCTAACAGGAGCTCCTTTATGGGACATTGTAACTGGCTGCTTCATTCAGCAACAACAACAAATTATACTTGTGTTGCACTTTTCACATCAGGAGGACATCCCAAGATGCTGGACAACAACAACATTACATTTATATAGCTCCTTTCACATTGGAAGGATGCCCCAACATACTGGACACGTGTTTCAGACACAAACTGGGGTCAGGATTGAGGAGGATGGAGGGAAGGGAGGAGAAGGTGGTGATCGATGGCACGATCGAAGAGGAGGATCTTGAGGCGGGTTTTGAAGGTGACCGAGAAGGGGCGAGTCAGAGGGATTGCGGGATGAAATTCCAAAGATTAGGAGCAGAGTGGCTGAAGGCTCACCCACCGATGGTGGTATGGGTGGGTCTGGGGATATGAAGCAGGCCGGAGCCCGCTGAGCCGAGTGTAGGTTGGTAGTGGATTAGGAGGTCACAGAGATGAACCTGTAGGATGAACCTTAGCGTGAATCCACAAGCTTGTGACCAGAAGCAAAAGTGCTACTGACCGAGCCAAGCTCACTTCTGAAGAGCAATATAATTATAATAATCCTTGCATTTAATATAGAGCCTTATCATGTTGCTGAGACATCTCAAAGCGCTTCAGGATATATTGTAATGTTGAAAAAAATTATTTGTGGGTGAAACGCAGCAGCCATGTTCCACAAATAGTCATGGAGTGAATGATCTCTTTTTTTATTTGGGCAAAGCAGTGAAATTTACTTCTGAAAAATACCCCAACATGAAGCAGTATTGTTAGGAGAAGAAACCATTTTCATTCAGAGGATTATTCAAGTGCGAAGATCTGCTTACTCTGCTCAGACAAGCTTCCCTCTGCTTACTCTGCTCAGACCATCCTATTCCGCAGGGTTTTAGTTTACAGGGTTAATCATATCCAAGTCGAAAGAATTCCTGCATTTCTACACAAGTAAACCAAACAACTGAACAACATCAAGGCTCATTATAGCTAACTAAATACAGTATATCAGGGATCTTAAATGCATTATGCAGTATTCTGACAGACTCAATCACTTGTAATAAAAGTCACCTGGAATTCCTAATTTATCTAACAAAATTCCATCAGATTTGTTCCAGGGATGATTAAGTAACTTGTGAATTTCATCAAGATTTTCTTTTTGGAATATTTTCCTTTGGCCAAGTAATCCGACAGGAGAATTATGGCTGGTTGGTATATGGAGGTTACACTGAAGCAGACAGCAATGTCAAGTATTGAGTTCCTTTCTCTCCCCTCCCTCCCCCATATTCTCACGGACATAATTACACAAACACAATGTAGTATAGATCACCAGCCATGCTATGACAGTCACAACAATATCTTGCATTTATACAACAGACTTCTCATGGGGTAAATTGTCAGACTGTGTTAGTAGTAGGGTCCGTCGATATGGAAATTTTCTGATTTAGATATATCGATGGGCTCATATCGAGATATAACGAAATATCGATATTTTCTGGGGTTTTCGTACTGCGCATGCACACGCAGCGCGCACATTCGGGTGTGCGCGCATTCGGGGCCTATCTCCTCAGGAGGTAAATATCTTTCTCTCTCTGTGTCTCTCATACTCACTCTCTCCATCTCCGTGTTTTTCTGTCTCACATCCCCCCCATCTCTATCTATCTGTATATTATCACATCCACCCAGTCTCTCCCCCCCACCACCCCCCCACCACCGTCCCTCTCTCCTCCCCACCCCCTGCCACCGTCCCTCTTTCCCCCAACCCCCAGCAGTCTCTCTCCCCCCCCCACCCCTTGCATACCTGTATATTGTATTCGAGGACTATGAATACAATATGGCGGCTTTGCACCTCGGTCTGTGCATTGTGTATAGAGATGAGCATTCTGGGTCTTATAGTTCAGTGTGCGCGCATTCCAATTTTTTACCTCGATATATCGATATTTTTGAAATGCCTATATCGGCGTATCGATATGAAAAATATATCGGGTTTTAGCGATATATCGATATATCACCGGACCCTAGTTAGTAGTCATGTGAAAGTGTCCTCATCTATACATTTTCACATTCATAAACCTCCCTGGATGTCTGTACACCCAACTCAGTGACTACTGTATTTTGCAAAATACCCTTTTTTAAAAAAATCTTTGGTACTTAATACGCAGGCTTTAACCTGAAGCTTCTTTGTCCGATGATGACGTTTTTCATTGCTTGGGCCGTGGAGATAAAAAGATTCTCGTCAATAAATTGTTCCCTTGTGTAGTGCACTAATTTCACTGGCTCCAATTGCAAATCCCCATGACAAGTCAATCGTTCCAAGTTTAATGACACTGTTGTATTTAACCTTAATAAATTACCTATGATAAACCTAGACAACTATGTACTGTAGTGAATAAGCTGTACACCAAATGCTTCAAGACAACTGAACATGATCCAATGCTGCAAATACTGATTGTTTCTCATTTTTAATGTTTTACTCTGCTGCTGGTCCATTTATATAGTGTATTTGGCTGCAGGGAGGTATATATTGTGACCAAATACACTATGGATGGATACAAGGTACTGTCTGATACTATTTCAAAGCAGAAGAGACTTTCTCCCAACTTCCTGACCTACAGATATCTTAATTAAACTGTTCATTCTCCAGACTGCTGTTTATTGGTGCAAACTGGTTGCCGCACAGTCACTTCACCTGACAGTAATTTCAGCAAACGGTATGAAATGTTTTGATAGTGCCATGGGATCCTTAACAATAATCACCACGAACAACAAAATTACATTTGTCGAGTGCCTTTCACATTAGGAAGATGTCCCAAAGCGCTGAATAGTCAGGAGCTGAACAGGTAGCTGGGACTTTGATTTAATGTCTCATCTAAATGAAGGCAGTTCCGACATTGCACCACTGCCTTGGCACTGTATTGGAGAATCATGTCTGGATAAACGTCAGTGTGAGGAATTGCTCCTGACTAGCTGTGACGGTCAATAGTGGGATTTTCCATTCAATGTGCAATAACTAACTGACATTTTTATCAAGTTAAAATGCTTCATTCATTAGGCTCTGCGACCCCATCACCTCCACCCTCGCCCAGCTCCACTGGCTCACTTTCAAATCACTCTACTGCCCCCTCCTACCTCTCTGATGTGCTGACCCCCTATCAATCAGTCCACTCCCTCCATTCAGCAGGCTTCAGCCTGCTCCATATCTCCCATCCGACCTGCCCTACCTTCAGCTTCTCTGACCCAATTTGGAACTCCATCCCACAATCTCTCCGCCTCACTTCCTCCCTGACCTCCTCTTTGACTGTGCCTTCAGTGAACCTTCCTACCTCTCTTCCCTCCCTCACTCCAACTCTGCACCACACCCTTGGGTCCCGACCTCCAACTGTTCAGTGCCTTGGAATATCCTCTCAACATCCACAATTACTGTAAAGTGGAATGACCAATTTTACTGTAGGCAAACGTGCCAGGTGGGTTGGAATGACCAATTTTGTGTTCCAATAGTATCATTAACAACCACCTGGCCAGACTGATGAGACATGACTTAAACATTCTATCCAAAAACCTCAAAAAAGCGTTATCCCCCAATTCTGTGCTGGATGGTCAGTTGAATTTCAGTGCCTTGGGACGTCCTCCCGACATGAAAGGTGCTCTATAAATGTAATTTTGTTATTGTTGTTGAATTAGAATGAGTTTAAGTCTCAAAATGGATCTTGAACTCACAACCTTCTGACCTGAAAGAAAAAGTGCTACCAACTGAGCCAAGTTGACAGCTTTGGAAGAGGGTGGGGGAGGAGAGGAAAAAAGTTTGATCTATAAGCGAACAAAATGCACAGCATCAGTTTACCACCACTGAATTAAATAGTTAATATGTGTGCAACATCTAAGAAGGATAGCATTGTATCAATCTATTGTTGTCTTCTCATGTAACTTTAATAATAGTCCTTCCATTTGATATAGCACATTATCACAGCTTTGAGACATCTAAAAGCGCTTCACAGAATATGTTGTAAAGCAAATTAACTATATTTTTAGGGCAAAACATGGTAGCAGTTGTGGAGTGACAACAATATTATTTATTTATTTATTTGATGGGATTATGACTACAGTACTAGGTAAACAGAGTTTTGTGGCGTAAGTAAATGTATTATTGTTTTTGCCTAAGGCTTCCCCTAGTTCAGTAATCAAACCCAGGTCGTCTCACTTGCAAGGTGAATGCTCTAACCAATACGAATCAGGACTCCACTGTGATGCTATCCGCCTGATGTAATAATAAAACCAATCAACCTTATCTTTGATATAGCATTTTTCACATCTTCGAGACATCTCAAATCGCTTCACAGAACATATGTAGAGTGAATTGACTTTATATATGTGGGCGAAACGCAGCAGTCGATTGCACACAGCAGTGTCCCACATACAATCCTGGATTGAAATGACTAATATTTTTTTTGAGGAATTATTATCAGGTGTGTAGACTAAGCAGTTTTGCACAAGGTTTAGCCCTACCTGGAATCGAACTCAGGTCTGGCGTTTGCTAAAGAATTCAATGCTTGATAAAGAATTCAGTTTTGATTTCCCAGTTGGGAAGCCTACTCGATCCAGATTGCTGGTCCATCATTCCTAGGCATACACTTCTCCTGACAGTGCTCACAGCAGTGGAAGCTGCCCGGAACTACCCTCAGGACATGTGGTGCTCTTCGCTGGCACTTAGCTGATCATCAGCAGAGCAAAAAATGATGAGACCTCACTTACTGCTCGTAGCCTGGGAAGGGGAACGATTATGCTTTGATTGTATTTGCTAATGGTTTGATTATAGAGAGGGAGTGAGAGAGAGCGAGAGAGAGAGAGACAAAGACATCAAGGACATTTTTTTTTCTCGCAAATGACCCATGCTGAAAGATATGAAAATGGTTCAATATAAAATGGGATGCAAATAGAAACAAGTTTAAACAAAACCCTTACCTGTGAGCATGTGCTGACTCATGAGAAACAGTTTGACATACCAGTGCACAACCCGGCTGCTCCCCATGCTCACAGATAAGGGTTTTTTTTGCTTTGTAAATTATTCTGCAGTGATTTATTTTCACGTATACTGTTAAGCGCCACTTTTAAATGTTCTGAGTTGCTGCCCCGCTTGACCCGATATGAACACAAGTTGTTGACGTATGCAGTATCTGAGGCAATTGTTACTTTGGAAAATATTTACATACACAATAGGCAGGAAAGTCCCTAGAGGAGATGTGTTATATGGTGTCCGAAGGTTTGGCAAAGAGAGGCTTTTTGAGTCAGTGGCCTTTTTCTTTATGTGTCTCAAAGCTCCAACCTTTTGCATCTTGTGACACAATCCTACATACTGGGAGATTGGTAGAGAGGGAGAAACATGCGCAATTTGTACTGATTGCATGTCAACAGATTTCAGGAGAGGCAACAGGAAGGACAGAGAACTTGAGCAGAAAAATTGTCCGTAGATTAAAAGAAATAAACAAATCGAAATGAAATTGAAAGCAGTCTGGAACTGTTTAGCTCGTGGAAGGAGCACATTGATCGGTTTTGTAGGGAGTTTGGTCTATACCTCGACTGCTCTGGGTGGGGAGGAGCAGGAGAGGTTAACGGAATATGTAAGAAAGAAAATGTAATCACTTGTCCTACTTGAACTCTGTTAATACAGAATCACAGACAGGGAAGTGGTATTATAAGGTCTGCCATGATACAATAAACAGGCAGAACACGCTGATTGCCCCTTCCATTTCCTTTTGCTCCTAAGGGTTGGCAATCAGAGACAAAAATAGGTGGGATTTATTTAACAGCATTGAAATAAGCGCATCCAATAAGGATCATTGGAAAAATAACATTGTAGAAGAGTTTAGATAGAAAGCTGTGAATGGCAACCACAAACCACAGGCATGAGATTTCTGTGACCTTTTGCGGTTGACTTTTCCAAATCTCATGGCCAAATTACAATCATCTGAACAGTGAAGGTTCAGAGAAAAGGTTCTTCAGTCAATTCGTTTCAGAAGCTATGCTTTCTTCAGCGTTGCCTTTCTCTGGCGCTGTCTCTGTATTTCTATTTTCTATTCTTCCCCCTGATTTGTATTCACTGGGAGTGAAAAAGCACGCTTCAAATTGGCAAAAGTTATTCTTCAGAGAGATCTTTATAAAATGAAATGAAAGGAACCAGAGGGAGAACGAGAGCGAGGGAATGAGAGAGTGAGAATGATAGAAATTCCCCAGTTAGTTATGATATTGTGTTAACAGATGTCTTTATTTAATTCTCAAATTTATAAAAGTCATTAACCAGCACTTTGTGGTAAACACACATGCCTAGTCTTTAACACAATCAAGGCCTTTATATGCAATTAATCTGTGCAAAGGTTTAAGATGATAACCATAGCATTGGGTGCACTTTGCTCAGAGTCTGTTCTACAAATCCACCACTCCGTGGCAACAAAAAGATTTCTTCTACTTTCTAACTGCCCGCGCAAGGCTTTTTGGCCTCAGCATCTCAGAAGAGTAGCCTGTTTACATCTGCAAAAATCCTTACAAGTCATGCTGACACTGTACAGTTGTCTGATCAGACTGCACCTGGAGAGCTCATACAGGGCTGCAGTCACTGCAACTCTGGGGAGCCTTCCAGAACCTAGAATGAAGAGCAGAGCAGCAGGTCTGATACAGGATCAAGCTGATGAGCTGGGGTTAACATAAATGACTCTTGCATTTGATATAGAGCTTTATTGCGTCTTCAAGACAACTCAGATTACTTCACAGGATATACTGTAAAAAGGAATTAACTATTTGTGGGCGAAACACAGCAGCTAATTGCACACAGGAATGTCCCACGAACAGCTGTGGGCTGAGTGATCAATTTTGTTTCTGAAGAAATTATTATCCCTGGAAAAGTGATCCGCCAATCGACTAACAGTAGGGTTCCTACTTACTGCTAGGTAAACAGAGATGTGGAGTGAGGAAACTATAATCATGATCTTTGCATTTGATACAGTGCTTTACGCGTCTTCTAGACGTCTCAAAGCGCTTCACAAAACATACTGTAAAGTGAATTGACTATATATTTGTAGGTGAAACACGGTAGCCAATTGTGCACAGCAGTGTCCCACAAACAGTTGTGGTTTGAAATTACCAATTTATTATGTTTTTGAAGGATTATTAGTAGGAATGCAGAGTAAGGAAACTTGCCCACGGTTTCTCCCTGCCTGGAATAGACCCCAGGCCTCTGGCTTGTAAGGCGAGTGCTCTAACCACTGAGCTACAGGACTCTACAATCCAAACTATGGAAATGCCACAAGAAATGGCGACTCAAGATTAGTAATTCTGAGCTCTGCTGCATGACTGCATTTGAAGGCCTGTAGCTTAGTGGTTAGACCATTTACCTTGCAAGCGCGGGGGGACCTGGGTTAAATTCCTGGCAAGGCAAAATGTTGGGCAAGACCTCACGACTTTGCGACAATTAAAGTACTTTTAAGACCTAGATCATGTTGTCCCACTGAAAAGGTACAATAATCGTTGCATTTAATATAACACTTTTGGGACATCGGGAGGGTGTTGTCCAGGAAACCAGGAGAAACATTTATCTTTTTGGATAGTGCCATGATACCTTTTATGTCCAGCTTGGTTTAACATCTCAACGAAAAGAAGGCACCAACAATCCTGCCGTGCTCCTCCCAGTAAAGTACCACATGACAGAAACGACATTTAGACAACATCTTGAAATAAACACCAAAAAGACCATACAGTCTTTAATGACAAAGTTTAGCTGTGTAAAATCTTAATCTGCAGTGCGTGACATTTCATTAGAGACCAGTGTTTAAGTGCTCACTTAATATTTCAGCCTTAGGAGTTTGAGGTGGATTTAAAAATATATAAATAGTACAATTCAATTGCTTTCCAAATGAAAATGCATAACTATACTTTCCTCCGAGGTTTCAAAACCGTCTGAACTGTAAAACACTCTGGAGCTGATTCTCACATACATTTGCCAACAGGCGTGATGGAGCTTGAACCTGTAACTTTCTGGTAAGAGAAAGTGCCTAAAATGCTTTCAAGAGAGGACGTGGGCAAAAATGTTGGGGTGGAGGAATAAAGTTGACTTGTTTTGTGACTTCATAAAAGCTTAGAATTTTACAGCACAGAAGGAGGACATTTGGCTCATCGTTTCCATGCCGACTCTTCAAAAAGAGCTGTCCAAATCAATCCCACTCCCCTGCTCTCTCCCTGTAGCCCTGCAAACGTTTCCTCCCCAAATAATTAATAGTTAAATAATTAACTATAATTAAATAATTGAGTAAACTGCTATTTTCAGCCCCTTGAGCCTGTTCCACCATTCTGGCTGATCTGTACCTCAATTCCAATTGCCTCCCCCCCACACCCCATATGCCCCATAATTAATCACTAACCAAATCACGCAGTGTGTCCCTGCCGTGTCTAAATGTTACCACTGAGAATTCCAGTCAACCACTCTTGGAATGGAGTCCTGTAGCTTAGTGGTTAGAGCACTCGCCTTACAAGTGTGAGACCCATATTCAAATCCAGGCAGATCAGGGCGAAACCTTGGGCAAGTTTCCTTACTCCACATGTCTGATAATAATCGCTCAAGAAAAAAATAAAAATTTGGTCATTTAAATCCACAACTGTTTGTGGGACACTGCTGTGTGCAATTGGCTGCCGCATTTCGCCCACAAATATACAGTCAATTCACTTTACAGTATATTCCGCGAAGCACTTTGAGACGTTGACAAGATGTGAAAAGCGCTATATCAAATGCAAGGATTATTATTATAACCACTGAGATTGTACCTTGGACACACTGACCAGCATGTGACTGTACAGGGTCTGACAGGCCAAGCACAGGCACTGAGCACAGCATGTGACCAACCATTGCTGTAAATTAGTCATCAGCTGACGGGTTCTGTAAGGACAGCGGTCACCACAACAAATAGCACAGCACAACCCTTCATATAGGCACCAGGCAATCATTTCTGATTTCCATTAACAGCTCCCCTGTGAGGAACTGCTCCCATTACTGACAATAAATGTCATTTCCTGCTGATATCAAGCTACACCAAGCCTGATGGATGAAGTCATTGTTAAGGCACATGGCCACATATACCCCCACCATTCAATTTTTTCTTCTGCTTTCTTAAAGGAGCTTGATGAGGCAAATAAATGTTTCCACTGGTGAGGTACCATTTACACTAGTGGCCATTCTTTAGTTGTAGATAATCCGATCCAAATTACACTTATGTAACACATTTATTATAATAATTATAATAATAATTTATTATAATAATCCTTGCATTTGCTTTTCACGTCTTCTAGTTGTCTCAAAGCGCTTCACAGAATATGTTGTAAAGTGAGTTGACTGTATATTTGTGAGTGAAATGTGGCAGCCAATTGCATACAGCCATGTACCACAAACAGTTATAGATTGATATGACCAATTTATTATTGTTTTTTTCTTGCGGGATTATTATCAGGTGTGTGGATTAAGGAAATTTGCCCAAGGTTTTGCCCTGCCTGGAATCGAATCCAGGTCCTCTATGAGGAACTGCTCCATTATTGACAATGGCGTAAACTACAGTGACATAAAATGGGGTGGGGAGAGAAGAAAACTCAGTTTGCTAAAAGGGTTAAATTACGAGGAAAGGCAGCGTGACCTTGGATTGTATCCCTTGAGGTTGGAAGATTGAGGGGTGATTTAATAGAGGTTTTTAGGGTGATAAAGAGATTTGATAGAGTAGATACAGTGAAGCTTTTCCTCTGGTGGGGAATGCGAACAATGGGACATAGTCTTAAAATTAAAACCAGACCATTTAAGAGTAAAATCAGGAATCGTTTTTTCACTGAGGTGATAGAAATATAGAATTTGTTACCCCAAAAGGTCACGGATGCTGGATTCATCCACACCTTCAAGAGTGAAGTTATCAATTTTTGGTAGGTCGGGTTATTAAGGGATACCGTGAGAAAGCGGGAAATTTAAATTGAAAGGATTAGTAGAGATACAGATTGGCCATGATCTAATTAAATGGCGGAACAGGCTTGACGGGCTAAAAGGCCTACTCCTGTTCCTATGTTCCTATGCTACAGTTAGATGAGCAAAGGAAACGAGCAGAGATGGAAGAGATAGGGAAGGCTAAACAACACCAAAATGACTAAATCGCCCACAAATATAGTCAATTCACTTTACAGTATATTCTGTAAAGCGCTTTGAGGCGTCTAGAAGATGCGAAAAGCACAATATCAAATGCAAAGATTATTTTTATTTATTTATAGAGCGCATTTCATGTCGGGATGACATGCCAAGGCGCTGAAGGATCTAGGAAAATAGGGAAGTGTTAGGGCATGAGGGATTTATAAGTGAGGATCTCAAAAGCAATCCGTTGGGAGCCAGGGGAACCCAGCGAGGACTGGGGTGACAGGCATGTGGAGTTTGGTGGTTTGAAAGGTGTAATTTCAAGTACTTACAGAAGAAACAAAAAGCCTGTTTCTGATGTCAGTTTTGCTGCTAAACATTACGTGAGCTGCCTGTCGGGACAGTCACTGTCAGACTTGTTGGCTGAAGGACAGTTCTTGTTTTCTGCCTTGTGATTTCACAAGACTTAATCAATATGGAATTCTTTAGAGCAATAAAAAAAACTGTCTTGATTGTCACCCGTTCGCTAACTCCACAATACAACATCTTTGATAGACAATCTCAAAATGAGTGAGGCATCAAACCATTTTATTATGGGGAGGTGGGTTTGTGGTGGAAGGGAAGCAGGGTAGAGTCACCATGTATAATGGGATTTTTACCTATCAACTAATAACTGTTACATAAGAACATAGGAACATAAGAAATATGAGACAAAAAAGACCAAGGTCCATCCAGTTTGCCTTCCATCTTCCTGGTGGTAGCATGCACATGTCTGAAACTAACTATGTACAAAATGCTACAATGTTATTTCCTGAAAGAAAACTATACAATCTGTGTTTGAAGGAATATTTTACAACTTGATTTATCCTGTGGACCCTGTAGAGGAGTAATTTCCACTGCAATACTCTTGGATATACTGCACGTATCCGTTCAATAAATATTTCCATATCATGCACCATACAAAAATACTGCTTTGAGGAGCGTTGCAAAGATAGCCAAAGCATTAAAGTTACTGTCAGGGTTTTTTCCTTGGCCCCTGATTCAAGAAGCTTCAGCAAGGGCTGGCTTCAAGCTTCAAGTTTTATTCATTTAAGTTTCTCACATTGGACATCTCTCCACTGTATCCACTGTATAGGGTTGGAAAAGGGGGATGTGAAACAACACTACAATTCCTTATGCATCTGAGTGCTCCTGGCAGGAGTGGGGATGGTAGGAACAACTCTGGAACACTCTTCCTCTATCCTTCTGACTTGCCCCTTCCTTCCCCCATTGTCAGGTCGCATATGACAACCTTGCTTTTTGACCGTACCTGCACTCAAGATTCCCTCCCTTTATTCTCCACTTGCTGTAAGCAATGTTACGTTGATGCATTTCATGCATAAGCTTCCTTGCATTTCATCGAACATCCTTTTTTCAAAAAACATCCACTGTTGATTTGCATAAATAAGCGTATAAATCACCACGTCTAAATCCACTGGCTAAGTTACAGCCTGATACAATAAAGATTTAAAGCGTTTTTGATCATGCAGTGCGTTCTCAACATGTCAAATTTGTTATCTGCTAGAGTCTGACATTGCAATAGTCTCTAGGGATCGTACCTGGAAGGGAAAACTCCCTTGGGATTGTACTGTGTGTCTCTGTAATGGGACCTACAGGAATAAATCCGATCTGACAGCTATTCAGCGACTGGAGCTATATTCCATCAAATATTTTTTTAAGTCAACTCCACACAAGTCAGCATGGGTCCCCCTGGTGATTTATTAGACATTTAGCCTGTAACATGTGATCATTCACTGCTGCTAAAGTAAACAAATTAACATAGCGTGGCGTATCATGTTTAGAACTAGCTAGCAGCTTTTAAAAGCCGACTGCAGTCAGTTAAATGCATAATGGAAGAGAAGAGTTGCCTCCGGAGTCCAGATTTATAGGAATTAATTTTCGGATCTGAAGCGAAGATAGTTATATGCACAAAAACCAACAGGCAATGTTTCAGGCGGCAATTGGAACGCAATTTCATAAGGTTTTATTAGCGACCATAAAGTAATAGGATTTTATTTTCCCCTCGGTCTAATTGACTCCTTATTTTCATATCTGGAATAGAGTTATATGATACAAGCAACAACAACCAAAACACAAACAACAAACAGCCTGCATTTATACGGCATAATTCAAGTAAGAAAAACATCTCAAAATGCTTGAGAAATATAGTGGTGGACACAGTGCAGGGCAGGGAAGTTGATTCCTGCATTTGATATATTTTTCAAATGCATTTAATGCAATGCCTTATCAGGTTGTCGAGACATCTCAAAGGGCTTCATAGGATTTTTCTGTAAAGTGAATTGACTGCGTGTTTCATATGTGGAACGCAGCAGTCAATTTCTGAACAGTAATGTCCCACAAACAGCCACAATTCATACATGTTGTTTTAAGTAAATGTATTAAGGGGAATGGAGAAAAAGTGAGGTAATGGAATTGAAAGATCAACCATGAACAAGCTTAAAGGCTGAATAGCCTCCTCTTCTCCCATCGTCTGGTAAACGATTAAATGCCTCTATTCATCTAACATCCAAACACCTTGCATTAGGAGAGGAACCAGGGCTATTTGTTTTCCACTCCCTCGTCCCACGTAGGGACTCTTAAGCCATTTGCCATGCTAAGATACTCAAAAATAAGATACTCAGCACAAACCAGGATTCAAACCTGAGTGTTTCATGCACATTTCTTTCAGCTAGGGCAATCCTGGGATTTCGGGAGCACCATTACCATATACAGTAATATAATAATCCTTACATTTGATATAGTGCTTTTCACATCTTATCAACATCTCAAAGTGCTTCACAGAATATACTGTAAAGTGAATTGCCTGCATATTTGTGGGCAAAATGGACAGCCAATTGCGCACAGCAGTGTCCACAAACAGTCGTGGATTGAAGTGACCAATTTTTATTATCGTGGTTTTTTTTGGACGGATTATTATTAGGCGTGTGGAGTATGAAAACTTGCTCAAGGTTTCGCCCTGACCGAATATAGGTCTCACGCTTGTAAGGCAAGTGCTCTAATCACTGAGCTACAGGAGCTCCACATATGGCATTAGTGCTCCCAAAATCCCAGAATTGCAACCGCAGTCAAGGAGAAGAGGTTTGGAACCACTTTTGCTCGAACATAGAAATTAAATGGGGAGGGAGCTAATAAAACTTTTCCAAGTTATGAATGGGTTTAATCGTCTCTCCATTTCCACTGATTCTCAAGACAGCAATACGAGAGAATACACTGATATCGCCAGAGGAGGAAAGGGAAGGGCAGATTTTTGTTCCAACATATGGCATTGAAGAATGTGAAATACCTTACAATAAGAACAATCCTTGCATTTGGTACAACAACAACATTATATTTATAGAGCGCCTTTCACGTCAGGATACAGCACCTTACCACAATGTCAAGATGTCTCAAAGCACTTCACAGGATGTTGCTGTGGTGTAGGAACTGTTTACATGTTGGTAAATACAGCAGTCAATTTGCACATGGCAATTTTCCCCCAAACAACCATGAAGAGAAGGACCAATTTTATTTGAGGGGGAGGTGGGGGTAATGTTAGCCTGGAAAACGGGAGAAACTCCCTTCTCTTTCCAAGTAGTGTTATCTTTGATTTTCAATTGAACAAGCAGGCCAGGCCTCGGGTTAATGTCCCATGCGAAGCACAGTACCTCCAACAGTGCAGCAGCACATCCCAATACTGAATTGGAATGTCAACGTAGACTGAGATCAATGTCCCCATATGGAGATTGAACCCTCAAAATGTTGACACGAAGGTTAGAGGGCTACCAACTGAGTCATGACTGAGTCCATAACAGCACTTAAAAAGGAACTAAATGAATTCTTGAGGAATAAATAGCGTAGGAAAAGGTTATGGGAATGTTCGGAGGGGATGGGATGAAAGAACAGTAGATCCAATAGGGAGCCAACACCGAATGGTGTCCTGTAATGGAAGCTCGCTACATTCACCAGATGAATAGCCTCAATCTTATTATTTTGCCATCCTTGTTTTCTTTCTGTTAAAGAAGGAAAATTTTTCATAATAAGTTAGGCTCATTTTCTCTCAGCCTCTGCTCCAAAGGGCAAGACTACCAATCTTCCTCCCGCAAATTGCAGAACATATTCCGCTGAAGGTCACTCTCTCAAGTAATCAATTTGTGCCTGTTGCCGTTTTACTTTATTCATAGAAAATATCCTTTCTTTCGTTCTCTCCTTTCCACCCACCCCCACACCACCCCCACCTCAACCAATCCATTCCTCTCTCAAAATCAGCCAAAAGAAATTACTGGCAGCTCGTAAACTTTGACTTTTGGACCAGCCATCTTCTGACTATGACGATTGCTCTCAGCCCCCTGGAGGGCAGCATCACAGGTCACAGCACAGGCCCCTTAAGACATGATTGTGACAAAGAAATAGGCCGCACTCTATAAAGCTGCTTTATGCTCAACATAATGTTGCACCATTTAAGCCCTCAGTGATTTTACAGCCAGGCATTAAATATCTGCAAAGAAACAGTCAAACTAAACACATGATATTTCTTGCCACTGCCAACATTCCAATCTTAGTGGAGCTGATCTGCTCTACAATGTGTCTGGAGCTTGTCTGAAATGACCCAATTTTTCAAGAATCTTAAAAGTTTCAGTTATTTATTTATCTATTTACAGCTGTTTTCGAATCATCGCTGTGCCTAAATTGGCTGCCATTTGTGCTTGCAAACACAATCACTAGATATTAAAGTAACACCCTGTGAAGCACTGAAGCAGATATTTTGCTGAATTGATAAGGCGCTAAGTAGCACATCCACAGCACTGCACTGCATTACAGTGTCAGCCCATATAGAGTTCAAGATCACAACTGGGAGCTTGAATTTGCAGCTTCCTGACTCGGAGGTGAGAATGTTCTTGACTGAATCAGGCTGATACCAAATGAGATCTAATGATGTAGTTTATGAAAACAAAACCTTCATTTAAAATAGTTTCAAGGCGCAGTAGAGGGGAGCTGAGGAGAAATTTTTTCACTCAGCGAGTTGTTCGAATCTGGAATGCATTGCCTGAAAAGGTGGTGGAGGCTGATTCGATAACAACTTTTAAAAGGGAATTAGATCTTTATTTAGGGAGAACGGGTCTATTAGGCTATGGGGAGCGGGCAGGGCAGTGGGATTGAATCGCTCTTTTCAAAGAGCCGGCACAGGCTAGATGGGCCGAATGGCCTCCTTTTGTGCCGTAAAATTCTATGATTCTATGATATACATCAGCCACATTAGTAAATTACACCTGTGGATTGTTTTAAATATTCAAATGTATCTTAAGGGGAGTAAATATAAAGCGTTATCCTATAAATCAAAGTTGCTCTCCCCTGATGCTAGCACAAGTAAAGTACCTTTGATACTTGCTTAGTTTCTCACCACGCGTTATCTGATTGGGATTGTCTCATTAATCCGCTGGATGCTGCTCAGTGAATCACATGAACAAGCGTTCATAAACCGATGAAATTAAACACCAATATTAAAACACTCTGAGACATATTCTTGGATGAGGGCACTATATCAATGGAAATTGCTGTTGTTGTTGTTGATGGGATAGGAAGCCGAGTCCAGTGGATATAATCAGTTGAGCTCTGAGAATCTCCTCAGACACTTGATCACAATGAAGTGACAGTGCAGACAAAACAACATTTGCCACGCAGAAGGGTGTCAATCATCCATCTGTGTGCTGATGGCAGCTCCCACCACCAGAGCGATCTGCCCTCCATTTCCATTAACACAGGCCTCCTGCCCCCTCCATGCCACCATTGATAGCTGAGCTTTCAATCACTATGTCCCTAACCTCTAGAATTCCCTGCCTCTAATCTTTTGTATCTACCTTCAAATCCCACCTTGAAACACTTTGAGACATCTCGCTTTATCAAATGCAAGGCTTATTTTTATTAGTATTATATACTATTATTAGTATTGTTATTATTATCCCCCATGCATGAATCACTTTAGTTAAGTTTATCTATTTCCCGTTCAAATGCTGCTATGGACTCAGTTTCAACAGGCGTTTGTGATGGAAGTTTTCCACGTGGTAAAAAAAAATACTTGTAATCTCTTTCTATTTTTCTTCTGGCCATGACACTGAGAACTAAAGATCATACGAAACAACCCCAACATCACAAGGTTCGACCAGCAGACACACTCAGCTTGCAGCCTTGTCACAGCGAAGGATTAAGGTTTTAACAAGTCAATTTTGAAAGCCAAGCCTTATTAAATGAAGATTCACACGGATGAAGTTGTGTCCCCGTCCTGCCTCGAACACACATTAATTGGAAGCTAACCTCCTTAATTCCTGCTTCACTTGACTTAACTGCCTGCTGGCTAATATGAATTAATCATACAAGTGGCATGTGGCTTCTATGTGGTCCATGAAGCAAGTGCTTTTATTCAACATTCATGCATAATGATTTGCAGTAATCTTTGTCAACACAATCCAGAAATGACTTGACCTAGAAGAAAATGCTTTGCAGCTCTTGGCTTTGGGGAGTTCTGCCTGGTTTATCTCTTGCATCGGGGCTGACAAAGAGAGTTCGATCTATATAACATTTGTGGAAGAAAAACTCTTCCGCTCTCCTTCCTTTTCCTACAGTTACCACCCACCACAATCCCTAATGTTAACAGACCAAAACAGACTTGATCCCCGATAGGACTGTCCTCAATGCCCAAGCGCTCATTATCACTCGCGGGTCTAAGTGGTGAATGTCATCGCGGCGATTCAACCGTACATTTCTACCCCAGTGCGGCACTGGAGCGTCAGCCTGCAGTAGGAGATGTGATGCTACTGCACTGGGAGCACAAAAGTGCTAAAGAGATGTTGCCTCTACGGAACAGAGTTGGTCTGATTGATCAAGACAGGCCTGTAAGATGGACTGATTTGATGCAATTTCACTCAATTATCTTTGGGGATTATATCACGGGTGATTTCACAGAACTTTAGCCTCTTGTTTTTCTCAGGAAAGTGAATAAACAGGCAAGGTCAAATAAACAATAACCTGTACTTTGGGGGTAATCTTAGATGGGGATGGATAGAGTATAGCAGAGGTGAATAGAGAGATGCTGGAGTATAAACACCAGCTTGGAGTATTTGGCCTGTTTCTGTGTCATCTCTGTAATGCTTTGGATGGCATCATCTCAGCTTAGTTACCTGTCAATTGAAATGAGTTTAATTCGCTGAGTGAATGCTTTTCCATTGCACATTTTAACAATCATTTGTGCAGCGTTTTACTACGTTAACCGAGTTTAAAAATGTAACACTAGGTTCCTCTGTAGTTGTCGGTTATGACAGCTCTCAATCTCGCTCTATCTAACCGTACCTCCATTTACAACCTTGAGAGGTCAGCGCTTCATTTGTACTTTTGACCCTGACACCTTCAATAGCCCTCTTGGGCTGGATAGCATGAGAATCACAGAGAACAGAGTGAAAAACAGTCTGGGCAGTATCCTGCAAGCAACCATAGATCAGAAAAACCTGGAGCAGCAGATAATGAACGTATGTATAGGTGCAAGCAGCCTCCAAGCCATAATAAGTCAATGTGTCAGCCTGGCTCATGGCAGCAGTCTTTCCTCTGAGCCAGATGGGCATGGGTTCAAACCCCACATCAGGGCTTGGAATGCACAGTTTAGGCTGGCATGAGGAGACACCAACTGGAACAGTCCAATTTGTCCAGCAGTCTGAGTTGAATACAACGACAACAAATTACACTTGTATAGAGTCCTTCATGCAGAAAGACATCCCAGGGCATTGGACATTCATGAGTTTTGGTGCCGAGCTGGGAATTGGGGTCAGAAGGCTGGGAAGGAGGGTGGCCAAAGGCACAATGGAAGAGGAAAGTCTTCAGAAGGGACTGGCGAAGGGACAGTGGGAAAGAGTCCAGAATATGGGGGAAGACATGAGCGAATGAAGAGACTAGGGATTTGCAACAAGAAAGCAACAGGACAAAACAGCACGAGGGAGGGGAAACCTGGTTTGCACTGAGTTAGATGATCTCTGCTGGGATGACAGTAATATAATTGGCCTCCGTGCTTTTATGTGTCAGGAAGAGAATAGATAAATCAGTTCCTTGTTGCTATTGAGAATGATTTCTCCTAGAAGATATGAGATTGTGGATGAAGCAGGAATGGACTGAAACATAATCCTCTTCTCCATCCCTCTCTGGTCATAGAGCTACTGACACTCATGGTGACCGTTCAGCCCCTTGCACTCCGCCCTCCATAGGCTGCAGATCATCCAGAACTCTGAAGCCCGTGTCCTCTCCCGCACCAAGCTCCATGACCCTATCACCCCCATTATTGCCCCACTCCACTGGCTCCCCATTACAAATATACAGTCAATTCACTTACAGTATATTCTGTGAAGTGCCTTGAAATGTCAAGACGATGACAAAAGCGCTATATCAAATGCAAGGATTATTATTATTACACAGAGGATTCAATTCAAGATCTTGGTACTCACTTTTAAAGCCCACCATGGACTTGCCCCAGCCTACCTCTGCAACCTCCTAATGCCCTACCAATCTTGTCCGCTCCCTCTGCTCAGCGGGTTTCAGTTAGCTCCACATCCCCCAACCCACCCGTCCCACCACCGGCGGGCAAGCCTTCAGCCACTCTGCCCTCAACCTCTAGAATTCCATCCCGCAATCCCTCTGCCTCATCCCTCGCCTCATCACCCTTCTCTTCAACCGTACCATTTGTCAGCTCCTTTCACCTCCCTTCTCTCCGTCCTCCATAATCCCAACCCCAGCTCAGGTTCGAAACACTGACGTCCAGTGCCTTGGGACGTCCTCCCGATGCGACTGGTGCTATACAAATGTAATTTTGCTGTTGTTGTGGTTGTTGTTGTTTTATATAGACAATGAATGCACCAATGAAACAGACCATGCAGTCCAACAGTTGTGAGCCAAGTTTAAACCCTACACAAATCTGCACCCATTCTAATCCTCTCCTCCTTTTTACACTATTCCATTCTCCCTCATAAATGCTTTACCATGAGGATGGGGTGAGGGGTGTAGAACTGAAAAGCCTAACTGTGAAGGATTTGGGAAAAGCTATTCCGATTGAATGATGTGCTGTATCATTTGAGACTAAAAAAAAACAGTTCTGTCAGAAGACTAAACAGGCGGCAACAAACACAAAGGATGATCTTCAGGCTAGAGCTCAGTAATACAGATTCTTACAGTGCAAATGAAGCATGCAGAGTAGATCTGACATCGGATAGATTAACCCTCAAAGATTGGTTTTGTACACACCACTGACTGAGATTTCTCCTGATCTTAGGCCTGAGTTTCGTCCAAAAAATACACAGTCAATCCAATTGACATATTCTGTAAAACGCTTTGAGATGTCTCAACAATGTGATAAGGCACTACAACAACAACAACGACATTACATTGATAGAGCACCTTTCACATCGGGAGGACGTCCCAAAGCGCTGAACAGTCAAGGGTCAGCACTACATCAAGTGCTAGGATTATTATATTATTATTATTAGACGTTTGTTTTAATGTTTATGACTAGTGCAGCATTTTGGAACAATTAGGTCTTAACATGGAAGTTGGATTTTCAGTTCTTTTATTTTTTTATGTCTCTCCCAGCACACTCAATGGGAAATTTTATTCAGATGCAGGGCTTAAAATACATAACCTGCTCCACAGGTGAGATTGCTACCAACTGAGCCAATTCAGCAAGCACTTAGGTAAAAATCAAATATTGAGTGACATAAAATCGAAGCCAATGCTTTCTTCCTAAACATCCTTACAAATCCCTGCTATGTTCCTTTGGACTGAAAAGGTTCAAGAGGTTATCTGATTTAAAATAATGAAGCTAAATAGTGAACTCTAATTTCTCTCTGCTAGAGGGATTGAAAACAAAGAAAAATAGTATCAAATTTACAATTTGCAATGCACAGTAAAATTTACATTTATATACTGCCATTCATATCGGGAGGGTGAAGTGAGATAAGAAAATATTTCCACATTCACAGAGAATAGGAAAAGCCCCAGAAAACTTTACAGCAAGGCACAACTGGGAAGTTTAAAGGCTGAAGGATACTTGGGAAGAAAGGGTATGAAGAGATATGGGATTAAAAGATTTGATGTAATCTAATGAATTGGCGGAACATGCTCAAAGACTGAATGGCATCCTCATGCTCCTACCCTCCCAATGCCCTGTAAATACATCAGTGGTTCTTTAGGTCACCTCTTTAAACAGGCAGCAGAAAGAGAATCTCAAAGGTGATTTCTAGTATTAATTCACCACCAGAGAGGCAGCATCCTGTCGATTCTCATCAGCGTGTTAAGTGCAGAGTGGGACAGAAGGAATAATGTGAAGGGCAGGGCAGGAAAATGGAAATGAAAATGTCAGCAATTTGAGAAAACTGTTAAATGGCAGAGAGTGCCTGGTTAAGGTGTTTGCTTACCCATGTGCTCTCTGTCTCTCTAAATCTGTCACTTTAAAGGACAAGGAACCTCAAGAGAAAGCCTGGTCCTAAGTCAGCAGTGCGCAGCGCGCCATGGCTCATCCTGCCCCGAGGCAAGTGCATGCCTGTCATCTTGTGGGCTTCTCCACAATCTGCCCTCTGTCACTGTGAAACACAACCAATGCTGTGAGATATGACTAGTGGCCTTCGCAACGCCAAGCAGGGAGGTTTGCAAATGTTAAGCTCTGAGACAAAGACACGGTGCCAGTGCTGCACTGCAGAGAACTTGAGAATCATACAGCAAAAGGTTACCTAGGAGATCTGAATTAACCACTGCATTCACTCTATGTACAGCATATATGTTATATACATGTGGAATAGTTTTGCCTCCTCCAACGATCTACATTTCCAATTAATAAAGTGGCATAATGAAATGCAATGCACATATAAGAATAACTAACGTTTACTTAATACACCCAATGTAATGCAATCTTTGAAATATTTCTTACATTTGTATTCATCTCATTTCCATTCCCCGTGCCAATCTCCTTTTCCACTGCACCACTTGCTCTCTCTGACTCTAATGCCCTGTAGACAACTGCTCTGTCCTTTGGATGAGATGTCAAACCAAAGTTTTGTCTACCTCTTTGGGTAGATGTTAAAGATGCCATGGTCCTGACCTGGTCAATAATCTTCTACAGACATTGATTATTCAATTTTGGGCTGGATGTGCAATCTTACAATGGGCAAAACTGTACTGACACAAACTTATAACCTACAACTATTTATGTTGCCGAGAGCAACGGTTCTTAAGCAGGGGTACATGTTCCCCAGGAGCTACAAAATTACTTCCAGGGGGTACAGGTGGCAGTACATTGATTTATTTAGCTCTCTTATTTAGTGTTTTATAGCCTTTGAAATTGTATATTTAATGGTTATTCCCCTTGTTTTGTATGTGCTAGTTATTTTGTTATATAGGAAAAGCTTGGTCATAAAATGCAAGTGGAATGAGTGGGGGTGGTGTGTGTGTGTATGTGGTTGGGTGGAGTACACAATAATGTTGAAAATTAATAAGGGGTACATTACTGAAAAGGGTTGAGAACCACTGGCCTAGAAGACATGAAAATGGGATCTGGTATGAGACTGAATTGTCTGTTAAATGATTGGGCTCCATCTTACAGGCAAAATGGTAAGGAAAGTAATTCTAGTTATGAGTCGGTGCCTCCAGGAGAAAAGAAAAATAGAGATGGGAGAAAATACAAAAAGCACAACTTTAGCACTGCTGCAGACATACCACCTCCTGGCATCCATCCTAAAATACCCACTAATCCTCACTCTTTCTATTGCTTTTGTTGCCCACCAAAGGCAAAGGTGTTTCAGCCCAGTCAACTCAGGTCAATCTTAAAGCCCCCTACTCTGGCACTCTACCCTACCCCAGCCCGGCTCAGAACAGCTAATTCAGCAAAGACTGGGGACCAAACCTGAAACACTCCACATCCGTTCGGTTACACACGGGATACAGGTGCTATTGCATGGCATCTCAACTGCACAACACAACATAATTGCCAGTATATTAAAAAAAAGTTTTTAATTTTAAAAGATAAAGTGCCAAGTAAATTGCGGAATAAAAACTTGTGGTAAGTCACAGCTGGCGTTTTCCCCTAAACCACTGGATGCAACAACAACAAATGACTGTACATTCGTATAGCACATTTCATGTCAGTATGATGTCCAATGCAGTTTGAAAGTATAAGTACAGCATTAATCAAAATTCCTTACTCCAGCAGGGATGAGCCAAACAGTTATTTTTGACAGATTAGTAGATTGAAATGATTGCATGCCTTCAAACATTCCTTCATTGTTCACCTTTCACCACTCTCTCTCTCTTTAATCAAGTTTTTTTTTTAGCAACAAAGCAGACTTAAGTTTGTTCAAAAAAATATTCCCTCACATTTAAGACTATTTTTTTCCTCTTTTGGAGTCAGTAAGTTTTGAGCACAGGACCAGGTTATGTAAACGGCAACTGCATAATTTCTTGGAAGAAAAGGAATGCTAAGCTATTTGGAAGCAGCAGGAGAGTGGCGTTCAATTGCTCATGTAGAGAAATTTGAATGCATTTTAATTTTAGAAACACATTTTAAAGACCTTACTTAAATAAATTTAACGCATTTTGAAAATAGCATTTTTTTTACCCTTATTTTAATATTATGACCACAGTCATTGGTGTCAGCCAGGCTCACTTTGTGGCACTCTTGCCTTTGTTTGGAAGGTTTTGGATTGCTCCAGAGTAGGGTCCGTCGAAATGGAAATTTTCCGATTTAGATATATCGACGGGCTCATATTGAGATATACCGAAATATCTATATTTTCGGGTTTTTCGTACTGCGCATGTATGCGCGGCGCGCAAGCATTCGGGGTGCGCGAGCATTCAGGGTGCGAGCGCATTCGGGGCCTATCTCCTCAGGAGGTAAATATCTTTCTCTGTGTCTCTCACACTCACTCTCTCCATCTCTGTGTTTTTCTGTCTGTGTCTCTGTGTCTCTCTCCTCTCCCACATCCCCCCCGTCTCTATCTATCTGTATATTATCACATCCACCCCGTCTCTCCCCCCCCCACTCCCCCCCCACCCCCCCCGCCGCCGTACCACTCTCCTCCCCCCGCCGCCGTCCCTCTCTCCCACCCTCCCCAACCGCCGTCCCTCTCTCCCATCCCCCCCCCCCCCGCCATCTCTCTCCCCCCCCCACCACCCCCAGCCGTCTCTCTCCCCCTCCCCCCCACCGTCTCTCTCTCCCTCCCCTCTCCCCCTGCCGTCTCTATGCCCCTCCCCACCTAGCCGTCTCTCTCCCACTCCCCCCCCACCGTCTCTCTCCCCCTCCCCCTCCAAGCCATCTCTCTCCCCCTCCCCCCCACCCACCCCTTGCATACCTGTATATTGTATTCGGGGACTATGAATACAATATGGCGGCTTTGCACCTCGGTCTGTGCATTGTGTATAGAGATGAGCATTCTGGGTCTTGTAGTTCAGTGTGCGCGCATTCCGATTTTTTACCTCAATATATCGACTTTTCGATATATCGATATTTTTGAAATGCCTATATCGGCGTATCGATATGAAAATTATGTCGGGTTTTAGCGATATATCGCCGGACCCTACTAAAGTAGTGCACTACTGGGAGAGGAAGGGTGAACTTTCCGCTGAAGAAAGTTCCTCCCAGTGACCTGCCCAACAATCCTCCAAATGAAAATTTTCATTCACCGCATGGCTATATGTGGAACATTGCTGCTCCGAGACTGACACTTTCACATTTTGCAAAACATTTGGAATTTCTTACCTGTGAAGGACATTGAAATGTTTTGATGATATATCTCTGTATACAATGCAAAGATTGTTCTTTATCATCATTGCTCTTGTGCATATTAAACGAATCAGGTAATCCTTTCTTACAGAAATTAAAAGGATGAACGATGCTTAAAGCCCAGCTTTTCTCCATAGTTTAGGCTTAATTTTAGCAAAATTAGACGGCTTTTCCTCCAATTCATTTAACAATGTAAATTGTGTAAGAAGATAATGTTTTTTTAAAAACTAAATTTTGTGGCTGAATTTGATTCTTGCATCTGACTCGAATCAAATAGCAGGTTGCAATTCACAGATTACCAGGCAGCTATAGCAAAGCAATGTATTTCTTCCTCCTCCAGCTGCTTTTATGTCATGGAAATCCTGCACATAATCCCGTGAGCTATATCCTTCACTGCTCTGAATTTAAACCTCTGTCTGCAGTGACATGTGCGGCATTTCTGGTGTGTTGCAAAAGAAACAGCAAAGCTAACAACAAAAACTCCAGCACCCAGTCATCTAATAACAAAGTTGTATTTGGTAATGCACCTTTCATGTCGGGAGGATAACAAAAATCAGTGCATTGTGCATTTAATATAGCGCATTTCACGTCTTCTAGACATCTCAAAGTGTTTCAATTGAATTTACTGCAAAGTGTAGTGGACAGTGTATTTTGAAGGTGAACACAGCAGCCAATTTGCATGTAGCAATATCCCACAAACAGCCATGAGGCGACTGACCAATATCATCTGGAGCAAAACTTGTAACATCCTTTAATATTATGATGAGATGACACTGGAATATAATCAGGGAACCATGTAAAGTTTACAGCACAAAGGAGCCCATGTGGCCTATTGTGTCAGTGCTGGTGCTCGCTTTCCTCCAACTAAGTTGCCAACTCTAATCCAATTCCCTTGCTTATTTATTCTCAAGTCTTTATCTAATTCCCTGTGTAATGAACTTGGCTCCATCAACCATCTGTAACAGGAATTTAACACTCCAACAGCTCTGTGTAAAACCATTCCTGCAAATGAGCAATTTTTACTCTGCCCCAACTATCTAAAAGCATATGGTGCGGGCATACTTAAAATGAAAAGGTCACGTATTTTTACACCTAAATTATGGCAAAACTCTATACTAAGGCAACAGAGAAGTCCCAGCCAGGACATGAGCTCAGTCTAGAAGCTAATTCCTGTGCAGCATGGGGGTGAGTCGGGGAAGATGGGAGCAATGGCGGGAAAGATGGTTGAGACAGAATCCATATCAGCTTTCAAAAGTGAACGAGATAAATACAGTAAAACTCACACAAGTTGTATCATTCAGGTCTATAACATGTAATATGACTTATGCAAAGTCCAAGCTGTAGGCAAACCTGTACAAATCGTACAAAATCTGATTTAATCAATAATCATTACCACGCAGGCATAATTCAATGCAGCCAGTAAGTGTGCATGCAGTGATAGGTCAAGACTATGTTTTCCACAATTCAATACATCCTGATCTGTTGTCACATTGTGCAAATCGGCAAGCGTTGGAATTGGGTTGAATAGCTGAAATGATTTATTGAGCTGGGATTTATTCAAGCTTTACTATAGTTTATTGTCAGCGGCAAGAGTATGGGGAAAGAGCAGGAAAATAGTACTGAAAGAAGCCTGCACAGACACAATGGGCCAAATGGCCTTCTTCCACCCTTAAATTTCTATGGTTCTGTATATTATCAGCAGTGCTGTCCTCCAAATGAAACAATAAATCTCTGCCTCTCTGCCTGAACAGGTGGGAGTTGAAGATCCCATAAAACTATATTTGAAGAGCAGGGAGTTTCTCTTAGTATCCTTCAGATTAACTGGTTATTTGCTTCATTGGGTGTTTGCAGAACCTTGCTGGTGAGATCTGCTGGTACAAATGGCTGCCATGTTCAGCTACAAAAGCAGTAGCCTCACTTGATGGTAAAAATTGTGAAGGACATTGAGATGTTTCACTGGGGTAAAGCACTACTGTACATCACTGAGGTAAAGTGCTGTAATCTAGTTTAATTTGCTTGCCCCATATCTGACCAGCATTTATTGGGTTAAAACCAGTGGGATTAGGTATCGAAGGGAAGTAGGATTAGAGGGTCAGAAATTACAGTCGGAGCCTGAATTATTGTGCAGTGTCAATGCTGCATTTAAGAGGATCACTCATCTTCCCAGCTGTTTGTAACAGATCAGGAGCACATGTCAAAGGGAAGATACAAGGCAAAAAAAAGGAAAATTGTGAACCAGGCTGGGCTGCAGCTTTGCCTAATCTTTGCAAGACAGCAGCCTCTGAGAGTATGAAATGCCTGCTAAACCTTTACACTGATTGTGATACTGCCAAACAAGAAAGTGTTTCAGATTGCTTTCCTGAGGGACGCACTGTATTTAAGCAGCCAACAGGCAAATAAAGGTCAAATTCTGAGACTGCTTTGAATTGGTTTATCGCAATCAAACCATGATGGAGGAGAGGATATTAAGAGAGGATAGAACAATGAAAGTGATCCTTACGTTTGATATGGAACGTACAATGTCACAATGTTTCAGTGAAACACAATGACTGTGTGTTGCAAGTAAACAAAATATACAATACAAACAAAATATATTCGCCCTCTCCTACCAATATACAGTCAATTCACTTTACAGTATATTCTGCGAAACGCTTTGAGACGTCGATAAAATGTGGAAAGCACTATATCAAATGCAAGGATTATTATTAATACAACAGACACATTGGGAAGGTAATGTCTCACAAACAGTCATGCAGCGAATTACATCTTTTTTATCTGGGGGATTATTGACTATACCACCTGGAGAAACAAACTCCCTTCTCTTTTCAATTACTGTAGTTCTATGAGATTTGTAACGAGACATTAATCTGAGGTCCATCTGCCTGTTCATACACCTGAACAGGCAGATGTAACCTCAGATTAATCTCTCATTCAAAGGATGGCACCTCCAACAATGCAGTGTTTCATCAACATTGCAATGGAGTATCACCCAAGACTGTGAGCTTCTGACCCACAAGCAAGACTACTACCAACTGAGCCGGACTGACAACAAAAGTATGGAGATGTTTAAAATACTGAATTATTTGTTAAGGTTGGATATCTCTTATTTAGAGATTTCTCTTAATTATAATGATCCTAGCATTTTATATGGTACCTTATCACCTTCTAGACATCTCAAAGTGCTTCACAGATATTGTAAAGCAAATCGACTGTATATTTATGAGCAAAACTGTGTCGTTGGTGACAGAGACATAGTCTCCGGATTGTTGGCAGAAAAACGAAGGGAATGGTTAGGAGAAATTTCTTCACTCAGAAGGTTGTTAGAGTTCAAAATTCACTACAAATTGGATCAATGGAACTGGATAAGGACCCGAGCAAATTGTCGAGATATCAGGAGAGAGATTGTGCCTATTGATTGCACAAAGTTACAAGTCGCTTTGTGCTTAAGGAGTCACACAACTGTCTGCAACAAGTTTGTTTCACCACAGGGTTTTGAGGTCATGAGAGAAAATAGATATCTAGCCAAAATAAAACACAAAATACTGCATATGCTGGAAATCTGAAAAACAAACAGAGAGCTGGGAAAACTCAGCAGGTCAGGCTGCATCCATGGATAAGGAAAGTGAGTCAACATTTCGGGTCCACGACCCTTCATCACAACTGGGGCATGTTGGGAGGAAGAGGTTTTTAAGGACAAATTAGAGAGGGGGAGGCAGGACAAGGAAGACAAAGAAGACAAGGGAGAAAATTTGTTAATTGATGGGTTAAACAAAAACAAAATTACATTTATAGAGTGCCTTTCACATCGGGAGGACATCTCGAGGCACTGAACAGTTAGGTCGGGACCCGGGCAGGGGAGGATGGTCGGGCAGGGTCAGTCGGATGGAAAGTAGGAAAGCGGGGAGAGTTAGGAGGGCAGCAGAAGGCGCAGTCAAAGAGGAATGTCTTGAGACCAGCCTTGAAGGAGGAAATGGAGGAAGCAAGGCAAATGGATTGCGGGATGGAGTTCCAGAGTGTGGGGGCAGAGAAGCTGAAAGCCCAGCCACCAATGGTAAGGCGGTTCGGGCAGGGGTTATAGAGCAGGCCAGAGCCCGCTGAATGGAGGGGACAGACAGGCTGATAGAGAAATAGGCGGGGGCAAGGCTGTGAATGGCTTTGAAAGTGAAGACAAGGATCTTGAATTTGATCCTTGTGGAGACGGGCGAGTGTGGGAGTGATGTGGTCACGGAGCCTTGTGCGGGAGAGTACACGAGCTGCAGAGTTCTGCATAATCTGCAGCTTATGAAGGGAGGAGCTGGGAAGGCCAACAAAGAGAAAGTTCCCGTAATCAAGCCTCGATGTGATGAACAAGTCATGGACGAGTGTTTCGGCAGCCTGCGGGATGAAGCAATGGCGGAGTCTGGCAATGTTGCGGAAGTGGTGGAAGGTAGTACGGGTCATGGCGCGGATTTGGGGGAGGAAGGACAGTTCGGGTTCGAACAAGACACCCAGATTCCTGACTGGCTTTGAGAGATGAAGAGTACAGCCTTGGATGCTAGTGTTGCCAGCGCCTGAGGTGCGGAGACGCTGACGCGAGCCAATCAGGAGGGCCTCAGTCTTGTTGATATTTAGTTGGAGGAAGTTGTCCCTCGTCCAGGACTCAATGTTGGACAGACACGCAGTCAGAACCCTAGTAGTCATGGAGGTGAGGGTGGAAGCAGTTAAACAGATGATAAGGGGATATCCAGCCCCATGGTCTGCGCTGGTTGCCAGCTCCAATAATGAAAGATGAGTGCACTAACCCACCATGTCAATTTCTGCTTCTGAGTTCCCCTAATTGGATCAGCCATGAATCTACTGTGACCACCAGTCAAAACAGCTACAACGACCTTTGGAGTCAAAGTTTTCTTCCTTCACCACACAAATAACAATGGCAAATTTGATCTTGGATTGGACCTGTGTTTCAGGCAGTAAAATAAACACTCCTCACAGTGGAAGAAAGTCATGACATGTCCTTGTTTGTAAATTGTGATTGTATGATCACTTTGTATATTGCACAAAAGAGAGCTGTGGTCAGCAGAGAGGATGACACATTATTACATTAAATTTGATTTTAATCTGTAGATTAGTTTGCCAATTCGATAGTGGGGGGTGGGGTGGGGTGTGGGGGTAATACATCTAACCATGTTACATAAATGAAAAGATCTCCCCTCGTTACACACAATCACGACGTAAATGAAAACTCCCTCTGTAAATTGAGTCTTTACAACAATCCTATGTTCTGGCATGAACGTTGTACCTATTCACATGACAATCTGTCCCCTGTGACTTGTTTGCTGATGTGATTCACAAGACAGGAAACTGTTCCCAGGCATCCATTATCAAGATTCAAAATTTGTCAAGTCGATCAGGAAATTTGTTGACAAGATCAGGAAAGGCTACCAGTCACCAGCAAAATAGCCTCAAAGAGAGTTGTTTATGGTGCATTAGTGCTGTAGTCTGACTTGCTTGTCAGTCAAGCAAGCAGCATGATGTACAATCTAAATTGCAGAAACAGGATGAAGGGTTTGACTCCTTTTCCAGTGCAACTATATTATCTAATAATAATAATTCTTAGTGATATAGCAATTTTCATATCAGGAGGACATCCGAAAGCACGTCACAGGATTTTTTGCAAAGTGTGGTAACTGGGCATGGACAGGTAAGCAGATTGAAAGGGTATATGACAGATTATAATCATCCTTGCATTTGATATTGCATCTGTAAAAATCCAAAATTTCGGTGAAGACTATGTATCTATAGGTGAATGTGGCAGCCAATTTGCGCACAGCAATGTCCAACGAACTGCCATGAATTCGATGACCAATTTTTATCTGGGTATCGTTGTCAGGACATTGGGAGAAAATACCTTCCAATTTTAAATAGAACTATAAGCTCTTTAACATCCACCTGGAATGGCCAAAACACTATTTTAAAAATGACTGTAAAACATTTACTGCTAAGAGGACGTTAAATTTTCAGACCTTAGAGTTCTCCATTTTTATTATTTAATCAGCGTCCAAACTAAATAAACAAAACACAAAATACTCCAGATGCTGGAAGCATGAAACAAAAGCAGAAATTGCTGGGAACACTCAGCAGGTCAAACAGGATCTATGGAGAAAGGAAAGTGAGTCAACATTGTGGGTCCACGATCCTTCATCAGAACTTGAGTTCTGATGAAGGGTCATGGACCCAAAACGTTGATTCACTTTCCTTTCTCCATAGATGCTGCCTGACCTGCTGAGTGTTCCCAGCGATTTATGTTTATGTTCCCAACTGAAAAAAAAATCTTAAAATACACATTATCATCCTCTTCCCTTCATCCCCCCCGCCCTCCCAATATTATAGGGCATGGTCCCTTATAAGTTCCATCAAACACAATATATGCAAGGGGTTCACAGGCAACCTATTAGTTGGTTATATCCATCGTGAAGATGACACGTTGCGAGCCCAGACAGCTAACAGAACAAGCAGATGTTACCAGCTGGTGACAGGACATGATGGATTAACACACGCCTCTGTGCAACCATTAGACCGGTCATCATGTCTTCGCATCAGATGCTGCGCTGCCCTGAACACTCCTGTGTTAGTAATTAGCAGCGGTAGCATTTCATTTATCCATCAGCTTCCTGATGTGGCAGGTCCTAATGCCTCAGACAATGGACAATTATTTAGTTTAAAATCCCTGGTTTAAGTCCACAGCAGCACACCAACCCCATTAGTCAGACTGCTATAAAGCCCACGAGACCCCAAAACACTGCAGAGACTATATTTAATGATGATCCGGCAATGCATTATGATTGTCACCATCTCTTTTTCAAAATCCACACACTGCTGCCACTGAGTTTGCAAAGATACAACATGGACAATGCTGAGTTAGCTAACATAAAGCCTTAACATAAGAAGCTGTAAAATTCTGCCTCTTTAAAAATGCGCGTATGCACATTACGAGTCCTTACAGGCTTTGCATTACATGAAGAGGAAGAGGAGAGAGAGAGAGAGATAGAGATAAAGCCACAGTCGCAATCCTTCTAAAATCATGCCTTTCCTTCCTTCATGCTGGGTTGTCACGAGTTGACTGAAAATTAGATGCATAATAAGCGACCCTGGTGAGCGTCAGAGAATGTTTCTGATGAACAAAAACGCAACATACTGTAGATGCTGGAAATCTGAAACAAAAACAGAAGTCGCTGGGAAAACTCAGCAGGTCAAGCAGCATCTATGGAGAAAAGAAAATGAGTCAACGTTTTGGGTCCACTAAGCTTTGTCAGTTCTGACATGTCAAACATAAAGATATTTACTTCCTTTTTAAAGGAATGCTTTTAGGAAAATCCATCAGGGGTTTTCTAGAGGTAAGTAGTCAGTATCTTAGTCCTACAATAATAACTATCTTATTTTCTACGTTTTAGCTCACTTTGGGCTCTGGGTAATCTATTGTGTGGGTTTCCACAGTATTGCTTACCCAGCGAACTTGATAGAGTGGCTGCAATCTCTGCTCTCTTGGTCCAAATTCACAGTCTAGCCGATACTCCAGTGCAGTGCTGGAGGAGTGCTCCATTGTGAGAGGTGCCATCCTTTGCATGAGATGTTAAACCAAGGAATTGTCTGCCAGTACAAGTGGACCTTAAAGATCCCATGACACCATATGAAAAAAGAGAAGGGAGTTTCTCCCAATCTCCTTATGGGGCTTTGCTGTGTCCAAGTTGGCTGCCACATTTGCCTATAAATACAGTTACTACCCTTCACTGCAAAACCATGTGAAGTGCTTTGAAACATTCATCTGTCTTTCTCTTCTCTCCTCCCCGGCCACCACCCCACCCCCTACCACATGCACGCATGCATGCAGGCAGACACGCAGACACACCATGCCAAAATCCTGCTAAATTGAGGCAAACCAATAACAACTTTTAATAGAGAAGTAGATAATTATTTGGTGAGGACACGTTTGCAGGGCTTTGGAGAGAAAGTGGAGAGTCGGATTGATTTGGGCAGCTCTTTTCAAAGAGCCAGCACAGACACAATGAATTGAATGGCTTCCTTCTGTGCTGTATAATTCTATGTCTCAGCAGTATGATAAGATGCTACTATATTTGAAATAATGTACAAGGATTATTACCATTATTATTATTTCTTCCCAAACAATTGCCAGACAGATACTCCCCAGTTAGTTTTTTTTGGAAAGAGTGAACAGACAGTGTCAATCGCTTTCATGGTATTCTATTCAGTGAAGGAAACCATCTCTGTGAGCTTTATTCTGCAACTGACTCATGTCATAGCTGATCGAGAAGTATTTAGCTATGATTAACCATCCTGAACTTAGAAGACAAAGTTCACCTTGTTTTAAAAAAATCAACAGTGCAAGTAATAAAAAGTGAATGCACAGCTTTTATTACATGGCCATGAGCTCTAATAACATCTGCAAAATGTTTCTGTTGCATTTTATGCCATGTTGGTAAGACTGCATTTCTCCTTGGATGGTTGCTCTCACAGGATGCTTTGTTCAACTGCAATTAGGGAATGCTCACTCTATTGTAATCTGGTCAACAATAAAGCTTGGAGGGGCAATGAGTGAAAATCAGAGGAACACAAATAAAACTTAATGGAACCTCCATCTGTTTGTCTCCACCCTTCCCCCACCCTCTACCGCCCACCACCACACACACCCTACCAAAAAACCCAGTAAATTGAGCCACTAAAGCAGAAAGTTCACAGTAAATTTTAAAACATTTTTTAAAGTGTCATTCAATCCACGACTCTTTGTAGACACTGCTGTGCGCAATTGACTTCAGCGTTTTGCCCACAAAGTACAGTCAATCCACTATACAATATAATCTGTGAAGCAGTTTGAGGTGTCTGAACAAACTGATGAAGAGCCATATAAAATGCAAGGATTATTATTATGAAAATAAATAACAGATTGTAAAAACATGCAAATATTAAGAGCCATGATAGAATAAGTAGTGGGAGACTGGTTCCCCTGGTGGGGGAAACTATAACTAGGGGTCATAGTTTTAAGTTTAGGGGTCAGCCTTTTCGCACTGAGTTGAAGAAAAACTTCTTCACTCAGAGGGTTGTGAATTTATGGGATTCTCTACCCCAAAGGGCTGTAGATGCTCAGTCCTTGAAAATATTCCAGACAGAAATTGACAGATTTCTGATGGACAAAGGGATTAAGAGATATGGGAATAAGGTGGGTAGGTGGAGATAGATTAAAAGATCAGTCATGATTTTATTGAATGATGGGGCAGGCTCGAGGGGCTGAATGGCCTACTCCTGCTTCTAATTCTTATGTTCTTATGTTATGTTCTTAAATTCCAGTAGGCAATATGCAGGCATGGTTTTAAAATGAAATCTATAAGATCAGAAGATACAGAAGATATCCTTTAACAAAGGGTTGTGGGAATGTGGAACACGCTGCCCCTGAAGGCCATATTGCTACTATGTTATTGGGCAAAAACATTTTTTGGAAAAAAAGAGGAAATTGAGCATTTCTAGGAAAACTAATACAGGCATACGGAACTAAGCAAAAACGCTGGAGTTGAGAATTGAAGACTTGCAACATCCCTGAGTGAAAATGGGATGCAAGGGGGTTAGTTTGTCCTCTAGAGAAGAGTTACAATTCTTAATCTTTAGGGATCTCAACAAGACTAAAAAGCCACCCTGAGAGTGAAGGAACCAGATGGGAGTCGTGTCGTTTGGTGTACTCGCCAAGCAAGAGACCTGGGTTTGATTCCAGGCCGGGCGAAACCTTAGGAAGTTTCCTTACTCCACACACTTCTGATAATAGTCCCTCAAAAAAAACCAATAATAAATTGGTCACTTCAATCCACGACCGTATGTGGGACACTTCTGTGCACAATTGCCTGCCGGGTTTCGCCCCCATATGTACAGTCAATTCACTTCACAGTATATTCTGTGGAGTGCTTTGAGACGTCTAGAAGATGTGAAAAGTGCTATATCAAATGCAATTATCATAACGATTATTAAATTGCAGTTATTTGAGGTCCCTTGGAGGAGGGGGAAAAAGGCCCAAATGTGTGACACTTCTACTGAGCAGAGACCTCCAGTGAAGCTAAAATGCTTCAGCTTACTGCAAATACATACACAGCATGCAATTATCAAGTCTCCTAACTAATTTTGCCCTGATTCACAAGAACTTAACTTTCTGTTTTGTTAAGTGAACATTCACTTTTGACCGCAGTTAATTGAGCAGACACAGTAAACAAGGTAGGTCAGTTCTCAATTCATTTACAGGGGATGAATGTGCAACACAAAATGATTGTATTGATACAACCACAATTGCATGATTTTGTTGCAAAACAACAGAATCCCACGTTGCTATTAGGCATGGGGAGCAACTAATGTGGCAGCAGTCGCATTTTTGAGCTGGCTTTGGACCCAATAGGGTAACTAGTTAAAAGAGTAATAATAATCCTCGCATTTGGTACAGCGCCTTATCATGTCATTGAGGCATCTCAAAGACTCTCACAGAATATGCTGTAAAGTGACATGACTGTAAATTTTGGGGCAAAATGGAGCATCCAATAGCAGAAGGGTATAGGGCAGTGGTTCCCAACCTTTTTTTGCTGCGACCCTAAATTGGCCACCAACAGGTCCTCCCAACCCTTAGGACTGCGTGACTTAAGCGAAGCTCAGACAAGACGATATCTCTGTCTCTTTTGTGGACTCAGTGCAACTCGCTAGTACAGTCTTTCATACAAATTGGTCGGTGGGGTCACCTGTGGCACTTTTCAGCATTAAAAAAATTTTAATTAACATTTTTTTTAAATTGTTGCTACAAAGAAAAATTCTGATGACCGTTCGCGACCCTGATTTGGGTCAGGACCCGAGGTTGGGAACCACTGGTGTAGGGTAAGGTAAGTATTGTAGGGCAAGGTATGTATTGTAGAGCAGTAGAAGGTTGAGTGCAGAGAAATGGGAGAAAATAGTTAAGGCAACAAAATGACGCAAATCTTTTTCTTATCAGAAGTGCTGTAGTCACTTTGTGAAGGTTGCTTTGTGTTCTGGCATTCTTGTGACAGGTGCTATTATTGCCACTGTGAAGCCTTGGTTATTGTCAATTATTTTATTGTGACTTGACAATCACTATTAAAGTTTTCTAAAGTCCCAATTTATGTCAGTGGAGCTTATTCTTGGCTGATTCGATGAGCGCTTTTGATTCTTTATCAACTTCATACCACATGCAATTTTTTTTGTGACAACAACATTTTCATGCTCTTACAAGCATCCCTGTCATTCTCTCAACACTTTATCATTTTCACATCCAAAACCTCAAGAGAAAACATTTGAATAAGAGATTTTCTTTGACCATCATAACACCTTCCTTCTCTTCCATCAAATCATTCTTGTTGTAAAAAACTACCGGTGTATTTATCCCAGAATCAGTACAGCTGAATTGAGGCTTAGAACTACACGTGGTATCAATCTTAAGGAAATCATTTTGAGAAGATCCTCAGAAAACTGGTTTCCAAATAAGACTTATTTTTCCCCCCACAAGATTCTTCCCACAGCATTATTAAGGTTATGAGCAAAGGAACTTTAGTGGCTCGGTTGGTTTCTAGCTTTTGTGTGTGCTCACTGATTGATATGAAGTTCAGTCTCTCATTCGCCCTGTAGCCCAGTAAGCTAGAAATTACCTGTACTTTTACACTGCCTTTCACATAGAATAAATGTCTTAAACTGCTTGACAGATATAATGGTGTGCATCAAGCAGGGAAAAAAAAGGGAGATTTCAAGAGACTTTGATCAAAGACATTGTCAAAGAGATCAATTTTTGAGTTTTAAAAGCAGGAAGAGAAGCAAGGAAGGGACAATATTTAGGATTGAAAGCTCAGCCACCCATGTAATAAAATAATAATCATCGCATTTGATATATAATAATAATTCTTGCATTAGATATACTGCTTTTCACGTCTTCCAGTCATCTCAAATAGCTTCATAGAATATACTGTAAAGTGAATTGACCATATGTTTGTGGGCGAAACGCAGCAGCCAATTGCACACAGCAGTGTCCCACAAACAGTTGTTGATTGAAATGACCAATTTATTACAGTTTTTTGGGGACAGATTATTATTAGGCATGTGGAGCAAGTAAACTTACCCAAGGTTTCACCCTGACCTGTCTGGATTCAAAACACAGAGGTCTCACACTTGTAAGGCGAGTCCTCTAACCACTGAGCTACAGGGCTCCACAATATATCACATATTTGAGACGTCTTAAAGCACTTCATAGAATATACTGTAAAGTGAACTGACTGTATATTTTGTTGGTGAACACACAGTGGGATTGTAGAAGTCGGGAGCAAGCAAGATGTCGAAAAATGGAGAGCCAAGAGTGAAGGCTATGGCTAACAGAAAAATCTGTCCTGTCATTACATAGATGGGGAGGGATGAGACAGAAGAGAGATTTGAAAATCAGGATAAAGGCCCTGAAGTCATTCAAAATAGGCAGGTGCATGCCTGAAAATTCACCTCATCTAAAACCTTTGTCTTAAAATTTTTAAAATAATAATAATCCATGCATTTATTATAGCACTTGTCACATCTTCTAGATGTCTCAAAGCGCTTCACGGAATATACTGTACAGTGAATTGGTTGTATATTTTGTGGATGAAACACGGCAGCCAATTACACACAGCAGTGTCCCACAAACAGTCATGGATTGAAGCGACCAACTTTTTTTAAGATCACGCTGAGTTTTAAAGGTTCCTGAATTCATTCTCAATTCGGAAGCCATTTCTTTATAATTTTTTTTAGAAAGGGAAAATTTAATGTTAAAAATAAATTGAAGAACTTTCCACAATTCTGCAGAGTCTTACATTTTAATGGTTTCACAGGCCAAGACTAATGGGTGAACATTCCTCTCAGGGTTCCATGTATTGTCTTTAACAATCTTAACTGCTAATGGGATTTCCTGATAAAGTTACACGTCGCTGAAAGAGCTGCACTACACTCAACAAAATTACTTTACCCCAAGTTGCAATTTGGGGCTTTATAATCTGTACCAAACAAAATAGTTTTGATGTAAATAAATAGTGTTCTGGACATTTTTCTGGGATTTTTTCCTTCTCTCTCTTTCTCTCTCTCTCTCCTCCATCTCACACCCTCAAGACATTCATACTCTCCCAATAGTATAGTAATAATGGGCTACTCTAATCCAGTGGAATCAATCTTTTTAGGCTTGATTTTCATTTGCTATGACCTTTTACTCTTTTAGGAGCTTGATGAAAGAATGTTACTGACAGTTTAATGAAAGAGAGATTGAGGACTCAGCAAGTTCAAATTGAGTTTCACAGACTTGACTGAGAGCTGTGTTACCTCAAAGTGCACACACTCAAATAATTCAAAGTCCCACTATCTTAAATCAGCAGACAGCATTATTGGAGCTCCTGTGGCTTAGTGGTTAGAGCACTTGTCTTGCAAGCTGGGGAGATCAAGCTGGGGAGGCCTGTGTTCGAATCCAGGCAGGTCAGGGCGAAAGCTTGGGCAAGTTTCCTTACTCCACACTCCTAATAATAATCTGTCCAAAAAAAAAACACAATAATAAAATTGGTCATTTCAATCCACGGCTGTTTATGGGACACTGCTATGCGCAATTGGCTGCCTTGATTCACCCACAAATATACAGTCAATTCACTTTACAGTATATTCTGTGAAGCACTTTGAGACGTCGATAAGATGTGAAAAGCGCTACGTCGATAAGATGTGAAAAGCGCTACATCAAATGCAAGGTTTATTATTATTTATTATTGGTTGTGGGCTAAGTGACTTCCTAAAAAGTCTCCTGGTTTTTTTCCCCCCTTCAAACAATGGAACAGGTGCATAGAAATGAGTGCAAGACAACATGGTTTGAGGAATGCGAAGACCAATTTCAGGCCAGACACCAGGAAGTAATTCTTCAACTCACATCAGGACTTTGAACCAAGATACGTCTGGGCTGACACACCAATACCTGTAAAGGAGCATTGTTTTAGGTGCCATCGTTTGGATGAGAGATTAATTCAAGGTCCTATTTCCCTGTTCAGGTGTATCCCATAGGACAAGGGGCAAAGTGGCTAAAGGGTCATCCACTTATGGTGGGACAGTGGGGCAAGGAAAATGAAGTAAGCATGAGTAAAAGTAACCTAAGGGTTAATTTCAATCCCCACAAACTATATTAATAATTATTGGATTTTTATTAATTCTTCAAGAAATCTCAAAGCGCTTCACAGGATATACTGTCAAGTGTTGTGATTGTGTGTGCTCTCGGCGAATTTGGACTATAAGACCAAATGGGACTTGCTCTCATTGTCAATGTTTCTGTGGCCTTGATTCAGTTCATTGTGGGTTAGGTGTGGGTAACGGTAATATCTGCTGCATTTTGGTTTGTGGATTTAAAGCAGTTGTCAGAAGAAACTCTAGCTGATAGCTATGACTCTGAGAAGCCACCCAGCATGGAGGGCACTAAATAAGCATTGTTGTTGTTGTTACTGTTGTATGCCGGGTTGGGAATTGTTTCAAATGCCTAGGTGGTGGTGGTTGCATGAGATATTTAAAGGATAATAATAATAATCCTTGCATTTTATATAGTGCTTCTCACATCTACCAGACGTCTCAAAGCACTTCATGTAAAGTGAATTGACTGTATATTTGTGGACAAAAAGCAGCAGCCAATTGCGCACAGTAGTGTCCCACAAACAGTCTTGGATTGAAATGACCAATATATCTTTTTTTTTTAGGGATTATTATGCGTATGGAGTAAGGAAACTTGCCCAGCTTTCACACTGGCTGGAATTGAACCCAGGTCTCTTGCTTGTAAGGTGAGTTGCTCTAACCACTGAGCTACAGGACTCCAGGATATCTGGACAACTTTCAGTTAAGTCACAAAGAAGTTCCATGAAGCTGGATTCACTACTTTTAAAAAAAAAATATATTCCAGTGAGTGCAAAGTTCGAGGTGAAACTTACTTTCAGAAATCAATACCCACTGAGTGCATCACTCGCCAAAGCCAGCAGTGAGACTCCCAAATGAAAAAAAGTGTTAGCATTTTAGCACAAGCCGTGAGGGACATAATTCTATGTTATATATCGCCTCCAAACCACAAGTTGCTTTTGCGTAATGTATTTGCGTAATGTATTAATCTGCTCTGTCCCAAGCATGGAGATGTCAGCTCCTCCCTTTGTGTGCTGCACTGTTAGATACTTGTCATGTCCTGGCATCAAGGCATTCACAGGATGCTGAATTATTTATTCGCCAATCTACACATCCATCCCTCAGCAGCAATGTAGGCCGCGACAATTTTAGATGTTTGATGTTACATCTCTTCAAGTGACTAAAGATGGCACAAAGCAGCCGCCAATGGCTTAACTGTGCTGTCCCTGTGCTACAGCCTCTAAAGACATGCCTGTTCGAACCGCTAAGTAAATCCTCCAGGAGCCTGGAGATGACTCGGGCATGAAAGCAACTTAAGAATTTGACAACATTCAAACTGTTCCCATTTAATCCAGCTCCCAAGGTACAGAATAATTATAAGTCAACATATGCCTTCATTATTTGCTTTGCTGATCTCCAATACCAAATCTTGAGAAAAATTGCCAGGCAAGGATTAGATGCAATCGTCCCTGGATTTCAAAGGTAATGCTTTTCAGAATAGAAAGATGTATTTGCTGTGGAGATTGCTACATGTTGCCTTTAATCTTCCTTTCCTTACACCCAGAAATTTTGTTCCACTTATATTCTCTTGGCCATTAGATGCAGCATGTATCAGTTAAACAGATGAAAAATGAGCTTTCTAAACATTTAAGGAAACCAGAGAATAAACATTACCATATGACAACCATGGCTATAATAGAAACACACTTACTTTCATGAGCTGCCACATCCCAAAGCTATTCAACAAAACATTGAGAGTGAGCCTCGTCTAACACCACAGGTCCCTTTTCTGATTATTGATAAATACTTCAATTTTAAATTCATCTCTGAAATTCAGAGTCAAAAACTACTTGATCCAGCTGATTTACAAATGAGGACATCAGTAAATTAAGACTGTATAATAAAATGCTCTATAACTAACACTTAATAGAATTAAAAGTTGAGGGTGAAATGTTCATTGAAATCCAAAATGATGACAATGGGAATTACTGGCAGGAATGACAGGCATGCACACAGACATACACACCCACAGAAACAATAACAACACAACATAACACAACAAGCTCTAGGTTGGATTTAGGAGGGCTAAGTGCCATGGCAGGTGGGGGTGGAAGATGACCAAAGGCGTGGTCAAAGAGGTAGGTATTGAGATGGAATTTGAATGAGGTGCAGGATGGGATTCCAGAGCAGAGTTCTAGAAAATGGGGGCAGAAAGGCAAAAGGGATGACTGCTGATGGCAGGGTGAGGGATGTGAAGCATTGGTGCTTGCCAACCAAAGGTAGAAGGTTGGTTGGTAAGTTTATAGAAAGTCACAGGGGAGAGATAGTGGTGAAGGCATGCAATGTTGCTGAGGGGGTGGGGTGGGGTAGGCAAGGGACAATGCACTGATGTGGGGTTTAAAGAACAATTGAGAGTAGAACAAAACACCAAGGTTCTGCACTGGCTTCAAGAGGTGGAGTGTGCATCCACGTTGATTGATGCTGCCTTAGGTGAAAAGACACCAATGGGAGCCAAGCAGGAAAAAATGGAGAATGTTAGCTCTCATCCAGGACTTCATGTCTGATAGTTAGAACAGCTGTGGCCCTGGCATCAAGAGTGGAGGTAAAGAAATGGAACTGGATGCTGCCCACCTATTTGTGGAAGATAACCCATTGCCTGCAGATCACATTACCGAGTGAATGTAGATATTAAACACGAGAGGACCAAGAGGACAGCCCTGGGAATATCGCACGTGATGCTGTGAGGACAGGAGGAGAAGCCATTGGTAGATACAAAGTGGAAATATTGGGAAAGGCAAGACAGAACCTTGAAAGTGGCACTGAGAGGAAAAGTAGTGGAGAAGAAATAACGGTCCATAGGTCTTGCCTCTGAGAATGACGGGCACACACAGAAACCCTACATTTGGGAATACTAATAATAATAATCATCCTTGTATTTGATACAGCATTGGTGGCCAAGCTTTCAGCCTCTCTGCCTCCACACTTCAGAACTCCATCCCACAATCCTTTCATATTTCTCCCTCCCTTGCCTCCTTCAAGGCTTGTCTTAAGACCATCCTTTGCGACCATGCCTTCAGCACCATCCTTCCTTTCTTCCTTTCCATCCTTCAACTCAGCACCCCCCACCCCACAATGCTTGGGTCCTGACCCCTGACTGTTCAGCACCTTGGGGTGTCCTCCCAATGTGAAAGGCACTCCACAAATGTAATTTTGTTGTTGTTGTAGCACTTTTCACATCTTGTAGATGTCTCAAAATGCTTCATGTAATATACTGTGAAGTAAATTGACTGTATATTTGTAGGTGAAATGTTGTATAGAAATATAGCAATGACAGATGCATGCACACATCATATCTCAAGGAGTGAGTCACACATTTCATGTCATTTCATGACAAACAACCGTATTAAGGAACCATTTTCTTGTCTTTTTGTAAAATAAAGGTAAGTGAAAAGGGAAAATTTGCAGGGGAATGGGAAAACATCGGGGGAGTGAAACTGATTGGGTCACTCTTCCAAAGAGCCAACACAGGCACGATGGATCAAATGGCATCCTTCTGTACTGTCATTTTCCATGATTCTAAATGAGCAGTTCAAAGTAATGATTGTTATAAACTATCTAAACTGCATATATTCTATGCATATTGCAGTCAGCCACAGAGATGTATAAGCATGTGTTCAGTATTAACAAAGGAGTATGGAAGCACTCAAAAACCCCACGACATTCCCTACACTTTCACACCTACAGTTACACCCATTGCAACACATGACATACAATTTAAAAACATCAGTCTCTTATCAATTAAGACAGGCAAACAATGAAATGATAGTAAAAAAACACTAGTAAGGGAAGTTGAATGACATATCACGGCCCAGGGAGATGTACCCTGCTCGCCTTATCCCAAAACATACTAGGCATATGTTAGCAGGAATTAACGTTTCGGAGACCTTGGGAATATGCAATTGGATAATTGTTGGAATTTAACCACTTAAAGGCTCTGCAGCTTGCCATTACAAATCACATCAGGCATATTTACCACAACAACAATTGGTATTTATGCAGCACCCTTGAAACAGGGACTTCCCATCGATTGTCTAGCTCGGACCACCCTAGCCACCAAATTATAGGATTGGATTGCAGGATTAACACATGCCAAGTGAGAAAATTCCCAGCCGCCATGTAAAGAAATGAGCTTCTCTGTCCCTCTTGTCATTTTCTAGACTCAATTCCTGAGATTGTAACTGATCTACCCTGTCTGCAGCCTGTAACAATCAATATTTTAAGTGATATATTTGATGATTAGACATGGTCCTGTACTGTGGGATCAAATATGATATTAGGTGAACAGATCTGACTGAAACACTCGTCCATTAAAGATGGTGATGCAATGTCAATCTGAACATAAATAAACACAGCTTACTCTTTGACAATAGGCTAGCCGCACTGCAAACTTTTGTCTCATACGGATCCATTTAAGCCTTGTACATGCATTGCAATGAAGCATTTCATTGAATATAAAAGCTTTCCTCCTGTTTGCAATCTGAACATTCGCTTCTCTTTACCTCCACTCCAAATTCACACCATTCTCAGGAAGTTTGACCTTTCCACTTCTCATTAACACCAGACCAAACTGACCACCTGGCATTAACTAGATTAGAACTTACACAATAAGCGAAGTTAGGTACACCATCAAGGACCTCTTGCCACCTCCACACACACAGCCCAACAGGAAGTCTTGCCACCTCCATACACACAGCCCATTGGGAAGTCTCACCACCTTCGCATTCAACAAATCGCATTTATATTGTGCCCTTCACACAGGGTAGTGTCTTGGAGCACTTGAAGTAGTTGAGTTGAAAATAAAAGGGTACAGTTTAGCTCTGAGTGGGAGGGATCTCTGCTCCCCAGTGTTAAAACATATCTTCTGCATATTTTTAGGTGAACGGCTTTCCAACCTAATACTTCTGAACTGGTGCAATATAGATACTAGCTCCAACTGCCAGGACGCTCAGCATTGTTCAAGCGATTCCTTTCTACAAATACACATTGCACTGATTTCACATGGGATTCCATAGTGATCTGTACTGGCCCTGTCCAGAATGTGAGGTCTACTCAAATCTATTCCCTAAGGAATACCTTTTGAAATCACTGTGTTTTAACCTCTCCAGTTTCCCTCACCCAGTGTCAAAGTACATAGAGTGCCACGTGCCAGACTTCAAAGGAAAAAGGCAGACAAAATTTGAGCAGTAACTTGAATTAACCCAGCTACTATTAATGACAAACAAACCACTGTTAAAGAACTATTGGCGGGTAACACAGGCTGTCTATTTTGCTGCTCACTTGTTTGGCATGACTTTACAAATCATTGCTCCAATCCCGTCTGGAATACACAGTGATTAATGTTGGGGGGACTAAAGAAAAGAGAGAAGGGGCGTTGCCGAACAATCACTAGGGGTGAAAGTGAAGTGATTCCAATGTAAAAAGTGTCGCTCTGGGCTACTGTTCCTTCCGCCCAAACCCTCCAGCCAAGGAAATAATGCAAATGAGTTGAGCAGACCATGGGCTAATGCATTAATGACTAGCAACTGGCAGTGACACTGAGGCGGGCAGATGCAGTTTGACGTTAATAGAGAGATTTGCCTGTGATCATACACAAAGGAAAAAAATAGACCCACCTGCCTCTTGCCTTCAAACCTGGTTATCAGATGTCAGGCAAGATTAATTAGTGGCCCGCAGTTTTACGCTTTCTTTTTCTGTTGATGGGAAAAGCGCATCTCCATAATGTGAGGTAATGTTAGTGTCGGGCTCCAAATCAGGTCGACATTGAGAGAAGCATTTTTTTATTGCTGATGCTAGCTGGCCTCTGCTTGTCACTGCAATTTCTTTCTACACAAATGCTTGACTTTATAGCATTTGATTATTCTGACAATAGAAGTGCTCAGAGTGCTTAATTATTTTTTGTGTCGACTTCCTTTTTTCATACGTAAAAAACAAATTGTAAGCACCAACTTAGGAACTTTGAGACGAATGCTTCTAAAAGTTGTTCTCACACTGGCTGTTCAATCTACACTAAATACCCACTTTTATTGTCTCCCTCATATCATCAAGCCATTTCTTAAACAATTCAGGGTAGCTTGATTCCAGGCTATTGATTGCACTCAGTGGAAAAAATATTTCCTGGTGTCTGTCCTACAATTGTCTTTTGGAAACTTGTGTTGCCCACAAAACTCACAGTTACTATACTTTACAGTATATCCCTGGAACCACTTTGAGGTGACCTCCCAATGTGAAAATGGCCTACAGCAAATGTAAGGATTACTATTAGTTTGGTGATATTCCTTGCATTTGATATACCCCTTGAGATGTTTCAAAGTGCTTCGAAGGATATACCATAAAGTAGAGCAATTGTGTGTATTTTGTGGATGACAGGCTCCCAATTTGCACACAGCAATGTCCCACAAATTCTGCAAAGTGAATTTTAATTGGGTAACTTGGCAGGGTACCAGGAGGAATTCCCATCACATTTCGAATAGCTCTTGCTCAAACATGCAAGTGCGACCTTGGTTTAACATTTCCTCCAAAGGAAATCACCTCTGACAATGTATCACTCCCCCAGCACTGCAATGGAGGGTCGGCCTGGATTATGATCTTAAAGTCCTCAAGGTGGCTTGAATTCACAACCTTAAGCAAGTTTACTTGCTCAACCCATTTAACAACATTCACCTAGGCATACATTCAGGATAGCAAAAATCCTGTGAAAGAGGACCAATATATCAGTCAAAGTTCCCAATCTTAATTATATTTTTCCACTATTAAACAGCCTTCACAGGATCAATTGTGAAGAAACAACTACTGTATTTATATTTATATAGTGCCTTTCAGGGACACCTCAAAACATGGTTGAGACCCAACTTGTGCAGGGTGGGTATAGTGGAAAACGATGACAGAAAGCGCAGTGGAAAGGTACTTTGGGTGAAATAATCATGAGTTAGCGCCTTGGGAAAAAATTGGCCAATAAAAAAAATCTGTGTTGTGACACAGAGCAAAGCGCATGATTTACAATTTTTGTGCTCCGCAGCGCAGAGGAAACGGATAATTAAGTTCAAAAACATGAGAGCAAATGAGTTGAACAACCCAGTTGCTGTACCTGTGTAAAAGCTAGCTCAATTTGAATCTTTCCAATTTGGATAAATGCTGATTCGGAAATAATGTTGTAATTTAGTCCTCAATACCAATTATCCTTGCTCGAATAAAGTCACAAAACAAATTAAATTCAGTGGCATGGCAAAGATAATCCTATGGTATAAGCATACTGGGCTTGATTTCCTTTAGACTTCGGAGCCACTTACCAGAGAAATTCATACACCGATATTAACAACAATAACATACTTATACAGTGCATCCACACAGGGTAGCGTCTCAGAGCACTTAACAGTGTCAGAGCCTCCAAGCCGATGGGGGTGGAGTGAGCTGGCCGTAAGCATGGTCAAAGAGGGAGGTTTTCAGCCGGGACTTGTAAAGGGGAAAAGAGGGGCCAAGGCAGAGAGAATGACGGAGCGTTTTCAAGTGTTTTGAGGCGTAGTGGCGGAAAGTGCAACCTCCAGTGGTGGTGCAAAAGGTGCAAGGGCTAAGAAGGAGGCCGGTGCCAGTCAAGCGGAGTTGCTGGGAGTGAGGAGATCAGAGAGGTTGGGAGGTGCCAGAGAGTGAAAGGATTTGAGCATGAGTGTCAGGATCTTGAAGTCGATCCATTCCGTGATGGGGAGCCAGTGGAGCCTGGTCAGAACTAGTCAGGTGTGGATACATTGTTTGGTCCTGGTCAGTATGCAGGTGGCAAGACTTCTGAATGAGCTGCTTCTTTGGAATAGTGGAGCTAGGGAGACCGGCAAGGAGTGCATTTGAGTAATCCAGGCTGGAGGTGACAAATGCATGCACGAAGGTTTCAATCCCTCATTTGAGGTAAAGTTGGAGACAGGCAATGTGGCAGAAGTTGAAGAAGCCAGTCTTGGTCATGGACCAGATGTGGTGGAGGACAGATAGCTCGGGGTCGAACTGGATGCCTAGGTTGCACATTGGTTCGGTGAGTGTGAGGGGGAGATCATTAAGTGCTGGAGAGAGTAGATCAGGCAACAACATCTGAAGCAGTCCACAGCCATGTATTATCCTGCTCTATAGGCAGAGACCTTTTTTTCATGACAAAGTACTCGTATTAAACCTCCCCCACCCCATTGTTTTTAATTGAAGGCTTCTTTTAGTGTCTTGCTTTGAAAGGAAGCACAAAAATCTATTTAACCTCATTCCACATGCCATGTATATTCCACCCTCATGTTGCCCAAGGTCTATCCCTACCTCTTGAACCACATATTTGCCTTTCGCAATAACAACAACAAAATTGTATTGCGCCTTTTATGTCAGAAGGACGTCCCAAGGACGTTACACGCCCACCTCAGCTCACATCTACAGCTCAGTTGCCGAGCTAGGATTGTTAAGTACCTTGGGTTGTTCTCCCAATGTATAAGGCATAATAAATGTAAACTTACATTGTATTGTATATTTCACACTACTCAGTTAATCTCTTTGGGGTGGGGGGAGAGAGGAGAAATGTCATTAAATAGACCATTAAACTGCTGCAAATATTTTGAAACTGGAATATTACAAGTGAATAAAACAGGCTCAAAGGTATCTGGGATCCTCCCTGGGGATGGGAACAGGCCACACCAAATCATTAAGCTCAATATAGGTTAGGCCAATAACCAAAGAAGCTCTTGTGGATTAATGAGAGGTGCTGGATTCAGCCTCATTCAGTTTCATTGATTTGTATTGCTTTCCCTTATGTGTTTTCATTCCTCTGATAACCCTGTGAAATCCATCATGAAAATACAGTGAAACATGCGACCCAAAGGACAATGTGTACAACAATTTACATTTATGCAATGCCTTTCCCATCAGAAGGACATTTCAAACTGCCTCACCCAGCTGACTGAATAGCGGAACTGGGGAGGAAGAAAGCTGGGGGTGAGGGTTGCAGAGGGGAAAGTGACCAAAAGCTATTAAAAAGATAGGTCTTTATAGGGCTTTAAACATAAAGGGTGGGCGGTGGTAGGGGAATTGAGGTGGATGAAATTCCAGGGTGAAGGCAAAATGGCTGAAAGTCGCACACCAATGGTGGGTTGGATCATCTGAGGGACCGGAAACAACTGATGTTTGCTGAGTGGACAAGGCTGTAGGGTTGCAGGAGATTGGAGATTTGTCAGCTTGGTTCAATTGGTAGGACTCTCAACAACAACAGCTTGGATTTATATACCCACTCAGTGTCTTAGCTCTGAGTGGGTAGGTTGTGGGTTCAAACCCCCACAGCAGGACTTGGAATTCACAGTCTAGGGTAACTCCAATGCAGAATTAACCTGCTTTGGTAAGACATTAAAGACTCCATGCCACTGTTTGAAAACAGAAGTGAGTTTCTCTCAGTGTCCTGGCCAACAATTCCCCAAATAAAAGTTGGTCACTAATTCATGGCCATTTGTGGTTATGCCGTTTCACAGTATATCCTATGAAGGGCTTTAAGACATCTTCCTGAGCAAATGTATGGATTATTTAGGATGGGGTACAAGACCATGGAAAGAGTGCCTGATATAAGAAATTATCTAGACGTACATAGTTATGGGAAGTCTTGGCTCCAAATGATCTCGAAGGGTTTTAAATAATTGTAATGAGGGGAAAAAAATAGCAGCCAAATGGAAGACAACAGGTTTTATTCATTTAAATACTTATGTGGCGGCTGCCGTATTTATTGGGAGAACCATATGTGATTTTTATTAGTCTGTGCAGCTTGGATCTGTACAGCATATGACAGGATACAATTTTTGATTTTAGTTGCATTCCTGAAAAGGTCATTTGCCTCTTGAGATGAATGAATTAATTTGATTTTAAATGTACCATATTTCTTTTTCTCATCTCCTGTTGCCTTTCCTTCCCTTCGTCTCCACTCTCTCTCTCCCAACCATTTCTGAGGTGTGTGACTAATGCTGGGTGTAGTTCCAAAGGTTAAGTTTCACGTGCTAGCCTTGCTGTGAGCAATGGCAGACTATTAAATCCAAATGACATTTATGTACCACCTTTCATGTTGGCAGGACATCTCAAAGCACTTGACACTGCTGGCTGGGCACTCGAGCTGGGTGTTGGAACCAAAGGGGTAAAGAGTTGACAAGATGAATGAAGGAAGGACAGTATGAGATGTCCTTCAAATGAGGGAATGGAGGGAGTGAGTTGGAGAGACTACAGGAGGGAGTTCCAGAGAGCGGGGGCAGAATGGCTGAAAGCTGTCCACCAATGGTATGGTGGTTAGTGCAAGGCATATGAAGCAGGTCGGTATTTGCTGAGTGAAGGGAGCAGCTAGGATGTTAGGGATGAAGGACAACAGAGCTTGAGTGTGATGAAAGTGAAAAAGGGAATTTGAAGGGACACGGAAGCCCCATAGTGTAAAAGTTGAGCCCTGCCCTCACCCAAGCTACTCACTTCCCTTTTACCCAGCAGAAGTCATGATACAGGGAAACAAAGTTTATAACCCAAAATTTCACAACAACTTAATCACATCAGGACAAAAATACATAATCACAAAACTACAGTAAAACCTGTGAAACACTTTAAGACATCTTTCTGATGTTAAAAGCTGTACAACAAATTGCAAGGTTTATTAATAATTCATTTAATATTATCATAAGATCATATTCTTATATTTTAAGATTGTGCAGAATCGTGAAAAATTATTTCCATGCTGTGTTAGGCTAGTCTTTTCAAGGGACAATTTTTTGTGGGACACTGATGCAACTGTATGCAATTAGTTGTCTTGTTTCATACACAAATTCGGTGAAGCACTTTGAAACGTCTCAACGGTGTAATAATCTCTATATCAAATGGACCACTGGTGTCCGGAACCATATCCCATGACCCAGGAATTTTCCTATAAGCATTTTGTGCAGTACTGTTTCGGCACTCACCATTTACTTGTCTTCTTCCAGACTGTTGGGCATTCTGGTAGACGGGGAAGTGAACGTTTTATCTAAGAGAGTTAAGCCACAAGCATCGCTCAAATGTCTGATCACACTTTCTCAAGCGCAGAATGATTACTCCCAGTCAGTGGGGAATAAAGCAACGATGCCTAAAGCGGCACAGCATAAAACACAAACTGCCTGCGTGAGGGGCTGATGCCATGAATCGCACGAGAGATTAAAGATAAATGTAAAGGGTATAGGAAGGCAGCAGAAGGGTGAGATTAGATTCACTTTTTTTTAATATAGAGCACCAGCCAGGAGAAAAGCTGCACATGTGCAGTGGCACCTGGCCAATCCTGCTGTTCTGTGTTGACTGGGTGTAGTCTTGACAAAGGTCCATAAAATCTCGACCAAATCCACCAAGTATTTTAAAGGACAATTAGATGGATTCTTGAAGAAGAGTAATATATATTTTTTCAAAACTTCCACGGGAAGCACGAAGGAGAGTATTAGATTAGGTGGCTCGTGTGGAGGCAAACACCAAAGCAGTCTCTCAATGGGCACAAATTGCCCATTGCTCAGCTTGTCGATCTATGATTCTTCAAACAACTCATTTGTGGATGGGAGCTGGCTCGTCGGGCACATTTCCAAGCAGTGTGAAGCAGCAATGAACAAGCAAGTCGTGCTCAACTCATGCAGTAGTCTAGTTAGGTCACACTGCAAAATAAGTGGGGGTTGGGGGAGGGGGTGGGGTGAACCACCCAATCTATCAGCCTGAGGATAACCCTAGTGTTAGAGGGATGAGCAACAAAGAAATAGATAAGCTTTTCATCCTTTAATGCAGCGTCAGTCTCAGTTGGTGGCACTCTTGCTTGACGCAAAAAGTTGTGGATTCAAGCTCCATGTCAGACTTGGAACTCATATAGTCTAAGATGATATGCCAATATAATGCTGGATGTGCTGTCCGCTGGATGTTAAACTAAGGCCAAATCCACCCGGACATTAAAGATCCCATAGCACTATTCTAAAAGAGAAGGCATTTCTTCCAGTATCCTAGCCAACAATCACCCAAATCAAATTGATCGTGTGTTCCACAGCTGTTTGTGGGATATTGCAGTATGCAAATAGGCTGCCAGGTTTGCCTACAAAACAGTCACTAAACTTTACAGTAAATCCTGTAATATTTTCACCTCGCTACCCCCATGCTTTGGAACTCCATCCCACAATCCCTTCGCCTTGCTCCCTCGCTTGCCTCTTTCAAAGCCTGACTGAAGATCCTCCTTTTCAACTGTGCCTTCAGCCGCCCTCCTTCCTCTCTGCCCTCCCTCATCCCAACCCTACCCCACTCCACCATGCTCAGGTTCTGACCCCTGATCGTTCAGCGCCCTGGGACATCCTCCCGATGTGAAAGGCGCTCTATAAATCTAATTCTGTTGTTGTCATTAGGGTACAATGAGCTAACAAGCATGCAGAAGAGCAACATTAGGAGAGACACCCATAATAATCCTGCATTTGTTATAGCGTTTTTCATACCTTATCATATATAAGGTAATTAATGACTGGAGCAAGTTGCCAGAAGGGTGTTGATGCTGTAATGGGAGGATGGTATACTGGAAGGATGAGGTCACACTGTGTTCTTAAGATTGTGCAGAATTTGGGAAAAATTCCTAAACTCCATCTTATCGTGGAAGCTGTTTTATTTTTGAGGCCTGCAATGAACTGGCATCCAAATTAAGCCTGAATTTTCCACAATTCTACATGATCTTAAATTTTAAGTCTAAGACAAGGTGGAATTGAAGCCACTGATATTTTTTTTGCAGAGTACCACGTCACCTACGTCTCTACTTATTTCCCTCATTTGGTTAGGGGAGAAGTGGGCTTGCTCTCACCAAATATCCTTTCACCCACCAAACAGCCAAGACTCATGAAAAATTATCATATGGGTGCGTGTGTCACTGGACCAGTTATTGCTGTCAGTGGAAGTGAGCGAGGAAAATAGAAGTGGGAATGCAATATTGTGAAAAGCTTAAGTTATGTTGCTTGCTCTCCCTCTGAATGTTGTTAATTAAGTCCCAGCTTTTAAAGTGCAAAAGAAAATGTCAACTTTTGTTTTACCTCTTATTTATCTGTTTGGGAAAACACCGAATATTTAACATGTCTTTGAGTTGCATAATGCATAGCACAAGCATCTTTCTCTGTCGGCATTTCTGAATTCTGGAGCAGACTTTATTCCAAACCCCAGTATTAGTGCAGAATGCCAACCTAATATTAGGTCATGGTGTGCACAGTGCTACATTGATAAGGAACAAATGCAAGGATTATTTATTGATATGAAACCCTTTATAAACTTCTGCATTGGAAAGCACTCCCCCAACGTTTTACAACCACTCCACCCTCTGGATATATTTACTGACTAACCGCTACCCTGTTAAACAAACAGACAGTGCAGATGGCTATTACAGCAAACAGCGGGTAAACTTTTTAAAGTCTGAATTTACAATGCCTTACACAATGGAAAGTACTTTGCAGTAATTGTCAGATGCTTTGAGCATTTTCTGCAGGTACACAATAAGGTCTCACATATGGCCAAGAAATAACCGAGGAACTTATCTGTTGGAATGTGGCCAGTACACCAGAAATTAATAATTTGGTCACTCAATCGATGACTGTTTATGGGATAATGCCGCATGCAATTAGCTGCCATGTTTCATCCCAAAAATATACGGTCAATTCAATTGCAGTATATTCTGAAGCACTTTGAGATATCGCAACGACATGATAAGGCAAAATATCAAAGGCAAGGATAATTATTCTTAGATATTATCAACTCCTTTTTCTGCTTGAATAATGCCAAATGATCTCCAACATTTTACACCTGCAAAAGATTTAACCCCTTGTCCAAAGAACTGCACCTCTGACAATGTCGCCCACGCTCGCCAGCATTATACTAGAAGTAGCTCAGGTTCCCGATGATGAGCTTCAATCCATAACCTTCTGATCAGGAGACAACAGTGCTACCAACTGAGCCAGTCCGAACCAGGAACAAGCAACATTATGCTCAAAAGATTTTAGGCATCCGGGAATGTCAGCAACACCTGCTGTGAAAGCCCTCTTCACCAGATCTGTTGCTGCACACATGTTGTTATTTCTGTCAGCTTTTAGCTAAAACTCAACTTCAGTTTTCTTATAGGTGAACAATACTTCCAAAGTCAATGAGTCCTCTGTTTCCCATTTCCCCTGCCCTGGTCTGCCTTTCTTTCCTCCACCCCCTCTCATCCTCACCTCACCGTCTATTTCTGTCTTACCCCCAACAAGCCACTGTACCAAGCCTGCAATGCCTTCTTTAGCTTAGTCTCATAGGAAAATCTAATCACAGAGAGAAACAAACTTCCGTCTTTATTGGCAGATTTTGAAAACATCCTGTATGCTGGAAGGCAGTTGTGAATGCAGCCTGTGTTTGTCCCCTTTCCATTTTCACGTGCAACATATAAACGTTTCCCTGGATTTCTGCTGGTTAGACTTTTAAATATTGACACAGCTCGCTTGCCTACCGGTGCATAAACAGATGTACAAGCCCAACATCTGTTACAATGATAATACAATCGATGGGAAAGTCACATCACATCATTGTAACAGCAAACATTACACCTGAAAAAAAATACAACAATCACGAGAAGCATATCGAGACCCACAGTGACACTCTCTGTTGTACATTCAGTTCTGAAGCAGCAAACTCAGTCTCAAAAATAAATTGTTTGCTTTTACACAGTGTATGAATGTCATGTGTGTATAAAGATGTTCTACAATAGCATGAGATCTTCATTGCAAATAGCCTGATATGAAGGAGATTACCTTAATTTAACAGCAATCTGAGGTAGCTCTAGTGAGCTACACTTTGCTGAAATGGCTTCAGATGGCAATGCTCACAAGAGTCCAATTAGTGCATGATAAGGTGTAGTTTCACCTGGCTTGTTCATATTAACTATTTAAATATTAACAAAAGTACAAAGAGTCCATTAACAGGCAAGGTGTCTATTCAAGTTTAAGGACAGCAAAACCAATCACCCCCTATTAAGACTGCACGTTTCCTCCTATAGTATTCCCTTTTACTTGCGACCTCCAAGAGTTTAAAATCCATGCTTTGCCTTTCATGGCAGCTATCTCAATGTACAAAATGTGGACTCACACTGGTGGAAGGTCTTGTGTATAATGGTAGACCCTGCTGAGGAGGATGTGGAGGAATTGGCAGGGGCTGTTTTATGAAACTAGCACCTGCCAAACCACAGAGCTAATGGAGCTAGTTCATAAATTCATAGAACTTACAATCCAGATGGAGAGGATTCAACGCATTGATGCTCTGACTCAGTTCAGCTAACTCAACACAGAGCCGTGATCAATCCTATAGACTTTGGGGCTTTTTTTTGCATGGGTGGTGTTGATTCTCCAGAAGCTTTCTTCTATTTCCTGATACAGGTCACCTCCACTCTCCCTGCAGCTCAATGTCAGGCTCTGCCACTGTTGCGTGCCCCCAAGACTCTGCTCTGTGTCCTATAGCTCGGTGGTTAGAGCACCCACTGCATAAGCAAGAGGACCTGGGTTTGATTCCTAGGAAGGGCAAAATATTGGGCAAGTTTCCCTACTCGACACAACTCTTTACCAAGCAGTAAGTAAAAATAATTTGGTCACTCAATCCATCACTGTTTGTGGGGTACTGCAGTGCGCAATTGGCTGCTACCCCTGTTCGCCCACATAATCAAAGTCAACTCACTTCACAGTATATTCTGTGAAATGCTCTGAGATGTTTCGAAGACATGAAATGCGTTATATCCAATGCAAGGATTATTTATCATCTATAGTATGCTGTAAATGGCATGCAGGGAAAAATCAGGGAAACAGATGCATTCATTCAGGTTACCTTGGAGTCAGTCTCGGCTGACATTGATACAGAATGGTGGTAGGTGGGGAGGGAGGGAGGGAAAGAAACACTGTAGTATTAGAGCTGCTGTTCTTTGCCTGTTCAGCTGGATGTTGAAAAATTTTGACAGGGCAAGCTTATCGAAGTGATTTCCCAAAAAGGGTCACAACTCCGGAATATGCCAGGGATTTTCCGAAAGTATTGCAGCCCCCGAATGCTATTTTCCCAGAGACAAAAGTGAGTTCTTTAGGAAAACAAATACTGCAGTCAAGGAGGTTGAGCCTGACATTCATTGCAATGGAGCAAAGCCTTGTGAGAATGCATCAGGTGATTTAATTGAGGATAAGGACACCATTGTGTTCGGCAACAGGCGATACATGCAGGTTTAGAAACTACTTCAGGTCAGTTGCTCAGGACCAGAACTGAAGAGAAGGCAGTAATGCCGGGCAAAGAAGACTTTGATTTACTAATAAATAACTATTATAGTTGTCACATTTGATAAAGCTCAAGCTTCACCAAACTTCTCTCAAACTGTTTCACAGGATATACCGTAAAGTGTAGTGACTGTGCAATTGCTTGGCAAATGCAGCAGTCAATTTGCACACAGCAATGTCCCACAAACAGCCGTGAAGTGAAAGATCAATCCGTGGGAATGATGGTAATAACAATAATAATAATCCTTGCATTTGATATAGCACTTTTCACGTCTTCTAGACGTTTCAAAGCGCTTCACGGAATATGCTGTAAAGTGAATTGATCAGAACAGCAGGAGAATCTCCCTTCACTTTTCAAATTTCAAACAGTGCAAGAAGCTCTTTAACATCTACCTGAGCAGGCATACGCATCTCGGTTTAAAATTTCACCGACAATAGAGCAAATCTCCAGCAACTGCATCGGAGTATCACTTAGACTTTGTGAGCTCCCGATGTATGGCTTGAACTCAAAGATTTCTGACTCAGAGGCAGGAGTGCTACCAACTAAGCTAGGCTGACACGTAACTCCTGGGGAGAGAACAATGAATTTAAGTACCATCATTATAATCTTTATCTTCAGCACTGTGAGATGTCAGGTTGATTTTCGTTCGATTATTTAAAATAATCTGTTTTGTGCCATTAAACGGTGTGTGCTTTCGCCTTTCATTGGATCCAGATAAAACCACTATGTTTACAGTCCAGTGACACTTGTTTTCACTTACACCAGCGTCCTGGCCAATAATTCCCCAGATGAATTGGCCATTCACCTCACAGCTGTTTGTGAGACGTTGCTGTGTGAACTGAAAGCTGTCACTTTGGCCACAAATAGTCATTACATTTGACAGCAGTTACCTGTTAAGAGCTTTGAGACAATACAACAATACGATAATGTATGAAATACAAGGATTGCGATTATTACTATCCCTACAGAGACACACAATGTTACTAACATAACAGGATTGTATAGGATATTATGCCTGCTGAGGAGGGCATCCCATGACAGCTCAGATTAATGATCTTACCTGTTCCGCATTATAAGGGTAACCATCATGGTGTGCTCCACAAACAATAAGGTCACTACTCTTCAAAGGGACACTTTGCAACAGGATTAATTGTAAATTATAGGGACTGTACATTTGTTGGCAAACAACAAAATAAAGGCCAGGCACTCCAAAGCTGCAATAAACACAGATCTGTGTTTATATTTGCAAACCATCTGAAAGGTTAGTGTTTTTTTAAGGTCTAACAAAATGTCAGTGAATAAAAACGCATCTTTCCTTTTCAGATACTGATTGCTCTACTGTGCATTTTTTTACATGCTCTGTTTTTAAATATAATACACATAGCTACATATACACATGCACACCCAAATCACTAACAATTCTCAATACTGTAGCATGGACTTCCAAGTCAGGCAGCTTCAGACACACCGAGACTCTCTCAAGCCACAGGTTTAATCTTGTGGAGGTGGGGGACCCCATAACAGCAACAACCTTGAAGGAGTACAAGCACCTGGGCTCATGGTTAGTGCCTGCCACCCTTCTTATTAACCCAAGCATTCACAATTCCCACCCCACTCTAACCATTATCCAACCTCAGGCCACCCATGTGGCCAAGGTCTCTTGCTCCCTGACCGGTCTATCCCAGGGACTCCACCTATCTCAGCCCAGCAAACCAGAAAGAGTTGAGTGCATTGTCACCTCTTTAAAAAAGGGCTTCACCCATCCTACCCTGAGGTCCTATTCCCCGCTACAAATTTTGTGGCTTTCCTCTTAGAATTGCCCTGTCTAGCTAATAATGTATTAGTGCAGTGGTTCCCAACCTTGGGTCCTGACCCAAATCAGGGTCGCTGGAGTCCTCAGTAGAGTCATGAAGGGTCATCAGAATTTTTTTTTCCCTTTTTGTGTTGAAAATGCTTTTTAACACTAAAAAAAAGCTTTTAACGCTAAAAAAAAAATGCGACACCGTCAAGCAATTTGTATAAAGAGCGTACCTGCGAGTTGCGCTAAGTCCACAAAACATACGGAGATAACGTTTTGGCTGAGCTAAGCTTCAGTCACAATATCATCCTCTAGTGGTGGGAGGACACATTGAAGGCTAATTTGGGTTAGCCTTCAATGTGTCCTCGCAACCCAAAAAAAGTTTGGGTTGCAAGGACCTGCTGGTGGTTAATTTGGGTCGCAGCAAAAAATGGTTGGAAACCACTGCATTAGTGTGTCTCAGTGAATGTTAAACTATTTTGGAGATGACTGTTGTTGACAACAACAAAATCACATTTGTATAACGCCTTTCCTGTCGGGAGAACATCCCAACAAGCACAAAGCATCAACGTAACAATCTAACATACAGACGACTGCAGAGTTACCATTGATTTTCGTGCTTTGCTCAAGAATCAATTACAGGAAAACTATTGTTTTGATGTGTGAGAGCTGTAAAAAAAGTTATTAAAAATCAAATCATTATACTACTATATTTTTCTTTTTTCCTCAAGGCAATGCCGATATCCTCTGTATTTTCATATTTTCTCCAATACTGACTTATAATATTCACCATCCAGCAATCCCCAAATCCCAGTTTGATAGATGTTATCTGCTCAAAACCACGGGAATGTTTTTGCAATTCTACAGGGAAATTCAAAACTCAAAGAAAAGTTTCAGATACAAAGAGAGACTTGAGTAGTTAGGTCTTTTTACACTGGAGCTAAGAAGATTAAGTGACTAACCTGATCAACCATCCTTTAATGTGTATGATATTATAGCCCTCAGCTTTTACCAAAAGGTTTCAAGAACAATCTAGTGTTCCAAAGGAAGGCAAATTTGTATTGTTATGGCAATTTATTTATATGTCTCAACGCATTTCCAAACCAATGTATTGATTGTTTTTCTTTTCTATGCAACCACAACAACTATCTTTCTCATCCACAGCAAAACACCCCCAAACAATGCAGTGCTCGCTCAGCAGTTCATCAGAGTGCCCCAAGAGCAGCGATTCAACCCTGTTTCGCCAGATACCGATTTGATTTTTAAATAATGGAGAAGCAGGGACCTTAATCGCTTAAATTCGATAATACTGTACCTTTTAGGAGAGAAGTAGTTAGTTATTTGGGGAGGATGAGCTTGCACGGCTATGGGGAGAGACTGGGGGAGTGAGATTGATTTGGACAGCTCTTTTCAAAGAGTCGGCACAGAAACGATGGGCTAAACAGCCTCCTTCTGTGCTGCATAATTCTATGGTTCTATTTTCACCGAGTCATTCCCCCAATCTATAATGACTATCATACCGCATATTATACATCATTCTCACCCTTACTCTCTACTGTGTTTTAGGCTTAGCTTAGCTCTAGCTGCATTTCAGCTTTCCTATGCTCTCTCAAAATACACACTTTTCCATATCTTGTGCATAATATATGCTGCAGTGCAAAAGCTAATGCATTTGAATTATTGTAACTTTACCTTTTTAATACAGTTTAAGAGTTTTGAAGTGAGGCAGAAATATGCCACTGCTTGGGTTGTATGTCAGAGTTAGTTTATTACTCCCTTTGAAATGTCTCCTCGTAGGATCTCCCTAATAATTATCTGTGATAGCATGTCTCACCATCCATGTTATCAATCCGTGTGGAGTCCTATAGCTCAGTGGTTAGAGCACCTCACAAGCGAGAGACATGGGTTTGATTCACTGCATGTCAAAACCTTGGCCAAGCTTCCTTACCCCACACGTCTAATAATAATCTCTAAGGAAAAAAAATCCAAATAATAATAATTTGGTCATTCAATCCACAACTGTTTATGGGACATTGCTGTGCGCAATTGGCTACCGCGTTTTGCCCTCAAAATATACTGTCAATTCACTTTAGAGTGTATTCTGTGAAGAGCTTTGAGACGTCTATAAGACTTAAAAAGTGCTATATCAAATGTAAAGATTTCTACGATATTATAGTGTTATCAATGAGGCTCCTCAAAATGGCCAACGTTTCGGTCATCAGGTCAAACTACTTGTCGTTGCCTTTGAGTCACTCAGCTCCAAGGAGATATTGCTTATGTCCCCGCTAAGGAGGACAGTCATTAGTTGGTCATTTGACATCCTAGAAACGTAGGTTTGAGCCCTCAGTAGATGGATAGCAAAGGTACCAGGAAATACTTGCAAGCTTCTTGGTGAGCAGCATAGCTCAGCATGAGAGCACTGCTACCACCCTGTTGCCCACAGCTCAGATGCACATGAATTCAACAAAATAGGAGACAGAGTGATGAGTCTTGATTTCAACACAGTCAGAAGGAGAAGGAAGGGGAGTTATCATTACATCAAATCCTCTGCACATCACTCTTTCCTCCTCTATGAACCTGCCCTCCCACTCGGTTCAGAGGCTCCGGTCTGCTCCAGTTCCCCCACTTGACCCACCCTACCATCAGTGGACAGGCTTTCAGCCTCTCTGCCCCTACGCTCTGCAACTCCATCCCACAGTACCTTTATCTCGCTTCCTCCCTTGCCTCCTTTAAAGCCAGTCTCAAGACCCTCCTCTTCGATTGTGCCATCTGCTGTCCTCCCAACTCTCTCGTTCGCCTCCAAACTCTCTCACTCTCCTCCCCCTACCCCTCCCCCTTGCTCAGGTCATGTTCAGTGCCTTGGGACTGCGCACTATAAATGTAATTTTGTTGTTGTAGGTCTGTGAAGTGCTGTACAAGATATTTCTATCAAGTTTAGAGACATATGTTTTCGTGGACAAATGCAGTGGTCAGTTTGCCCATTTCCAAGGTCCCAGCCATGAAGTGAGCGGTGAATTTATCTGGAAGATGTTTGCCCAGGACACCAAGAGAAACACTTTTCTCTTTTCAAATCGCCATACAATCTTTAACCATGGACTAGACTGATGAGACCTTGGTTTAAAGTATTAGAGGCACAATGCAGCAAAGCAGCATCGATAAATGGGAAAAACCAGAAAGGTTAAATGATTTATTTTAACAAAAAAACAATGCTTGCATTCGATATAGCACTTTCCACATCTTCTATGAGTCTCAAATAATTTCACAGAATATACTGTAAAGTGAAATGACTATATTTGTGGGCAAAACGCGGCAGGCAGCCAATTGCGCACAGCTGTGTCCCACAAACAGTCTTGGATTGAAATGACCAAATTATTTTTTTTTCTTGAGGGATTATTATCAGGCATGTGGAGTAAGGAAACTTGCCCATGTTTCACCCTGCCTGGAATCAAACCCAGGTCTCTCGCTTATAAGGCGAGTGTTCTAACCACTGAGCTACAGGACTCCACTCACGTAGACTCACACATATACTCGCACTGGTATTTTGCAAACTGAAGTACTTTCAGAACTCAAAAGGCTTGGACTGGCTGTGAATTGATGTGCCGAGTAATGCCAAAAAACAGGAAAGCAGTCAGCTGCTGACACTAACTCTGCACTGCAAAACAATGTCTGATGCTGACCCACAATGTTGAACATTGTATCATGGGGGGAAGTCAACTGGGACGTAATGAATTAAATAGGAAGTGAGCGGCGCAGCATTTGTCCAGTCAGGGATAAAACTGGCTTGAGGACACGTCTGCAGCTCCAAGATTGCCTGGCTTTTCAGGCCGTCCCATGGGCCTATGTCAGTATCTGTGATCTCAGGGAAACAATGGAAGGAAGTGGTACAGTGACTTCACCTAATGATGTCCCCTTGCAGTTGCCCTGCCACTGGCAGGACATGATCAGCTTCAAACTCCTTTGTCCGCAGGCTCGTTTTATAGTTTCCTCCTCCTTTGAGTTCTTTTTGGGGGGTTACCAAGGTGTCTGACGCATATGGAAACCCATCAACATGCACCATCTTTTAAAATCCTTCAGTGCGCTGCTTCATATTGTGCATACTTTTACGTGATATCGTTTGAACACTGGCGATAGTGACTGAGGGTAGACTTAACGTAGCACATCTCAAAGCAATTCACAGGGAATCGCTGCTCAAGTGTACTGACTGTGTGTTTTGTAGGCGAATACAGCGGCCAAATTGTACACTTCAAAGTCCCACAACCATCCGTGAATTGAATGATTAATTAATTTATCTTTGGGATTGTTGGCCAGGACTCTCTTTTCAGATAGCGCCACAGAATCTTCAAAGTCCACCTAAACAAGCAGAGAGGACCTCAGTTTAACAGGGATTTCTTGTGAATTTTTTCTGGATGTTTTGATATGATTAAGCACTCTCTTGGGGTGGAAGTTGTCAAAGCAGTCTCCTTGCAGTTGAGCTCACTCCAAGGTGATGTGATTGGCTACAGAATTTCAGAGTCAATCCTCCGTGTTGGTCTCTACAATCGAGTTCCTGAGCCAGGCAGGTACAATATTCTCAGGCACTGTCGATGATCGCATAGCCAGCCCAGCTCATCAGCAGGACCCGTAAGGACAGAACCAGTCACTGGGAGCTGCCATTCTTCCGACTCAGCAGGCCAAAGGCCTAACAGGTAGGATGGTCCTAGCTGGATGAACAATAGGAAGCTTGCCAGCTGGTGCTCTCAATTGCAAGCTAGGCGGTTTTAGCTGCTTAGACTCCAGCATGAATGCAAAATATAATCTGGCTGCCTGAACCTCTTGCCAACCTGTAGCTCGTGCTCTTTGGAGTTATGTAAGCAGGCGGGGAGATAGTGTGCACTCCATTTTACATGGGGAAATGTCCATGGGTAAGTGACGCTTGGAACTCTCGGTCTGGTTTGGATACTCCCAAGCAATTTGATGGGTTTCCGCATGTGTCAAGACACCCAGTTGACCAACCAAAAAAACAACACAACTACAAAACTACATGTGTACAGCACCTTTCACGTCAGGAGGGCGCCCTCAGAGCTCTGAAAAGAGACACTACTGTACTGCACTGTACTCCAAAATAAAAACACTACATGTCAGCCAACTAAAGAACATGGCAACATATAAGGAATGATGATAAAAAAAAGTTTTTTTTAAAAATTGGCTGATCAGTGACTGGGTACACCGACATTGAGATTAACCAGGTATTGAGTGAGGGAGAGGTGTTTCACAGAGAACCAGAACAGAGGCTACTCACTGACACTGACCGAATAGCACCATCCGCTTCTCATTGATAAAACTCAACACAATGAGCCTACCTCCCTACCGCTAGCTAGTGAGTGAGTGAGTGGGTAGGTAAGGGAGTGAGTTAGTGAGTGGCTATGTGAGTGAGTCGGTAGGTAGGGGAGTGAGTGAGTGGATGGGTGAGTGAGTGAGTGGATGGGTGAGTGAGTGAGTGGATGGGTGAGTGAGTGAGTGGATGGGTGAGTGAGTGAGTGGATGGGTGAGTGGATGGGTGAGTGGGTGAGTGAGTGAGTGAGTGAGTGAGTGAGTGAGTGAGTGAGTGAGTGAGTGAGTGAGTGAGTGAGTGAGTGAGTGAGTGAGTGAGTGAGTGAGTGAGTGAGTGAGTGAGTGAGTGAGTGAGTGAGTGAGTGAGTGAGTGAGTGAGTGAGTGAGTGAGTGAGTGAGTGAGTGAGTGAGTGAGTGAGTGAGTGAGTGAGTGAGTGAGTGAGTGGGTGAGGAGTGAGTGGATGGGTGAGTGAGTGAGTGAGTGAGTGAGTGAGTGAGTGAGTGAGTGAGTGAGTGAGTGAGTGAGTGAGTGAGTGAGTGAGTGAGTGAGTGAGTGAGTGAGTGAGTGAGTGAGTGAGTGAGTGAGTGAGTGGATGGGTGAGGAGTGAGTGAGTGAGTGAGTGAGTGAGTGAGTGAGTGAGTGAGTGAGTGAGTGAGTGAGTGAGTGAGTGAGTGAGTGAGTGAGTGAGTGAGTGAGTGAGTGAGTGAGTGAGTGAGTGAGTGAGTGAGTGAGTGAGTGAGTGAGTGAGTGAGTGAGTGAGTGAGTGAGTGAGTGAGTGAGTGAGTGAGTGAGTGAGTGAGTGAGTGAGTGAGTGAGTGAGTGAGTGAGTGAGTGAGTGAGTGAGTGAGTGAGTGAGTGAGTGAGTGAGTGAGTGAGTGAGTGAGTGAGTGAGTGAGTGAGTGAGTGAGTGAGTGAGTGAGTGAGTGAGTGAGTGAGTGAGTGAGTGAGTGAGTGAGTGAGTGAGTGAGTGAGTGAGTGAGTGAGTGAGTGAGTGGTGCCTGTGTCTGGCGCTTGAGGTGATCCGCTGTAAAATTTAGAGTAGAGATCTATCCCACAGCTCGCTATCACAGAGCTCAGGACCATTTCAAACACCAGTCCAAACGCACACCAGTCCAAACGCACACCAGTCCAAACGCACCCCCCGGCGGGTAGGGTTTCACAGCACTTCTCCATCAAACGTACATTCCGATAAAGTACCTTATTTTTCCCCACACTGTTAATAAACCCGATACTCTCTCTCCCTCCCTCCCTCCCTCCCTCCCCCACCCACACACACACACATTGAACAAAATATCGTGGAGAGGTAGAGACGAGAGAGACACAGAGAGAGAATATTACTAATGTTAATTTCAAGCGGTCGCCTTATTTAACGTACGAAATAAATATCAATTGTTAATAATAATTAATCAAATCACTAATAACATCCCGTGATTTGAAATATTAAAAATAATCTAAAAAATTGTAAAGTTTAAAAAGAGAGGATTTGACTAGTGAGCGACATCGAGAGGAAACCTTATATATACACATATACATATATATATATATTAATTTACCCAGCACAAATACAACCTGAAATAACCTTACACAAGTCGGTACAATGGGAAGGAGGGAGAGAGAGAGAGAGAGAGAGAGGGTCGAATCTTTTCTCTTTCTCTCCCGAATTACACAGGCAGGTGTTACAGTGGCAGCCTAACGCCAGATTAACCTGATTCAGTCATTTTCAGAGAGGTGAGGAGAGAGAAACACACTGTACAGTGTTACACTCCCAGCCTGGCTGCCCCCACCCCGACCCCCCTCTCACCCTCAAACCTGTCAACCTCCCCCTTTCAACAACCACCACAACATTACATTAAAACAGGGTCAGCGGGACGTCCCAAGGCGCTGGACGTTGACATTATCACAATACACCCCCGAAAATTCAAGCAATTCAAGTCAATTGACTCCACGGTCTATTCTGACAAGTGCTTTGAGAGTTCTGGGAGACGTGAAAGGCGTTATTATCAAATGCAAGGCTTATTATTAATGATAATGCAACTGGTCTGAGTTGCATTGGAAAGAAAGGCCAGTTTCACAGCCATACTCCGGTTTGTGCCCCCCCCCC